>OU015503.1:110697952-110965452 GCA_907164885.2 Dolomedes plantarius
ATATTATGATTTAAAATTTCTGTAAATAAATAATTATATAATTCAATCTATATATATAAAACAGTTCCGTAACTGACTCATTCATTCACTGACTGACTGACTGACTGACATACAACGCACAGACCAAACCGCTGGACCTAAAGGGCTGAAATTTTGCATGGCGATTCTTCTAATAGTGTAGGGGTGCACTAAGAAAGATTTTTAAAAAATTCTTCTTAGATTTTTTAAATTAAATTTTTAAGCTGTTTTTTATACTTTTTTTACGTTTGCATTTAAAATAATACATTGAGGGTTATAAAATTTATATCACGAGAAAGATCCTAAAAATTCCTTCAATATGAATTTTTTTCGAACTTTTACCTCCATTTCCTGATTTTTTGTGAATTTTTAAAGATTCATTTTTAGAATTTAATTTATTAAATGCTGATCAAGTGAATTCTTTTTCTGGTACTTTCAATAAATTTATCGTCACGTGCGTAACAACTAAATAGACAAAAAAAAATATTTTTTCTTCTTTCTAATGCAGCAGACGATTGGATATTATCCAAAAAAAATGCATATCCCTTACGATTTTTTTATAAATAAATATATATATATATAGATATATATTTTACATCAATTGTATACATTGATCATCGCATTTATTATAAATATAAATATTTATTTTTTGGCATAAATTGCATACGTTGACCGTTGTATTTAATTTGAATGTACTCCGTAGCGAAGCGCGGGTTTTCAGCTAGTATCCCAATAAAAATAAAAAGCGTTGGATACGTGTTTCGCTGAATAATAAGTTGTACTTGATCAGGCGAAGGAACATTGATGTGATTGTCGCAATGAACTATGCCACGAACAAATATAATTCGCATTTGTGAATTATTTATTGACACCAAAGCTACTCGGCCTGATGATAAACTGTTGATTACTTCGAAACCTGCAGCCAACACTATTAAATTTTATTGTGTTATTGTACTCTTACGTAGCTACAGATCAAGGGGACAGTAGACCTTCAAACCTAACTTTTTTTGTTTTGAATAGATTTGCTTGAAATTTGAATATGTGATTAGTACCATAGATATGTAAATGTGGTGAAAATTTAATAATGAAATATTAATAATTTATGAATTAGGAATTATTAATTATATCAAAAATTGGCCTCATTAAAAATGTTCCAGGCGCATTTCTTTTGCATATAATATGGTAATTTTTATTTACAGGATACCTTATAGAACTAACAATGAAACTTATTGCTCATTTTAAGCATTCATTAAAAATATAAAGAGAAAAAAAATAATAATAGTGAAAACACCCTTTTTATTACGCAAAATACCTATAAATCATCTTTTCAAGTACAAAATTTAGAAATTCTGAGCTACGAAGCATAATTTTTTTTAACAAGATTTATTGGATATACAGTTAAGTATATAAAACTTAAATTTCAAAGCAATACGATAATTAGAAATGCACCTGGAGCAGTTTGAATATTCGTATGAAATGAAAATTTTTATTTTGAGAAAAAAAGTGATTGCTATTAGTAACCACATAATATCTAAACTAAATACAAGTGCTTACAACTGGGAAAGTAATCACAGAAATTAAAACTTCTTTTTGCAACACATTCCTACTCGTCCGTAGTTTCACAATTCAATAAAATAAAAAAAATCGAATTGTTGGACAAATTTCACAATTTTGAAAGTCCACTGTCCCCTTAATGTTTTCACTGCTGGTAATGCAATGAAAACTACGCGTTTTTATTAATTTTATTTTTTGGATGACTATTAATTTTACGTTGAAATAAATTTTGATCTCTGTGTTATAAGTTACAAATGCTTTGTTTACTTTGATATCAATTTTCTGGTTAAAGTATCTGAGCTTTAAAAATTATTACTTTGGGATTTTGCAGGTGGTAACAAACTATTAATTTAATTCCATAAGTTTGATCCACCTAACAAAAGGAAGTTATCTTTAACAAAATGCACGCTGTTCCGCCACAGGATATCCGAATGTGACTTCTACTGATATCATCACTCGGTATTTCCAAGCTGTTAGAGAAACAACAAAAGTACAGCACACACACACATATATATATACTAGCTGAAAACCCGCGCTTCGCTACGGAGTACATTCAAATTAAATACAACGGTCAACGTATGCAATTTATGCCAAAAAATAAATATGTATATTTATAATAAATGCGATGATCAATGTATACAATTGATGTAAAATATATATCTATCTATATATATATATTTATAAAAAAATCGTAAGGGATATGCATTTTTTTTGGATAATATCCAATCGTCTGCTGCATTAGAAAGAGAAAAAAATATTTTTTTTGTCTATTTAGTTGTTACGCACGTGACGATAAATTTATTGAAAGTACCAGAAAAAGAAATCACGTGATCAGCATTTAATAAATTAAATTCTAAAAATTAATCTTTAAAAATTCACCAAAAATCAGAAAATCAAGGTAAAGGTTCGAAAAAAATTTCATTTTGAAGGAATTTTTATGATCTTTCTCGTGATATAAATTTTATAACCCTCAATGTATTATTTTAAATGCAAACGTAAAAAAAGTTTAAAAAACAGCTTAAAAATTTATTTTAAAAAAATCTAAGAAGAATTTTTGAAAAATCTTTCTTAGTACACCCCTACACTATTAGAAGAATCGCCATGCAACATTTCAGCCCTTTAGGTCCAGCGGTTTGGTCTGTGCGTTGTATGTCAGTCAGTCAGTGAATGAATGAATGAGTCAGTTACGGAACTGTTTTATATATATAGATATGTGTGAGTGTGTATGTGTTTGTTTATATATATATATATATATATATATATATTTTTTTTTTTTTTTTTTTTTTTTTTTTTTTTTTTTTTTTTTTTTTTGCCAATGCGGAGGCACTTGTAATGAAACATTGGCCTATACTACACCGCAATTTTACTGCCCATTTTATTACGGGAGCACCATATAGGCGGACAGCATTACCCCCTATGAAGGGACGACACGAACGGAAGCATTTTTCGTGGCGCCACGCCGGGATTCGATCTGAGCACCCTCAGCACCGTAACCCAGCGCGCTGTACCACAGGGCCGCCACAAGCCCTATATATATATATATATATATATATATATATATATATATATATATATATATATATATATATATATATATATATATATATATATATATATATATATATATATATATATATATATATATATATATATATATATATATATATATATAAAGTCATAATAAAAAAGTTGTGGAAAACGAAAACGTATGATTCATATACAAATGAATAATTCTAAAATCGAAATATACAATTAATTTCATGTGTTTGTTTTTGGCATTAAATATATCATCATGTAATTATTCGTAATTTTTTTTTTAAACTGTGTGTTAATTTCAAATTTATTTGTTGTATGTACGTTTGCCAGTATTGAAAATCATAATAAGTGATACTTGTGTTAATATTAATTTATGTTATACGGGAGCATTAATATTAAAGATTTGAAGTGTCAATGCACTTTGCCAAAAATACGATAATAGTGATAAACTGTTTTTGAAGGTAACAGAAACCCACTTTTTCTAAGATAAATGCAAATCTTTATCAGCTAGATACGAGTTCTGTGTCATGAGAAAGAATACATAACAATATTATCTATCTTTAAGTGCATTATTTTGTATACATTTAATGACTTTTAATGATTAACCTTTTCCTTACGGGGTGGGATAGCATGTATCCCAAGAATATATATATATATATATATATATATATAGTATACGTATACATATACATATCTATCTATCTATCTATCAATCAATCTCTCTCTCTCTCTCCTCTCTCTCTCTCTCTCTCTATATATATATATATATATAGTATACATATACATATACATATACATACCTATCTATCTATCTATCCATCTATATATATATATATATATATATATATATATATATATATATATATATATAACTCCCTTAATGTCCGACCTTACAAAGGGGGTGTGTGAAATTTCCCGTAAGCCAAAGGTTAACAAAGAGAGCGTTCGTATTAAAATATTCTTTGAAAAGCTAATAACTTTATCCTTAATCCGACATACCAATCTTGGTTAAACTTCCTCTTTTGTAAACGGATGTCTACTGAAAAGGAACAACTTCGTGGTATTTTACTAAGCTTAAAGCGATACAACATCAGCATCAGGAACTAATACGTCTCTATTTGATACACAGTTGAATATTTATTGAAAGTAGAGGCATTGATACCTTTAAAATTTTTGTTTAAATTACAAAAAAAAATGGTAGAAATTAAAATGTACAAACTTAATTTAATAATTTTGAAAAATCTTTCTACATATGTTTAGATTTTAAAAATGAAATAAGATCTAAACTTCATGGTTATTGATTAAAACGTGCACCGCATCAAACATGGCCTAGTAGACGAATAGCTGAAAATATTGGAATAAAATATCGATTTAGCCACTGTTTTAAAATAAATATCTGCAACCAATAGTACCAATATTGGACTTATTTTAATCCACGTGGATGATTTTTGCGGCTTGAGCCAGAAAGGGACTTTCTAGAAAGACATTAAAAATGAGAAGATCTCCATATCTAACTTTTGGAGACCTTATCTATACCCTGTAGTGTTTTTATATATGTCACGGCCAAAGTCCGAAGTTCGGCTACTTCGCGAAATGGCTGGCCACTTCTATCATTAGCCAAATCACCTGGACAAAGCCCGAAAGAATCGAGAATTGAGGACAACTTCGGGCTTTGGTCGGCCCATTCACGATTCGTCCGACAATGAATGGCCAGTTCACGAATTGTCCAAGAAAAAGTGACCAGAGCTAGAAGCTTTTGCGCGCTGGATCATGCAGTTACGGGAGTTGATTATACCAGATCTAACTCATATTATTACGATTGAGAAAATCCCTGATTTAGTCAAAAGTAGAGAAAATTACTTCAAAATCAAAGGACACTTTTTCTTGTGAAATTTGCAAACTGGCCATGAATCGTCTGGTGCGTTGCGAATTGGCCAGACTTCGGACTTTGGCTGTAACATATATATGCCATATAACTGTTACACCAGATATTATTCTAATCCTCTTGTGGATCATCAAAAATCGCTGGTAATGCTTACGACAAACCTTCCCGAATATTCCAGGAAAATCGATATTCTTTATTGTGGCATAACACATAAAGAGACTATGGAGCATTTCTTCATTCCTTAGCTAATTCGTTTGTCTGTATTTACAACCTTTTGGTGTAGTCTTATTGGGAAAAGTTGAGCTAAAGAGTTCAGCCCAGTCAAACTTTAAGAAGGTTTGAGATTAACTTTGCACTAAATGCATTTATCTGATCTTCCATACCTCTACAAGTCTGGACAGATAAGAACTCTTCTTTTTTTTTTCTAACCATGAAAAATCAATACTATTTGATCGGATCCTTCGAAGAATGAATTCGCAAATCTGCGAGCGCCTCAATTCATCGCGATTGTACAGTCATTACCGGCCACCTGATCATGATTTAAAAAAAAATCCCGTGATGGTCATTCTCTAGACGCTCGAGCGTTTGGAAGAACAATGATGGACCGATAGGCAGGACATAACAAATATTCATATTGGTCTCGAAGTTTCGAGACCCAGGTCTTTCGTGAGCAGTGTTGTTGTTTCTTATAAACCCTGGTTGGGAGTTCCATACCAGGTCCATATTGTAACATTGTCTCAATTATTCCACGTAATTAGTACTTTTATGAGTAAGTATGGGATGCCCCTTTTTCCTACCCCTTGTAGCGTACTGGAAATATGGTCTTTTTCCCGAGACCCCACAAGGGCTGAAACACAGCTGCGTGTTTTTCAAAGAATGTGTTGTTCGGTTCCACCAGTTCGGAACACGTGGGGGGATTAAAAACCGTTTTCCTTACAGATGCAGCCACTAAAGCTGTCATCTTGACGTTCTGCAATGTAGTAAAGTTCGGCGTCTAAGAAGACCTGTCAGCCGATAATCTGCCGGGCCCTCCACCCCGAAAAAAATCCAGACATTGGAGAGGAAGACGCTGTATAAAATCCGAGCGGAATAGACTTGTTTTTGCTAGGCTCCTGTGTTGTTGGGCCGAGAATGGGGCCTGGAGCGTGTATTTGTGAATCTGCACGTAAATTAAGTGATTATGTCGGAAGTGTTTAATGTTTAATTCTTTTTGTAAATAAATCTACTTGTTATGTTTTTGTTTTAAAAATTTGGCTTTCGCTTTTAATTAGAACTCTGTCTTTCTTTGGTATGGATCAATAGCTGTGAAATTTCTTCAAAATGCCTCAGAGAGTTTATCAGCCTTACAGTGACTGTTACGACTCAAAACTCCGTCTGCAACTGTTGGTCCCTATAAAACGGGGAAGTTTGGTTTTACTCTCCTACGGGAGGGGAAAATACTATATGTTTATGTCACATGTTAAAACGAAAGTAACTTGTTGTCGCGTTGAGATCCGATTTGCGCGGCTCAGAACCATGTGGTGGCTCGACCAGTCGAGTGGAAATATCTGGGCGGCTTAAATGAAAGGCCGTAAATAATTGTAAGATTTCTGTAACTGTGCTGTGAGTTTAATTGTAAATAAATGTCAGTGTTTCGTAAAGGACTCGGAGTCGGATAATTAATTTATGTTACATCTTTTTGGTGACCACGGACCTTGATGTGATATGGAACTGGACTAAATATTTTGGATAATTTTGGATTATATTTTATGGATCTTGGAGGGACCTCTTGGAAGTGGAGGTAGGCCCTTTCTTATTTTTCCCTTCTAGTTAAGTATTTGGGAAGGGTTTGTTGTTAGTTGGTTGTTTAGGATAGAAATTGTTAAACCGGAAAAGTGCTGATCGGAAACGAAACAGTATTAGATAGCGAAATTTAAGGGTTAAATAGTAAATCCTTGTTATAACTAGAGAGACTGGTTGAATTAAATTAATTCAATTATGGACTATTCAAAGGCTTAAGGAAAAACGGAGGGGTTAAGGAATTTATTTACTAAGCATTTGACAAAAATTAAAACTTCGATAGAAAAGGAAATAACGGCAGAATATACTAAAGAGGTGAAAATTGAGGAGCTATCAAGCTTAAGGGATCAGCTCATTGAAAAAAATGAATGAGTTGAATAAAATGGATGATGAGGTACAGTTAATAATTAAAATCGAAGATATAGAGAATGACTTATCAGTGAGCGAAGAATATAAGATAAGGGAACCGATTCAAAATCAAAATTAGAGATGTGTTTGGGATCTTTATATGGTAGACCGTGAAGTGTAGTGGCAGGCAAAACCAAACCTGAGAATCAATCTGAGAGTAATGTGGAAAACAGTGAAGGTTTCAGAACCGAAACGAAAAATGTCGTTAAACTCCCTAAGCTAGATATAACAAAGTTTTTTGGTGATTGCAGCCTTTGGCTTGATTTCTGGAATTCGTATGAAGTAGCTATACACAATAATAGAGCGCTAAGCAAAATCGAAAAGTTTACGTATTTGAAAACTTAATTAGGGGTGGTTGCTTTGAACGCCATTTCAGGATTTCTCTTACAGAGCAAAATTATGACGCATCGGTTCAGTTGTTGACCCTGAGGTTTGGAAGGCCAGAGGTCATTATTTCGTCACACATCCATAAACTTCTATTCATTGAACCTGTAAAATCTTGTTCGAATGTAGCAGGGCTACGAAAAATGTACGACGCAATAGAAGTACAAATTCGTTCGTTGCAGTCCTTTAAATGTAGCAACAGGTACTTACGGTAATTTACTGTGCCCGGTAATATTGCAGAAATTACCCGAGGAGTTGAATTTGAACTATAATAGGACCTGTAAATCAAACGAATTGTTTGATATTCAAAATTAATAGAATACATACGGAAGGAATTGGAAATAAGAGAAACGTCTATAATATTGGCAAACCCAAACCCACACTATACAAATGTAAATGATCCTTATCGAAATAAGGTGAATCAAAATTATCAAAATAAACATCAGTTACCTGTTAAGAGAAATGAGTATTCTAATCTAGATCAACAGCGCAGTTTTAGCTACTAAGGTTGAAGAAGAAAACTTACCATCGTTTAATAAATATTCTAGTAGTATACAAGAACTTTTAACCAATACCGAAATAACTTTCCATTTAGACAGAATACGGGAAATCAATGTATATTTTGTTCTGCCAATTCGCACATGAACGCATGATTGTTTATTGGATGTTATAATAGGAGAAAAGCGTTAATGGCCAAGGGATTGTGCTTTATTTGTTTCCAGAACCACTTGAGGAAATTTTGTAAAAGGGATCAGAAATGCAGAAACTGCAATTCTTTAGACCACAACTCGCTGATTTGCAGTGTTGAGAGAAATGAAATTTAAAGCAAACGTGAAAGAAATTCCATCACAGTTAGAAAGTTCACTTAGCTTAGTTTGTGATAAAAATCCATCGAAGCGGGGCGGCACCGCATGAATCAGTCTTATTACAAACATTCACCGCCGCTGTCAAAACAAGTCCTTTAAATAAAACGCAGATGGTTCATTGCATGATAGACGGTGGAAGCACCAAAACATTCGTGATTAGGGATGTTTGTGAACTGTTGGGGTTAAAGGCCATAAGTAGAGAAGCTCTTGTTATTTACACTTTCGGAGGGCAGTCGAGCTGAGAAGAAAATTTATGATATCGTGAACTGGAATTGTGTAATGTAAGTGATCCAAAGCGGAAAATCAAAATTAACGCAGTAGTTATTGATTCGATTACATTAGGACAAATTGAAATTCCTTCTAAATGGATTCGGAATATGGCTTTGGAAAAGGTATCGAGTTGGCAGATCAGGGTACATCCAGAAGTATACAAATTTAATCGGGGTCAGATTGTATTGGGGAAATTTTGGGTGAAACAAATATAAAAATTTCTAAAAGACTAGTGGCAACAGACACCATTTTTGGCTTCGTGATACAGGGAAGGGATGAAGGATATAATTGTCAGGAGGTGCATGCTAACCATTTGACCGTTGCGAATGAAGAATTGGACTATGAAAGAGTTAAGCATTTTGGGAACGGGAAACAATTGGGATAAGTCCAGATAAGGAAATTTCCTCGATCTGATAAGGAAATTTTAGATTCATTTGAGCAAAATACTACGTACAAAAACAAACGATATGAAACTCGGTTATTATGGAAAGAAAAGGATAAAAATTTAGAGAGTAACTATGAAAACGCTAGGCGTCGTTTGTACAGTTTGAGCAGAGTATTGAAAGGAATCGGGAATTAGTTTGAGATATAGTGAAATAATTAATGAACACTTAAAAGAAGGTATTGTGGAACAGTAACGGTAGATTTAAGGAAAACCGTCAATACAGGATACTTCATGCCACATCACGCAGTAGTGGCGCGAGCAAAAGGACACTACAAAAGTCAGGATAGTTTCGATGCATCTTCTAAGGGTAAGGATAAATTATCTCTAAACGATTGTTTGGATAGCGGGCCCAATTTGAAATCCCGACTTATTGAAAATCATTTTGAAGTTCAGATTAAATCCAATCGCTTTTTGCGCCGACATTCAGCGCGCGTTTCTGTGAAGTAGGAATTGCCGCGGGGGATAGAGATTTTTAAAGTTCCTGTGGATTAATGGGCAGGGGGCCAAATCTCCATTTCGATCCTCCAAATTTCCAAGTGTTTGCAGATTGCAAGAGTTCGCTTTTGGGATAAAGTGTTCACCGTTTTTAACTAACATGCGACAGTGCGGCTTCACTTAAAGAATATGAAGAATCCCACAGCGAATCTTGCGACATGTTAAAGAGGTTATATGTCGACGACTTAATATCAGGATCTACGGATATCGACCATGTTCTAAAACTGAGTAAGGAAACGATATTTATACTTGATCAAGGCCAGTATGAATCTTCGTAGATGGATATCAAATTCCCAGAGCTCAATGAACTATGGAGGGAGAATGGCATCGACTGTCGTGGAAATTTCGGAAGAGTCTGGCATACCATTGAAAATTTTCGGGTATTATTTGGGACAATGTAAATGACAAATTGAGAATTGACACTAGTCAGTTTAAGAAATTGAAAGGAGATAAGGCCGATAACGAAACGTAATATTTTAGCAGCTTGTGGAATGTTATTTGACCCTATGGGTATAATGAACCCCTTTTCAGTACGACTCAAGATAATAGTCCAAATGTTTGTGGGAAAGAGGCCTTCAATGGGATGAAGGTGTTCCTAGGTGAAATTGAAGCAGAATTTCTGGAGTGGCTGAACGACGTGAGAAGTTGAAATTCTTTGAGATACCCAGATTATATTTCAGTGAAATTTGCTGGGATTCTGTTGAATTACACATATTCTCAGATGCCAGTCCCAAGGCTATGGATCGGTAGCATACTTTAGAATGAGAAGGTTAAATAGATACGTAACGTGTTTCATAATATCGAAGTCCCGTTTAGCCCCACTGAAAAAGATGACACTACCAAGACTCGAGTTAATGGGGACCCTACTATCAGCAAGACTGGGGTCATATTACAGTCTACCCTTTCCTATGGTAGAACCAAGGAATATATTTTACTGGACTGACTTCCCAGATTTGTATTCATTGGATAAAAGGCGTGCAGATAACTGGAAGATATTTGTGAGAAATCGCGTGGTAGAGATAAAAGGAAAGGACTGATCCATCGAGATGGCAATTCTGCAATGGAAAATTCAATCCAGCCGATAAGCTCACTAGAGGAATAAGAGCACAAGCTCTAATCAATGATAAGGCTTGATTTCAGGACCACCTTGGCTTGCAAGAGTTAAATATTCCAAGTGAGGTAAACAACGACGAGGGTCAGTTCAGATACTGAAGGTGTTGAGGAAGAGAAGCGAAAGGTCGTTGCGTTTCATGTAAACTTCGAAACTGTTGAACCACTATTGGACCTTCACAAGTATAGTGACCTAGGAAAGGTCATAAGAATAAGTGCATATATCATGAGGTTTGTGAACAATTGCTAAACCAAATGTATAAAATCTACGGGTGCTTTAACAGCGCAAGAACTCTCTATCGCAGAGAACTATTGCTTCGAATCGTGCAACGAAATAACTTTGGTAAAGAGTATAACCAATTAAAAACGAAAACCGCAATTGATTCTGACTCTAAGCTATATGGTTTAGATCCAATTTTGACCACTGATGGGGTTAATAGTATTAAAGGGAAGACTGCAGAGTTCTGATTTAGATGTTCAATCTAAACATCCAATAATTCTCCCGAGCAAGACTAATTTACTGAGCTTTTGATAATGAGAGAGCATAAGAACGTGCTTCATTCTGGTGTTTCTGACACTCTCACACAGCTCAGAGAACGATTTGGATAATTCGTGGCAGGCAAGTTGTAAAGTCCTGTTTAAACAAGTGTTACGATGCAGACGATTCAAGGCTAAACAAGGAAGGCAGGTAGTAGCTCCACTTCCTGCAACCAGAACTCGGGAATCCCAACCTTTGAAGTCACTGCAATAGACTTTGCAGGACCCTTATATACAAAGGACAATTGCAAAAATTACATCGCATTATTTACCTGCGCCGTCACTCGAGCTGTTCATTTGGAAGTTGTGTCCAGCTTAAGTAGTGAACATTTCCTACTAGCGTTTAGACGATTTGTTTCAAGGAGAGGTGTTTGTCGAATTATTAACTCGGACAATGCCTTGAACTTTCAAAGGTGCAGACACCGAACTCCAAGAAATTGAATATACGAACATAAAGGACTTAGACATACAAAATTATTTTGGAAAAAAGGGGATTACGTGGGCAGTACATAGTAGAAAAGGCGCTTGGTGGGGCGGATATTGGGAGCGGATAGTTCGTATGACAAAGGTTGTTTTGAGGAAAATTCTGGGAGGGCTTTGGTACTTTTGAAGAACTGCAAACAATACTTGCAGAGATTGAATCCATTTGAACCTTAGACCTCTTACTTATGTCTGATAACGAACCTACAGAACCATCCCCTCTCACTCCAGCTCATTTCCTCATTGGAAGAAGAATAACTGCCTTAACCTCCCCATATTGGCAAATCAATTTCTGGAAGTGTATCCAGTACTCATAAAGTGTTAATTAGAGAATATTTATACCGTGGAAAAGCTTTTAAATCAGTTTTGGAAACGATGGAAGGGAGAGTACCTTTTACAGTTAAGAAATGTAAATTTTATAAAACCAGTTAATGTAACTTGTCACTTTAATGTAGGTGACGTAGTCTTGATAGCAGATGATAGATGCCACGGCAAATGTGGAGAATGGGAAGAGTAACTGAATTGCATTTTGGCAGAGACAATCAGCTAAGAGCTGTCACGCTGAAAACAGCTACAGGTCAAATCAAACGACCGATTCAGCTTCTGCATCATATGGAGATAGGTAAGCCGTGATCCAACTTTAATACTGAGGTTGTGATTTACCAGACAGCTATCAAGTTATATGTTTGTTCATTTAATAAGTGTCTTATTTTTGTAGTATTAATATTGTTCTTTATTAATTTTGTAATAATTGAGTGTAAAATTTTTTGATTTATTATGTTGTACTTATTATGTTTGTAAGAAATAATGAATGTCTTCATTGGGGGCGGAGGATGTTACGACTCAAAACTCCGTCTGCAACTGTTGGTCCCTATAAACGGGGAAGTTTGGTTTGTTACTCTCCTACGGAGGGAAAATACTATATGTTATGTCCAATGTTAAAACAGAAAGTAACTTGTTGTCGCGTGAGATCCGATTTGCGCGGCTCAGAACCATGTGGTGGCTCGACCAGTCGAGTGGAAATATCTGGGCGGCTTACAGTGACGACACACCCTCAACACGTCATCTATCTGCGAACTCTTGATCTGAGCGGTCTCATAAACTCTTGGATAAGAGGCCATAAATTTCTTGTAAGGTGCGGTTTTTGACCTTATAGAACGCATAAATCCCAGAGTGGTTCGAGGGCTCTTCCGATTTTGACACTATAGTGACGGCTTGAATCTCATAAACTTCGAACATTTACCAGCACTTGAAACGACAGAGAAATCCTTTGAATTCGCCAGCAGTATGAAAGATAGAAGGGAAAAGTCCACTCAGAGATCTGTTTTGGAGTGCCAGAGAGACGGAGCTCTCCTGGTCGGAGCTGTCTTGGAACCCGAAAAGCCAACCTGATGATCTAATAATATATTCTAACTTACTGTACATACTTGATTTAAATGTAGTAGTAGTGGTATGTTAACGTGTCGTAGCAAACAGTTGAAGCGAAAGGCTCGTCTGAGTATTGACTACGGTACAATATAGACTACGGGCTGAAGTGTGCGGCTCCAGTTTAATTAGCCCCACGTCTTAGCTAGTTGCCACCTCAATATTGACCGAGCACCCCCATTCGTGAACAGTAGATGAGTTAATACCGTAGGACGTTATGGCTCGAGTACAACTGTAGAAGCAGTGACAGTTACCGAAAAAAGAAAATTAAATGAACTATTGGGAATATTCATGGGTAAATAACTTTATTTTGTGCAATGTTTGGGCTTCATAACACGACTAGCTGAAAACCCGCGCTTCGCTACGGAGTACATTCAAATTAAATACAACTGTCAACGTATGCAATTTATGCCAAAAAATAAATATATATATTTATAATAAATGCGATGATCAATGTATACAATTCATGTAAAATATCTATCTATATATATATATATTTATAAAAAAATCGTAAGGGATATGCATTGTTTTTGGATAATATCCAATCGTCTGCTGCATTAGAAAGAGAAAAAAATATTTTTTTTGTCTATTTAGTTGTTACGCACGTGACGATAAATTTATTGAAAGTACCAGAAAAAGAAATCACGTAATCGGCATTTAATAAATTAAATTCTAAAAATTAATCTTTAAAAATTCACCAAAAATCAGGAAATGGAGGTAAAAATTCGAAAAAAATTTCATTTTGAAGGAATTATGATCTTTCTCGTGATATAAATTTTATAACCCTCAATGTATTATTTTAAATGCAAACGTAAAAAAAGTTTAAAAAACAGCTTAAAAATTTAATTTAAAAAAATCTAAGAAGAATTTTTGAAAAATCTTTCTTAGTGCACCCATACACTATTAGAAGAATCGCCATTCAAAATTTCAGCCCTTTAGGTCCAGCGGTTTGGTCTGTGCGTTGTATGTCAGTCAGTCAGTCAGTGAATGAATGAGTCAGTTACGGAACTGTTTTATATATATAGATTACATAGGTCCAAATTTTGGTTCCAAAAACAAGCTAAATGATACTTAAAATATAGTGACATTTATTTTAAGTCAATTTTAACAAAATTAAGACGACTAGAGACAAGTTCGAGCGCCTCTAAAGCACACCGCGTAAAAAAGTAGTTCACTTCTGTATTCGCTTGCATTCAGTCATTAGCCAAGCGCTTATAAGATTAGTTGGGTCCGTCTACTTTTCTCTCAAAGTCTTGAGGTAGCCTTGCGGTAACGTGCTGGCTTTCGGTGCTGAGGGGGCTCCCGACGTGCACCGTTAAATGCCTTCATGTCTATACTGGATCGTTAAATCCGTAGACTGGAGAGTCCGTCTATGAAGGTCAGACAATGTTGCCCCTGGGGGTGCTCGGTCAAAATTCAGGTGGCAACTAACTAAGACGGACTCCGACCCTCGACCCCAAGCCTATATGGACATCAGGGGCATAAGAAACAACAATAACAACTTTTCCCTTGCTCAGAAAAACTCGCAAAGGGCTTAGAAAAATGAGAAATTTTTGATAAAATTAGGTGTTTCGTCCCATTTTTAATACGAATGTTTTTAAGGAATAAAAATATAATTTAAAATGTTTAAACAGCTTTTTATACAAATCTTATTCAATAGTCCTACAGTATTGATTTTCTATAATCATAAACTAGGTCATGTTCTAATGATTAAAAAGAAATTTAACCGTGTAACATCGAAAGGAATGTGATACGTTTTTATAAGTAAACTAGCTGAAAACCCGCGCTTCGCTACGGAGCACATTCAAATTAAATACAAGGGTCAATGTATGCAATTAATGCCAATATATATACATATATATATATATATATATATATATATATATATATATATATATATATATATAAAAAAATCGTAAGGGATATTTATTTTTTTTTTGATAATATCCAATCGTCTGCTGTATTAGAAAGAAAAAGAATATCATTTTTTGTCTATTTAGTTGTTATGCGCGTGACGATAAATTTATTTAAAGTACCAGAAAAAGAAATCACGTGATCAACATTTAATAAATTAAATTCTAAAAATTAATCTTCAAAAATTCACCAAAAATCAGAAAATCAAGGTAAAGGTTCGAAAAAGATTTCAGTTTGAAGGAATTTTTATGATCTTTCTCGTGATATAAATTTTATAACCCTCAATGTATTATTTAAATGCAAACGTAAAAAAAGTTTAAAAAACAGCTTAAAAATTTAATTTAAAAAAATCTAAGAAGAATTTTTGAAAAATCTTTCTTAGTGCACCCATACACTATTAGCAGAATCGCCATTCAAAATTTCAGCCCTTTAGGTCCAGCGGTTTGGTCTGTGCGTTGTATGTCAGTCAGTCAGTCAGTGAATGAATGAGTCAGTTACGGAACTGTTTTATATATATAGACAAGATAACTGAATAGATGTTTTGAATATTTCTGGACTTTAAACCAGAAACTTTCTGAACATCATTCATACTAGGCATCATCCCTCAGGGACTTTGGTTTGCTTTGCTTACCTTAAGCTTTTAAAATATTTTGTTACCATTCTTAATTTCTGATCTTTTTTCTTACGATCACTTCAGACGTGCTTCTTCAGTAAATTTCATCTCAAGCCTCGCGCATACATCTATCGAGAGTATGCCTGGAAAGACGAACTTAATACGCCAAAGTTGTGAATAAACCTTCGCCTGTAACTATTTATATATTTCCAAATTTTACCTCAGGCACCCTGATAGCTATCAAGTTGAAGGTACATTTAATTATTGATTATTTTATAAGCTTTCTTTGTCACATTTGTCAGTGGACCCTACAACTTTCAGATATGATTTAAGAAAAAGTCCTGTTTTTAAGATAAAAAACCCATTTAGTCTTAAAAATATTTCCAAAAAAGAAGTATTAAAAAAAAAATAGAGTAAATATAATGTCTGTAGATGTGAATTCTCTATAACCAGATCTTTTAGGCAAACCAGATAAGGCTTTCATCTCTGAAGTTTCCCTAATTTAAAAGAAACATAAGTTGGAAGGGGTTAATACTTATGATCTGCCTGAAGATTCAATAAAATGAGAAAAATTTCTTGATTTGTGAAATTAGCTTTCTTGTGAACTGAGATTAAAGTCTTAAAAGCCGAGATAACCTAGGCCAAATTAAGATACATTAGATGGTGTTGTCTACTTAAAATTTAATTACAGATGCATGTAATTGTATGTTTTCCTTCAAATTACAAGAGTTCCCATCGATTTCTTAAACTCAATGTGAGATAGAAAAAAAAGAAAGAAGAAATAAAATGTATTTTTTAATTTTTATAAGAATACTAGCTGAAAACCCATGCTTCGCTACGGAGTACATTCAAATTAAATACAACGGTCAACGTATGCATTTATGCCAAAAAATAATATATATTTATAATAAATGCGATGATCAATGTATACAATTGCTGTAAATATATATCTATCTATCTATATATTTATAAAAAAATCGTAAGGGATATTGCATTTTTTTTGGATAATATCCAATCGTCTGCTGCATTAGAAAGAGAAAAAAATATTTTTTTGTCTATTTAGTTGTTACTGCACGTGACGATAAATTTATTTAAAGTACCAGAAAAAGAAATCACGGATCGGCATTTAATAATTAAATTCTAAAAATTAATCTTTAAAAATTCACCAAAAATCAGGAAAATGGAGGTAAAGGTTCAAGAAAGATTTCATTTTGAAGGAATTTTATGATCTTTCCTCGTGATATAAATTTTATAACCCTCAATGTATTATTTTAAATGCAAACGTAAAAAAGTTTAAAACACAGATTACAAATTTAATTTAAAAAAATCTAAGAAGAATTTTTGAAAAATCTTTCTTAGTGCACCCCTACACTATTAGAAGAATCGCCATGCAAAATTTCAGCCCTTTAGGTCCAGCGGTTTGGTCTGTGCGTTGTATGTCAGTCAGTCAGTCAGTCAGTGAATGAATGAGTCAGTTACGGAACTGTTTTATATATATAGATTATCAGATAAAATTATCAGTTAATATCCCTTGCTAAGGAGTAAATTTTACACCAGTCGATGACACGATGGGCATAGTAGGGGATACATATTTATAATCCTTGAATAGAATCCTTGGCTGCATAATAAAAACTCGTTATTCAAAATTTTTAAACAAGATTAATCTATATATATAAAACAGTTCCGTAACTGACTCAGTCATTCACTGACTGACTGACATACAACGTACAGACCAAACCGCTGGACCTAAAGGGCTGAAATTTTGCATGGCGATTCTTCTCATAGTGTAGGGGTGCACTAAGAAAGATTTTTCAAAAATTCTTCTTAGATTTTTTAAATTAAATTTTTAAGCTGTTTTTTAAACTTTTTTTACGTTTGCATTTAAAATAATACATTGAGGGTTATAAATTTATATCACGAGAAAGATCATAAAAATTCCTTCAAAATGAATTTTTTTTCGAAATTTTACCTCCATTTCCTGATTTTCGGTGAATTTTTAAAGATTAATTTTTAAATTTAATTTATTAAATGCCGATCACGTGATTTCTTTTTCCGGTACTTTCAATAAATTTATCGTCACGTGCGTAACAACTAAATAGACAAAAAAATATTTTTTTCTCTCTTTCTAATGCAGCAGACGATTGGATATTATCCAAAAAAAATGCATATCCCTTACGATTTTTTTATAAATATATATATATAGATAGATAGATATTTTACATCAATTGTATACATTGATCATCGCATTTATTATAAATATATATATTTATTTTTTGGCATAAATTGCATACGTTGACCGTTGTATTTAATTTGAATGTACTCCGTAGCGAAGCGCGGGTTTTCAGCTAGTAAAGTATATTTACTTAAAGCGCTATAAAATTGAACGCTGTCTCGAATTCCCTCAACATTTATTGCTGGAATTTCCCCCTATCTTAAAGCATCGCTTTATATCAAAAGCTGTACCGCAACTGTCATGAAGGCTTTAGACGAATACGATTTACTTCAGTAAACATAACAAGTGGTTACGACAGTTCAGTAAAAGTTCATTTTGCTTTCAACAGTAAAATGCCATATCTCTTAAACAAATAGATATAAGAAGGCCACGACCAGAAAGAGAGTTTCATCTCCGCGAGAACTTATCTCAGTTCAGGAGAGCTGTATATAAATTTCTTTTACTAAACATATACACACATAGTATTTTTCTTCTTATTTACGCTTAGTACCAGGCAAAAAAAAAAAAAAATTCTCTGCATTTAATAAATGCACTGAACTTCCGGTATCAAGTTTAATCAATGCCCAGATGTGTAAGCAAAACTGGTAAAACACGGGAGTCAAAAAATGGCCCTGTTAGCCATAAATGGTAAAATATTCAGGGATTTAATTAACATTCAATCAATGATTCAAAAGTGATTTTAATTAAAATGCTAATAAAACTTTCATAGACTTCAAGTTTTTCATCTGAAAAAAGGTGTATTGTATTCTTTTGGAAACAAGCCGTGTTGATATTCCTTCGAACAATTTTCATTTTATTCCTTTTCTTTTTTATTATGATTCACGGATATTCCACGGACATTCAAGAGTTCAGCGTACTAAACTTATAGAGTTTACTACACTTCACCCTAACGTTAGGTATGTATATCTTGAAGTGGCACTCTAAATAATTTCATTCAACTCAGTTCTTACATAACAACAATGTTTATTCAAGCATTTGCTCATATATACAGTCGAACCTCCATATATCGAAGTAGCAAATTGCGCTGAAAAAATTCGATATATAGAAATTTCGATATATAGAATTGAGCTTAGTCTTATCATAATTCTCCTAAAAAAAATTAAAGCTAATATTTGTATACGAAACTCCATTTCTAATTTATATGCGAATCCTATTAAATGAAAGTTAATAACTAAAAAATGAATTAATATAAAAGATTTATTGATTACTACATATCTTTAAAAAAAAAACAATAATGCAGACAGTGGTTACAATGATCAGAGTTACATTCTTTAAAAAAAAACTACGAATATCTTGCTGAACAGTTAGTTTTGCGGAAAGTTCAAAGAAATGTTCGTATTTATTCAGTCCACTAAAAACTTTATCAGGGACATTTTCCGCGAATTGAAGTCCACGACGTATTGTTTCAAATGCCAAAAATTGGGAGATTTTATTCTAAAGTGGAATAAAATCTCCCAATTTGTCTTGAAAAAAATTTCGATATATAGAGATTTTTTCTATATATAGAAACAATTTTTCTATGTAATGAACATGGAGATTTGCTAAGAGTTCGATATATAGAAAATTTCGATATAGGGAAGTTCGATATATGGAGGTTCGACTGTATTTTCTTTCCAATGTAAGTAATACGTACTACTAGTACGAGGTATATAACATTTATACAATTCAATATATTTCCTGGTATAACTATTCATGCAATGGAAATACAACTTGAGATACTCACAAATACTTCAGAAAGTCGACCAGAAATGCTACTTCGTAAACTTTGGGCCTACCAAGAACTCGCGTAGGTTTGAAGCAACGTAGCTATGCCTCGAGCGGCTGCTCGCAAAACTCAACCATTATTAAACCAGACTCTAAGCCTAGCTCCAGCTCGATACTTCGTTTCGTCAGTTCTACTCCCCCTTTCACTTCCTCTCACTTCCTCAACGCTTCGTCGACCCTTCTTTAATCTAGCTGCTCGGTATTTATACCAACCGTGTATGCCGCAATTAGCATATCTTAAGCGGCTTTTTTAACTTTATTCGCCTAAAAGTTCGATTATTGTGAATCGAATCTTATGTAAACCTAACAAACTACACGAGGTTAGCTTCTTAGAACCTAAAAGTTCGATTATTGTGAATCGAATCTTATGTAAACCTAACAAACTACACGAGGTTAGCTTCTTAGTACCTGCGAAGAAAGCTGAAAATAATGTAAAGAGTTATGAGGAATTAATTATCCGCTAAGAAAACTTTTAAAAAGTAAAAAAACGCCAAGGTGCAAAATAAAAGTGATGACTAGAAAATGGTGTGATATCAAATATCCAAGCTTATTAAGTTCTGGTACTTAATTTCCTAATCACGTAATTTTCACATCTAAGTGAAGTGGTTAAGCATGACTTGTTGATAGAAACCCTTCTTCCCTAGACCAAACTCATCATAACCTGTTTCACTTAATATGAGGAGTGATCGCCAATTAATGGAAGAAGGAAATGTTATGGTCAAGAAACATTTCTCTTCATATTATTTAGCATTCTTGATCACGTGGAAATAATACCACTACATATGATATGCACTGAAGGGAAACATAAAAAGCGGACAATAGAATCATTCATCTCCACGAAATAATGTCGGATACTTAGAACCATTTCACTTGAGAGAGAATCATAAGCAATCCCAAATCTATGACCTTATCATGCCATTTCGTGTGTTGTCAAATCCCTCTACACTCAAAGTCGCTGGTTTTCAAACTTATTTTGAAGCGAAACATTTAAATGACTTTCTCAAATTGACGGTATCTATATTCGTATTTTATGAAATTTAACTTAACTAAATGAATTGCGGAGCCCTTGCCAAAGGCAAATTCTGTTTGTTCCATATTCAGTCGTTTGTAAAACATATTATGAAAACATTCCTGTTATACTTTAAGAAAATGGAAAAATCAACTCATATTTTGTTTATTTTCATACTTATCTGATATCTTTTTATGCCACTCTTTTGATAACAATGACGTTTATAGTGGGAATTCCCTCCCATCAAAAAGCATAAACATACATTGCAACATTTTAGCAAAAAAATTACTTTTAGTGGCACTTTTATCTTAAACAAATACCAAAAAAATAATCAAAAGTGACAGGTAAGTCACTATAAATATGAAGTATTGAGGAATTTTCTTCAAGTGTTTTAAGTTGGGACTCTTTCGGAGAAAACTTCATTGAAGGTATGTGTGCGTATAGTTTTATTAAAAAATCTTGCATATTAATCTATATATATAAAACAGTTCCGTAACTGACTCATTCATTCACTGACTGACTGACATACAACGCACAGACCAAACCGCTGGACCTAAAGGGCTGAAATTTTGCATGGCGATTCTTCTAATAGTGTAGGGTGCACAAAGAAAGATTTTCAAAAATTCTTCTTAGATTATTTAAATTAAATTTTTAAGCTGTTTTGTAAACTTTTTTACGTTTGCATTTAAAATAATACATTGAGGGTTATAAAATTTATATCACGAGAAAGATCATAAAATTCCTTCAAAATGAAATTTTTTTTCGAATTTTTACCTCCATTTCCTGAATTTTGGTGAATTTTTAAAGATTAATTTTTAGAATTTAATTTATTAAATGCTGATCATGTGATTTCTTTTTCTGGTACTTTCAATAATTTATCGTCACGTGCCTAACAACTAAATAGACCAAAAAAATATTTTTTTCTCTTTCTAATGCAGCAGACGATTGGATATTATCCAAAAAAAAATGCATATCCCTTACGATTTTTTTATAAATATATATATATAGATAGATATATATTTTACATCAATTGTATACATTGATCATCGCATTTATTATAAATATATATATTTATTTTTTGGCATAAATTGCATACGTTGACCGTTGTATTTAATTTGAATGTACTCCGTAGCGAAGTGCGGGTTTTCAGCTAGTAGCATATATAGAAATTTAAGACTTATACTAAAATAATGCAAGTTACAATATTGTTTATCCAAGAAAAAAACTTTAGTGTTTAAAATGACATTAAATGTCACATGAAATATTATTTATCTTTAATATTGTTCAAAATTTATAATAATATATTAAATTCTTAAAAATTAAATGATTAAAAAACTGAAAATATATTTCCTAAATATACGACAGCATAAATAAAAGCAAATTTACAACCGCTAATCGAAAGCTCATTCCCTGTTTCGTGTTAGAGCTCTTTGCTGGCTGGTATATAGCCAGACTTACATCACTTAAACACAAGGCAGAATGAACATAGAGCTCTTGATTAGAGGTGTAATCTTGAAATGTGAAAATAGATATTCATATACAACACTTTTGCACCCAATGACTCAATTGTTTAAAACAGGCCTGCACACACATAGGTCAGCACTCACTTTGTGACCCTCTAAGCCTTTGGGGAAGATTTATTATTCAAAATGTCAAAAATTTAATTAAATAATAAATTATACATATAATTAAATAAATGCATACTGCATGCATATGCATTAATAAATGCATATAAAAAATGCATACTTTGATGCTTCTGAAAATCTCCTACTTTGTCTGATATCATATGGTCGCAGTCATGCAAGAGAGCTTGGATTCTAAAAGCAAATTATACATATAGTTTAATAAATTATACATATAATTAATTATACATATAAATAAATTATACATATAATTTAATTAAATAATAATAAATGTCAAAATATTATTTTTGTATTTATGATATGAATATATAAAAATGAATATATAAAATGATAACGAATAATATGAATATATAAAAATGAATATTACCATTTATTTAATTTTAATAATCAGTCGTCTGTTTTTTGTTAGATAAAATATTTTTTGCTCTCCCATCTATCCTATTTCCTTACAGCCTGAAGCAATTTATTCATACAGTAATATGGTCCGCATCGCATTTCCAGTTGCGGAAATGCGATGGTAAGCCATTACATCTACCCATACAACATTATGTTTACATAGTTGGTCTAAAGAGCTGGAATATCAACAACTGGGAGCAAGAGTACATCAACGCGCGTACTTACAATCGGTTTGTGTATTAGGTTTTCCTCGGTTTCCTATAAATATTTAGCATTTGCAGCAAACTCATTCACATTTGTCCCCGTGCAAATTTATTTCAGAAAAAAAATCTCATCTTCAGCAGTTTTTGTAATTTATTTGTTCTATGAAATAGGCCATAAAAATGCATTAATTCGTGTATTTAATCTTTAAGTGTAGACTTATATATATATATATATATATATGGGCTCGGGAGCCTGCCCCAGTCCTTTTTAGTAATTATCCTCTATATCGATGTTCTGTGGTGATGGCCAGCACCTAGCGCCGGCTCATCGGAAGGAAAGGTGCGCGAGGGAGTGAATCTCAGCAGACGAGAGTTCCGTACAGACGAGGGATAGGACGTCAATAAGCGATGACGCGGTTATCTGTTAGCAGCAGACGGCTGTTTTTTTTATTAGGCTATAATGTTAATTAACGACGTTCTTTTTGTAATATATTGTAAATAAGTTTTCATTAAATGTTAGTATAAGATCCTAGTATTCGTTTATAATAGTTTAAGTATTTGTTTTAAATTACCCGCTCGATATATATATATAATAGATATATATATATATATATATATAGTCGCTCCCAAAAGTGTTCGTACACTTACGACTTTTAATGAAATAGGGGTCTATCCATTAATTAAAATGAATATTTCAGAATGGGTATTTAATTATAAGATGTAAGCAGCATTGCTGGTCGACTTTCGGAAGTATTTGTGAGTATCTCAAGTTGTATTTTAATTGCATGAATAGTTATACCAGAAAATATATTGAATTGTATTTCCCAGGCAGAAATATTATATATCTCGTATCAGTAGTACGCTTTCTTTATGTTGAAAAGCAAAATCTATATGTGCAAATGTTTGAATAAACATTCTTGTTATGTAAGAGCTGTGTTTGAATGCAATTATTTAGGGTGCCACTTCAAGATATGCATACCCTAAGCCAGGGTAGAAGTGGCCATTCTCTATAAGTGATAAAATTTGTATTTTTTTAAATCCTTTTATAGTATATTGAAAAAATAATATATATTTTTTGTAAATAAGATATTCAAAATATGATATTTTTACTGAAAACTTACATATTCTAAAAATTTCTAATCTTTAGACGCCCTTTACAAATCAACTTGTTTTGTAGAATTTCGCGATTTTCATCATGTTAATTTTACAGGAGCATATTCTTATAATGCACATTGGAATGAAAGGAAAACAATTTTTAATTAACGGACCTCAGTTAAAATAAACAAATCACACTT
This sequence comes from Dolomedes plantarius, assembly GCA_907164885.2. Taxonomy (NCBI): domain Eukaryota; kingdom Metazoa; phylum Arthropoda; class Arachnida; order Araneae; family Dolomedidae; genus Dolomedes; species Dolomedes plantarius. The sequence goes on from OU015503.1 coordinate 110,722,215, forward strand.
ATTTAGAAAAAATGCTATTATAAAATATTTAAAGGCAAAAAGTTATTTTGGAAAAAAAAAAATTCATGTTTTATCAAAAGTCCATAATAATCATTCATAGTTTCCATTACTTATTTCACTGACACATTGAATTGTTTCTTTGTTTCAAATTTAGGTATTATCTTTTGAGAATGCATTTTTGTTTTTATCAATGAATCTCTTGCAGAAGTGCCACGACGGACAAGGATGACTCGGTAAGTAATATAAAAATCCTTCCTACTGCTTGTGTGTGACATGGAAAATTATTGAAGTCAATACGCTAACTCTCGTGACCGGATTCTTTTGTTTCCTTTATAAACTGCTTTAGTTTGTCATCCGAAATATGCCTCGTCATAGGAGGCTCTGTTACTTTGACATCATTCCATTCAATCACATAAATTAAATGTTTGGCATCAAAGTTTATATGTTGAATTAAAAATTTTCTGATGCCTCCTTCATTTTCAGCCCTTGCTTTTGGAATCCGGCGTAATCCAAGTTCTCTTACAGGACTGTGATCATCTGATATCATACAAAGGAGGAGATTTTCAGAAGTAGATTTCTGGCACTGGAAAAGGTATAAAAGATAGCATAATGGCATTTTTCAATGGCAACAACCAACACTTAAATATTATTGCAATTGGATGTGATGGAACTGCCGTGAACACTGGATTGAATAATGGTGTGATTCCTTTATTTCAAAAATAATTTAGATTGCCACTGCAGTGGTTGATTTGTCTGTTTCATGGAAATGAACTGCCCCTACGTCACCTATTTTCTTTCCTAGATGGAAAAACTAGAGATCCAAATGAACTTGGAGGAGAAATAGGTAAGAAACTAGGAAACTGCTATGAACTTCCAGCGATTGAATTTTCACCTATTGAAAATAACATTACATTACTAGAAATTAAGGATGATTTAAGTGTGGACCAAAAGTATTTATTAGAAATGTGTAATATCATCTCTGCTGGAGGGTGCTCTTCTTATTTGTCCATGAGAAAATCAGAAAATCTTTGTCATTCACGATGGCTTACATTAGCTAACTGAATACTTCGCTTGTATGTGAGAACAGAATGTCCTGCAAAAAATCTCCGAATACTGACTGAGTACATTTTGAAAGTTTATTCACCTGTTTGGTTTAACATAAAGCAGAAACCATCTTGTATCCATGGTAGTCGACACTGACTAAATACATTAATGACACACAATAAATCATATATCCAGTTATTTACTTTTTTATTTAACATTTGCCTGCAGTTTAATGCGGCTTCAAAACTACGAAGAAAAAACTTATACACAAACTAACTACGCTAGAATAAACTATCCGTTGCCAAGAAGAAAAAAAAAGTGCTGTTGTTGTGACTGATGCCCCTTGACAAACAGTATAAGAAAAAAAGTTACAAAACCATGGAAACAAGAAGCAATTATTATACAAATTAAAAAATAAAGTAATATATCCAAACACTTGGATCGAAGCACTTGTGGAAACTTGTAAGCTATTCACGTTACCTCAAGACGTTACCTCAGACTCTTAAAAATGTAATTGACCCAGTCATTAAAAAAATGCATACTTTGATGCTTCTGAAAATCTCCTACTTTGTCTGATATCATATGGTCGCAGTCGTGCAAGAGAGCTTGGATTCTAAAAGCAAGGGCTGAAAATGACAGAGGCATCGGAAAGTTTTTAATTCAACGTATAAACTTTGATGCCAAATATTTTATTTATATGATTGAATGGAATGATGTTAAAGTAACAGAACCTCCTACGACGGGGCATATTTCTGATGACAAACTAAAGCAGTTTATAAAGGAAGCAAAAGAATCTGATCACGAGAGTCAACGAATTAACTTCAATAATTTTCCGTGTCACACACAAGCAGTTGAAAGGATTGTTAAATTAGCTACCTTGTACGTTTATGTCACTTCTGTAAGAGATTCACTGATAAAAACAAAAATACATTCTCAAAAGATAATGCCAAAATTTGAAACCAAAAATAAACAATTTAATGTGTCAGTGTAATAAGTAAGGAAAACCATGTGTGATTACTATGGGCTTGTGAAAAACATGAATTTTTTTTTTTCAAAATAACGTTTTGCCTTTAAAGACATTACATTAATATTTTTCTAAATAAGTGTGATTCGTTTATTTTAACTAGGGTCCGTTAGTTAAAAATTGTATTCCTTTCATTCCAATGTGTATTATAAGAATATGCTAATGTAAAATTAATATGATGAAAATCGCGAAATTCTACAAAATAAGTTGTTCTGTAAAGGCATCTAAAGATTAGAAATTTTTAGAAATGTAAGTTTTCTGTAAAAATATCCTATTTTGAATATTTTGTTTACAAAAAATATATATTGTTTCAATATACTATAAAAGAAGTGAATAAAATACAAATTTTATCACTTTTTCATAAAAATATCCATTTTAAGGCCCTTTGCGGCACTTGAAAATATTATAGTAGAGCAATAAAATTTTATATGCTTTATTTTAATTTTAGAAAGCCACTTTTACAAATTAAAGCATATTGAAATTTAAAAAAAAAGTTTTTTATTCTTTCCACCCTATTGGTGAGTATAATTAGAAGAATTCAAGGGTAAAAGGCTATTTATCATTACATTCATTAAGAATGATCCTTTGTTATAAAATAAAGATTTATCACTTTTTATGTTGAATATCGTATCATGAGGAGTTACTTTTAAAATAAGAGGGGAGGGGGAAGAATATTGTAAACTATTAACAATTAAATCTGAGGAATTTTAAGACTATTTACTTCTAGCATAGATATTTAATTTTTTTTTAAAATCTATAGGTTAGCCTCAGTGAATCTTAAAGACAAGTTGTTACTGCATGATTTAAGTATGTAGTACCAATAAGAAATTCAACATACTCTTAATTTCTCTCATAAACATAACCCGATATCAGTCCTTTATATATTATATTTCAATAATTATACTATATTATATTTCAATTATTATTTATATTTCAATAATTTACTTATAACAAAAATTAAAAGTAAATTATTGAAACAAAAAACTTGCAGTTATATATTTATATTTATATCTATATCTATAATCTCTCTCTCTCTCTCTCTCTCTATATATATATATATATATATATATATATATCTATATAATATAAATAAATATATATATATATTATATATATATATATATGTAATATAAATAATATATATATATATATATATATATATATAAATATAAATAATAAATATATATATATATTATATATATATATATATATATTATATATATATATATATATATATATATATATATATATATACATTATATATATACATATATATATAATGTATATATATTTAATTTTTGTTTCAATAATTTCGAGAGTAAGTAGATTTTGGTCGGCAATATGAGAGAATAGTTTTTGAAAACTCCATTGTAACAGAGAAACGTAATGTTACGAGCCCTTCCCGGCATCAATTAGCTGTTGCTTTTTATAGTGCAAGATTATCTGCTTTACTTTGATTGCGCAAGAGATGAAAAACAGGCTTTCGAAAGATTGCGGGAATGAAAAAACAAGAATCGCAGATACGTGCAAGCGAAAGGAAGTTAGACACAATCACATGCACCATTATTTGACTGCTTGTAAGTAGACAGCCAGAGTCGCTGCGGAAGAATAATCCTGTATTACGTCGATGATATTTAATACTTTAAGATCGTTCTTTAGGGCCATTCGAATGTCTTTTTTGAACTGTACTTAAAGTAAGAGATTGTCTTTGGATGCAGAATAATTAACCATAAATTTTATCATAGTATGTGAGAAAGAAATCGAGTCGACAAATTTAATATTAAATAGTATTTTTAAATAGCTGCTTATTCTGTAAGTATTTAAATTCTTATTACATATACTTGTAAATTATATTTATATTGAGTGACAATTGATGCATTTCTTAAGTATCATGCATTGTCCAAACCTTTGATTACAGATGTTAAATATATATAAATAACTTCAAATACATATATATATATATATATATATATATATATATATATATATATATATATATATATATATATATATATATATATATATATATATAATATATATATATATATATATATATATAGATATATATATATATATATAATATATATATTATATATAATATATATATATATATATATATATAATATATATATATATATATATATATATATATATATATATATATATATATATATATATATATATATATATATATATATATATATATATATATTATATATAGATATAGATATAGATATAAATATAAATATATAACTGCAAGCTTTTTGTTTCAATAATTTACTGCAAGAATTTTGAAGGTTATAATTATTAAGTAAACAGGAATTTTTAAGTCGAACCTAATTCGTGGCCAAACGTGATTATTTCAACTAATGTAAAATTTAGGTTGAACTTATCTATATATATAAAACAGTTCCGTAACTGACTCATTCATTCACTGACTGACTGACATACAACGCACAGACCAAACCGCTGGACCTAAAGGGCTGAAACTTTGCGCGATTCTTCTAATAGTGTAGGGGTGCACTAAGAAAGATTTTTCAAAAATTCTTCTTAGATTTTTTAAATTAAATTTTTAAGCTGTTTTTTAAACTTTTTTACGTTGCATTTAAAACAATACATTGAGGGTTATAAAATGATCATAAAAAGATCATAAAAATTCCTTCAACATGAAATTTTTTTCGAACCTTCACCTCCATTTCCTGATTTTTGGTGAATTTTTAAAGATTAATTTTTAGAATTTAATTTATTAAATGCTGATCACGTGATTTCTTTTTTTCTGGTACTTTAAATAAATTTATCGTCACGTGCGTAACAACTAAATAGACAAAAAAATGTTTTTTTCTCTTTCTAATGCAGCAGACGATTAGATATTATCAAAAAAAAAATGCATATCCCTTACGATTTTTTTATAAAATATATTTTTTACATTAATTGTATACATTGATCGTCGCATTTATTATAAATATATTTATTTATTTATTTTTGGCATTAATTGCATACATTGGCGGTTGCATTTAATTTGAATGTACTCCGTAGCGAAGTGCGGGTTTTCAGCTAGTCTTACATAAGATAAATACTGCAAAACTCACATAATTATGTATTGTTGAAATTATTCATTATATGTTCATTGTATCAGATCCTGCATACGTCGTGCTCTGTGACAGAGATCTCAATCAAATTTATTGAGACAACAGTCATTTCCATAATACCACCAAATTGCTTATGTAGAACTAAATTTATCAGATGTAAACATCATCTATGTAAACATCATCCGAATTCACGGTCTTTTATGGATAGTAAGTAATAGTTCAGATGGCATATGCACACAAATGGCATATCCCAGATAGTGATGCGACATCGATAACAAAACATCGATGTTTTGAAACATCGATATTCAATATTAAAACATCGATGCTAATAAAACATCACCCAAAAACCATCGATGTTTTTCAACATCGATGTTTTAGAACATCCATTTTTTAAAACTGGTTTAGTAATCTCTAACATAAATGTTACTTCCGTTAGTCGTGGGGGGAGGGGGGGGGGGAGATTTAATTTTACTCTCTGATTGGGCAGGCACAAACTAATAGTAGCATCTTACTAATAATATTAGCGTCAACTTATATGAAACCAGAACAAAACAAAAACTTAATGGATGCACTCGTGTATATACTATTTGTAAAATAAAACCCCATGGAAGGTTCTGGAGTATCAGGAACATTCCAAGCGCTCTGATTGGTTCATTGGTTGTTGCTTGCCATTTGTCTGTTTGCTAAGTAATCGTTCACCCTTTTGTATTCGTCCTTTTCAGAATTCAGACTTACATTTACTGAGTGTGAAAATTATGCTACTTGGTAATTTTTTTTTTATTACGGTACTTTTTCATTAAAAAAAAAACATCGAGACAACGTAAAACATCGAGCACAAAACATCGATGTTATAAAAACATCGGCTTCAATAAATCGATGTTTAAAACATCGATGCTTTTATCAAAACATCGATGTTTCGAAAACATCGACATCGATGTCGCATCACTATTCCCAGAGGTGGGGAACGCCTCCGTGATCATCTCTTGCGGCCTTCATAAAAGCTAGCACTTGTATAAATTAATATTTAATTATACAGATTACAACAATTTCCAAATCAATAGAATTAAATAAAGAACGGCATGAATGTATGTACGGTGTCGGCCAAAATAAAGATGACATTTTGAAATTGTTGTCTAAACTCGCTACAATTGTATATTTATCCAAATGAGCTTCGTTTACCTTGATTGTATGATACTTTAACTACACTTTATATGTAATTTAATGCTCAGAGTTTCTTAGCAATACTACCAGACATGTTATATGATCTCTACGCAAAAACTATTTTCTTACTATTATTGTTGTGACTGACTCCATGTACGTTAAAACGTATTATTTTTTGTGCAAAAAAAAAAAAATAAATAAAATAATAAATGATTAATGTTATAACAAGTTTTTATCCTTATGTGAATACAAAAATATTTTATATTGTAACTTTTTATGTCAAATAATAAGTAAGGACTTAATTCTTTTATGTTATTTTTCTACTAGCCGGGATTCGCCTACCTACGCTTAAGCCATCCGTGTAACATATTTATGTACTTCGGGCCCCACAAAAGAAAAAAAAAAGCCTACAAATGTATTAAATTCAAGTGAATTAATTCCTTTCAATTTTCATTCCCGTCGCTGCCGACAGATGGCAGCACCACTGCTCCAGATGATTTGGTTCTCAGCAGTGAGTGATTTCAGAATGAAAATATCTCTAAAACTATTGAATTAACAGAATAAGTGTACGCAGAAAAAATTATCAGTTTTCGAAGCTCTTTCCAAATATGTAACATTTATGTATTTTCATGACAAAAAAATTGCACCGTTTCCTGTATATTTGTCGGCCATTTTTTTTTCGAGGATCGGTACCCGCCCGGATGAGTTACGGTCACGTGATCTCTCGATTTCCACTTGTCTCTTTATTAGTATAGATATAATGCACCAAATTATTAAAACTATACCTAACTATAATAATTTCATAAAAGTCGCATTTATAGGTTCATCAACTTATGCGGCCTCCTTTATTACTGCCTAATTTACATGTGGCCTCTAATGGTAAAAAGGTTCTCCACCTCTGGAATATCCACTCAAAAGTTACTGATTAATGGCTAAGCATTTCATCCTTATTCACTTATTTCTTCCCGGCACATACGCTTTTTGCATTCTTTGTACATTTGGTAGTGTCCAATGTTTGGTAACTGGAAATAGACTATTTTATTAATAACTAGCTGAAAACCCGCGCTTCGCTACGGAGTACATTCAAATTAAATACAACGGTCAACGTATGCAATTTATGCCAAAAAATAAATATATATATTTATAATAAATGCGATGATCAATGTATACAATTGATGTAAAATATATATCTATCTATATATATATATATTTATAAAAAAAATCGTAAGGGATATGCATTTTTTTGGGATAATATCCAATCGTCTGCTGCATTAGAAAGAGAAAAAAATATTTTTTTTTTTTGTCTATTTAGTTGTTACGCACGTGACGATAAATTTATTGAAAGTACCAGAAAAAGAAATCACGTGATCGGCATTTAATAAATTAAATTCTAAAAATTAATCTTTAAAAATTCACCAAATATCAGGAAATGGAGGTAAAAATTCGAAAAAGATTTCATTTTGAAGGAATTTTTATGATCTTTCTCGTGATATAAATTTTATAACCCTCAATGTATTATTTTAAATGCAAACGTAAAAAAAGTTTAAAAAACAGCTTAAAAATTTAATTTTAAAAAAATCTAAAGAATTTTTGAAAAATCTTTCTTAGTGCACCCCTACACTATCAGAAGAATCACCATGCAAAATTTCAGCCCTTTAGGTCCAGCGGTTTGGTCTGTGCGTTGTATGTCAGTCAGTCAGTCAGTCAGTGAATGAATGAGTCAGTTACGGAACTGTTTTATATATATAGATTTAGTTGAGGAAAGAGTCAGTTCACAAAACAGAGCCATGCATTTCAGACGAAAGGAAATAATTATAATTAAGTAGAAAGTGGATTAATTTTCGTTCTTATTTAACATATTTACATATGGTTTGTTTGAATCGGATAAATGAATTTAAAATCTGCTGTTCAAATAATTAAAAAAATTAATTAATAACTATACTTTTACACACTTTCTATTTTAATTTATTCTACAAAATGTATGTTCCGTGTTAGCAAATATATTGAAAAAGTACTTGTTTGTTCATAAAAATGAAATGTGTTTTCAGGCATTTGTAACCTTTCAGTTTCTATTTACGTAACAAAACGTTTCTTATGTGTTAACAAAGCAGCTTAAAACGCACCGTTCATATAAAAAAATAGAAAAAATTACGATACATGTGTACAATTTCGTTTATTATGAATTTATAAATGTATTTGTTTAATACTTTAAAGAAAGTTTAAATCTACGGTACTTATAATGAAAATAATTGGATGAATTACCATACATATACATTCATTATATTTAAGTAAAATGTAATATATAGAGTTGTGGTTTAAAGAATTAAAGCATTCGTTATTTCTGAAAGTCATGCAACAAATGATTATACTAATTTATTAGGTTATGATACATGGTAATTTTTGAAACTCTGAAAAAAAGGCTAAGTGAATGTTAGCAAAGGTATTATTTCTTCAAACATAAAAGGTTAAGATAAGAAAACTTTCATAATATGTAATAACAATTTTCTCAAGTGAAAACAAGTTGATGTGACTAGTTGCTCTGTTTTACTTTACCTCTTTTTTTCTAGTTTGTGGTTGTATGGATAGAGAAAATGGAAGTAGGTTCTTATCAATGGGTTTAAAATGAATATGGAGGGAGCATTGTCAAACCTATCCAAGGTTCACCGTGTAGCCACGATAGCCCTGGTGTGTTTATTACATTTGCTGTAGAATATCAGGTGCCTGTTATTTCCAATGTCAATTCAATCCGCGAATTTTCCCGTTTACAAAGATATACGTTAAGCATTGTTTTACTACAGTGTAAGATATCCATTTAGTTTTTAATGTTAAGCATACATAACAGGCTGTTAATTTAGCGAAATATGGATATTACTCTGGTGGGGAGCATCGATATGATACTCTCAGAATAAAATAATATAAAAATTCGAAGTGGGTGCTTCAATGTCCCCAGAACAAAGTACCTGCCATCAGTGGCGCCGGAAGAGTCAAATATAGAGGAGGGCAAAGTAAAATAGATTAAAACTTTTACACCTTTATTATTGAAAATACATATATACGGTTATAAAAAATAAACATTTATGTTATTTTATGTTATATTATGCCCTATCATACGTCAACGTGTACGCGTTTCAAATGCATCGGATTCAAGATTCCCTTTCGCGATGAAAAAACATCGTGTAGGGTTGCTTTTTAATAGCAAAAGCAAACGTCTGTAATTGGCGTTTAAACGCGCTTGCGTACCTGAAATTGGCGATTAATCGCTCCTGCGTATATGGAATGACGTTTATCGCGCTTGCGTTAACGAGTGTGAGGTTGCAATTTAGTATTCAGTTTTGTTAGTCTTTATGATTTTAAATGAAAATTCTAATACTTTACGAGCGCTAGCTAGGTAGAAACAAAAAAATTCAATTTTCTAGGGGGGGGGGGGGCAAGTGCCCTCCCTTGCCCCCCCCCCCCCCCCCCTTCCGACGCCACTGCCTGCCATGTTAAAAAAATAATTTTTTTAATTACCACTTCCAAAACATTATACAAAATACTATACTATTCAAAAGCTTTTGTGAATCGTCCGCAAAGACAATCAGATTGCCGTTCTTTCTCGGCATGAGGAAGAACTATTAATTAGTCGGAAATGAGTTGTCACCCTTTTGTTTTTTATCGAGGATGTTAAAAAGATGTGTGTTCCTGTTATTCGAAACGTTGTTTCCGTCTTTGCTGTCTAGGATTGATAATGTGTTTGTTTCACTAACGATTCTAGTATATATTATTCATGCACATCTATTCGTGTTTAATACATTTTAAAGAGCTTATGTTTCTCTTTTCTTTTTAAACAAAGGGGCATACTCCATGCTTCTCGTCGATGACTGAATCATGAGATGAGAGCTGCTTAAAGGAATTGTCTATGTTTTTCACTGAATTTTTCGTTGCGATCTCTTCTGGTATGCGTTTTCTTCACTGTGTGCTTAAAAAATTGTTTAAAATAAAAACAAATTTCATACCAAATTTTCAAAGAAGTCCTTAATTAACAAGGACAGTTAAGTTAAGTTAGTTTACTCATCTTTGTATATAGGGCGGATAGGGTTTTTATGCCCTAAAAATAGCAACCTTGGTATTCATTCCATAGGATTGCATTGGACTGATTACTTGACCTATTAGTACTTGCTATCAAAAAGAGTAAATTAGTATTTCTCGTTTATTCGAGTGGCCATATTCTTACACTATTTGGACAAAACAATTTAGACTCTGGATATTCACTGTGCATGTATATTACTGCAAAGCGAGGGGAACCAGTTGTAAGGCATTTTCTCATAATGAGATCCTACCCACGCAATATTTGTTTGTGGTTTATTTTGTCAATCATTTTCATAATATTTATTTCAACATGATTCAATTTGTTTAATTTTAGTTTTCATTTCTTATTCTTTCTTCAGAAGTTGATGGCGAATAAAACAATCGTAAATGATCATCTTCCAAAATTTCTTCATCCTCTGTTGAGGAATTCTTGATTTTCGGGACATTTTTGATACAAGATTGTCCTGTATTGCTAAATATGCCACTCGCATGTACAGAGGCTGTTCGCACATTTTTTAGACGATTTTGGTAAGCGGTAATAAAAAATCGTTTGCTGCAAAAGAAATAATTGCAAGTGTACTCTGTTTTTAAAAGTCAAAATTATCGTCTGCGGCTTGAAAGTTTTGTTTTTATTCAAAATGGCGTTTTTAACATAGCAGTGGTTCAAAGGCTACATTTATGCTCTTTCCGAAGAGAAATATGCATACTCCGTTATCCAAAAACGATCTGAGAGTCATGGTTTTGTGATATCTAAAGCGTCGATAGGTAATATCGTCAACAAGAAAGGAAAAAAAGTCAAATTGGAGCCTCAAGTGGGGCAAAAATTCCAAACAAGTATCCAAGGAAAAAACGGACATCTTCGACTATTGCAAAGGTACGTTGTTTAATGTTAAAAGAAAATCCCCCTAGTCAAAGGACAGTTGAAAAATCATTAAAATGCTCGGTGTCCACTGTAAACAAAATGATAAACGCTGATTTAAATCTTAAGAAAGCGAAAAAACGCAATGTGCATCGTCTTCTTCCAAATCATATCGCTGAACGAAGGACACGCTGCAGAATTCTATATGAGAAACACTTATCCAAAGAAAAATGGAAAACAATTGTCACAATAGATGAATCATGGGTGTATTTAAATGACTGCAACAAAAAAAGAGCCATTTATTATCATAAAAGGGGAGAAAAAAATTTAAGTACATGGTTCAAAGAATCGAAAGAAAGTTTTCTAAGGGATTCATGATTGTTGCTGGTTTTTCTTATAATGGCAAGTTAAAAATAAATAGAGTGGAAAAAAATGTCAAGATTAACTCCAAATACTATTAGGAATATATTTTATCGCCAATTTTTCTGAATGAAATACCATCGAAATACCCACAGTGCCATCAATCTGTGAGACTCCATCAGGACAAAGCTAGCAGTAACACATCAAAATCCACTGTAAATTTCCTAAAAGAAATGGAACAAAAACCTGGTATCAAGGCCATACCCTTCACTGATATCCCTACTAAATCTTCCGATGTATCACCTATGGATTTTTGTGCTTTCGGACTTTTAAAATCTGCATTATCCAAACGTCGTCCCAAAACCCTTACAGGACTCTGGAGAGCTGTTCAGGAGGAATGGGATAGAATACCTCTTCTGACACTTCAAAAGACATTATTATCCTGGAAATTGCGGTGTCGAAAGATAGTTCAGAATAAGGGATGTCAAATAGAACATTTAAAACACAAGAATTTTATGTAATTTAGTTTTGTGAATACAATATACATCGTCTAAAAAATGTGTGAACAGCCTCTGTATCTTTCTACCTGAGAAATAAAATTCGATGAAGGCCGGCAAATACCCTTTTAATCTTTAATCCACTGGACGAGTGACTCCCGGTAAAAACTCTTAAATCAGTAATTACCAAGGTCACGAAAAGACTTTTTCACCCTATATCGACATCTATCGTTAAAAGAAAAACTGTTAGTTCGATTTTTGGCCTAAAAGATGCTTATTGCACCGCGGGACTATTGAGTTAGTTTTACTTATCAGAATGAAAATAAGTATTCCATTCTATGAGAGTTTTTCCTATAAGTCAATAAAATGATTAAAAGTCATAAGTTTTATCCAATACTAGCCGAAAACCCGCGCTTCGCTACGGAGTACATTCAAATTAAATACAACGGTCAACGTATGCAATTTATGCCAAAAAATAAATATATATATTTATAATAAATGCGATGATCAATGTATACAATTGATGTAAAATATATATCTATCTATATATATATATTTATAATAAAATCGTAAGGGATATGCATTTTTTTGGATAATATCCAATCGTCTGCTGCATTAGAAAGAGAAAAAAATATTTTTTTTTGTCTATTTAGTTGTTACGCACGTGACGATAAATTTATTGAAAGTACCAGAAAAAGAAATCACGTGATCAGCATTTAATAAATTAAATTCTAAAAATTAATCTTTAAAAATTCACCAAAAATCAGGAAATGGAGGTAAAAATTCGAAAAAAATTTCATCTTGAAGGAATTTTGATGATCTTTCTCGTGATATAAATTTTATAACCCTCAATGTATTATTTTAAATGCAAACGTAAAAAAAGTTTAAAAAACAGCTTAAAAATTTAATTTAAAAAAATCTAAGAAGAATTTTTGAAAAATCTTTCTTAGTGCACCCCTACACTATTAGAAGAATCGCCATGCAAAATTTCAGCCCTTTAGGTCCAGTGGTTTGGTCTGTGCGTTGTATGTGAGTCAGTCAGTCAGTCAGTGAATGAATGAGTCAGTTACGGAACTGTTTTATATATAGAGATAGAGTTCAAATTATGTGAAATAAGGTCCAAGTAACGTTTTCGAGTAATTGTCACATTAGTATAAGTCAACTCCAAGGCCCGATTCAGAAAATCCTTGACTATAGGCACAACTCGGGATGGAGGCCCCCTATCACTGATGTGGGAGTAAAATTTCCAAAATTGACACACAAAAATAATCATGAATCATTGTGAAAGTACCATTGTACCATTTATTGGCTATTTGACGCATACAAGCCTAGAACATTATGAAATAACAAAAAACAATACAACATATTAACTTCATCATTAAAACACCAATACAATGCAACCAGAAAAAACTTATAATCCCTTGTATACACTTTAACATACATATAATGAAATATACATATAACTACAGTGGACGCTCGTTAATTCGAACTCAAAGGTTCTCAGAAAAAAGTTCGAATTATCCGATGTTAAGAGAAAATATATAACCTTAAAAGTGTATCACTGAAGAAGAAAAATCTTCTTGTATGTATAACCTCAGAAAATATATTATACTATGCTATCTAAAATTAAACATATTAAATGCAATACAGGCTTACCTTAATCATAAAATGAAACAGAAGATATGAAGTAGAAAGTAAATTTTAATTAAAAATATGAATTACAGTATTAAGAAGAACTGTAAAATGGATGTTTGGTTTTGTTTATGATGCCTACATTGTTCAGCCAGCTTCTCGATTTGTAGTAAACATTTTTGTATTGGATACGTAATCAACTGGCAGTGTTTTAATTCCTTTGAGACTTCGTAGATTCTTGGACTTTCCAATCACTATTAATTTAAGCTTTTCGCTCCCATCCATGTTAGCACAAACTAAAGCTGTAATCCTCTCTTTACTGCTTTTATCTCCTACGCAAGCATCCCCTTTAGAATGTTATGTCTTGTTTGGCAAGAGTCTATAAAAAATGCAGTTTCGTCCGCATTAAAAAATGTATTTCGGCAGGTAAGTAGAGAAAAGCCCTGGCAGTTTTGTACCGAAATTAGTGCATACGTCTTCGTTTACATTAGAGCTTTGGCCACATGCAGTTTGATAAGAAATATTGTGCCTTGACTTAAATTGAGAAAGCCCTCCCTCACTGCATTTAAAATCTTCAATACCTATTCGACTTGACAATTCATCAGTCTACGTCCGCACTAAAGGTACATTTATCGGAAAATTTCGAGATCTAACATCCTGGAACCATAGCGGTAGAGCGTTTTCTAGATCTTCTTGGGACGCATTTCTCCTGCGTTTCCTTGCTCTAGCAAATTTTAATTTTTCCAGTGAATCTAAAATTGACTCCTTGTTTTCCAAATAAGTTTACAAGGTATTTTTTTTTTAATTCCATAGTCAGCTGCTAACTCTGATTTACACTCGCCATTCTCTACTTTCTTTAAAATTTCTACCTTTGTCTCCAAAGTTAGGGCTTTGTACTTTCTACGTGTAGACATACTGAATTTTTACACGTTCACACCACACACTGAGGAAGAAAAGCTTGCCAGGTGATGGCCGAATGGCTAGGGCGCTGGCATTCGGTTCAGATCCTGTGGGTTCGAGTCCTACTGTTGGCATGGATGCTTGTAGCCGTTCGGGATCGGCTTTAAACTGTAGGTCTCGTCTAATTAGCCCTCGTGTAGCAAAAAGTTGACCGTAGCTCTCCAAACCAAACCAAACCAAACCAGAGTTGTAAGGAAACTAGTTTAAATTAACTTGTTTGCACCGCCAGCATAACTGACGCAGCTCCCTAGAATCTGTAGTAAAGGCTGGTTTTTCTGAAATTCTAAGAAAATTAATACAAATTACGGAAACTCGCTTTGTCCGTTAAGAAATGGTGTCCCTAATGTTTAGAGGACATGCAATAGTCTAGGAATGCAGGCATGTGCCTCTTTACACAGAAAAGAAATGCAGATGATTTTGACACACAAAATAATAAATACAGCGTGTATTTTCTCCGTTAAACGAGGGAAAAGAAATTTTTGTTGTCAAATTTTTAGTTCGAATTAACCGAAGTGATAAAAATTTAGTTCGAATTAATGAGATATTTTTAACATTAATTCCAATACAAGATTTTTGGGGGCCTTTGGATTAGTTCGAATTAACCGAAAGTTCGAATTAACCGAGTTCGAATTAACGAGTGTCCACTGTATATACATATGATGAATCAATCAATCAAATTTGAAAGGATATATAAAAAAAATTACCCTTAAAAAAGGTAAAATTTTTTTAAAAATTTGAACTGAGAATTTTTTCTTTTTTTTCTTTTAAAATAAAAATTTTTGGGGAGGGACCCTAGGCCCTCCGGGATGTCGTCCAAAGATATCGTTCTTCCATTAGGCCTACCGGGTCTAATGGAAAATCAGGGCGTGGCCAACTCCTAACTCCAAACGTGTAACAAGTGTTATATAATTTTGTTAAAGGAACCATTACTATCTGCAAAAAAATCAAATTGAATATCTATAAAATTCGAATTTCAAATATTTCAAGTTTATTGTACATTTGTATCTTCTGATTTTAAATAAAAATCGCAAAGTGATTTATCAAACAGATATTTAAATAAATGTTGAATGAAAACTGGCATTACACTTAAAAAGTTAAACTTAAGTGCATCATAGATTCAAACTTAAAAGTCTTCCTAACTTCTACAGGAGTGACAAAGGGATAAAAAGTATCTTAGGAATAAATCATTTTATTCGAAAATATTATAACTTCATAGCGTACAGCGGCTCCTGATGAAGGCGGTAGTTGTCACGCCTACGAATTTCAAATTGGGTTAATTTAACATAACAGTAATTTCATTAAAGGTTAATATTGGTTAATAATGTCAAACTCAAATTTTCGGTCATTTATCTCTTCACTTAAAAAATACGGAGTTCTCGTTGGATTTTCAGCCATTATAATACATTCCAATAAACGAAATTATTTTAGTTTATTACAAAATGTCATTATCTAAATTTGTGAGAGAAATGCGACTAAACATTGATGAATCTTGGTTTTATAGCACTTGGTGAATTTAGGGAAAATACATTTCGTTGACGAACCTTCAACGAAACAGTATCAAGGTTCAAAAATCATATTAATCAATCAGTGTGGCATTAAAGCTGTATTATCCGATCTTAGATTTGATGAATTTGGTAACTACTTCCATTTCAGCATCTGTAATTTGATATTTTTAATGTTTTCATGACGAGTTTTTGACATTTAGAGGTATTATTATTTGCATTATAAAGCTTTGGATGTTCATTATCACCAAGGAAGAATTATAATATAGAAATTAGAATTTCAATTAAGACAGTCTTAAAAGAATTTGCTTTAATAATTACTGCTTACAAACTAGTGAAATGTGTTGCACTTTTGAGTAACCATTCCAAACTCAAGAAGAACTACACTATAAAAATCTACTGAATTTGTTAAAAATCCCAAATTTTGTTTTCTAGTAGCAAAAATTTCATCTCGCCAACTGCTACAGTAATAGTGCTGCCATCTATCGTTGTATTTATGCTACAATTCCCTTATTATACGAATTTATAACGAAGTTGAAATTATGGATAAATCTAACTGTTGTCAGTTATTGAAAACTGATATCATTATTCTCAGAGGTTTTTTTTATGACTTATGATTATATTAAATACGATGATTCTTGTAAAATTGAAAAAAATTTTTAGAAATGAAGCAGTTTGTCAGGGCTATTCCAAAAAATGGCGACTTTTACAAATACCTGTGCAAAAAGTTTCCAGGTTTATCCGAAGCCAAGTTGAAAGAGGGAATCTTTGTTGGTCCAGATATCCGCAAGCTTATGAAGAATAAAGAATTTGAGACTAGCATGACAACAAAGGAAAATGAAGCTTGGGTTGCTATCACAGATGTCGTCAGTGAATTTCTGGCTAATTACAAGAACCCTTACTATAAAGCAATTGTTATGAATATGCTGGACAAATTTCAAGCTTTGGGTTTCTCCATGAGTGTCAAAATACATTTCCTTCACTCGCATGGGGAATTCCCCCCCCCCCCCCCGAAAATTTAGGATCAGTCAGCGAAGAACAGGGTGAAAGGTTCCAGCAAAACATCAAAGATATGGAGCGCAAATATCAAGGAAGATGGGATAAGAACATGCTCGTCGACTACTGTTTTATGTTAACACGACATAGGCCTGAGATTGAACATAAAAGAAGAAAGTCAAAAAGAAGTTTCAAAGGAAAAAGAGTACATACTTAAATAGAGCCCTTTTTTTTTTTTTTTTTTTTTTTTTTTGTGCTCAGTTTAAAATTTGTTTCAAACTTTCATGTACACATACAAAATATTTGCTCCTCTTGGTCCATCGTCTATTTTACCTAAGTTACCTTAATAAAAAACATATTAAAATAGTATGTTGGTAATGTTCTTCTAGAAATTGCACCAAAATTTGATGTAAAAAGTTTAAACTCAAGGGAACTTTTTGTTTTTCTCTCGATCAGAGGCGGCTCTTGCGATCTGACAACAGGGGTTTTCATCCATTAAAACCTATAAAAAATAATCAATTGCTGAAAAATCAACTTGCCTCACCAAGAATCAGTTATCTATATATAAAAAACAGTTCCGTAACTGACTCATTCATTCACTGACTGACTGACTGACATACAACGCAAAGACCAAACCGCTGAACCTAAAGGGCTGAAATTTTGCATGGCGATTCTTCTAATAGTGTAGGGGAGCACTAAGAAAGATTTTTCAAAAATTCTTCTTAGATTTTTTTAAATTAAATTTTTAACCTGTTTTTTAAACTTTTTTTACGTTTGCATTTAAAATAATACATTGAGGGTTATAAAATTTATATCACGAGAAAGATCATCAAAATTCCTTCAAAATGAAATTTTTTTTCGAATTTTTACCTCCATTTCCTGATTTTTGGTGAATTTTTAAAGATTAATTTTTAGAATTTAATTTATTAAATGCTGATCACGTGATTTCTTTTTCTGGTACTTTCAATAAATTTATCGTCACGTGCGTAACAACTAAATAGACAAAAAAATATTTTTTTTCTCTTTCTAATGCAGCAGACGATTGGATATTATAAAAAAATGCATATCCCTTACGATTTTTTATAAATATATATATATAGATAGATATATATTTTACATCAATTGTATGCATTGATCATCGCATTTATTATAAATATATATATTTATTTTTTGGCATAAATTGCATACGTTGACCGTTGTATTTAATTTGAATGTACTCCGTAGCGAAGCGCGGGTTTTCAGCTAGTTTTACATAGATTTAAATGGATAAAATCCACTGTTGTCAGATAATACATGCAAAATTGTTCGAGAGAATTCCTTTTCAATTAGGATTTTAGCAAAAATATCGATTCGATTTTACAAAAATTCTGACGTGTTGTTAAAAAATGGAGGTCATTATCGAAATCAGCACACCAAATAACATAAAACTCAGTGACAACTTCTCTTGCATTTTTCAAAAACTTCAATTTCGCAGCCCTGTGTAATTTAATGTAGTAATAAATCTACTTTAGAGTAGAAAAATGTAAAATATTTTGATAAAAATCTATCTAAACGCTTTTTAATTTTAAGGAACAGGAAAATTAACTTAAATACTCGAACTTGTGTCAAGATAATTCATTAATTCTCTGAAAATATAGATTTCAGTGAGAAATCGCATCACAAATTTCAAAAGACCTAAACATTTCAATGAAAGCTTGACGCAAACCATAATGTGATACATGCTAGCTGTTACCGCTTCTCTAGCGCTTGGCGCGATTTTTGTTCCCCCTTCTGTAGCGCGTTGGCGCTAGTTTTGCTTTGTACGGCAACCATATGGATGCCGAAGTTCATTCACCTCGAAGTTTGTTCGAAGCTTGTTGTTGTTCGGAGCTATGTCTCGTCGGTGCGTTGTGTGCACATTTAAAACGCTCGTTGTTTGTTGAAAATAAAAACATTTCGAACCAATTTACAGTCCATCAATTAAATATCTTAACGAACTAGCAAAGTTGAAGTGGTAAATCGTACCACTAGCTTAAGGAGACGTGATACGCAAAACAGATTTCATGCAGCTGTCTCCATATCTCTTCTTTCCATCTGAATGGTCGTGAGGAATTGCATGAACCATCAGATAATATAGAAGTGCTTTGCTCATAGGCTGCCCGTTTCTAGTATTTTTCATCAAATGGTAAAAATTGCAATTGTTTTCCCGAAGATATCGAACAGTCTTGTAAATATAGTTATCAAACATGGTTAAATATATTTCATATACATACTGTTTAACCTTTATCAGTTGGTGATTTATTTTAATTCAGCTGTATCATGTATCTGTTTTCTCTTTCAGAATGAAGTTTCAATGTGCACTGCTAATTCTGCTGTCTGCTCAGATCTTGCTTTTGACTGGAAGATTTGTAGAGTCTATCTCTAAATTTGAAAATGTACTACCTGGTCAAAATAGTCTGCCGAAAATACGAAGTGATACCATTAAAGATGAATATGGAAAGGATGGAATAAATACAGGTGCGTCTAGTTTTAGAAACCATTGGTATTTCCATTCAGGATCCAGTGTTGCTACTGAGAAATCTACTCGGGAAACTTACAGCTATAGTTCAGGAAGTAGGAAATATACAAATCCTATATTTTCAAAAGTTTTAATCAAAAGAAGTGCTTTTTCTCCGAACGAGAAGTCAGGAAATAGAAGTCATCCCGCTGTTCAACCATCGTACACTGAAACTAATAGAAATAATTTTACTAGAATAAAGTTACTAGTTTCAAGTAACGTTAACTCAAACTCCTCTGCTCTTAACAATGGCAGGAATGCTGTAGTGAAAAATCTTGAAAGTGTTTTTACTTCTGCAAATAAAAGCATTCGTTGGTTTAGAATTGATCTCACGAATCAAAGCAGCACTAACACATCCGGTCTTCAAACTTCTATTTCTTCCTTCGAAGGTAACACATCGCAAGATTTCTTAATAGATTTACAACAAAATAGATCATACGAAGATGTATGCCATGAGCTGTATAATGAAAATGGATGCATGTTATCTGCCGTTGTTATCGATCTTCGAAATCTTTTTCATGTGTTGGACACAAATGGAACGAACTTGAACAATCCAAAGGTGGTTCCAAATGATTTAGGAAATTTTTCGGATGCAACATTGCAGAATTTAACCCAAAATTTCAATTGTGTGGTAGAAGATATATTTAGCCTGAATATTTCTTGTACTGATGTACTCGATTTTTATTCTATCGGTGAGTACTTGCCAAACGACACTGTGATATTAGACCTTTCTTTTGGATTTCAAATAAAGTTGCTTAAGCCTCTGTTTCCTCACTTGAAAAGTTTGAAAAGTTTGACGCTTTCAAATAATCACCACAGGTACATCACGAAAGCCTTTATGGGATTAGATAATTTAGAATCATTAGATCTGAGCAACAATGACATAATTGCATTAATAAAAGCTTTCTCATTCATTCCCAAGTTGAAGGTGATAGATTTATCAGGCAACCAATTTAGAACACTTAAAGTTCCATCAGATGCTGTCAGTTACTTGAATAATTTGCAGAGTTTGACTCTTAATCATAATTATCATATTAGTTATATAACCATTCGAGATTTGTTGGGATTAAATAATTGTAAAATAGCAGTATTTGCATTATATAATACAACTATAGAGTACGTTGAGAGAGGTGCATTCAATTCCATGCCCAACTTAAAAGTCTTAGAAATATCGGTAAATTATATGAATGAATATGCTTTAGCGAATATCACTTGTGGTATGGCAGAAACCATTGAAACTGTGTTTTTCCGAATGATGTTAAATATCAAAAGTTTTCCCTATGATGCTGTATATTGTCTTAGGAAATCAAAATTGAGAGATCTACATTTAGGAAATAATTATATTAAAACACTACCAGCGCTTCCAAGTTTGCCAAACTTACGACTCTTTTCAATGTCTAATAGCTCTTTAGAATCAATCGAAGTTGATGCATTTCAAAATGTCACTGGACTCGAAATAATAAACCTACGTAGCAACAAACTGGGAAGTTTCCCCACTGCTTTGTCTTTTGTGAAAAGTTTGAAAAAACTGTTTATAGATTCTCAGGTCCCGGAGTTCGAATATCAAAAGTTTATAATACAAGATTATATGTTTCAGAATCTTACTCGTCTGCATACTCTCCGATTGTCTCTTCTTCATCTCAATTACCTCTCAAGGTACTGCTTATATGGCTTGAGGAATCTAGAAATGGCATTTTTATCTCTAGCAGGACTCTATAATATTGAAGATTTTGCTTTTGAGACTCTAATATCATTAACAATACTTGATCTAAAAGGAAATGGCATCTCAAGTTTAAGTAATTTTACGTTTTTTGGGCTAAAAAATCTCGAACAATTGTATCTAAATTCCAACTCTATAAAAATATTTTCTCCAGTTTATCCGTTCCAATACAGTCCTTTCATTCGTGTAATTCTCTTGCAAACTAATGGTTTGCGAACGATACCCAAAGGAATGTTTTCGAATCTCGAGGAGCTACAAATACTCACTTTGGGAAAAAACAAAATAATTCCATGGCAAGAAAGAATATTTCACCCAAATGCCAGTTTAAAAATTTTAGGACTGTCTGAAAATAATATTGATTACATCAGTGATACTATGTTGGCAGAATTTTATCAAGTAACTGTCAGTCTAGACTTGAGCAAAAACCCCTTTAACTGTAGCAAATGTGGTATGAAAGAATTTCAAACTTTCTTCCGAAATTCAAATCTTAGTTTTCAGTTACCGCTACCGGAAACGAAAGATTCGATTTACATTTGTGTAAACCCTGAGTCGATGCAAAACGAACCTTTTCCCGAAGTGGAGTTATCCGAAATTTTGTGTCTGCTCACTGAATCCGAAATTTTAAGTCTTCTAGCTATAGTTTTAATGAGCTCATTTCTTATTATAGCCGTTCTGGTATCGTCTCTCTGCTATGCTTTCAGATGGTACATCAGATACTGGATCTTTCACTTCAGGACAACTTTCGCTGTCAAGAAGGACAGCTTTCGAGAAAGAAATTACACTTTTGATGCTTTTATAATTTATAGTGCAATTGACACTCCATGGGTAGAAGGTCATCTTATACCTGAACTTGAAGAACAAAAACCCCGGTACAAAATATGTGTGCATCAGAGAGATTTCCAAGTTGGGAAGCAAATAACTGAAAATATTTTAGAAGCTATTGAAAACAGCCATAAAGTGATTTTAATTCTCTCTGAAGGTTTCATCAAAAGCGAGTGGTGTATGTACGAACTGCATTTAGCTCAGCACAAGCTGTTTGACGACACAAGGGATATTTTGATTCTTGTTAAATTAAGAACCATAGATAAGAAACTTTACACAAAAAATGTGTCCTACATTGAAAGGACAAGAAAGTGTTATATGTGGACTGACAGTCAAATTGGGCGGAAACTGTTTTGGGAACAAATAAGAAAGCATCTGGGTCCACCAAGATCAAGTCAAACTTTTCTCCAACTATAATTTTTTTTAAATGTAAATTTCATACTGTCTTTTCGGTGAATGTCAAAACGGTGAATGTCAAACGAAATATATTTTTCCTTAGATTTGATTATAAAACAACTTATAAGTATTTGAAAATGATAAGTATGTACAGGGCCCGACTTAGCCTAAATGGGGCCCGGGCAGGGCCTTTTTATCGCATGGGCAAATCGGGACTTTGCCCAGGGCCCCCTGATGCTAGGGGGCCCCAAAACCCCTTTGGTATATACACCTAGTACTTCTAATAGTATGTATAGTCCATATATAGTTCTTATTTTTATAAATGTTCGTAAGGAGGGGCCCCCAAATAGCATCTGCCCAGGGGCCCCCAGCGTTCATAATCGGGCCCTGGGCCCGGGGCAAAAACTTCTGGGTGGGCCCCCTATGCTTCACTACTTCAGTAATGAAGAACCGAACTTAGTGGAGGTATTTAAATTTTTCACCTCATTATCAATATATATCATGGAAATTGACTAGAACCTAAAATAGCTATAAAGTCCCCCCCCCCCCCCATCCAATGGTCAGACGAAATATCATTCTGTCCATTTTATTGATTTTCTGACAATTCTATGTCCATCATTAAAAGGGATATAGCACATCTGAAGAGCCGACGAAATTTGATAAAAATGCTATTTAAATTTATAATTAGAAAATGTAAAGACATTTTTAGCAATTTGTTAACGAAAAATACCATAGGCAAGTCCTATGCACTTAGAGAATAGGCTAAAAAGCTCTTTTCGATGCATGCCGCATCGATTTGAGGACCCCCCTCTGATGTGGGGGCCCGGGGCAACTGCCCCGTATGCCACTGCCTTAGTCAGGCTCTGAGTATGTATTTTCTACCTCTCGATGTATGTATAGTATATGTCATAAGAATTGGTAATGAATATTTTTACCGAAGAACCGAAAGTTCTTATTTTGAAACCCTTTTACTTTTATTTTACCATCACTTAATATTCTCGTTTCACTGCAGATAATATTATTAAGCATTATTTACATAAATAAATATAATAAAAACAACAAAATTTCTATAATTATTGCTCAACATATTTTTCATTCTATGATAGATAGTCGTTTGCAAAACGAAATAAGCTCTTAACAGCAATTAATAAATATGCATTTTTAAATTTTTGCAGCTAAATTGCATTCCCTTTTTCATTATCATTGTAACAAAGAGGCAAAACTTTGTTAAGAAGATGCATTTTCTTATATTCTGGAATCTCGTGGTATTTTTCAGTTCTCATTTTGCAGGGTTTCGTTGAAATTACCAACACAGTATGCTTTTAAGTCATTATCAGAAATAAGGTATGAAATTTGTATTGTTTTTCAATTTCATAAACATTTTGAATATTAACTGTGATATAAAATACTGACGATTTCTTTATGTTATGAATTTTTGGGATTTTTTTAGATTTAGTATAATATATGTATGTCGCAATCTATTAAAAGTGTACGCTATCTTGAATATATTACTTTATACCATCAAAAAGCGTATTAATTTTTTATTTTTTTTAAAGTTACCTTTACTTTTCTATCTTGTTTTATTTTTAGCTTCTTCTGTATCAAGTGTTGAAACATTTTATCATTTTATAACTCGCTTCAAACTTTAGGCACTCAAGATACCATATCTTTGGACTTTTTGGTTTTACTTTTTTCCCATTATATGAACCCTTTTAAATTAAACAGTTATCTTTCGTAATAGCAACATTCTGTGTGTTTGTAAATTCATTTATGTAAAGTTTTTAAACTTCGGTTTAAAGTAACAGATATCATTCTGTTTCATGACATATTGCTATCGTTGAAGAAAAAAAAAAAAATCTCCTTCCATCAGATTTCCATTAGATGACGTTACAACGAGTGATGACCTAATTAATGTGTATGGGCATACAAGTTTTCAAATTCCACTGATGTGTTTAAAGATTTAGTAAAACTTTAGCAATAGTTCTTGTGTTCAAGCAAAACAGCGTTTAAAAATGAAGAAAAAAAAAATTCACATATTCCAGTATTTTTATTCATCTCTTTATTATTCTCTCAAAGACTATAGGTCGATGTTTTTTTCTAGTATACCAGATCATCGTATTATATTACACTGTTATCTTCTGGTCCAGGGCCTCTTTTTTAAAAATTATTCTCTTCAGCTGGACAATCAGTTTGATTTATGTATATGAGACTTGAAACATCACCTCCCATACTCTCGTACTCCATTAACAGCTTGCTAATAATGTCTCGACTCAACTTTCTTTCCCTTGATACTATCCAAAAGTGTTCTAGAAATAGAAATAATGCTTTGAAAATATAAACTACTTCAATTTACACGTGAAATTCTATTTTTAAATGTTCATGATAATATTCCTAATAAACTATTTTATCTGATGAACAGGTAGATGTGCTTAGAAAAATGAATAATTCATAAGAAAGTTTCAGTCCTCTGCCTGTCTTGTACATCATGTGTGATTAATTTTTGCAAAAAATAGCTAGACAGGCAAAGGGCAAAATAGCGCTTTATAAGGTGTAAAATAACGCTTCTCTGATTCCGCATTTGAATGTTTTCTATTTATGGGGCACCGACAGCTATAAAAGGATTGCATAATGAGGGGTAAATAAACTCTTCCCCTGTCTTGCACACCATTTATGAGGTGCGTCATACGCGATTAATATTTGCAAAAAGTTGCTACTGTCCGACCACGGAAGCAAGGTCCCTGGAAGCTGTTACGCATGCGCGAGAAAAGCTAGTCTACTTAGAAAATAGGGGAAAACGTCATATTTTCGGATGTGTTTGTTTATGAAATACGGAATGTATTTCAGACTGCTTTTTGTCCGCAATCTTAAAGTTATTTTTTAAAACTTTATTTTTGATCGAATATGTGAATAATAATTTCAAAATAATAAAAAGAAAGAAGAAAATCTATTTAAAAAATAGGAGTTTTATAGGAGTGGATATTTTCGGATTACATCACAATCAAAATTATCTAAAGCTACGTTTTCGGTGGTTCTTTTTATTTCTGACGTTTCCTCGGAGATTCAAATTTTGGAGTTTCTTCACCCTTTGCTTCTCTGCGTATTCTTTTTACACTGGACATCGATATCCCGGTCATTTCACTAGCTCTCTTTAGGGATTGCGAAAGTGGAACAATAACATTTCCTTCTAGTGCTTCTTTATCACACAATTTAATTACATTGTGTATTATACGTTTACAATCACGACGGAACGGCTTATTCCGAGCAGTTGTGTTGGGTAAAGGATCCAGTAATTTTAATATAATAATCAAAATAACAGACGATTAAAAAGCAAGCAAGCGCGGTTAGTAACCGATTCTAAAGAATGTCGAGAGAATACGAGACTTTTCCCCCTCCTTCCTCAGCAGCCTTACCTACGGCGTGAATAGAATCGTCTTGGCACTATGCCAACCGTGGTTCTTCGTACTGTGGTCGGACAGTAGACAGGTAAAGAGCAAAATAGCGCTTAGTAAAGTATTCAATAACGCTTCTCTGATTTCACATTTGAATGCGTTCAATCTATATAGACCCAAGAGTTATTAAATGATTGGGTAAAGTAGGATAATTTTAATCCTGTGCTAGTAAAATTAAAGAATGCGACAGTCAAAACGTCGCATAATTTTTATAAAGTACACTGTCATGTGTACTAAATATCATCTTAATCCATGTACTAATACCACAATTTTTTATTAATAAATAAAATTCAGGATTGCTTAAGTTTTAATCAATGCATTATTTAGAAACGTTTAGAATATATAGTATAAGAAATTAAGAACTGAAAAAAATATTTCTCTAAGTAAAATTTTCATCGTAATTAATTAATTTTATTGTTAAACCCGATAGTTTGCATTCTTTGTACAAGGGTAAAAAACAGAAAGACTTAGTGGAAAATCGCATAATTTTTCTCTTCAAACTTCATCAGATCATCAGACAAATGGGATAACTACGTTATATAGGCCACGCCTTTCAACGTAGGCTTGCATAGTAACGACCAGAGTAAAGGTGAAAAGAGATAGGTTGGATTTGGATCCGCGGATTGGCTTGAGAAAAGGAATTTTAGAATAATAGCGATCTTTTGTTCTCCCATGCGGTAGAAATTTTTCTGAAGGTACAGCCCAAATATATTTCGACATTTGTTTGACTTGTTCGATTTTTGTTTGTTACTTAATTATGAAAGCACCTTATAGGTGTATAATAGCACTTAAGTTTAATAATCACTGAATGAAACTTCCAAAGATAAATGTTTAATTTTACCTCATAAATTGTTTAGTACTTGAAGTAAAAAGTTTTAACGTTCCTTAGGAATCATTCTGAGTTCATGCGAAGGTAAAAAATTTGGAATAAACGTTTCTCGAAAATTTACATAGTTCGATTTTATGGAAAGAACTTTTAAACTAAACAGTCGATTAAATTTGATGCCACATATCTATATATATAAAACAGTTCCGTAACTGACTCATTCATTCATTCACTGACTGACATACAACGCACAGACCAATCCGCTGGACCTAAAGGGCTGAAATTTTGCATGGCGATTCTTCTAATAGTGTAGGGGTGCACTAAGAAAGATTTTTCAAAAATTCTTCTTAGATTTTTTTAGATTAAATTTTTAAGCTCTTTTTTTAAACTGATTTTACGTTTGCATTTAAAATAATACATTGAGGGTTATAAAATTTATATCACGAGAAAGATCATAAAAATTCCTTCAGAATTAAATTTTTTTTCGAATTTTTACCTAAATTTCTTGATTTTTGGTGAATTTTTAAAGATTAACTTTTAGAATTTAATTTATTAAATGCTGATAACTTGATTTCTTTTCTGGTACTTTCAATAAATTTATCGTCACGTGCGTAACAACTAAATAGACAAAAAAAATATTTTTTTCTCTTTCTAATGCAGCAGACGATTGGATATTATCCCAAAAAAATGCATATCCCTTACGATTTTTTTTATAAATATATATATATAGATAGATATATATTTTACATCAATTGTATACATTGATCATCGCATTTATTATAAATATATATATTTCTTTTTTGGCATAAATTGCATACGTTGACCGTTGTATTTAATTTGAATGTACTCCGTAGCGAAGCGCGGGTTTTCAGCTAGTACATATATATATATATATATATATATATATATATATATATATATATATATATATATATATATAATATATATATATATATATATATATATATATATATATATATATATATATATATATATATATATATATAGATAGATAGATAGATAGATAGATACATATATAGATACATATATATATGCATATATATATATATATATATATATATATATCGACTTTATTTCTTCTAGTGAACGATGAACCGATCGTTCAGAGCCGTTCAGTAAAGTGAACGGTTCCCAAAGATCCCGATCTCTCTGCTGATCCCAGTGGCCATCCAGGGGGGGGGGGGGCAGGGGACCCTGCACCCCAAAGGAGTAGAAATATTGATTCTGCATTATAAATATTTGTATTCCATCATGTCGGCCCCCCCCATGCATTATAAATATTTTTATCCATTCATCTTGCCCCCCCCCCCCAAAGAAAAAAATCCTGGTTGCTCCACTTTCTGATCCGTTTTGCCTATCACTAAAATAAATCGTTTTCATCACATCCAAAGAAATTTCACAAATCATTAATACTAGTTATTAACCGCATTACCTATAACTTTTTGAGTACTCATCACTTTTGAGATCTTTAGTGTTGAATGAAAATGTTTTTCGGAAGATTTTTTTCTGACAGATTGTCTCCACAGTTAGTTGACGCCGTTTTTTTTTGGAAGTGATAATCGAGCAACATAAATAATTGCACAAAATTTACTTATTTCATTAATGATTTTACTATAAAAAATGTACGGTGTCTCATGTTGCAAATTCTTTCCGAAAAAAGCAGAAAATTTTTTTTCGCAAGTGTACAGTTTTATTCTTAAAATAATTATTTTTTTTTACAACAGATCGTCTTCCATTGTAAGTTGACGACTTTTATTTAAAAGCGATAATCAAGCAACATGGATAATGCATAGGACCGTAGAAAGATGTGATGAACCGCGTTTCTTAGGCCTCGCCTCCTAACGCAGAGATTTCTGAAAATAACATCGGAGATCAAATGTACGTCGAAGTGAGAAAACGAAGTGGTCTGATTAGTCGGCTCCAGGATCTTTCAGATTGCTTCATCAAAGTGACGCAGCTTCTTTTTTTTTATAGTTCGGTCGATACTTAGAAATCCAGCCAAAACTTCCCTAACTATTGTCAAGTAAGAGAATGAGGAAAGAAAGATTCAAGGTTCAGGATCCGTTAAGAGATAATTCGTCAACAATAAGGGTGGTGCGAGGCTTCATCTAGGCCACGCCCTTAGGAGCCAATCTTTCTATCTATTGGGGCATAGATGAATGCTAATGGTCATAAGGTGAAGAGGAGATAATTCGGATGATTTACTTATTTCATTAATGATTTTACTATGATTTCATTAATGATTTTAAAATTTAAATGTCTCATTTTGAAAATTCTTTCAAAAAAAAATACAGAGAAAGTTTTTTTTAGGTATACAGTTTGATTCTTAAAATAGGTATTTTTTATACGAATTACATAACTGGTTATAACATGCTTTTTAAAAAAGAACTTTTAATTAATTGTTCATATCTAAGGTAATATTCAATTATTTAGTAACTAGGACCAAAAGGTAAATAACAGAAAACTTTCTAAATTAGCAAATTAAGTATAATAAAAACTCTGTAGAAGAATTCAGATAAAACTTTTTCAATATTGCAATGGATACAGTATTATGCAAATGCCGTAAAATCTTGACTATAATACGCACATGTGTATAATACGCGTTTTTCATTTTGTACGAAATTTTCGGAAAATATGGAAATTCCACTATAAAACGCACCCATAACTTTTCAATATTTTATTTAAAAATTGTACAAATACTTATTAACATAGTTAAAATTTGTAATAAAAATAAAGGAAAACGTCAAATTCCGTTGTAAAAACAGAATTTTAATTTTTAATTCAAAACAAACAATACTGTCATATCATCAGTCTTAATCATTTTCACTAGAATACAGCTCATCTACTACATTTTTTGTACACGAGTATAATACGCACCCTCATTTTTGCAGACTAAAATGTGAAAAAAAAGTGCCTATTATACTGAAGATTTTATGGTAGTTGAAAGATTCAAAAACATACATATATTTATTTCCAGTTTTAAATCTATAACCGTCATAAAAATTATAAAGCAATGAATTTTATAAACAGTCACGGGATTTTGTATTATCCTCTAACAAAGATGCAGGCGTAAATTTAATTCAAGACTTTATTTCATAAACACAAATGATTTCAAACGAAATATGTGTGTATTTCTGTGCAGAATATAATGCAATATGTATTAAGTAGTAAAAACATTGGGCTTTATCCAAATGTATTAACTCTACACAGGATTTTTTTTTATATTCACGTTGACTATAGAGAATGCATAATGATCTTTTACGAGACCCAATTTTAAAATTACCATCGTTGAATAGTTAGAATCTCGCACGATCGAAGGTACTATCGTGAAAGGCGTCGCTAAAAATTGGAATTTAATTAATATTATTAATGATATGACGATAAAACAATCCTTTTTATATGTTAATTATCATATGTATATTTTTTTCTCGTTTTCTTCGGTATTGTTATCATCATCCTCTACTTGTAACAATATGTTCTATCTTTTCATCGTTGAGACATTGTTTGGATCCGCAATATATTTCTTGCGTTGTGCCCCACCCCTTTTAATCTCTCCGACCAGACGGTATTTAATGGCGTTCGCCGGAATTTGAGCTGAGAACCCCAGTTCGCAAACCCATCCTATAGGCAAACTCAAGCCCTACCTTAATGTATTTTACAAGATTATCATCCATGATAGGATAACAATCTTTTGCGTGAAATAATCCAAAATCCAAAACCGTAATTTGACGATGACATAGACATGGTACATTAATGAGGCACCGGAGAGAAGGGCTCCATATCCTCGGTTGGACAATTTTAAACGTACGATTATGTTCCTCCATAACGGTCCTTCGGAAAGCAAAAGTTCTGACGCTAAATCCGTCCGTCCATCTGCCCTCGCAAGTTATAATTTTGCCAGCGTGTCAAACCTAGTCAGTATCGCATCGATAAGCAGTAAACAGAAAAGTACCAAAATGCGTTAAAATTTCGACATACATATATGTATATGTATACATACGTACATATATGTAGATACATATATACATAACACATACATACATATACACATACAAAAGAGGTAGGCAACGCTAAGTAATCCTACGTTAGTAACCCGCGGTAGTTCGGTTGGTTGGAAGAGTCGACCTGAAGCTTTTATGCTTTTCTTCTGACAAAAGTTATTTCAAGAAAACTAAAAGAGTTGTAATTGATAAAATCCTGATTGTATGTAAAATACCTAAAATCAAAAATAAAGAAATAAATTGTAATTACTAATGACAAAGAGTGTGATTGGAGTGGAATTTTATTTCTGAAACCATGTAATACAGAATTTTGAAATACGTATCTCATAATATGCATACTCCAAGATCATAAATTTAAAATAATTTCTCAATCTCCAAGTATTGTTTTCATAAATCACATTAAATCTGACTCTATAACGTAAGAAAATGTCCAAAACAAAGGCATATATTAAGGTAGAAAGGATACGTAGGTTAGTTTTAAATAGAATATTTTTTACCTTAAATTACATACCCATTCAAACCTTGATAAACTTTAATTACCAGGATACATAGAAAAGATAGCACATAAATAGTAAATGATGATGCAACTGTCTGATCTTACATTTTGTCAGAATATAATGTTCGACAGAAGATCAGAAAATTATTTGGGAAATAATTGCTACTCATACATCATTGTTGTTCGGTTTACCCAGAGAGTTTTTCAAAATAAAACAGTCACTGGATTTTGTAACAAAAATGTAGACGAAGATTTCTCGCTCGGAGAATGAAATAATCTAAAATTTTATAATATGCACGTTGAGATACACATCATGCATTTATATAAAACTCTAGCGAATATGAACAAATTACCCAGACATCGATTTACTTATTACATATACAATTTTACTGTAAAATGTTTACGGTAGCTAGATTTGGAAATTCATTCTGCACTTGCTATTGTCATGGGAAATGTTTAGTATATGCACCTCGCAAAGAATTGTCCGCCTTATCCGACTCCTTTTTCAAAGATTTGAAAATTCTAAAGGACCGAAAATTTTATCATTTTCTAAGGGTTTTAGCACCTTTGTGCTCACAACCTTAAATATTATGTTATTATCACATTCAAAGAAATTTCCAAATCTTGAATTATAGCGAACATCCGCGTTTTCTCTGTAAATTCGCAATTTTGGCAGTTTTCATAACCGTTTCATAACCATTTGTGTTTAAAACGTCACTAATAAACTTCATTGCACCAGATGGGGGCCCGACATAGCAGCTAAAGCCTTCCGGGCTGTACTCTCACGGTGGGTGTAGACAGCTGTAAACGACCACGCCCCACATGAGCTGCCAGACATGCGGAGAGTAATTTAGATCAGTGTTGCGCGAACATTTGTCGACTGCGACCCATTTTCTTTGAATAAAAAAAAAGGCGTGACTACAATAAAAAATAATTGATAATAACAATTTTAAATTATCAAAAATTAGGAAAATGTTAAAAAATTATAGATAAACGAAATAGCAAACTTTGAGAAACTATTTTAAAAATCAAAGAACTATAATTTTTGGGTATATATTTACTTTGCACGATAAAATTTTTTAAAACCTGTCTACCTTACCTTCTATACTTTTTTTTTTTTTTGGCCAAATCTCATGGGACTAAAATTTCATATTTAAAAATTAATATACATTTGTATTTCATTTAAGTAAAGATTAGCAAAACTTGAAATTAATAAAAAAGATTGATTTTCAAATTATGAGCCTCATATTAAAACACTGAAAAGTATAAGCTCCATTTAAGTATATAAAACTAAACTATAAAACAATCAATGAGAATGGTGAACCTGGACCTCATACAGTATTTGTTCAATATTTGGGGAAATATTTGAGGATACCTCAGTAGGGTGGGTCGTTTTTTACTTATTTTAAAAATCGAAATCGCCTGTGGTTGGAAAAGCTGTGTATTGCTATCAAATGCTTGTAAAATATTTTTTTTTAAATTAAAATGTATTTAGGCCCCTCCGCCCGGTCCTTGAAGTTTCTCCAAAAATGTAAAGGAATGCATTTATTATTTATTTTTTAATTTTTAACTTATCAAACATTTTAACCGCCTGTAGTGGAAATTTGCTGAATAGCAAAACACTTTCTTAGTGAAAAGAATTATTTTGATGTGTCATATTTAATCCCCAGATAGGCCGTCGAAATTTTGATATTTTAACCTTTTGAAGCAGAATATTTAATAAACATATTTTAAAATTTAAAGTCATTATTAAACTGAATGTCCCATCTGAGTGAAAGTGTTAAAACAGCTCTTTGCTTATTTTGCCAAAATTATGGCAGAATAACCGAGAATTCACCACGGGGAGGTGGCTGCATTCGAATTCCTCCCGCACCGAACCACCCTCCCAAACTAATACGGGCGCATTTTTTTTTTCCCCGTTTAGTAATATAGCAATCTTACACTGTATATTTTGCCTTATTTTCAAAGTTTGGCATCAGCTGTCCAGACGCCAATGTTGTATGTATAAAGCCATCGCGACTTTTTGTTCCACAGACAGATGAGGATGCCTCTGACACTACCTTGACTGCCCTTTGACATCTTGTATACGGCAAGGGAGAGTCCACAGCTTACTTTCAATAAAGCCACCTATTTCAGCCATTTTCTCAATTTCTGCACTGGGTATATGTTTAGTCAGTGGAGGTTCTGTAAGTGAACATTTCTTCCAATTGATCAGTTCTGCACAGTCGTTTGCGTGAAATATGAGAGGCGGAATGACAAAATCACAAGTTGTTTCATTGGAAAATGTTCGGGCCTTCATGATTCTTCTGAAGCCTAATTTCATCACATAGGATCGCTTGTCGTAAATCATGGCAATCAGCAGATTTTCTGGGTGACCATAAAATCCTTAATTCACATTACAGGATCCACTACTAATTTTAGCTCATCGCTCAGATATATTTTAATTTCAAAAAAAAAATTTTTACAAACATTTGATAGAAATACACAGTTTTTCCCACCATAGGCGATTTCGATTTTAAAAAAAGTAAAATTCGACCCACCCTATGTCACACTAGGGTGGTCCAAAAAAAATTAACTTTCGAAATATATTGCTCCACAGGGTTTATTTTAATATTTTGCATGTAAATGATGCGCACAATTTTTTTTCTCTAAAATAATAATATTTTCAGGTTGCTGAAACTCCAACTTTAAAAGTTCAGATTAACAAAGATTTCTTGGAAGTAGTGGGCTAGCTCTTTTAGTGGTTTGCTACTATACGAAGCAGGAATTGTTTTTGTTCTTCGTCTTTTGTCAGGGTTTCATTATATTTTTGTATTAGGCTTATAGCTCTTTCATCATTGTCATTTACAACTTTCATTTTTAAGCACCTTTCTCGAAAGTCACAAAAGCAAGGATCACTTTCCCACTGAGATGTTGATTTTTCTACGAAAGCTTGTGATTTAATTTTACCTCCTTTAACCATGGCATCAAAGAGTTGTTTTGTCTTTTGAGTCACAAGTTTTTCCATCTTTACATTTTGCTCTTCATTTTTTAGTTCCAGTCGATAATCACGGGTAGGTTTTGGTGGATTATCAAGATTTTGTATCATTTTCATTTTTGTGTCAATGCTGACTCTGTTATCAAAAAACGCTAATGCCACTAAGTGCTCAGGTAAATACCATAGGTGTTTGGAAAATGACGATAATGCTATATTAGCTACAAAAGGATTTGGATATTTCTTCAGATCATTTAAAAACAGAATATCATTGTAAGGGGCCTTAATAGCATGCGGTGCTTCATTCTAATATTTAATATATATTAGACTCACAAAAATGCACAATTCTGTAATTTTACCAGATTCTTCAGATGACAGCTTAAATTGTTCTCGAAAAAGGAATATTTTTAGTGCATAAATACCTATCCATCGAGCATGATGTGTGGGTCAAGGAGCGTGAAACGACTGATTATTATTATCTCCTCCAAGAAAAATTAATGATAATTGCATAAACTCTTTATAGTCATCCCTTATAGTTGAAGATTTAAGTGCTTTTGGTAGAAGTGTTAACATATATTCTCTCAGTTTAGTAAAGTTTACATTGTCAAATAGTTTCATATTTGCTGGATTATAAGCAGATACATCTATTTCCGGCCATACATTCTTAAAATGCTTAAATATTACAGTTTGGGTAGAAATGTTAACATATATTCTCTCAGTTTAGTAAAGTTTACATTGTCAAATAGTTCCTTATTTGCTGGATTATAAGCAGATTTATCTATTTCCGGCCATACATTCTTAAAATGCTTAAATATTAAAGTTTCTGGACATTCAGATGGGCCGAATATAACATAATACACACTGCATAGTACAATCTCCATTATATTGTTACGACATGCAACCCAAATAAGATCTGTCCCTAAATATTTTTGAATTCTGATGCATGCACCTTTGCGTAAACCAGTATTAGCGGTTGTGGTA
The DNA here is from genome assembly GCA_907164885.2 of Dolomedes plantarius. Taxonomy (NCBI): domain Eukaryota; kingdom Metazoa; phylum Arthropoda; class Arachnida; order Araneae; family Dolomedidae; genus Dolomedes; species Dolomedes plantarius. The sequence continues at coordinate 110,757,629 of OU015503.1, forward strand.
TCGAACACCAGTCTTTTAATTTGAGATATAATATTCCATTTCTGAACTGTCTCAATACATGCTTTTGCTTGTAATTCTCCAGTTCCTCTCTTTCGATCTTCGGAATTCCAAGGAGCTTCTCTCGACGATTTCCTGAAACAATAACGGCAACTCGATCAACTTTTGTTTTTAATCCATCAATATCTGGTAACATCTTACCATCCTAGTGTAATAATAGAGGTTCATCTAGAGGATTTTTTTCTGTTTCTGCAGTTTGTTGCCTCCCTTTTCTTCCATGTCGCCTTGTTGAGCTTCGAGAATGGTTTTTTTGGAGAAATATCATTCCCAAGTGCACGTGCAACAGCTGCAGCCACGAATAGAGATTTCCGATCAGAAATATTAACACTATCTAGTACACCTACAACTCCAGGAGACTTAAATATATATTTTGCATGTTTCTTTTCAGCAGCTTCGGGAACTGTAGTTATAGTATTGAGATCGGAATGGATGTAGATGACAGCGGCAGGTACTCTTCTTCACTCTCAAATTCTATCGAATGTGAAGTTTCTGAGTCAGATAATTCTGACATGATTTTTTCTACCATAATTTGTAATTTTACTTCTCTTTCTTCATATTGTTCTTTCATTAACTCTTTATTATCTTCCCGTTTTCTTTTTCTTATTTCTTTTTGTGTAGTTTTCATGTCAACTCATAGAACAATAAAAAACATCTTCTTTCTGCTTTTGAAAGAATTATCTGTCTTCTTTGTTGCTTATTTGGCTGATGGCATCCTTGGTAGATATATCAAATAAATTTTCTAATTTAGCCTTCAAAATGTTTTCTTTAAGTCCATCTTTTCCTGAATTTCTATTTTATTCATTTTTAGGCCTAGATATTCTTCATGGAGTTTTTTCAGTTTTCTTATGGACAACAAATGTTGTTCGCACAAATGTTGAGCGACCTCTTAATATTATCGGATTGGCCTGAAATTTGATTTACATACATTTTGAATACAGAGGAACATGATAGGGCTTTGGAATAAAGATTCTTTCACTTTTATTTATTAACATTATGTCATGGCCCACCCTAATGCCACACTCATATAGTCGTTGTTTGGTATTTATAGCTACTCAGTTTTAAAACCAAGTCCCGTCCATATAGGTTAAAGCGAATGGAAGCCATGTAGTCTTTAAGACTGTTTAATTTGTAGTGACTCCATGTACATAAATATTTTCGCCATCAATATTTCCCTATTTTGGATTGGCAACACTGTATTTTTATGCTGCCGCGTTTTGGTTCTCTTTGCTAGCTGCTACGATGTTTTTCGCTTAGCTCGAGACAATTAGCAATATGATTAGTGTGTTGAAAATAAAGTGTAAATAATTATAAAAATTATATTTTCTTGAACATCAGTATATAAATATACGCCTCAGATTCGTTATTTAACAATATCGTACATTTTAACATATAAAAAATCTAAATAAATATATTAAAGATATGTAATTATAGAAAGTTTAAAGAACGTCTTTTAATTAAATAATCTATATATATAAAACAGTTCCGTAACTGACTGACTGACTGACAGATAACGCACAGACCAAACCGCTGGACCTAAAGGGCTGAAATTTTGCATGGCGATTCTTCTTATAGTGTAGGGGTGCACTAAGAGAGATTTTTGAAAAATTCTTCTTAGATTTTTTTAATGAAATTTTTAAGTTGTTTTTGTAATTTTTTTAAAGTTGCATTTAAAATAATAATCTGAGGGTTATAAAATGTATATCACGAGAAAGATAATAAAAATTCCTTTAAAACGAACTCTTTTTCGAATCTTTACCTCCATTTTCTGATTTTTTGGTGAAATTTTAAAAATTAATTTTTAGAATTAAATTTATTAAATGCTGACCAAGGCTATAACCACGATAAACATGAACTGTAAGATGAGCAGGCTAAAATATGTAAAAAAGTAAAGAAGCATAGAAAAACTATTCTCAAGAGACTTGTCCTTTTTTACAATTATTGCAGTCTGTTATGAAGTTTATATGCATACATTCTAGTATACATTTTAACAGCATTTTTCAGTTTTGTTTTATTTCGGATCTGTTTGGATCACTGAGTAGATGTTTAGCAGACAAAATTAATGAATGAGACATGAAATAACATTTTCGTTTCGGTATTTACTTAGGGTGTTGAAAGCACATTCAGAAATGCATAGTTACAAGAGAATTATAAAGATGTACAATAAAAAAACACATAACTATCTCTCTGTATATATAATGCGAACGCAAATTTCTGCTTTAAGGTCGATTTATACAGGCACGTGAAGGGAACGTAACGAGAATGATCCGAGCGCGCGACGAGTCGTCGTAATCATTTCCTCCCTGTTTTTCAATGGAACTGTTTATACTGCGCCGTGACACGTCCGATTCTCGGCAGATTCCCTGCCGAGAATCGGCGCCAACGATTCGGAGCAGGAAGTCGTTCACTACTCGGCCGTCTCTCGTTCATGGCAAAAGGTAAAAAGTGGCTATTCAAGATATAATTTACATACTGTTATTTATGTTTGATATTTGATATGGATGATGAAAAACTCATTGAGCTGGTGAGAGGTTTTGTACGATTTGGCCCATCAAAATACATGGATCCAAAGTTCAAAATGACAATTCGGAAGGCAATAGGAGAAAATTATACTTGAAATTACAATTGGTCCACTAAAATATAAAATTTATCAGTTTGTATGAATAATGAAACAATGGAAAAATTATTTACACGATTTAGAAAGTGTAAATTGTTAAAAACAAATACTTACATGTATGGATTTGTTGGTTATAAAGCAATTTTTCTTGCTTTCTGGGCAGCAAAATTGTATATTAAAAGTGAAAAGTCCAAAGATGATGAGGGATCATTTTCACTAGAAATAAGTGCCAAGGAGGAAAGGCGTACAATCCATATTCAAAGCATTCTCATTGCACCTGCTTTGTAATATTTTCAATTCTTGTGGGAAAAGTGGGAAATAAAATCCATTATAATGATAGAGAGAACATGTGAAAGCCATTTTTTGTTTACCTCACTCCTTCAGCCTTCAGACCCCTTTCTTCCCAACAGGTTTGGAGCACATTTACTTATTTGTCTTACACTCCCTGGAGAAATGTCTTGTCTATTGTTTGCTTTGTATAGACCAAACATTTGACCAAATGGTATTAGTATTCGTCCACAAGGATATGTTCACGTTTTTCTCAGTTTGCAACTATTCCTTGAAAACGAACAAAGTTCGACAAAACGGTTTATAATTCTTCAAATGACTGTATGTAGTGACTGACAGATAGTAGAAACTGATATTGAAAAAAAAAGATTGATAATCAAGGATTTACTATAACTGAATTGAAGATAAATCATGTTTTTTTAACTGAGAAATTTTTCGAACCAAAAGGGTAGTTTGTTAAATAAGATTCTTTCTGCGATTCTTTAGAAAAAATCGAAACATATATATTTTTATAAGTCGAATTATAGACATCGCGAAAATGAGGGATTTCTTTAAAAACCCGTAACATTTAGAAAAGTGTTGCTATGAGAAATAAAAATGGCGGCCCTGGGCGGTTACCCAGTTTGTCCACCCCTAAGCACGGCCCTGGCTCTCCTCTAACAAAAGTGTGATAATGGCTAAATCTTTAATTGAAAAATGAAACCACGCCATGACGTTACAAATCTTTCACAACTAATGAAACACGTTCCGCCACTTTCTACTCCCGTCTCTGTATAAACACATGCATCCGGCGCTCGGGCTCGGCTCGTTCCCGTTACGTTCCCTTTACATTACTGTATAAATCAACCCTTAAGGGGATGACGGATATTACAAAGGAATTTTTGAAATTTTTACCTCAGAGAAATGAAATTTTGCACATATATTCATTAAAGTACAACTATATAAACACCTTATATAAAATAAAATATCTAATTTTTTTTTCAATTTTTAAAAATTGAAATTTTAATTATTTTTTGAAAAAGCTCCAAGCGATCTAATTTTTAACTTCCCTCCTTAATTCTGCAATTATATTGCTTATAAATTCATTTTGAACAGAATTATGCATTATTTTGTGCTTTCGTTGAATAGTGAATTTTCAGGAAATATAAGGGATAGAAAATGATAGTAGAATAGTTAATTTAGGAAACATAATTTTTAGGAAATGCTTGTACACAGAATTTTCGTGAAATTTTTGTACTTTTCTGCACTTAGGTTAAACTTTGATAATCTTAATGATGTTGAAACCTAAAATGGATACATAACTTTATTTTAATGTATAAGAGGAGTCTTTATTATAAATTTTATAAAATTTCGACAAAAATTGTGACGCAAGGAGCATTTCAAAGACTTGCAAAGCTGGATATTATTCATTTTGATAAAAAAGCCATTTAAAAGATATTTTTTTCACCTACTTTTCTAAAGCCATCAAGTTTTCATTTTACTTTTCATTACATATTTTAAATGCCTTTTATTCCATTATTTTCGAATTTTAAAATACACTCCAAAAAAAATTTCCAATTTTTATTCAATTTTTGGTAATTTGAAAGTCCACCATCCCCTTAATAATATAATGATAATATGGCGTCAATTCATACAAAGATTAATATAAAAGTGAGATAAAAACTATATATAAGTTGAGGCAAACCACTCGCGTATATATTAAATAACTAAAAAGTGCCTATAAGTTCTTTAACAATTTATCGCTATTAAAAGCACTCAAAGTTTCGAGATTATTTTGGTGGACTTTTCCTTGCTGCTCACCGAATTTCCGTCCGCAGATGGTTTGGGACCTTTTGCGGTTCCATTTTTATCACTCGATTCGACCGGAGACCTGACCTTCTGCTCTTCGAGAAGTTTCAGAAGTTTCTTAACCTTCGTGGCCCTGCTGTGTTTTTTGCCTTTGACGTGATCCTGAGCACTTTCTGGACCCGTAAAACTCATACGGCAGAGCTTGCAGATCAGGTAATGCGAAGAATCGCACTCTTCGGCGTCGCTTCCTTCAAAATGGTGAAGCACAAGAGTTGCGAAAACAATTTCAGGTTGCGAGGTCAAAAATTCCTTAAGGGCGTCCATAGCTTTCTTTTTTTCTTGGCTGTTGCTATCTAAATCCAACTTGAACGCCAGAGGGTCGATAAACGTCTTCTTGCATTCTTCGCAAACGAATCCTTCCGTGGTATCTTCGTTCAGGCAGAGCTGATTAATTTCTTCAGCTGCCTTCTTTTTTTCTAGGCTCTTCTTGTGCACACTGCTCGCCATGTGGATCTGCAAAGGTATGTGCCCGCTGAACGTTTTCTGGCAGACGTCGCACTTGCTGTAGAACTCGTCGTCGTCCGAGTGCTTCGCCCCGTCCTCGTATTTCGCCTTCAGATTCTGCAACGTTTGCACCTGCTTCGCTTTTTTCTTGTGCGCGGCACTCTTCATGTGGAGGTAGAACGGTTCAGGTCCGGAGAATGATTTCTGACAAGTGGTACATCGGGCATAGGCCTTGGAGAGGCTTTCGTCGCATCTAATCCACTCGGGACTTCGGGCAGGTCCTTCGGTTTCTCTTTTAATTTGTGTTTCTCGAAATTTTTTCTTGTGGACACTGCCTTTAAGATGGTCTGCGTATGGCAAGTATCCTGCAATATTTTTATCGCTCACTTCACAATGAATCTCCTTCGAGGCCTCGTCATCCTACTCACTGTCGTCTTCCACCCCAACAGCTGCCGATTTCTTAGCAAAGAATTTCGCTTCGGACACCTTATTTTGGTGTTTCTTCCTTTGCAAGTGGCTCTTGTATGATTTCGCGTCTGTGAAGCTGATGTTGCTGGTATCGCACTTTAAGTCCGGCTGGGAACTCTCCGAGTCAGGGAAAAGAATTCCGTCCCGCTGGTTGGTCTTTTTGCTCGCCTTTCTCTCCTCTCTCGTTGCGGTATCTGTCTTGATTTTTTCCCTGAAAGAAGGGGAAACAAAGTTAAGCAACAAACGACATGATAAAATAATTTGGTTGCAAAACTTCTCTAGCAAATAGATTAGTCGTCATTAAAACTAAACTGGTTCAGTTAAACCTACGCAAAACTTCTTAACGTAAGCAATCAGGACTAATTATAACATAATTAAGCATCACTAAGGTATTTTCAATTATGTCTCTAGACCTCGTGGCTTGCATTCCACCTAAAAAACTATGACGGAGTTGGCTGGAATCTCATTTTTCGAGATATGGTGTACGGGATATGAAATTACCTAAAGGAGTACATTTTCTTTTTACGAGTGATTGGGTTGGGATTTTTAATTTTTGCTCTGATTAATCTAATTTTTACCTGAACCATAGAAGGCTAGCGTCACGAATCACCCTTCCACGGTGAATACAAGATGTTGACTGAAGCATGTTGTGAGGTTCCATTACGGACCTCTCAGTTAATCGTCTCACCAGACGGAGCAATAACGCCCCTCGCCAGGTGAAGCAGGTAATTTCTATGACTCGACGCCATCTAGTCTACGAAATGACGTTATATATTTCCTTAGAAGCATTCAGCTTTTAACATATTTTTTAACAAAAAGGACTAAAATAATACATTAAACATATTTCTATTTTACAGGGCAAAACATATATATATATATATATATATATATATCATGATCCGTTGCATCTCTAATAGAAATAGAGAACAAATAATATAAACTGCATATTTTTGCACATAAACACTCATATCTGTAATCAAAGCTATTATCGGGTGCTAAAACACAAATAATTATTAAACTGAAAATGTGAGCACAGTAAAACAGGATTAATGTAAAAAAGAAAAGAATAGGTGTAATATTAGCAAAATAACTTTTAATAAAACAAACATTTAATACAAACAGGGAAATTACAAATCAATACGCAGTAAAATTAATAATAATTTTCTTTCGAAAACTGCTATTACAGGTTATTACCTTAGCACCTCTGGATAAACAATGTGAAGTTTCCTACCATTTGGAGCATAGATGCTAAGATTTTGTCTTAATTCCTTCTCGTGAACAACCGACATACAGTTGACCATGTTGAAAAAAACAGGGGAATTGTAAGTCGAGACCTACAACTTTTAAAGACTGACCCTGAGTTTTATTTTATGTCAATCGAAACTCAACTGAACTGGAAATTGATGGCGTTGACATTGAAAAGGGAAATCTGATGGGATTATCAGAATCCTTGGAACAAATACATCTTTGCCTGCTGCTTGTCCACTTATTATAGTCGCTTCTATAACGTTCTTCATCAATCTCTTTACACATAATCTTGTCCCATTACACAGTGAAGGAGGATCCAAATTCCCGAGAAGCATAATAGGTACACCAATCTTTAATTCCAATATATGCGGCGGTACTCCAAATAGCCACAGAGAGTTCAAAAATGATTGTTTTTGGAGTAACGCATGTATGGAGGAAAATTAATTTGGTAATATTACATTAAATACATGTATTATATTAATTTCGGTAATTTTTTTTATTTAATTTGGTATATTATATATTGTGTTTGTACTTCAACATTGTTTAGTATACTGTATTTTATATTGCTCTTAATTTTATAATTCCCGATGCACTTTTAAAAGCATAAAAATTAGTATATCTTAACTAAAAATAATCAGTCTAAACTTAATCATAACTTTGCGATTTATTTACGGTTAACTATGTTTAATTTAGCTACTCCATTTGTTTGTTTCAAAAACATAATTTTTTAAAGGTTGTTTTTGGTGTTTTATGGTAAAATAGCACTTAAAAATTAAAAAACGGAACAAAAACTTACCTGTAAATAGCATACTTTTTTTATATATTGGTCAAATTGAAGTAATTTTTATTGAAATTTAGCTAAAATGCCTATAACTCTGCATAAAAATCTTAATGCTAATATTTTAATTTCCTTCTCACACATGATACATATGACTGTTATATTCAAAATGACTTACAATCTTAAGAGAAAATTTTAAAATGCAAAAATAATACACGCAATTTTATGTTCCAATATGAGCATTTTTCCCCGATTCGCCATTCCTTTCCTTATAAAAACAGCCACAAATAAAAAAACTATTTCGTACAGATGTAGTATATGCAACGAACGCCAAGGGGCGATTTTTCACCAAATCTGATGGTTGTTTGGCGGCTTTTATATTCTGGCAGGGAGGATTTTAAGATCAGATGGTTTTTTGCGATAAGCTTTGTTTTACTGACCGCTATAGCCAGCGGAAGCTTTTTTTTTACTGTACAACAGCCAGCGGTATGTAGCGAAGCCAGCGGATGGGGATTTTCTGTAATGTTTTTGGACGGATGCGTAACGGAGCGTAGCGGAGTGAAGAAAGGGTATCTGAGCGAATCGAAGATCCCGTGTGCGCCTACGAGTTTCATAAAGCCAGTAGTAAGTTTGGTCTCCAGTTTATTGTTTACATTTCACAGTTTAAGCCTAACAGGTCTCCGAACGGGATTTTGGCGAACTCTTTTAGCCAAATTGGCGATGGCTCATTGCGTATACTACATCTGTTCCAACTATTTATTATACACCAATTATTGTGCCTCATTTCATTAACAATAGCATCTAAAACATTTTCTGAAAATTTTATCAAATTATATACATTATTATGTGAGATATCATGATAACCGTAGAGATTTGTGCTAAAAAACATAATTCTGAGAAACACACATTTTTGAACTCTCTGTGGCCATCTGGAATACCGCCGGAAATATTAGAATTAAAGATTGGTGCACCTATTATGCTTCTCAGGAATTTGGATCCACCTTCAAGATTATGTTTAAAGAAATTGATGAAGAACATTATAGAAGCGACTATAATAAGTGGACAAGCCGCAGGCAAAGATAACTGTCATATGTATTATGCATGAGAAGGAAATTAAAATAGTAGCAATATAATTTTGTGCTGCGTTAAAGGCATTTTAGCTAAATTTCAATAAAAATTACTTCAAATTCACCAATTTATAAAAAAATATGCTATTTACAGGTAAGTTTTTGTTCCTTTTTTTAATTTTTAAGTGCTATTTTACCACAAAAGACCAAAAAATGTTTAAAAAATTATTTTTAAAAAAAAATTGACTCCGAAAGTATAATATTAATCTGAAATTTAGCTCAAACGCCTATCACTCATCACAAAATCCTAATGCTAATATTTTAATTTCAATCTCACACATGATAGATATGACAGTTATCTTCAAAATGGCCTACAATCTAAGAGAAAATTTTAAAATGCAAAAATAATACACGCAATTTTATCTTCTAAAAAGAAAATTTTCCCCGATTCGTCATTCCTTTCCTTATAAAAACAGGCCAAAATAAAAAAAACTACAATTATATCACAGAAATATTGCAAAGAGTTGTAGACAGAAGCATAAAAAGAAAGAATATTCGAATAAAGTAGTGCTATTTTACCATAAAAGATAAAAAAAATCTTTAAAAATTTTTTTTTTTTTGAAAAATTGACTCCGAACGTAGAATATTAATCTGAAATTTAGCTGAAACGCCTATCACTCTCCACAGAATCCTAATGCTAATATTTTAATTTCAATCTCACACATGATACATATGACAGTTATCTTCAAAATGACCTACAATCTAAGAGAAAATTTTAAAATGCAAAAATAATTCACGCAATTTTATGTTCTAAAATGAAAATTTTCCCCGATTCGCCATTCCTTTCCTTATAAAAACAGCCCATAATAAAAAAAAACTACAATTATATCACAGAAATATTGTAAAGAGTTGTAGACAGAAGCATAAAAAGAAAGAATATTCGAATAAAGTAGTGCTATTTTACCATAAAAGATAAAAAAAATCTTTAAAAAAAATTTTTTTTTTGAAAAATTGACTCCGAACGTAGAATATTAATCTGAAATTTAGCTGAAACGGCTATCACTCTCCACAAAATCCTAATGTTAATATTTTTTATTTCCTTCTTACACATGATACATATGACAGTTATCTTCAAAATGGTCTACAATCTAAGAGAAAATTTTAAAATGCAAAAATAATACACGCAATTTTATGTTCTAATATGAAAATTTTCCCCAATTCGTCATTCCTTTCCTTATAAAAACCGCCAAAAATAAAAAAAAACTACAATTATATCACAGAAATATTGCAAAGAGTTGTAGACAGAAGCATAAAAAGAAAGAATATTCAAAGAAAGTAACTAAATTAAACAAAAAATGACAGATAGTTCAAATTCCACTTCACTATCCCATTGAAATAATATTTAATGGAATAATAACTATTAATTCATGAAAAATTAGAAAATTAACTAAATGTAAAATAGAAAAGTAAATAAAACATAATTATATTTCACCGCCCTTCAAAAATATCCAATTATAACACAATTTCCTTAGCAATACAAAAACAAACAAAAATGAAAACAGTATGTGACTATCACAGAAATATTCCAGAGTTCAACAGTAATCCGTATACTGGGAATTAACCCAGTAGAAAAGGATTAATGAAAAAAAGAAAACTAAAGGAGTAATATTAGAAAATTAACTTTAAATAACTCCAAATAACTACGAAATTACAAATCCATGCGTTCACTTACCTTGGACATCTAGAATTAACATCCAATAGGTGCGCATGCGCAGTTCTTATGAATGAATGATTCCATCGGCTGGGGATGAAATATTATTTAAAAACTGTATTTATTTAGAATTATTTTAAAGCTTCCAAACTTATCTTAGAATTATCTTAAGGCTTCAAAACATAAGTTTACCAAGTTTCAACCAGATTCGTCAAGAAATGTAGATTTGTATACGTTACATACATACATACATACACACATAGACACTTTGCTTTATTTATATAGATAGATATATGTTTTGCCCCATAAAATAGAAATATATTTATTGTATTATTTTAGTCCTTATTGTTAAAAAAAATATGTTAAAAGCTGAATGCTTCAAAGGAAATATATGCCTTCGAAATCTGTGTTCTTCAGATTCCACATTCCGAGAAGCTTGTTGATAGGCCGATAATCTTCTATTCCTTGCGGAATTTTTTTTTCCCACCAAATCTAGCCCTTTTTTGGGTGGCATTTTATTTTTTCAATTTTAAGTGCAAAGTGGGCGAATCCAGACTATATTATGAATATAATAATAATATGAATAATGCGTAACTGAAAAGCATAAATTATATATATAATAGCCGCTGTCTCTGTATAACACTTCCGGGCTGTACTCATCTTTCAATTGAAGCCCTCAGTAAACAAACAGCCGGTTAGGCTTAATTTCAATTTCAGATGTGGATCAGAATTTTTTCTTACCTAAAAACTAATATCTTCTCCATCAAATCACGTTTGTTCAGCCTATTTTTCTATAAAACATTAAGAACTAAAAAAAGTGGATGCTTTTAGCTGTATATTTAGCAGTTTTTAAAAATCTGTTTACTTTTCCGATGAATTCTGAAAGTAAACAAACTTGAATGTGAATGATCAAGTAGCTCAAGTAGTCATATCGCGTAGTGATCTGTAAAAAACTGGATGGCAGTCTACTACTCCAATCGCATGAAAAACTAACTAAATAAAAAATAATGAAAGGGTTTGCTTTTACAAGGTGTGGATTAAATGCAATATTGTTAGATAATTCGGGATATTTTTTAACTTTCATATACTTTTTCCATTATGACGTCATTATTACTATTATGACGTCAAAATGACGGGTTACCTTCTAGTATATAAATAAAAAGAATGCTAGAAAAATTATAAATCTATTAATTACAATAATTAAACATACACAAATGTATAAATTTAAAATAAAATAATTTAAAATTTAAATTTTATCATATTTTATTTTTTGAAGGGTTAATCAAAATTATGTTATAAAGAGAATATGAAAAGCATATGAAAATAATGCTGCTTCAGAACTTCCGATGAATAATGCGTAAATGAAATAGCATATGAAAAAAGCAAAAAAAGCGTATGAAAACTAAGCATATGTAAAGCATAAATATATAAATAAAAGAATGCTAGAAAAATTATAAATCTATTAATTATAATAATTAAACATACACAAATGTATATATAGCAGTATATATAACATCAATTTATACATACACAAATGTATATCTATGTATATATAGCAGTACATATAACATTTAGATATACATACACAAATGTATATCTAAGTGTTATACAGATAAAATTAAAAAGCGTATGAAAATTAAGCATATGAAAAGTATGAATACTAAAAGCGTATGAAAATTAAGCATATGAAAAGCAAAAATACATAAATCAAAAAAGAATGCAAGAAAAAAATACAAATCTATAAAGATTCCAAACGCATTATTGCTTCTTTTAGGAAACAGCCATGAAGCTACAGGTTTCAGAGTCCAACTTGTGTAACTACTGCCACTCGCTGCTACTGTCGTCTGATAAGCAAAATAAATTAAATAATTCAATATTATTTTGATTTTTCACGCTAGAGGAAAAAATGCCACGCCCACTTTAGAGTCACTTGAAATAATTAAACACACACAAATATATAAATTACACAAAAGGTTTTTTTTTTTTAATTCTGTAATGTGTCTAAATCTCCACTATGGAAATATATCGGAGAATTCCATCATTTTAATAAAAAATTTCTAAAATGAAAATAGCAACAAATAACGTCTGTTTATAATCTGAAGACGATGTCAATTTCACTGAAATGTTTTAAAATATAAATTTTAGATAAGAAATATTTAACGTATTTACTACGCATTACAGCGTTTCAATAAGAAATGTCTGAAATGAAAATGGCAACAGAGAACGTTTGTTTACAAAATAACGCGGCGAAAGAAAACGACAATCGTTAATCGAAATGTCTTAAAGTATAAATTTTAAAGTATAAAATCTGACTTGAAAGATTATTATTTTCATTTATTATTCTGGTTTAATATATAACTTGCAACTTTTTGATTTTATTTATTTTTATCTTTTCGCTCGCTGTTTGCGAGCTAACCCTAATGTGGACGCCATATTCAGAGGGGTGATTCCACAAAGTGTAACAGCTTACATTTAGTTTCAAAATTGTTGGTTTTTTATTAATTAAAAATCAACGGTAATTAATTTCGATTTTTGAAGTTCTTCAGATGCCTCGGCTGTTTTTAAAGACGCCTGAATGTAAAATTTCACGATCGTTGCTCCTAAACTGTGGATTTCTATACAATTATAGATAGACAAACATTCATTTTTTATATTAGATGTATATATTTTATGTTTTACTTTTCAGCTTCTTTTGCTCCAAAGATGAAAGGTCAAATCAAGATGAATTCTGAGGAGTTAATTATAAATTTATATATTTTTATATTGGATTTTCTTTTATTATCTGGGTGTATAACATTTCACATGGTTATTTTTCTATGTTATTTATACTGTGTTTAGTTTTTAAATTGATTTTGGTTAACAAACATTCGACAAATTGACATTTTTACTTTTCAGCTTTACTTTCCAAAAGACAATTTGACATTTTTCCTTTTCAGCTTTTAGTGGTTTATTATAAATGTATGTATATTTTATGTTATACTTATCGGCTTCTTTTGCTCCAAAGATAGAAGGTTAAATCTTGCTAAATTGTTTAGTTTTTAAATTGATTTTGGTTAACAAACATTCCACAATTTGACATTTTTACTTTACAGCTTTTAGTGGTACAATGATGAAAGAATGCATCTACCAAAATACTGATATATGTATAACATTTCACATGCTTTTTTTTGGCTATGTAATTTATACTGTGTTAAGTTTTTAAATTGATTTTGGTTAACAAACCTTCTTAAAATTCCGGGCAACGCCGGGTACTTCAGCTAGTATATACACTCATGGACAAAAAAATTAGCGCACCAAGAAGGAGTCGTCAAAATGAAACGAAATTTTATATACGTAATGACTACTTTGATATAAGTAAATGATAAGAAAATCAAAGAAAAAGATAATTTATTTCAGAGAAAAAGGCAAAAGAACGGAGGAGTTAATACTCCGTTGGACCCCCTCTAGCGCGAATGCACGATGCGATACAATCGGGCATTGAGTCATACAAGTTCAGTATGATGTCTTGAGACATTTCGTTCCATATTTGCTGTAACCTTGCCTCTAGTTCGTTCAAACTCGTGGGATGCCCAACTCGTCGTCCCAAATTATCCCAGATATGCTCGATTGGAGACAAATCTGGGGATCGGGCAGGCCAAGGAAGGGTAGTAACAGTGCGGAGACAGTCTTGTGACACCCTTGCCGTATGAGGCCGAGCATTGTCTTGTTGAAAAATGGCTCCTGGGAGCCGTTGCATGAGTGGCAACACTTGTGGTTGCAGGATTTCATGAACATACCGCTGGGCTGTCATGGTGCAACGGAACAATACTAGGGGTGACCGTGTATTGTAGGCAATGGCACCCCATACCATCACACCAGCTGTGGGAGCGATGTGTCGCTGTACAGCAAAGGCAGGATTGAAGCGTTCACCACGGGCTCTCCACACACGAACACGATTGTCATCACTGCTGAGATTGAATCTGGATTCGTCGCTAAAGACGACCTGGTTCCATTCCGCTGCAGTCCAGTTTCCTCGTGCGCGGCAAAACTCCAAACGGAGGCGTCGATGGGTGGGCGTCAAGGGCAGCACACGTAATGGGCGGCGCGATACCAACTGTCCTTCAGCCAGGCGCCTTCGTATGGTTCGAGAAGACACAGAGGCCCTCTAGTGAAGGTGCTACCTGTTCCTGGATGGCGGCCGATGAAGCAGTTGGCTGTACGCGTGCATTTCTTACGATGTGGCGGTCTTCTCGACGACTGGTCTGTCGATGGCGTCCTGAGCCTGGTCTTCGTGTACATGACATCTCTCGGGTCCACTGGTCCCAACACCTCCTCACAACACAATCAGAGCGGCCTAATTGACGAGCTACTGGCCTAGCTGACCATCCAGCTTCCATCATCCCGACGATTCTCCCCCTCTCAAACTGCGACAACTGCTTATATTGTCTTCGAACACGGCGTAATGACATGTCTATCGGCTCTTCCTTTGGAAATGATTCAGCACATTCAAACAAGCTTTGGTTTCCTGTTTTACACTCCACAGAGTACGATGTTAAACGCCCTCTACCGGCTATACGTAATGCGCAATCACGCTGCATTTCTAATTATTTGCATATCTCCCCGACATGTACCTTCATTGCAAGTTTCGTTACAATCCCGCAATTATTTCTTGGTGCGCTAATTTTTTTGTCCATGAGTGTATATATACACAGTCCAGTCATATTAATGTGACCACCGCCTACTTTTGACGTCAACGCAAAATAACCAATCGTAGAAGGTACGTGTCATCAGCAAATTTGGTGGATATATAAAGTGTGTTGTAGGCATTTCAGTTCTTGCAGTCATGCAGAAAAGGAGCGTTTTATCCGACGTCCAAAAGGGCATGATCATTGGCTTTTGGCCAAGGGTGGAAGCATTTCCGAAACGGCTAATTTTGTAAACTGTTCGCGGGCCGCCGTGCTAAAAGTATACCGTGCATGGTAAAATGGCACTATCCAGAATCAGCGACGTGGCAAATGTGGTGCACCACGGGCCACAGATGGCAGAGGTGAACGACGGCTGCGGAGATGCATTCGGGCGAATAGACGTGCAACCGTTGAGCAACTGACCGTCCAGATGAACCAAGGGGCTACCAACAAGTGTCTCCACAAAGACGGTTCAGCGAACCTTGCTGCGCATGGGCCTCCGCAGCAGACGCCTGGTTAATGCACCTATGTTGACTGCTGTTCATCGGCGACGAAGGCTGGAATTCGCACGCCAGTACCGCAACTGGACTTCCACTGAGTGCAGACAGGTGGCTTTTTCCGATGAATCGCGTTTTATGCTCCATCGGACAGATGCACGTTGGCGTATACGGTGTGACACGTCTGAAAGCAAACACCCTGCAACAATGTCCAAGCTGGAGGATCGTCAAAAAGAGTCGACTCTTTTTGAAGATCCCTGTTTTCAAAATGACCCGATTCTCTGAATGACCGACGGTGTATCTGCTTATTGTTATAGATCTCGTTCGTGAACGACCAGGATCCGGGTCTTTGGAGGTGGAGTTCGGGCAGCGGTGATTGATGTGCTGGCCAGCTTCTGAGTAACGGGGGAATAAGTCAACGGTGAAATAAGCAGTCTATTGTAATGAATTACGTTTTCAGTGTTGCGGTTGAAATAACGATTGATGTAGAGTAGAAAATACGATTTCATCCATTTAGTAATATGTAATGACGGGTGTATGTATATACTATGTTCTAGCATCACTCTCGATTACTCGAGCAATTTAAACCAAACTTGGTATATATATGACTTACAATATGGGTATAAATACTGCTGGGTAAGACACCCCTAGCACCCCTAGAGAGAGGTGAGAAGGGGGGGGCGATGTAAAACTAATCGAAAACGACTGATATTACTGTCGAATCCATAGTTTTCGGGATCGCTGAACTAAATAGTTTCACTCCTGAAGCCGTTTAAGGGCAAGTTCAGCCCCCCCCCCAAAAAAAAAAGCATTGGGGGGAAGGGGGAAGGAGGGGTGAAAAACAAAATGTCCAAAATGACCAAGAGTGGTGTCAAATCCATAATTTTAGGGGTCGCTGAGATGAATAGTAACACTCACGATTCCGTTTAAGGACAAGTTCAGCCCCCATCAGCATTGGGAGGAGGGGGGAAAGGATTAAAAATAAAATGTCCAAAATGACCGAGAGTAGTGTCTAATCAATAGATTTCGGGGTCACTGAGATAATTAGTGACACTCCCGATGCCGCGTAAGGGCAAGTTCAGCCCCCCATCAGCATTGGGGGGAGGGGGGATAAGGGGGGAAGAATAAAATTTCCAAAATGATCGAGAGTAGTTTCGAATCCATAGTTTTCGGGGTCGCTGAGAGGAATACTGACACTCCCGATGCTATTTAAGTACAAGTTCAGCGACCATCAGCACTGGGGGAGGGAGGAGGGAGAAATAAAATGACTTCGATTTTGCACTAAAGGTAGAATTCATTCCTTTTCCTGTCTAATAAAAAGTCGGGATAAATAAATACCCGAAACATTCGGGTAAACATCTAGTTACAAATAAAATCAAAATGAAACATTACTGCAGGCCAATCAAACATAATGAAATGTTCTCAAAAATATAAAAGATTAAGTTGAAGAAAATGTTAATAGTTCATATATTAAACGACAAAGGTCGTCTAAGGTAGTGAACGAGTTAACTTAAAAATGTCCTCTTAGAAACGGCTTAAAAATTACTTTTTAAAAAATATGTTTCTTATTTTTGGTTTACGGTGTGAAAGAACTTTTTTTTATGTCACAGAAACATATAATCAGATACACACCCAGTTGTTAAACAATTTTACGTTTGAAATATCATGACAAAAACTATCCCTCGTGATAAATATATACATATTTTTGTATATCTTTTAATATAAAATAATTATACAACTTTTAAAACAAAGCATATGTTCAGTTAATGAAGTTATATATTCATACAAGTATACTTTTCACTTAGTAATTACTAATATATGTAAAAAATAAAAGTATTTAAAGGAAATAAAAAACAGAGCTTGTTCTTGACATAAAATTAAGGAGTCAAATTGACTCATCAGATCTCGACGCACAACCTTAAATACCTTCGTATGTAGGCTGGATATGGGCAAGTTAAATTCAAAAACCGGAAAGTCCCTCTATGAGGTCAGAGAGGGTGGGGGAGGGTATGATCACCCCCCCCAAGATGTCGCTTATGGGGGGTGCTCGGTCAAAATTGAGCTGTCAGCTAGCTAAGACGGACTCCAATTTTTTTGGTGCTATATAAACCGGAGTCGCACACTTCAGCCCGAAGCCTAGAATGCCCAGGGGGCATTAGAAACAACAAAATATATATATATATATATATATATATATATATATATATATATATATACACTGAACTGCCACTGAATTAGGGATAGCAAAGCCTACGCAAATAGTGTAGCACTGCGCATCATGTATGCAAAAGTGAGGGCGCTGTGGTAACTGCATATATAGCGCGTACTGTGGTTGTTCTGAATTAGTTGTTGGAATTGCCAGTATGGGTAAACTGCGTGATTTAGACGCCTTCGATCGCGGACAAATCGTAGGTGCGCGACGCTTGGGCCACTCAATTTCCGAAATCGTCAGACAGCTAGGATTTTCAAGGTCGACAGTGTCAAGAGTATACCAAGAATACGTGGATGGTGGGAAAAAAACTAGCGATCGGGCAAACTGCAAAGGACAATTAGCCTTGACAGTGCGTGGTGAGAGACGGCTCAGGCGTATTGTACGTAGCCAGCGAAGTCAAACATTAGCTCAAATTACCACCCAGTTTAATGATGGTGCCAGTCGTACAGTCAGTAAACGGACTGTGCAACGCTCGCTTCACCGTATGGGTTTCGGGAGCCGTCGACCTACGAGAGTACCATTGCTCGTCATCGGGCTGCACGTCTTGCCTGGGCAAGAGAACACAGAGACTGGAGTGTAGAGGACTGGAACGAGTAGCATGGAGTGATGAGTCTCGATTCCGACTACTTAACGCCGACGGGAGGCTCAGAATATGGCGTCAGGCTCATGAAGCCATGGATCCTGCATGCCTGGCTGGAACTGTACAAGGGCATGGTGGCTCAATCATGGTCTGGGGTGTTTTTTCGTGGCACAGTTTGGGATCTTTGGTGCGAGTACCAACCTCCCTCAATGCAATTCGGTACGTAGAGTTGCTGGGTGATCACCTCCATCCGTTTGTGCTGTTCTATTATCCGGACGGTAACCGAGTTTTCCAGCAAGACAACTGTACCTCTCACAAGTCACGGTGGCTACTGTCTGGTTGGAGGAGCATTCCTCTGACTTCTCTGTCATGAATTGGCCACCTAGAATTCCAGACTTAAATCCTATTGAGCATCTTTGGGATGTTTTGGAACAAGGCGTGAAAGGCCATCACACAGCACCAAAGAACCTTACTGAATTATGGACAGCTTTAGCCAATATTTGGCAAGCCATTCCCGTGGAACGCTTCCAGAAATTTGTTGTATCTATGCCTCGTCGTGTGGCAGCCGTTATCAAGGCCAGAGGAGGCCCAACTCGTTACTAGGTAGGTATCCCTAATTCAGTGGCACTTCAGTGTATATATATATATATATATATATATATATATATATATATATATATATAATTGAATGTTTGTTTGTTTGTTTGTTCGTATTTTATGCGCTGCCGTACCGTTCATCCGATTGCGATGAAACTTGGTCAACTTATTGCTTTAATTTGCGCGATGGTTATAGACTAATTTCTTGCCGCTACGACGTTCCATTCCCGAATTATGTTAGAAGTATCAACGGATATTGAAAATCGCCCCCCAAAAAAATAGCCAAATTTCCCCGGATATTTTTGTTCAAAGCCATTGTAACATTTCATTGTTGCCAATTAAATTATAACATTTCCGTAAAAATAAATAGACGTGAATTAAAAACGTGATTTATTCATATATTGGAGCATGCAAGAATGAATTTTAATATATTATTTTCATGTACGTGGCAACGCCGGAATGTTTCTTTTTAAAAATGAAAATATAAGGATGGAAAGTCATTCATTTTCAATGAATGTGTTATGTATCCATTTCATGAATTGAAACTATCCCAAGCTACCTGTTCAAACTCAAATATACTGCAGGACACGTTGACTTAGCTAAAAACACGTGCGTTTAGCCTTGACGCGATGATTTATGTAACTGAAGTGACATTGAAACATAGCAGATGATTTAGTTTTGAGAAAAAATTACAATCATGAAATACTTGTATATTATAATTAAGAAAGGCTGAAAGTGGCAATGAAATGTAGCAGACGATTTAGTTTTTAGAAAGAATTTCGAGCATGAAATCCGTGTATATACTTTTTCTATAATAATTACCAGATTTGCTGTGTTTTAATATTGAATGTGATCTCAATCCATTCAAACATTATTCATTATTTTTCTATAATAATGAATCCATTCAACGCTATTGACTAGCTGTAAATTAATGCTTTAAAATGCCCAAAAAGATGAGAGCAGCTTTTAATACTGCAGAAGTAAGGGGAAAATGTCAATGATTGTTGAGAAATGAGCAATGTGATGAAAAAATAACAGAAGAGCGCGAAGCTAACAGAATTCGAAATGCAGTTAGACGCACATAAGAATCTGAAGAAAAAGCATTCCCAAGAGCTCGAAGGTAACAGAATTCGAATTGTAGTGATCCGAAGCAGTGAGACTGATGAAGAAACTTTTAACGCGTCGAACATACGATCGTCTTCGAGCTTCAACATCGAAAGGAGAGGAAAGCGATGAACAACGACAGCACCGACAACAAACTAATGCTATATGCTACCGCAAAAGAATTTTAGCGAAAACTGTAGAACATCATAATATGAGGCTAATCATTGAAAAAAATAATAACAGAAACTGAATCCCGAGCGAAGCCGGGTAATACATCTAGTATATATGTATATATATATATATATATATATATATATATATATATATATATATATATATATATATATATATATATATATATATATATATATATATATATATATATATATATATATATATATTATATATATATATATATATATATATATATATATATATATATATATATATATATATATATATATATATATATATATATATATATATATATTATATATATATATATATATATATACATACACACGAGGGTCATTCTAAAAGTAAAGAACGTTTGTTTCTCTAGTCATTTTTATTCAAGATAATGAAAGAAAACTTATCTTACAACACATTTTGATATCTTACCTACTTTTCTACGTAGTCGCAGTTCAAATTGAACCATTTGTCAAAGCGCTGTACCAGCTTTCCTATGCCTTCTGCATACTCACTTGCCGCCAAGTTTTTGAGCCAGTCACTAACTTCCTCTCTCAGTTCGTCATCATTTCCGTAGTGGTTTCCGCCCAAAAAATCCTTCAATTTGGTAAAAAAAGAAAGTAATCACTGGGGGCCATGCCCGGGCTATAAGGCGGATATTCAAAAACTTCCCAGTTAAATTGCTGAAGCAATTCCTTCGTCAACGCAGCAGCATGCGGACGAGCGTTGTCCCGAAGAAGCACAATGCCGCTGGACAACAATTCAAGCCCTTTGTTTTGAATGGCTTGGCGTAGTCGGGGAAGGGTTTGGCATTTAAACATAATGCATCATTTTCGAACTGGAGCTTCATTCATAACATTTACATAAACTTCAGTTATCTGTCTATAAATTTCAATAGGGCGAATGTGTGTTTGCATTCAGGAAGCGTATTACGCTACGAACCTCACACTTGGCGGGATCCTTAATTTTGTCACACATTTTAAAATCGCAAAAATAAACAGTAAATGACCGCAGCTGCTCGCTGTTAGCGTCAAACTGGCGGGAATATACGAGGTCAAACTGGCGGGGGTGGTACGAGAATTACGCGGCTCGTCAGATCAAAACGTTCTTTACTTTTAAAATGGCCCTCGTATATATATATATATATATATATATATATATATATATATATATATATATATATCGACTTTATTATTTCTAGTGAACGATGAACCGATCGTTCAGAGCCATTCAGTATAGTGAACGGTTCCCAAAGATCCGGATCTCTCTACTGATCCCAGTGGCGCACCCAAGGGGGGGGGGGGCTGCACACCAAAGAAGTAGAAATATTGATTTTGCATTATAAATATTTGTATTCCTTCATCTCGGCCCCCCCCCATGTATTATAAATATTTTTATCCATTCATTTCGCCCCCCCCCCCCAAGAAAAAATTCTGCGTACGCCACTGATTGATCCGTTTTGCCCATCACTAAAATAAATCGTTTTCATCACATCCAAAGTAATTTCTCAAATCATGAATACTAGCGATTAACCGCATTACCTATAACTTTTTGAGTTCTCATCACCTTTGAGATCAACAGTGTTGAATGAAAACGTTTTTCGGAAGATTGTTTTCTGACAACCAAGCAGCTGTTGTATTTTAGAAGTGGAGTTCCTGGACCTGCTGGTTTTAACTCCTGTCAGGAAGATATTTTGTAGTCAATGTAAATGTGCTCAGTAAAATTTAACAGTCGTTATGATATAATAAGTATTAGGATAAAGATCTTTTGAGGTAAGTTAAAATATTAAGGCCTTCATGAATTGAAGGAAAAGGATAAAATAAGTTAATGATAAATTAACATGAGAAGTATCAAGTAATTAAGGTAAAATTAATTTCAATAGAGAATTTAAGTATTAAGTAATAGAGAAGAATAATTATCTGGTAAGGGAGGTTTTGGCCCACAGTAAACTAGATGTTAAGTTAGCTTAAGGGAAAAAAAAGGCCCCATTGAGGGTCATACAATAATAATGTGATAATTGCAGAATTCCACTGGGGGAAAAGTGAAAGTGTCAAGATAAGGGAATTTGGACTAAGCGACACCACCTGGGCCCGAACCCACATCGTAGGGTTTACCGGGCCTTGTTTTCTGACAGATAGTCTTCAACGGTTAGTTGACGCAGATTTTTTCAGAAGCGATAATCAAGCAATTTAAATAATAACATAAAATTTACTTATTTCATTAATGATTTTACTATAAAAATTATGCGGTGTGTCATCTTGCAAATTCTTTCCGAAAAAGGAAGAAAATTTTTTTTCGTAAGTGTGCAGTTTTATTCTTAAAATAGGTATTTTTTTTACAACAGATCGTCTTCCATTGTAAGTTGACGCCTTTTATTTAAAAACGATAATCAATCAACATGGATAATTCATAGGACCATAGAAAGATGTGATGAACCGTGTTTCTTAGGCCTCGCTTTCTAACGCAGAGATTTCTGAAAGTAACATCGGGGAGCGAATGTGCGTCGAAGAGAGAAAACGAAGTGGTCTGATTAGTCGACTCCAAGACCTTTCAGATTGCTTCGTCAAAGTGACGCAGCTTCTTTTTCTTTATAGTTCTGTCGATACTTAGTTAGGTGAAGTCTTTGGCTAGATTTCTATTGTCAAGTAAGAGATGGAGGAAAGAAAGATTTAAGGTTCAAGATCCGTTAAGAGATAATTCGTGAACATGAAGGGTGGTGCGCGGCTTCATCTGGGCCACGCCTTTGGGAGCAAATATTTCTATCTATTGTGGCATAGACGATTGCTAATAGCCATAAGGTGAAGAAGAGATAATTCGGATGATTTACTTATTTCATTAATGATTTTACTATATAATTTAATTAATGATTTTAAAATTTAACAATGTTTCATTTTGAAAATTCTTTAAAAAAAAAAAAAAAAAAATACAGAAATTTTTTTTTAGGTATACAGTTTGATTCTTAAAATAGGTATTTTTTATACGAATTGCATAACTGGATATAACGTGCTTTTTGAAAAAGAACTTTTAATTAATTGTTCATATCTAACGTAATATTCAATTATTTAGTAACTAGGACCAAAAAGTAAATAGCAGAAAACTTTCTGAATTCGCAAATTAAGTATAATAAAAACTCTGTAGAAGAATTCAGGTAAAACTTTTTCAATATTGCAATGGATACAGTATTATGCAAATTCAGTAGAGCCCCGATTATCCGCAAGTGCAAGTGCCGCGAAAAATATATTTTGATTACAAACCTCAAAAAAACCAATTTTAATTTTTAATCCAAGCCAACTTACAAGGGAAATACAATAGACCCTGTACGGAGGTGTACGATGTTTAAGAAAATAAGCACAAGGGACTGTAAATAATATAACATAAATTTAATAGCGTGGCATTGTTTGCCATAGTAAACTCCGCTTGTTGCAGGAGCTCCGTGCTAGACCGATACAAAGTTCGTTCTGATGCATTCTTGCCGCTAGAGGGCGTACATAGACAAATGGGTGGAGACGTTACAACAAACATTACGTAACACCATGAAGCTACAGAACGCTACAGGGTGTTACGCATGAAGCTACAGCTGTAGCTTCATGCTTAACACCCTGCAGTGCGAATGTCGAAATTGAACGTCGAAGGTGAGAATGTCGATGAAGAGAACATACAAGAGTGGCTGGAATGCGACGCAAGTGAGTCGGGGTTTGAACGACTGACTGGCATAGAGATAACGAACAAAGCAATGGGAGTGAACGAGAAGGGAGAACAAAATAAAAGTGAAGACGAGGCGCCTACGCGGATGACACACGAAACTGCTTTGCAGCACGTAGACGGATTGCTTCAATATTTAGAGTAACAAGACGACGATGCACATCTGTCAGAAAAAAATCATGTTAAGGAAAGTACAATTTAGAATAAAGAAAAGGGGTTTTCAAAGCAAGAAGCAAAAGCGAGTGACTGATTTTTTAAAAAGGTGTAACTGAACACTTTTTGTACATACAGTATGTATGTATTGTTTTTTGTTTACCGTTCTTTATGTTAGTGATTTAGACATAGAGCAAACGTGTCTGCTGTACTGTACATATGTAAGTATTTTAAAAGTTTTATTATGTTTTTGTACAATAAAACATAGTTTTATGTTAAAATATTTTTTTTTTCGTGTTTGCAACTCATTTTTAGACATTTTCGGTTTATCAGCGATTTTTGTTATCCGCGGTGCCCTTAACACCCAATTCCGCGGGTTTTACTGTACCGTAAAATCTTGACTATAATTCGCACATGTGTATAATACGCGTGCTTGATTTTCCGCGAAATTTTCGGAAAATATGAAAATTCGACTATAATACGTACCCATAACTTTTCAATATTTTATTTAAAAATTGCACAAATACTTATTAACATAATTGAAATTTGTAATAAAAATAAACGAATACGTCAAATTCGGTTGCAAAAACAGAACTTAAATTTTTAATTCAAAACAAACAATGCTGTCATATTATCAGTCTTAATCTTTTTCATACGAAATGGTTTCAAACGAAATATGTGTGTATTTCTGTGCAGAATATAATGCAATATGTATTAAGTAGCAAAAACATTGGGCATTTATCCAACTGTATTAACTCTACTCAGGATTTTTATTTATATTCCCGTTGACTATAGAGAATGCATAATGATCTTTTACTAGACCCAATTTTAAAATGACCATCGTTGAACAGTTAGAATCTCGCACGATCGAAGGTACTATCGTGAAAGGCGTCGTTAAAAATTGGAATTTAATTAATATTATTAATGATATGACGATAAAACAATCCTTTTTATATGTTAATTATCATATGTATATTTTTTTCTCGTTTTCTTCGGTATTGTTATCAT
Organism: Dolomedes plantarius; assembly: GCA_907164885.2. Taxonomy (NCBI): domain Eukaryota; kingdom Metazoa; phylum Arthropoda; class Arachnida; order Araneae; family Dolomedidae; genus Dolomedes; species Dolomedes plantarius. The sequence continues at coordinate 110,782,858 of OU015503.1, forward strand.
CATCCTCTACTTGTAACAATATGTTCTGTCTTTTCATCGTTGAGACATTGTTTGGATCCGCAATATATTTCTTGCGTTGTGCCCCGCCCCTTTTAATCTCTCTGACCAGAAGGTATTTAATGGCGTTCGCCGGAATTTGATCTGAGAACCCCAGTTCCCAAGCCTATCCTCTAGGCAAACTCAAGCCCTACATTAATGGATTTTACAAGATTATCATCCATGATAGGATAACAATCTTTGGCGTGAAATAATCCAAATTCCAGAACCGTAATTTTACGATTTCATAGACATGGTACATTAATGAGGCACCGGAGAGAATTGCTCCATATCCTCGGTTGGAAAATTTTTAACGTAGGATTTCGTTCCTCCATAACGGTCCTTCGGAAAGCAAACTTTCAGACGGTAAATCCGTCCGTCCATCTGCACTCGCGAATTATAATTCTGCCAGCGTGTCAAACCTAGTCAGTATCGCATCAATAAGCAGTAAACAGTTAAACAGAAAAGTACCAAAATGCGTTAAAATTTCGATATACATATATGTATATATATACATACATACATATATATACATACATATATACAGAACACATACATATATATACACATATATACATAACACATACATATATACACATACAAAAGAGGTAGGCAACGATAAGTAATCCTACGTCAGTATCCCGCGGTAGTTCGGTCAGAAGAGACGACCTGAAATTTTTTTATCTTTACTTCTGACAAAAGTTATTTCAAGAAAAGTATACGAGTAGCAATTGATAAAATCCTGATTGTGTTTAAAATGCATAATATCAAAAATAAAGACATAAATTTTTCCAAAATTAAGAAATTTATGAATCAGTTGTTAATATATAACGAAAAGTATTTTTTTAACTAATAATATATAACAAAAAGTATTTTTTTAACTAATAATATATAACAAAAAGTATTTTTTTAACTAATAATATATAACTAAAAGTATTTTTTTACTGCGAGTTTTTTGTTCCCCTGTGACGTGATGTATGAAAACACAGTACTAAAAATACAAATCTATATTTGAGAAAACACAGTATACCCACCTATTTTTTTAGAAAAAAAGCACTGGGCGTAGGAATATCTTCAGTTAACTAAATATTTTTTAAAACACATTTCCAATAATAAAATAACAGAAAAGAGATATTTTGTTAGCTTTCATTTAATTTATAATAGATGAGAAAATCATAGGTAATAAAAATACTTACTTTTTAAAAAATAAAATAGTCAAATTTTTTTCGGGGGAGGGGGGGGGTTTGCGGTACGCCGCTCCTTTTATTTATACATTCATTTTAAATCATTACATATATTCTAGACGTTACAGACATTGTCATAATAAAACTTTTCAAGGGAAAACATTTCCAATTACAAAGGGACGAAAAAATTGGCTACGGTTCTCGTAACAATTCCCATGTAATAACAACATGAAGCTATAGAATAAAATCATCAAATAAAAAGATTTCAATATAAGTCAACAGATAGTAGTAGGAGAAAACAAAACCACTATTAGATTGCTGTCTTTAGCCGGTCACATAGTGGCGTGTATTTTTTATTGGCATTTCGTCTCCAATGATAGAAGACGATCGCTGCGAGACTTACTGCCCGATATGCTGCGAATTCGACCCGATATCGATTTACTTATTACATTTACAATTTTTCTGTAAAATGTTTACGGTAGCTCAATTTGGAAATTCAGTATGCACTTGCTATTGTCATGGGAGATGCTTAGTACATGCACCTCGCAAAGAAATGTTCACCTTATCCGACACCTTTTTCAAAGCTTTGAAAATAATAAAGGACCGAAAATTTCATCGTTTTCTAAGGGTTAGCACCCTTGCGCTCACAACCTTAAATATTAAATTATTATCACATTCAAAGAAATTTCCAAATCTTGAATTATAGCGAACATCCACGTTTTCTCCGTAAATTCGCAATTTTGGCTGTTTTCATAACCGTTGAGGTAAGCATTTGTGTTTAAGACGTTACTAGTAAACTTCATTGCACCGAATGTAGCCCGACATAGCATCTAAAGTCTTCCGGGCTGTACCCCCACCGGTGGGTGTAGACCGCTGAAAACGACCACGCCCCACATGAGCTGCCAGACTTGCGGAGAGTAATTTAGATCAGTGTTGCGCGAACTTTTGTCGACTGCGACCCATTTTCTTTGAATGAAAAAAGGCGTGACTCCAATAAAAAATAATTGATAATAACAATTTTAAATTATCAAAAATTAGGAAAATGTTAAAAAATTATAGAAAAATGAAATAGCAAACTTTGAGAAACTATTTTAAAAATCAAAGAACTTCTATACTTTCTTTTTTTTTTTTTGGGGGGGGGGCCAAATCTCATGGGACTAAAACTTCATATTTAAAAATTAATATTCATTTGTATTTCATTTAAGTAAAGATTAGCAAAACTTGAAATAAAAAAAAAAGATTGATTTTCAAATTATGAGCCTCATATTAAAACACTGAAAAGTATAAGCTCCATTTAACTATATAAAACTAAACTATAAAACAATGAATGAGAATGGTGAACCTGGACCTTCATACAGTATTTGTTCAATATTTGGGGAAATATTTGAGGATGCCTCAGTAGGGTCGGTCGTTTTTTACTTATTTTAAAAATCGAAATCGCCTGTGGTGGGAAAAGCTGTGTATTGCTATCAAATGCTTGTAAAAAAAATTTTTTTTTAATTAAAATGTATTTAGGCCCCTCCGCCCGGTCCTTCAAGTTTCTCCAAAAATGTAAAAGAATGCATTTATTATTTATTTTTTAATTTTTTACTTATCAAACATTTTAACCGCCTGTAGTGGAAATTGTTGCATAGCAAAACCCTTTGTTTGTGAAAAAAATTATTTTGATGTGTCATATTTAATTTCCAGCTAGGCCGTCAAAATTTTGATATTTTAACCCTTTGAAGCAGAATATTTAATAAACATATTTTAAAATTTAAAGTCATTATTAAACTGAATGTCCCATCTGAGTGAAAGTGCTAAAACAGCTCTTTGCTTATTTTGCCAAAATTGTGGCAGAATAACCGAGAATTCACCACGGGGAGGTGGCTGCATTCGAATTCCTCCCGCACGAATCCACCCTCCCAAACAAATACGGGCGCATTTTTTTTTTCCCGTTTAGTAATATAGCAATCTTACACTGTATATTTTGCCTTATTTTCAAAGTTTAGCATCAGCTGTCCAGACGCCAATGTTGTATGTATAAAGCCATCGCGACTTTTTGTTCCACAGACAGATGAGGATGCCTCTGACACTACCTTGACTGCCCTTTGACATCTTGTATACGGCATGGGAGAGTCCACAGCTTACTTTCAATATAGCCACCTATTTCAGCCATTTTCTCAATTTCTGCACTGGGTACATGTTTAGTCAGTGGAGGTTCTGTAAGTGAACATTTCTTCCAATTGATCAGTTCTGCACAGTCGTTTGCGTGAAATATGAGAGGCGGAATGACAAAATCACAAGTTGTTTCATTGGAAAGTGTTCGGGCCTTCATGATTCTTCTGAAGACTAATTTCATCACATAGGATCGTCTGTCGTAAATCATGGCAATCAGCAGATTTTCTATGTGACCATAAAATCATTTATTTGCAATACAGGATCCACTACTAATTTCAGCTCATCGCTCAGATATCTTCAGTAGTGTATGACATCCCAAAGATTCTGTGTACCAGCTGTGCATGAAGACTCACTTTTAGTGAGAAACCAAACTTTTGCATACACTTTTGGAGCTGCCCACTTCTTTTGAAGAGATAGCAACTTGCTTAAAATCCTCATCAAAATAGAAATCATCTTCACTTTCAGAAGTAGAGCTACCATCCAGTAATACTTTCACAATGTTGAGGTTGGCTATTTATCTCAGTTTCAGATTTTTGCTTATTCACACGTTCAGCATCCATTGCTTTCCTTGCCACAAGTTTTAGCACCCTAGTGATTTTTAGCATCCAAATTCCACATATACATTTTCGTCCAAGATCTCTGGTCCTCCAAATATTCTTGTTCAAAAACCGGCATTTTTTTCTCGACTTCCCCCATGTGCACAATGAAAATTCATGACACTTACATGTTGAGATATCAAACAATGTTGGTTTTTGCATCATTTATAAACATTCTTAATTTAATTTTCGCAGATTCACTTGTTTTTTCTAGAAGACTTCTTATATTCATGAATTTTTATATTCATGAACTTGTTTATGAATTTTTTTTATGAAACTTTATGAATTTTTTTTTATGAAACTTTTTTATGAAATTTTTTTATGATACTTTTTATGAAACCGCGCATTTCAATCACACCATCTATCGGTTCAAACGAACAAAGGTACTTGCTATGTAACAATTTCCACTACAGGAGGTTAAAATTTTTGGTATGTAAAAAATTAAAAAATAAAAAAAAAATGCATTTTTTTTACGTTTTTCGAGAAATTTCAAGGGCTGGGCGGGGGGCCCTAGATATATTTTAATTTTTAAAAAAATTTCACAAACAAAGGGTCTTGCTATGCAATAATTTCCATTACAGGCGGTTAAATTTTTGGTACTGAAACAATTTAAAAATAAATAAAGATTGCTTTTTTTACGTTTTTGGAAAAACTTCAAGGGCCGGGGGGAGGGGGGGGGGGGCTAAATATATTTTAATTTCAAAACAAATTTTTTTACAAACATTTGATAGAAATACACAGCTTTCCCCACCATAGGCGATTTCGATTTTTAGAAAAGTAAAAATCGACCCACCCTATGTCACACTAGGGTGGTCCAAAAAAATTAACTTTCGAAATATATTGCTCCACAAGGTATATTTTAATATTTTGCATGTAAATGATGCGCACAATTTTTTTTCTCCAAAATAATAATATTTACAGGTTGCTCAAACTCAAACTTTAAAAGTTCAGATTAATAAAGATTTCTTGGAAGTAGTGGACTAGCTCTTTTGGTGGTTTGCTACTATACGAAGCAGGAATTGATTTTGTTCTTCGTCTTTTGTCAGGGTTTCATTATATTTTTGTATTTGTCTTATAGATCTTTCAGCATTGTCATTTGCAACTTTCATTTTTAAGCACCTTTCTCGAAAATCACAAAAGCAAGGATCACTTTCCCACTGAGTTGGTGATTTTTCTACGAAAGCTTGTGATTTAATTTTACGTCCTTTAACCATGGCATCAAAAAGTTGTTTTGTCTTTTCAGTCACAAGTTTTTCCATCTTTACATTTTTCTCTTCATTTTTTAGTTCCAGTCGATAATCACGGGTAGGTTTTGGTGGATTATCAAGATTTTGTATCATTTTCATTTTTGTGTCAATGCTGACTGTGTTATCAAAAAACGCTAATGCCACTAAGTGCTCAGATAAATACCATAGGTGTATGGAAAATGACGATAATGCTATATTTGCTACAAAAGGATTTGGATATTTCTTCAGGTCATTTAAAAACTGAATATCATTGTAAGGGGCCTTAAAAGCATGCGGTGCTTCATTCTAATATTTAATATACCGGGTGGCCATAATTAAACTGACAGTGCTCACAGTGTTCTGTAGCCCGATCTATTTGCGAGAATGACGCCACATTTTGTAGGAAGATTAAACAAAACGGGGGACGAAGGATTCCGCGAAAAAATAAATTAGTTCCAAAAGTCACCGCTAGGGGAATATTTGGCGCTGTATAATAGAAAATAGAGTGCTAACAAATGCAAATTAATACTAAATAAAATTACCTTTTATTATGCACATTTTCTTATTTAGTTCAAGTGCAATATGGCAACACTTTTAAAAAAGCGTAAAATCTACATAAACACCGATAAAGTCTCGTGATCTGCAATATCATGTACGCTGAGCAGAAGAAATTCATTTATTCAAATTTCACGTTACATCCATTGGCACAGTGCCAGCTGCTTGGGTTTTAAAAGGCAATGTGTTACGTTTCGAATCAATCGGATTGAAAGTTTATGTGCAATGTCTCCTTCTTTAGTCGAGCGTGCGTTACTGGTCAAATTCTTTTACCTCAACCAGTGCAACTTCCTGCTTTTAGAACGCACAAAAAAATGCGTAAAGGTAACGGTCCTGTGTCAGTTAATGGACTAAAAACAATGGTTGCGATGTTTGAGAAAACAGGTTCTCTGAAGGTTCATTCAGGCAGAGGACGAAAAGCTGTACCACAGGATACAATCGAAGCAGTTGCCACGGCGATTGTCGACAGAGGACCAGACAATATTGCTGACACCTCTAGCGCTCGTGGATTAGCTCGGAATATGGATATGCCTTACAGTACGGTATGGAAAATCTTACGAAAGATTATCAACTTCTATCTGTACTAGATCAGCCGTGTACAGGAGTTACTGTACCCCGACCACGATAAGCGATTGACTTTTGCTCTCACCTTTCTTGCCAGAATGGAGGTGGATGATGCTTGGCCGTGGAAAATCTTATGGGGAGACGAGGCCCACTTTCACCTGCATGGAACTGTGAATACCCAGAACTGCCGAATTTGGGATTTCAAATCACCACATGCAGTCACAGAAATTTCCTTACATTCACCAAAGGTAACTGTTTGGTGTGGGTTCACAGCGGAATTTATCGTAGGTCCATTCTTCTATGAGAACATTACCCCGACAGGACCGGAAACCTGTTCTGTTACCGGAGAGAAATATCGCCACATGTTGAACAGCTTTGTCATTCCGGCACTTCAGCAAAGACAATGCCTGGGGGAAATCATTTTCATGCAAGATGGAGCCCCTCCACACGTTGCTGTACGGGTGCAACAGCTGCTACGACGGAAATTCACAACAGAAAGAGTCATTAGCCGCTACTTTCTAACTGCATGGCCACCTCGGTCGCCTGATCTTACCCCATGCGACTTCTGGCTATGGGGTTACCTTAAGTTCAAGGTCTATCAAGGAGTTTTCCAGGATCTGGCTACGTTGAAGGATAACATATCACGGACTGTACGGGAGATTCCTGCAGACATGTTACTTTCTGCTGTTGTACATACTGTGCACAGAATGCAATATGTGGTCCACAACAACGGCAGCCGCATTGAACCTCATTTAATGAAAAATAAAAGGTAATTTCCGTATTGATTTGCATTTGTTAACACTCTATTTTCTATTACACAGAGCCAAATATTACCCTAGCGACGACTTTTGGAACTAATTTATTTTTTCGCGGAATCCTTCGTCCCCCGTCTTGTTTAATCTTCCTACAAAATGTGGCGTCATTCTCGCAAATAGATCGCACTACAGAACACTGTGAGCACTGTCAGTTTAATTATGGCCACCCGGTATATTAGACTCACAAAAAGGCACAATTCTGTAATCTTACCAGATTCTTCAGATGACAGCTTAAATTGTTCTCGAAAAAGGAATATTTTTAGCGCATAAATACCTTTAGCCATCCATCGAGCTTGATGTGTGGGTCCAGGAGCGTGAAACGACTGATTATTATTATCACCTCCTTCAAAAATTAATGATAATTGTATAAACTCTTTATAGTCATCCCTTATAGTTGAAGATTTAAGTGCTTTTGGTAGAAGTGTTAACATATATTCTCTCAGTTTAGTAAAGTTTACATTGTCAAATAGTTTCATATTTGCCGGATAATAAGCAGATACATCCATTTCCGGCCATACATTCTTAAAACGCTTAAATATTACAGTTTGGGTAGAAATGTTAACATATATTCTCTCAGTTTTGTAGAGTTTACATTGTAAAATAGTTCCTAATTTGCTGGATTATAAGCAGATTTATCTATTTCCGGCCATACATTCTTAAAATGCTTAAATATTGAAAATTCTGGACATTCAGATGGGCCGAATATAACATAAAACACACTGTATAGTACAATCTCCATAATATTGTGACGACATGCAACCCAAATAAGATCTGTCCCTAAATATTTTTGAATTCTGATGCATGCACCTTTGCGTAAACCAGTATTAGCGATTGTGGTATCGAACACCACTCTTTTAATTTGAGATATAATATTCCATTTCTGAACTGTCTCAGTACATGCTTTTGCTTGTAATTCTCCAGTTCCTCTCTTTCAATCTTCGGAATTCCAAAGAGCTTCTCTCGACCATTTCCTGAAACAATAACGGCAACTAGATCAACTTTTGTTTTTGATCCATCAATATCTGGTAACATCTTACCACCCTAGTGTAATAATAGAGGTTCATCTAGAGGATTTTTTTCTGTTTCTGCAGTTTGTTGCCTTCCTTTTCTTCCATGTCTCCTTGTTGAGCTTCGAGAATGGTTTTTTTGGAGAAATATCATTCCCAAGTGCACGTGCAACAGCTGCAGCCACGAATAGAGATTTCCGATCAGAAATATTAACACTATCTAGTACACCTACAACTCAGGAGACTTAAATATATATTTTGCATGTTTCTTTCAGCAGCTTCGGGAACTGTAGTTATAGTATTGAGATCGGAATGGATGTAGATGACAGCGGCAGGTACTCTTCTTCACTCTCAATTCTATCGAATGTGAAGTTTCTGAGTCTGATAATTCTGACATGATTTTTTCTACCATATTTGTAATTTTACTTCTCTTTCTTCATATTGTTCTTTCATTAACTCTTTATATCTTCCCGTTTTCTTTTTCTTATTTCTTTTTGTGTAGTTTTCATGTCAACTCATAGAACAATAAAAAACATCTTCTTTCTGCTTTTGAAAGAATTATCTGTCTTCTTTGTTGCTTATTTGGCTGATGGCATCCTTGGTAGATATATCAAATAAATTTTCTAATTTAGCCTTCAAATGTTTTCTTTAAGTCCATCTTTTCCTGAATTTCTATTTTATTCATTTTTAGGCCTAGATATTCTTCATGGAGTTTTTTCACACAAAGATTAATATAAAAGTGAGATAAAAACTATATATAGTTGAGGCAAACCACTCGCGTATATATTAAATACCTAAAAAGATTATCGAGATTATTTGGTGGACTTTTCCTTGCTGCTCACCGAATTTCCGTCCGCAGATGGTTTGGGACCTTTTGCGGTTCCATTTTTATCACTCGATTCGACCGGAGACCTGACCTTCTGCTCTTCGAGAAGTTTCAGAAGTTTCTTAACCTTCGTGGCCCTGCTGTGTTTTTTGCCTTTGACGTGATCCTGAGCACTTTCTGGACCCGTAAAACTCATACGGCAGAGCTTGCAGATCAGGTAATGCGAAGAATCGCACTCTTCGGCGTCGCTTCTTTCAAAATGGTGAAGCACAAGAGTTGCGAAAACAATTTCAGGTTGTGAGGTCAAAAATTCCTTAAGGGCGTCCATAGCTTTCTTTTTTTCTTGGCTGTTGCTATCTAAATCCAACTTGAACGCCAGAGGGTCGATAAACGTCTTCTTGCATTCTTTGCAAACGAATCCTTCCGTGGTATCTTAGTTCAGGCAGAGCTGATTAATTTCTTCAGCTGCCTTCTTTTTTTCTAGGCTCTTCTTGTGCACACTGCTCGCCATGTGGATCTGCAAAGGTATGTGTCCGCTGAACGTTTTCTGGCAGACGTCGCACTTGCTGTAGAACTCGTCGTCGTCCGAGTGTTTCGCCCCGTCCTCGTATTTCGCCTTCAGATTCTGCAACGTTTGCACCTGCTTCGCTTTTTTCTTGTGCGCGGCACTCTTCATGTGGAGGTTGAACGGTTCAGGTCCGGAGATGATTTCTGACACGTGGTACATCGGGCATAGGCCTTGGAGAGGCATTCGTCGTCATCTAATACACTCTCTTCGCCTTCTCTGTGCAGGACTTCGGGCAGGTCCTTCAGTTTCTCTTTCAATTTGTGTTTCTTGAATTTTTCCTGGTGGCCACTGCCTTTAAGATGATCTGCGTATGGCAAGTATCCTGCAATATTTTTATCGCTCACTTCACAATAAATCTCTTTCGAGGCCTCGTCATCCTACTCACTATCGTCTTCCACCCCAACAGCTGCCAATTTCTTAGCAAAGAATTTCGCTTCGGACACCTTATTTTGGTGTTTCTTCCCTTGCAAGTGGCTCTTGTATGATTTCGCGTCTGTGAAGCTGACGCCGCTGGTATCGCACATTAAGTCCGGCTGGGAACTGTCCGAGTCAGGGAAAAGAATTCCGTCCCGCTGGTTGGTCTTTTTGCTTGCCTTTCTCTCCTCTCTCGTTGCGGTATCTGTCATGATTTTTTCCCCGGAAGAAGGGGAAACAAAGTTAAGCAACAAACGACATGATAAAATAATTTGGTTGCAAAACTTCTCTAGCAAATAGATTAGTCGTCATTAAAACTAAACTGGTTCAGTTAAACCTACGCAAAACTTCTTAACGTAAGCAATCAGGACTAATTATAACATAATTAAGCATCACTAAGGTATTTTCAATTATGTCTCCAGACCTCGTGGCTTGCATTCCACCTAAAAACTATGACGGAGTTGGCTGGAATCTCATTTTTCGAGATATGGTGTACGGGATATGAAATTACCTAAAAGGAGTACATTTTCTTTTTACGAGTGATTGGGTTGGGATTTTTAATTTTTGCTCTGATTAATCTAATTTTTACCTGAACCATAGAAGGCTAGCGTCACGAATCACCCTTCCACGGTGAATACAAGATGTTGACTGAAGCATGTTGTGAGGTTCCATTACGGACCTCTCAGTTAATCGTCTCACCAGACGGAGCAATAACGCCCCTCGCCAGGTGAACCAGGTAATTTCTATGACTCGACGCCATCTAGTCTACGAAATGACGTTATATATTTCCTTAGAAGCATTCAGCTTTTAACATATTTGTTAACAAAAAGGACTAAAATAATACATTAAACATATTTCTATTTTACAGGGCAAACATATATATATATATATATATAATATTAAAAACTAGTAATTTCTTAATTCAACAATCTTAACATTTAAAAACTATTAATTCCTCACTTTACTATTCCAAATTACAAACCCTTTTTAATTCCTTGAAACAGGTAATTCCCTTTGGGCATTCGCGTTAAATTCCATTTTAAAATCTAACATTATTCTAAATTCCCTTGGCGTACGAGCTAACTTTCGTTTTCAAATCTAAGTCCTAAAAGGCCTCTAGTGGAAAAAATTAAATGGCTGCCTGTTTAAGCGAAAAAGAAACTAGCGTGGCGTGGCAGAAAATTAAACGCTGTAGCGCATTTGTCACGCCTTTTCTTAACTTTTAACCAATTAAACCCTACTACGATCACATGACGAGATGAGGTTATATAAGGTTTGGGACCATGTACATGTACGCTTTTCTCTTTTTGTAACTGACTTGAATAGACGTAATAAAGTCTTTTCCGTAAGAAGCCGAGTACGTCGTTTTGCTATGAAGTGAACTGTAGTATTAATATCTTCTTCTCACCGTGACATGGAGATTTCGATATCTATTGGGCCAGTGTCAGTCTCCCATGTTACAGAAAGTCGGCGAGGACTCGAATCTCTGTCGGGAAACACCCAAGGATTTTCCAAGTTTTTGTTTTTTTTCTTCTAACGACGAGGATTCTTCAACTGACGGAGGAGGTTCGCTTGTTTTTTTTTTTTTTCTTTCTTCTAACGGCGAGGATTCTTCAACTATCGGCGTCGAGGCGTGCGATGCTGGGGCGAAAGTGTTTCTCTCCTTTTTTTTTCTTCTCTCAACGAGAGTAATGATAGTGAAAGGGAATCCCTCTCAGTTTTCATAAATACAATTCCTTGGCACACTACATTCTGTACCTGATTCAATATTCTGATGACTCCAGCACGATAAAAAAAAAAAATTTTTTTTGGTTTCATATAAGATTACTATGATGGAATTTTTCAATGGCGACTGAAACAATCTTGGTTCTACGGACTCGTAAAATTTGTGCATGGATTCTTCTGCCAAAACGTCATCGTAAGGATTTTGCTGCAGCACGATGTTTTTCAAGCTCATTTTCCCAAATTTTCGTGAAATATAATTAAACTGTCTTCATTCGTGCAACCGTATGCAGAGTTGGGACAACATTCCTGTGAATTTTAGTCGGTTTTTTTTTTTTTTTCTTCTTCTCTTCTCTCTCCAATGCACACAGGAGTGCATTCATTACGGACTGTGACTGGAACTGGTATTTCTACTACTACACGACCACTCTACAAGTTTCTGTGTCTTCTAAAAAGTGCGTAATCCCCACCATTCAAAAATCATCGAGGTGTTCTTGTGTGTGAATTTAATTAAGCCGGTATGCAAGCCCTAGCGCTGTACCGTGAATAAATAAAAATAAAATTTGTGCAACCGAGAATTTTACAGTAACAAGACAAGCATCACATGACCAGGTTGTATGTCTCCCATCATAAACTTTTTTAAATTGTGTAGTAAACTATGATTATATGATATTTATTCTTGTTTTAAATTGAAATATATTGTGATATTGTGTTAAACTTATAAGATGGAAGATAAATCTATAAAGACAGAATTTCAGGGGGAAGATAAAATTGAGACAGAATGCAAGGACGATTTTCAACTTGAATATGTAGAGAGGGAATTCAGGGATTTTATTCCTTTTGACCCAGAGGGGGAATGAAATTACAAAAATGGCTTGCCTATATTGAGCAGAAATTTTCCCAAGCAAATGTTCCAAATGAACAAAAAATAAAAAGTATTTCAAAATTTCTCAGGGGAAAGGCTCTAACCGTTTTTGTAAATAATTGCCTAGACATCCAAGATTGGACAGAATTAAAAGACACTTTGCAAGAATTATTCTTTGAGGCAGATAGCGTGGAATTCTCTGAATTTTCCAATTTGAAATTTGAATATAATGATGACTTAACTAAATATTTTCATAAAAAATTGATGTAGGAAGAGATTGGGGTTATCACAGAAATTAATACTAGAAGGCCTAACACAAGGCCTAAATGCTCAAATGAGAATGACCATAGCTGCAAATCCTCCTCAAACCACAACAGAATGGATAGTGTTGGCTAATAAGCTAAACAAAATAAATATGAAAAAACAAAACTAATCAAGGGGATCGGGATAACTTTTTTAACACTAGATTTGAAAATAGGAACCAATTACGACAGAATTATTACAACCAACCTCAAGTTAGGATTTTAGCCCACCTCACCAATTTAGACAAATTACTCTTCCCAGCCTCAATTTAGACCTAATAATAATCAACAAACTCAGTTTAGACCTAATTATAGTCAGCAGCAACATTCAGACAATGGCAACCCAGAGATCAAAAGTTGAATAGAAATTTTGCACCCAAACCCAATAACCAAATTAATCACCACCAACAATATGCAGACTTACCATCTAGACCCTGTCGAAAATGTTCTAACTTTGGCATAAGTAATGCTTATCATTGGGAACAAACTTGCTCTATTAATGAGAGATTTAATAAGATGTCGGTGTCAGACAATAAACATCATTATGAGGAATCTGAATTTGAAAGAGATCAGGTGCCAGGATGACAATTACTGTCATTGAGGGGAAACATTATCAGAAATAATAGGGTTGACAAAACAAAAAGACTATATGAAAATGAGAAACAGAATTTTTTAAATTGTGTGATTGACACTGCTTCGACTATTAGTCTGATGTCACAAAAGCTGGTCAAGCAATGTCAACTGAAGTGCTATTCAAGCTCTCCAATTAAGGTCAGGCAAGCTGAGGGTGAAATCTTAATTACAACTAAATGTGTATTAACTTTGAGAATAGGGAAAATAATTAGAAACATTTCTGCATATGTTTTGGACAATGACTTGCCTTATCTTATTCTGGGACTTCCTGAGTGTAAAAAGTTTAAATTAGTAATTGATTGTAACCATTGTGTGTGTATCAAAATAGAATTGCTTTGGAAATGGTTAATATTTTGATATAAGTAAAATTTCATTACACCTACAAAATAAATGTGATAATAAGCATGTGGATAATAATAGTAATGGTCATGAAATTGAAGTTTCTGATATGTTTAACCCTTATGAAGAAAATTCGCAGAAAGAAAATGATATTTTCTGTATTGATTATGATGTAAATGACAATTTTAATGAAAGCTCTGGTGAAATCAAAGCAGAAAGTAATCCAAATTATGAAAATGTTGACATTAATGATCAAATCAAAAATTTAGATGTTGATAGGGAATTAAAGAATTTATTGCACAAAAATAGACTGTTTTCAACTAACAAATATGACATAGGCAAATAAGGATGGAACCCCAAAGAATAATCCTAAATTCTGATTTACCAGTGAGTCTAAGAGCATACAGGACTTCGCCAACTGAGGAAAAAGAGATCAGGACCCAAATTAAAATTTGTTAGAAGCAGGAATCATAAAGAATCACATAGTTCATACTCAAGTCCTGTGACTTTGCAAGAAAGCGAAATGAGGGAAAAACTAGACTTTGTATTGATTTCAGAAAACTAAATTTAATTACTAAGACAGATGCAGAACCCTTACCCAGAATTGATGATATTCTAGATAAATTAAGCAGAGCTAATTACTTTTCAACTTTAGACCTTACCTCAGGGTATTGGCATGTACCCGTCCACCCAAAAGATACTGAGAAATTGGCATTTGCCACTACTTTTGGCTTATACGAATGGCTAAGACTCCCATTTGGTTTAAAGAACCCCCTGCAATATTCAATAGGACTATCAGGAGAATTTTAGATAAATATAAAGTTAACTTTGCATGCCACTATTTCGATGATATTATAATTTTTCAGACTCAAAGAACAACACCTTGAACATTTAGAGATACTATTTAACATTTTCAAAAAGAGAATATCAAGTTAAAATTAACTAAATGTACTTTTCTGCAACAAATTAATTTTCTTGGATATAATGTAACAAATGGGAAAATTGCCCCAGACAACATTAACATTGAAAAGATAAAGTGTTTGAAACCACCAACTAATGTAAAAGAACTCCAAAGATTCTTGGGCACAATAAATGTGTATAATAAGTTTTTCCAAAATATGCAAAAGTAAGACAGCCATTAAATACATTATTAAAAAGGGAGTAAAATGGGATGGTCAGACAAGTGCCAAGAAGCTTTTGAGGATCTTAAGAATTTATTGATTTGTAAACCAATATTGCAATTGTATGATGTAAACAAGACTGTCATTTATTTGTGGATGCTAGTAAACAACAGGTTGGAGCTGTTTTAAAACAGCCAGGTGAAGATGGGGTGTTGCATCCCATAGCATATCACTCTCGTGTATTAAAGGACTATGAGGCAAATTATTCTATTACTGAACTTGAGTGTTTGGCAATTGTGGACAGTTTAGACAAGTATTATCATTATCTCCACGGGAAAAAGTTCACAATTCACACAGACCATGCTGCCTTAGTTTGGCTTAAAAATGTGAAAATCTTCGAGGTCGACTCTTTCGCTGGTCATTAAAACTAAGTATGTTCGACTATGAATTAAATACCAGAAGGGAACTGCAAATATTGAAGCTGACATGCTTTCAAGGAACCCTATTCTAGAACCTAAAACCCAAATAAACCATTTAATTGAACTAAGGAAAATTGTAGAATTTCAAAATAAAGACAATGTACAGGGACTTAAATATAAAAAACTAAATGATGTAATCTACATGAGAAAGAAAGGATTTTTAAAAATTGTAGTACCATTTTCATTGAGGTTAGAAGTTTTAAAAAAGCCCACGAGGATTATGGACACCCTGGAATAAATAAAACAATGCAATTACTCACACCCCAATATTATTGGCCCAAAATCAATGAGGACATTAGTAATTATGTTAAACATTGCCATACTTGTCAATTAAACAAAAAGAAAAGACAGAAAAGGTTTGGATTGCTGCAAGAAGTACCTCCGACAGACCAACCCTTTGAGTGCTTAAGTTTAGACACAGTAGGCGGATTTAATTACTATAATTCCACAAAGAAATATTTACATTTGATAATTGACCATGCAACGCGTTATATTTGGGCTTTTCCATCAAAAGCGTAACTACTGAAACTTATACGAATTGCTTAAAACAAATATTCCAAATTCAAACACCAAAAAATTGTTAACCGACAGAAATGCAGCTTTTACATGTTCAAAGTTTGAAGATTTTAGAGCATAACAATGTGCAACAATTACTTACCGCGAGTCAGCATCCACAAACGAACGGAAAGGTAGAGAGGGTAAATCAAACAATAATTACTAGATTAAGGTGCAAAGTACATAACTCGACAAGCAAAACTCCTTGGACAAACCTATTAAATGAAGCAATTAATGAATACAATCATACGCCTCATTCAGTCACACAAATGACCCCAGCTTACCTACTTTTTGGAATATTACCTTATGAACCTCATGTTAAAAAACAAGATTTTATCCTCAGGTGGATGAGGCGAGAAAATTAGCTAAAGAAAGGACAATTAGTTACCATAATAGGAATAAAGTAAATATGATGCACGTTTGTAGAATCTAAATTTAATGTTGGAGATTTAGTGTTATTCGAGGAATTTCACTACCCTAATACTAGAAAATTAAGCTCACCCTATTCTGGACCTTACACTATTCTAAAACAAATGTCAAAAGTTAATTATGAAATTGATAGACCAAACTTTCACACTAAACGAGATTCTGAAATTGTCCATGCTTGCAGATTGAGATATTATAATGCACCAGAAGCTTAAAACTACACCACGAATAATGACAAACATTAGATCCATTTTTCTTTCTTTTCTAGTGATGCTTAACATCATTATATATTTTTAATTGATATAATTAATTATGTGTTGTCCTACTAAAGATATAAAAAAAAAAAAAAAAAAAAAAAATGTCTAACTTAAACTTTCTTCTTAAGAATACTATTATGTGTGAATTTTTTTTTGGATCTCAATTTAAACACCGGCTATGACAACTCTACTTCTTTAACCTTTCAGTAAATTTCCTATTTCTTGAAAAACACTTTCTTATCACCCAACTCTACAAGCGCGTTGGATGTCGTCCCAACTGTTTAAGATCTTTTTAATTTTTTTTTACTATTTGTTTTTAATTCAACAACTCAGTCACTTAAAGTGCTGAAGATTATGCTTGAGTAATGACTAAACAGGGCTGGGATGGCCACTCCTTTTGTCCTCCCATTTCTATATATTATACTCCACAGGTATGACAACTGCACCTTTTCCTTTTTCTCCATCTGTGTACTATGCAAGATGCTGTTTTCCAACGCAGTCATATTCTGTCGGAGATTAACGGTTAGTCCACTGTACGGCTAAAAGACTCTTCCTCCTTATTAGTCAGAGAACATATGGAGAAAGAAAACCCACTTGTTACACAAACATAAACACAACCCTCACTGCTTAGAGGTAGAATTAAAGAATTTGAGACTAAGAGTTGGGGAACACATACAACAAGGTACCTTCAAACAAAAATGGATCCACATAAACTTATAATAAGTGTACACAATGAATAGTAAATAAATAATTTGAAAATAAAGTGAAAAGTATTGAGAATAAATAAATAAGTTATAAATAAAATAAATAAAGTTAGAATAAACATGAATAAGAATATTGAATAGAATTTTGGAATGAATAAATGTTGTCGAAATAAAATGAGAATAAGAAATATAAATGATATTGAAAAGAGATTTTTTTTTGTTGATAATAAGTAATATTGAATAAAGGAGATAATGGATATTAAGAAAAAATAATGAGATAAATAAAGATACGAAAACTAGATAATGAGTGATATGTTTTGTAATTTTTATATACAATTGATATTTTGAAGTGTGATTTTATTAAAACTTGTGATTTGTATTGAAAGTGTGATTTTTATTATAAACTGTGATTTTTATATAACTGAAGAACTATTTTTCTTGATATGTAAACAAGCCAAAATAATGTTATGTTTTATGTATTCTACGTTGGTGAAGCAGAAATAAGAAACAGCAACACAAAGACTGTGATTTTTTAATTGGTGTATTTTCCTCAACATACTAATGACTGTGAAAGGACTAAAAATGTTGCACAGATAATTCATTACAAGATAATAATATAAATTTTTTGGGACTCACTCCATAGTAGTGAACGTTGAGTACGAATTTTTGAATTTTTCAACTTGTTATCAAAGTCAACTTCTGTTACTTAATTTTTGTTTGTTTTAATATTTTATAACTATGTTTTGTTATTTTGTATTATTCAAATCGAGATGATGGTAGATATTGTATTAAATGTATGTTTCCAGTGAAATTTTTGGTAGTTTACAAATTTTTGGTTATGTTAATTGATTTTTTTTTCTGAGATTGTGTTGTGTGGGGAGGCCCGCCCTGCTCAACATTGTCTTCAGTTGATGATAAATACATTTTTAAATTTAATTTTTTTCAAAGCAACAATATGAGAAGAAATTTACATAATTTACAATTTTCTATAGTTGATCATTAATTACTATAATTTTTGTTTTTGTTTTATTGTGTTCATAAATTAGTAAATCATTAGTGTATTTTTGTGTATTCGATATTGAAATGTGCAATGTCTTGCCATGTGATCATCATACTAAATTAACTTAAAACATATGTTCCTTTTAAACTTTTCCAAATTTGTGGTCGACGCCCATTTTCCTCACATGGCCGGGTGAGTCTGTCCTCCAATGCAGGCATTGTTGTCAGCCTCTTCTCGGACGGGGGGGATATTCTATAATATTAAAAACTAGTATTTCTTAATTCAACAATCTTAACATTTAAAAACTATTAATTCCTCACTTTACTATTCCAAATTACAAACCCTTTTTTAATTCCTTGAAACAGGTAATTCCTTTGGGCATTCGCGTTAAATTCCATTTTAAAATCTAACATTATTCTAAATTCCCTTGGGCGTACGAGCTAACTTTCGTTTTCAAATCTAAGTCCTAAAAGGCCTCTAGTGGAAAAAATTAAATGGCTGCCTGTTTAAGCGAAAAAGAAACTAGCGTGGCGTGGGCAGAAAATTAAACGCTGTAGCGCATTTGTCACGCCTTTTCTTAACTTTTAACCAATTAACCCTACTACGATCACATGACGAGATGAGGTTATATAAGGTTTGGGACCATGTACATGTACGCTTTTCTCTTTTTGTAACTGACTTGAATAGACGTAATAAAGTCTTTTCCGTAAGAAGCCGAGTACGTCGTTTTGCTATGAAGTGAACTGTAGTATTAATATCTTCTTCTTACCGTGACATGGGAGATTTCGATATCTATTGGGCCAGTGTCAGTCTCCCATGTTACATATATATATATATATATATATATATATATATATATAATATATATATATATATAATATATATATATACATGATCCGTTGCATCTGTAATAGAAATAGAGAACAAATAATATAAACTGCATATTTTTGCACATATCTGTAATCAAAGCTATTATCGGGTGCTAAAACCAAATAATTATTAAACTGAAAATGTGAGCACAGTAAAACAGGATTAATGTAAAAAAGAAAAGAATAGGTGTAATTTAGCAAAATAACTTTTAATAAAACAAACATTTAATACAAACAGTGAAATTACAAATCAATAAGCAGTAAAATTAATAATAATTTTCTTTCGAAAACTGCTATTAAGGTTATTACCTTAGCACCTCTGGATAAACAATGTGAAGTTTCCTACCATTTGGAGCATATATTAAGATTTTGTCTTAATTCCTTCTCGTGAACAACCGACATACAGTTGACCATGGAAAAACAGGGGTATTGTAAGTCGAGACCTACAACTTTTAAGGACTGACCCTGAGTTTATTTTATGTCAATCGAAACTCAACTGAACTGGAAATTGATGGCGTTGACATTGAAAAGGGAAATCTGATGGGATTATCAGAATCCTTGGAACAAATACATCTTTGCCTGCTGCTTGTCCACTTATTATAGTCGCTTCTATAACGTTCTTCATCAATCTCTTTGCACATAATCTTGTCCCATTACACAGTGAAGGAGGATCCAAATTCCCGAGAAGCATAATAGGTGCACCAATCTTTAATTCCAATATATGCGGCGGTACTCCAAATGCCACAGAGAGTTCAAAAATGATTGTTTTTGGAGTAACGCATGTATGGAGGAAAATTAATTTGGTAATATTACATTAATACATGTATTATATTAATTTCGGTAATTTTTTTATTTAATTTGGTATATTATATTGTGTTTGTACTTCAACATTGTTTAGTATACTGTATTTTATATTGCTCTTAATTTTATAATTCCCGATGTACTTTTAAAAGCATAAAAATTAGTATATCTTAACTAAAAAGAATCAGTCTAAACTTAATCATAACTTTGCGATTTATTTACGGTTAACTATGTTTAATTTAGCTACTCCATTTGTTTGTTTCAAAAACATAATTTTTTAAAGGTTGTTTTTGGTGTTTTATGGTAAAATAGCACTTAAAAATTAAAACGGAACAAAAACTTACCTGTAAATAGCATACTTTTTTTATATATTGGTCAATTTGAAGTAATTTTTATTGAAATTTAGCTAAAATGCCTATAACTCTGCATAAAAATCTTAATGCTAATATTTTAATTTCCTTCTCACACATGATACATATGACTGTTATATTCAAAATGACTTACAATCTTAAGAGAAAATTTTAAAATGCAAAAATAATACACGCAATTGTATGTTCCAATATGAAATTTTTCCCCGATTCGCCATTCCTTTCCTTATAAAAACAGCCCAAATAAAAAAACTATTTCGTACAGATGTAGTATATGCAACGAACGCCAAGGGGCGATTTTTCACCAAATCTGATGGTTGTTTGGCTTTTATATTCTGGCAGGGAGGATTTTAAGATCAGATGGTTTTTTGCGATAAGCTTTGTTTTACTGACCGCATAGCCAGCGGAAGCTTTTTTTTACTGTACAACAGCCAGCGGTATGTAGCGAAGCCAGCGGATGGGGATTTTCTGTAATGTTTTTGGACGGATGCGTAACGGAGCGTAGCGGAGTGAAGAAAGGGTATCTGAGCGAACGAAGATCCCGTGTGCGCCTACGAGTTTCATAAAGCCAGTAGTAAGTTTGGTCTCCAGTTTATTGTTTACATTTCACAGTTTAAGCCTAACAGATCTCCGAACGGGATTTTGGCGAACTCTTTTAGCCAAATTGGCGATGGCTCATTGCGTATACTACATCTGTTCCAACTATTTATTATACACCAATTATTGTGCCTCATTTCATTAACAATAGCATCTAAAACATTTTCTGAAAATTTTATCAATTATATACATTATTATGTGAGATATCATGATAACCGTAGAGATTTGTGCTAAAAACATAATTCTGAGAAACACACATTTTTGAACTCTCTGGGCCATCTGGAATACCGCCGGATATTAGAATTAAAGATTGGTGCACCTATTATGCTTCTCAGGAATTTGGATCCACCTTCAAGATTATGTTTAAAGAAATTGATGAAGACATTATAGAAGCGACTATAATAAGTGGACAAGCCGCAGGCAAAGATAACTGTCATATGTATTATGTTGAGAAGGAAATTAAATAGTAGCAATATTTTTGTGCTGAGTTAAGGCATTTTAGGTAAATTTCAATAAAAATTACTTCAAATTCACCAATTTATAAAAAATATGCTATTTACAGGTAAGTTTTTGTTCCTTTTTTTAATTTTTAAGTGCTATTTTACCACAAAAGACCAAAAAATGTTTAAAAATTATTTTTTTTAAAAAATTGACTCCGAAAGTAGAATATTAATCTGAAATTTAGCTCAAACGCCTATCACTCTCCAAAATCCTAATGCTAATATTTTAATTTCAATCTCACACATGATAGATATGACAGTTATCTTCAAAATGGCCTACAATCTAAGAGAAAATTTTAAAATGCAAAAATAATACACGCAATTTTATCTTCTAAAAAGAAAATTTTCCCCGATTCGTCATTCCTTTCCTTATAAAAAGGCCAAAATAAAAAAAATACAATTATATCACAGAAATATTGCAAAGAGTTGTAGACAGAAGCATAAAAAGAAAGATATTCGAATAAAGTAGTGCTATTTTACCATAAAAGATAAAAAAAATCTTTAAAATTTTTTTTTTTGAAAAATTGACTCCGAACGTAGAATATTAATCTGAAATTTAGCTGAAACGCCTATCACTCTCCACAAATCCTAATGCTAATATTTTAATTTCAATCTCACACATGATACATATGACAGTTATCTTCAAAATGACCTACAATCTAAGAGAAAATTTAAAATGCAAAAATAATTCACGCAATTTTATGTTCTAAAATGAAAATTTTCCCCGATTCGCCATTCCTTTCCTTATAAAACAGCCCATAATAAAAAAAACTACAATTATATCACAGAAATATTGTAAAGAGTTGTAGACAGAAGCATAAAAGAAAGAATATTCAATAAAGTAGTGCTATTTTACCATAAAAGACAAAAAAAAAATTTTTTAATTTTTTTTTTGAAAAATGACTCGAACGTAGAATATTAATCTGAAATTTAGCTAAACGCTATCACTCTCCACAAAATCCTAATGTTAATATTTTTTTATTTCCTTCTTACACATGATACATATGACAGTTATCTTCAAAATGGTCTACAATCTAAGAGAAAATTTTAAAATGCAAAAATAATACACGCAATTTTATGTTCTAATATGAAAATTTTCCCCAATTCGTCATTCCTTTCCTAATAAAAACCGCCAAAAAAAAAAAAACTACAATTATATCACAGAAATATTGCAAAGAGTTGTAGACAGAAGCATAAAAAGAAAGAATATTCAAATAAAGTAACTAAATTAAACAAAATGACAGATAGTTCAAATTCCACTTCACTATCCCATTGAAATAATATTTAATGGAATAATAACTATTAATTTGAAAAATTAGAAAATTAACTAAATGTAAAATAGAAAAGTAAATAAAACATAATTATATTTCACCGCCCTTCAAAATATCCAATTATAACACAATTTCCTTAGCAATACAAAAACAAACAAAATGAAACAGTATGTGACTATCACAGAAATATTCCAGAGTTCAACAGTAATCCGTATACTGGGAATTAACCCAGTAGAAAAGGATTAATGAAAAAAAGAAAACTAAAGGAGTAATATTAGAAAATTAACTTTAAATAACTCCAAATAACTACGAAATTACAATCCATGCGTTCACTTACCTTGGACATCTAGAATTAACATCCAATAGGTGCGCATGCGCAGTTCTTATGAATGATTGATTCCATCGGCTGGGGATGAAATATTATTTAAAAACTGTATTTATTTAGAATTATTTTAAAGCTTCCAAACTTATCTTAGAATTATCTTAAGGCTTCAAAACAAAGTTTACCAAGTTTCAACCAGATTCGTCAAGAAATGTAGATTTGTATACGTTACATACATACATACATACACACATAGACACTTTGCTTTATTTATATAGATAGATATATGTTTTGCCCCATAAAATAGAAATATATTTATTGTATTATTTTAGTCCTTATTGTTAAAAAAATATGTTAAAAGCTGAATGCTTCAAAGGAAATATATGCCTTCGAAATCTGTGTTCTTCAGATTCCACATTCCGAGAAGCTTGTTGATAGGCCGATAATCTTCTATTCCTTGCGGAATTTTTTTTCCCACCAAATCTAGCCCTTTTTTGGGTGGCATTTTATTTTTTCAATTTTAAGTGCAAAGTGGGCGAATCCAGACTATATTATGAATATAATAATAATATGAATAATGCGTAACTGAAAAGCATAAATTATTATATAATAGCCGCTGTCTCTGTATAACACTTCCGGGCTGTACTCATCTTTCAATTGAAGCCCTCAGTAAACAAACGCCGGTTAGGCTTAATTTCAATTTCAGATGTGGATCAGAATTTTTTCTTACCTAAAAACTAATATCTTCTCCATCAAATCACGTTTGTTCAGCCTATTTTTCTATAAAACATTAAGAACTAAAAAAAAGTGGATGCTTTTAGCTGTATATTTAGCAGTTTTTAAAAATCTGTTTACTTTTCCGATGAATTCTGAAAGTAAACAAACTTGAATGTGAATGATCAAGTAGCTCAAGTAGTCATATCGCGTAGTGATCTGTAAAAAACTGGATGGCAGTCTACTACTCCAATCGCATGAAAAACTAACTAAATAAAAAATAATGAAAGGGTTTGCTTTTACAAGGTGTGGATTAAATGCAATATTGTTAGATAATTCGGGATATTTTTTAACTTTCATATACTTTTTCCATTATGACGTCATTATTACTATTATGACGTCAAAATGACGGGTTACCTTCTAGTATATAAATAAAAAATGCTAGAAAAATTATAATCTATTAATTACAATAATTAAACATACACAAATGTATAAATTTAAAATAAAATAATTTAAAATTTTATCATCCTTTATTTTTTGAAGGGTTAATCAAAATTATGTTATAAAGAGAATATGAAAAGCATATGAAAATAATGCTGCTTCAGAACTTCCGATGAATAATGCGTAAATGAAATAGCATATGAAAAAAGCAAAAAAAGCGTATGAAAATAAGCATATGTAAAGCATAAATATATAAATAAAAGAATGCTAGAAAAATTATAAATCTATAATTATAATTAAACATACACAAATGTATATATAGCAATATATAACATCAATTTATACATACACAAATGTATATCTATGTATATATAGCAGTACATATAACATTTAGATATACATACACAAATGTATATCTAAGTGTTATACAGATAAAATTAAAAAGCGTATGAAAATTAAGCATATGAAAAGTATGAATACTAAAAGCGTATGAAAATTAAGCATATGAAAAGCAAAAATACATAAATCAAAAAGAATGCAAGAAAAAATACAAATCTATAAAGATTCCAAACGGATTATTGCTTCTTTTAGGAAACAGCCATGAAGCTACAGGTTTCAGAGTCCAACCATGTTTCAGAGTCCAACTTGTGTAACTACTGCCACTCGCTGCTACTGTCGTCTGATAGCAAAATAAATTAAATAATTCAATATTATTTTGATTTTTCACGCTAGGGAAAAATGCCACGCCCACTTTAGAGTCACTTGAAATAATTAAACACCACAAATATATAAATTACACAAAAGGTTTTTTTTTTTAATTCTGTAATGTGTCTAAATCTCCACTATGGAAATATATCGGAGAATTCCATCATTTTAATAAGAAATTTCTAAAATGAAAATAGCAACAAATAACGTCTGTTTATAATCTGAAGACGATGTCAATTTCACTGAAATGCTTTAAAATATAAATTTTAGATAAGAAATATTTAACGTATTTACTACGCATTACAGCGTTTCAATAAGAAATGTCTGAAATGAAATGGCAACAGAGAACGTTTGTTTACAAAATAACGCGGCGAAAGAAAACGACAATCGTTAATCGAAATGTCTTAAAGTATAAATTTTAAAGTATAAAATCTGACTTGAAAGATTATTATTTTATTTATTATTCTGGTTTAATATATAACTTGCAACTTTTTATTTTATTTATTTTTATCTTTTCGCTCGCTGTTTGCGAGCTAACCCTAATGTGGACGCCATATTCAGAGGGGTGATTCACAAAGTGTAACAGCTTACATTTAGTTTCAAAATTGTTGGTTTTTTATTAATTAAAAATCAACGGTAATTAATTTCGATTTTTGAAGTTCTTCAGATGCCTCGGCTGTTTTTAAAGACGCCTGAATGTAAAATTTCACGATCGTTGCTCCTAAACTGTGGATTTCTATACAATTATAGATAGACAAACATTCATTTTTTATATTAGATGTATATATTTTATGTTTTACTTTTCAGCTTCTTTTGCTCCAAAGATGAAAGGTCAAATCTAGATGAATTCTGAGGAGTTAATTATAAATTTATATATTTTTATATTGGATTTTCTTTTATTATGGGTGTATAACATTCACATGGTTATTTTTCTATGTTATTTATACTGTGTTTAGTTTTTAAATTGATTTTGGTTAACAAACATTCGACAAATTGACATTTTTACTTTTCAGCTTTACTTTCCAAAAGACAATTTGACATTTTTCCTTTTCAGCTTTTAGTGGTTTATTATAAATGTATGTATATTTTATGTTTACTTATCGCTTCTTTTGCTCCAAAGATAGAAGGTTAAATCTTGCTAAATTGTTTAGTTTTTAAATTGATTTTGGTTAACAAACATTCCACAATTTGACATTTTTACTTTACAGCTTTTAGTGGTACAATGATGAAAGAATGCATCTACCAAAATACTGATATATGTATAACATTTCACATGCTTTTTTTTGGCTATGTAATTTATACTGTGTTAAGTTTTTAAATTGATTTTGGTTAACAAACCTTCTTAAAATTCCGGGCAACGCCGGGTACTTCAGCTAGTATATACACTCATGGACAAAAAAATTAGCGCACCAAGAAGGAGTCGTCAAAATGAAACGAAATTTATATACGTAATGACTACTTTGATATAAGTAAATGATAAGTAAATAAAAGAAAAAGGATAATTTATTTCAGAGGAAAAGGCAAAAGAACGGAGGAGTTAATACTCCGTTGGACCCCCTCTAGCGCGAATGCACGATGCGATACAATCGGGCATTGAGTCATACAAGTTCTGTATGATGTCTTGAGACATTTCGTTCCATATTTGCTGTAACCTTGCCTCTAGTTCGTTCAAACTCGTGGGATGCCCAACTCGTCGTCCCAAATTATCCCAGATATGCTCGATTGGAGACAAATCTGGGGATCGGGCAGGCCAAGGAAGGGTAGTAACAGTGCGGAGACAGTCTTGTGACACCTTGCCGTATGAGGCCGAGCATTGTCTTGTTGAAAAATGGCTCCTGGGAGCCGTTGCATGAGTGCACACACTGTGGTTGCAGGATTTCATGAATATACCGCTGGGCTGTCATGGTGCAACGGAACAATACTAGGGGTGACCGTGTATTGTAGGCAATGGCACCCCATACCATCACACCAGCTGTGGGAGCGATGTGTCGCTGTACAGCAAAGGCAGGATTGAAGCGTTCACCACGGGCTCTCCACACACGAACACGATTGTCATCACTGCCGAGATTGAATCTGGATTCGTCGCTAAAGACGACCTGGTTCCATTCCGCTGCAGTCCAGTTTCCTCGTGCGCGGCAAAACTCCAAACGGAGGCGTCGATGGGTGGGCGTCAAGGGCAGACACGTAATGGGCGCCGCGATACCAACTGTCCTTCAGCCAGGCGCCTTCGTATGGTTCGAGAAGACACAGAGGCCCCTAGTGAAGGTGCTACCTGTTCCTGGATGGCGGCCGATGAAGCAGTTGGCTGTACGCGTGCATTTCTTACGATGTGGCGGTCTTCTCGACGACTGGTCTGTCGATGGCGTCCTGAGCCTGGTCTTCGTGTACATGACATCTCTCGGGTCCACTGGTCCCAACACCTCCTCACAACACAATCAGAGCGGCCTAATTGACGAGCTACTGGCCTAGCTGACCATCCAGCTTCCATCATCCCGACGATTCTCCCCCTCTCAAACTGCGACAACTGCTTATATTGTCTTCGAACACGGCGTAATGACATGTTATCGCTCTTCCTTTGGAAATGATTCAGCACATTCAAACAAGCTTTGGTTTCCTGTTTTACACTCCACAGAGTACGATGTTAAACGCCCTCTACCGGCTATACGTAATGCGCAATCACGCTGCATTTCTAATTTGCATATCTCCCCGACATGTACCTTCATTGCAAGTTTCGTTACGATCCCGCAATTATTTCTTGGTGCGCTAATTTTTTTGTCCATGAGTATATATATACACAGTCCAGTCATATTAATGTGACCACCGCCTACTTTTGATGTCAACGTAAAATAACCAATCGTAGAAGGTACGTGTCATCAGCAAATTTGGTGGATATATAAAGTGTGTTGTAGGCATTTCATTCTTGCAGTCATGCAGAAAAGGAGCGTTTATCCGACGTCCAAAAGGGCATGATCATTGGCTTTTTGGCCAAGGGTGGAAGCATTTCCGAAACGGCTAATTTTGTAAACTGTTCGCGGGCCGCCGTGCTAAAAGTATACCGTGCATGGTAAAATGGCACTATCCAGAATCAGCGACGTGGCAAATGTGGTGCACCACGGGCCACAAATGGCAGAGGTGAACGACGGCTGCGGAGATGCATTCGGGCGAATAGACGTGCAACCGTTGAGCAACTGACCGTCCAGATGAACCAAGGGGGTACCAACAAGTGTCTCCACAAAGACGGTTCAGCGAACGTTGCTGCGTATGGGCCTCCGCAGCAGACTCCTGGTTAATGCACCTATGCTGACTGCTGTTCATCGGCGACGAAGGCTGGAATTCGCACGCCAGTACCGCAACTGGACTTCCACTGAGGCAGACAGGTGGCTTTTTTCCGATGAATCGCGTTTTATGCTCCATCGGACAGATGCACGTTGGCGTATACGGCGTGACACGTCTGAAAGCAAACACCCTGCAACAATGTCCAAGCTGGAGGATCGTCAAAAAGAGTCGACTCTTTTTGAAGATCAAATGATCCCTGTTTTCAAAATGACCCGATTTCTGAATGACCGACGGTGTATCTGCTTATTGTTATAGATCTCGTTCGTGAACGACCAGGATCCGGTCTTTGGAGGTGGAGTTCGGGCAGCGGTGATTGATGTGCTGGCCAGCTTCTGAGTAACGGGGGAATAAGTCAACGGTGAAATAAGCAGTCTATTGTAATGAATTACGTTTTCAGTGTTGCGGTTGAAATAACGATTGATGTAGAGTAGAAAATACGATTTCATCCATTTAGTAATATGTAATGACGGGTATGTATATACTATGTTCTAGCATCACTCTCGATTACTCGAGCAATTTAAACCAAACTTGGTATACATATGACTTACAATATGGGTATAAATACTGCTGGGTAAGACACCCCTAGCACCCCTAGAGAGAGGTGGAAGGGGGGGGGCGATGTAAAACTAATCGAAAACGAATGATATTAGTGTCGAATCCATAGTTTTCGGGATCGCTGAACTAAATAGTGTCACTCCTGAAGCCGTTTAAGGGCAAGTTCAGCCCCCCCCCCAAAAAAAAAGCATTGGGGGGAGGGGGAGAAGGGGGGAAAAACAAAATGTCCAAAATGACCAGAGTGGTGTCAAATCCATAATTTTAGGGGTCGCTGACATGAATAGTAACACTCACGATTCCGTTAAGGACAAGTTCAGCCCCCATCAGCATTGGGAGGAGGGGGGAAAGGATTAAAAATAAAATGTCCAAAATGACCGAGAGTAGTGTCTAATCAATAGATTTCGGGGTCACTGAGATAATTAGTGACACTCCCGATGCCGCGTAAGGGCAAGTTCAGCCCCCCATCAGCATTGGGGGGAGGGGGGATAAGGGGGGAAAAAAAAATTTCCAAAATGATCGAGAGTAGTGTCGAATCCATAGTTTTCGGGGTCTCTAAGAGGAATACTGACACTCCCGATGCTATTTAAGTACAAGTTCAGCGACCATCAGCACTGGGGGAGGGAGGAGGGAGAAATAAAATGACTTCGATTTTGCACTAAAGGTAGAATTCATTCCTTTTCCTGTCTAATAAAAAGTCGGGATAAATAAATACCCGAAACATTCGGGTAAACATCTAGTTACAAATAAAATCAAAATGAAACATTACTGCAGGCCAATCAAGCATAATGAAATGTTCTCAAAAATAAAAGATTAAGTTGAAGAAAATGTTAATAGTTCATATATTAAACGACAAAGGTCGTCTAAGGTAGTGAACGAGTTAACTTAAAAATGTCCTCTTAGAAACGGCTTAAAAATTACTTTTTAAAAAATATGTTTCTTATTTTTGGTTTACGGTGTGAAAGAACTTTTTTTATGTCACAGAAACATATAATCAGATACACACCCAGTTAAACAATTTTGCGTTTGAAATATCATGACAAAAACTATCCCTCGTGATAAATATATACATATTTTTGTATATCTTTTAATATAAAATAATTATACAACTTTTAAAACAAAGCATATGTTCAGTTAATGAAGTTATAATTCATACAAGTATACTTTTCACTTAGTAATTACTAATATATGAGGCTAACCATTGAAAAAATAATAACAGAAACTGAATCCCGAGCGAAGCCGGGTAATACATCTAGTATATATATATATATATATATATATATATATATTTATATACACGAGGGTCATTCTAAAAGTAAGACGTTTGTTTCTCTAGTCATTTTATTCAAGATAATGAAAGAAACTTATTTTACAACACATTTTGATATCTTACCTACTTTTCTACGTAGTCGCAGTTCAAATTGAACCATTTGTCAAAGCGCTGTACCAGCTTTCCTATGCCTTCTGCATACTCACTTGCCGT
The DNA here is from genome assembly GCA_907164885.2 of Dolomedes plantarius. Lineage (NCBI taxonomy): Eukaryota > Metazoa > Arthropoda > Arachnida > Araneae > Dolomedidae > Dolomedes > Dolomedes plantarius. The sequence goes on from OU015503.1 coordinate 110,813,171, forward strand.
CAGTTTTTGAGCCAGTCACTAACTTCCCTCTCAGTTCGTCATCATTTCCGTAGTGGTTTCCGCCCAAAAAATCCTTCAATTTGGTAAAAAAAAAAGTAATCACACTGGGGGCCATGCCCGGGCTATAAGGCGGATATTCAAAAACTTCCCAGTTAAATTGCTGAAGCAATTCCTTCGTCAACGCAGCAGCATGCGGACGAGCATATCCCGAAGAAGCACAATGCCGCTGGACAAATTCACGCCGTTTGTTTTGAATGGCTTGGCGTAGTCGGGGAAGGGTCTGGCATTTAAACATAATGCATCATTTTCGAACTGGAGCTTCATTCATAACATTTACATAAACTTCAGTTATCTGTCTATAAATTTCAATAGGGCGAACGTGTCTTTGCATTCAGGAAGCGTATTACGCTACGAACCTCACACTTGGCGGGATCCTTAATTTTGTCACACATTTTAAAATCGCAAAAAATAAACAGTAAATGACCGCAGCTGCTCGCTGTTAGCGTCAAACTGGCGGGAATATACGAGGTCAAACTGGCGGGGTGGTACGAGAATTACGCGGCTCGTCAGATCAAACGTTCTTTACTTTTTAAATGGCCCTCGTATATATATATATATATATATATATATATAATATATATATATATATATCGACTTTATTATTTCTAGTGAACGATGAACCGATCGTTCAGAGCCATTCAGTATAGTGAACGGTTCCCAAAGATCCGATCTCTCTACTGATCCCAGTAGCGCACCCAGGGGGTGGCTGCACCCAAGAAGTAGAAATATTGATTTTGCATTATAATATTTGTATTCCTTCATCTCGGCCCCCCCATGTATTATAAATATTTTTATCCATTCATTTCGCCCCCCCCAAGAAAAAATTCTGCGTGCGCCACTGACTGATCCGTTTTGCCCATCCTAAAATAAATCGTTTTCATCACATCCAAAGTAATTTCTCAAATCATGAATACTAGCGATTAACCGCATTACCTATAACTTTTTGAGTTCTCATCACCTTTGAGATCAACAGTGTTGAATGAAACGTTTTTCGGAAGATTGTTTTCTGACAACCAAGCAGCTGTTGTATTTTAGAAGTGGAGTTCCTGGACCTGCTGGTTTTAACTCCTGTCAGCAAGATATTTTGTAGTCAATGTAAATGTGCTCAGTAAAATTTAACAGTCGTTATGATATAATAAGTATTAGGATAAAGATCTTTTGAGGTAAGTTAAAATATTAAGGCCTTCATGAATTGAAGGAAAAGGATAAAATAGTTAATGATAAATTAACATGAGAAGTATCAAGTAATTAAGGTAAAATTATTTCAATAGAGAATTTAAGTATTAAGTAATAGAGAAGAATAATTATCTGGTAAGGGAGGTTTTGGCCCACAGTAAACTAGATGTTAAGTTAGCTTAAGAAAAAAAAAGGCCCCATTCAGGGTCATACAATAATAATGTGATAATTGCAGAATTCCACTGGGGAAAAGTGAAAGTGTCAAGATAAGGGAATTTGGACTAAGCGACACCACCTGGGCCCGAACCCACATCGTAGGGTTTACCGGGCCTTGTTTTCTGACAGATAGTCTTCAACGGTTAGTTGACGCAGATTTTTTCAGAAGCGATAATCAAGCAATTTAAATATAACATAAATTTACTTATTTCATTAATGATTTTACTATAAAAATTATGCGGTGTGTCATCTTGCAAATTCTTTCCGAAAAAAGAAGAAATTTTTTTTTCGTAAGTGTGCAGTTTTATTCTTAAAATAGGTATTTTTTTTACAACAGATCGTCTTCCATTGTAAGTTGACGCTTTTTATTTAAAAACGATAATCAATCAACATGGATAATTCATAGGACCATAGAAAGATGTGATGAACCGTGTTTCTTAGGCCTCGCTTTCTAACGCAGAGATTTCTGAAAGTAACATCGGGGAGCGAATGTGCGTCGAAGAGAGAAAACGAAGTGGTCTGATTAGTCGACTCCAAGACCTTTCAGATTGCTTCGTCAAAGTGACGCAGCTTCTTTTTCTTTATAGTTCTGTCGATACTTAGTTAGGTGAAGTCTTTGGCTAGATTTCTATTGTCAAGTAAGAGATGGAGGAAAGAAAGATTCAAGGTTCAAGATCCGTTAAGAGATAATTCGTGAACATGAAGGGTGGTGCGCGGCTTCATCTGGGCCACGCCCTTTGGGAGCAAATATTTCTATCTATTGTGGCATAGACGATTGCTAATAGCCATAAGGTGAAGAAGAGATAATTCGGATGATTTACTTATTTCATTAATGATTTTACTATATAATTTAATTAATGATTTTAAAATTTAACAATGTTTCATTTTGAAAATTCTTTCAAAAAAAAAAAAAAAAATAGAGAAATTTTTTTTAGGTATACAGTTTGATTCTTAAAATAGGTATTTTTTATACGAATTGCATAACTGGATATAACGTGCTTTTTGAAAAAGAACTTTTAATTAATTGTTCATATCTAACGTAATATTCAATTATTTAGTAACTAGGACCAAAAAGTAAATAGCAGAAAACTTTCTGAATTCGCAAATTAAGTATAATAAAAACTCTGTAGAAGAATTCAGGTAAAACTTTTTCAATATTGCAATGGATACAGTATTGCAAATTCAGTAGAGCCCCGATTATCCGCAAGTGCAAGTGCCGCGAAAAATATATTTTGATTACAAACCTCAAAAAAACCAATTTTAATTTTTAATCCAAGCCAACTTACAAGGGAAATACAATAGACCCTGTACGGAGGTGTACGATGTTTAAGAAAATGCACAGGGGACTGTAATAATATAACATAAATTTAATAGCGAGGCATTGTTTGCCATAGTAAACTCCGCTTGTTGCAGGAGCTCCCTGCTAGACCGATACAAAGTTCGTTCTGGTGCATTCTTGCTCCTAGAGGGCGTACATAGACAAATGGGTGGAGACGTCACAACAACATTACGTAACACCCTGCAGTGCAAACGTCGAAATTGAACGTCGAAGGTGAGAATATCGACGAAGAGAACATAGAAGAGTGGCTGGAATGCGACGCAAGTGAGTCGGGGTTTGAACGACTGACTGGCATAGAGATAACGAACAAAGCAATGGGAGTGAACGAGAAGGAAAAACAAATAAAAGTGAAGACGAGGCGCCTACGCGGATGACACACGAAACTGCTTGGCAGCACGTAGACGGATTGCTTCAATATTTAGAGTAACAAGATGACGATGCACATCTGTCAGAAAAAAATCATGTTAAGGAAAGTACAATTTAGAATAAAGAAAAGGGGTTTTCAAAGCAAGAAGCGAAAATGAGTGACTGATTTTTTTAAAAAGGTGTAACTGAACACTTTTTGTACATACAGTATGTATGTATTGTTTTTTGTTTACCGTTCTTTATATTAGTGATTTAGACATAGAGTAAACGTGTCTGCTGTACTGTATTCATTTTTAGACATTTTCGGTTTATCCGCGATTTTTGTTATCCGCGGTGCCCTTAACACCCAATTCCGCGGGTTTTACTGTACCGTAGATCTTGACTATAAATCGCACATGTGTATAATGCGCGTGCTTGATTTTGCGCGAAATTTTCGGAAAATATGAAAATTCGACTATAATACGCACCCATAACTTTTCAATATTTTATTTAAAAATTGCACAAATACTTATTAACATAATTGAAATTTGTAATAAATATAAACGAAAACGTCAAATTCGGTTGCAAAAACAGAACTTAAATTTTTAATTCAAAACAAACAATGCTGTCATATTATCAGTCTTAATCTTTTTCACACGAAATGGTTTCAAACAAATATGTGTGTATTTCTGTGCAGAATATAATGCAATATGTATTAAGTAGCAAAAACATTGGGCTTTATCCAACTGTATTAACTCTACTCAGGATTTTTATTTATATTCCCGTTGACTATAGAGAATGCATAATGATCTTTACTAGACCCAATTTAAAAATTACCATCGTTGAACAGTTAGAATCTCGCACGATCGAAGGTACTATCGTGAAAGGCGTCGTTAAAAATTGGAATTTAATTAATATTATTAATGATATGACGATAAAACATCCTTTTTATATGTTAATTATCATATGTATATTTTTTCTCGTTTTCTTCGGTATTGTTATCATTATCCTCTACTTGTAACAATATGTTCTGTCTTTTCATCGTTGAGACATTGTTTGGATCCGCAATATATTTCTTGCGTTGTGCCCCGCCTCTTTTAATCTCTCTGCCCAGAAGGTATTTAATGGCGTTCGCCGGAATTTGATCTGAGAACCCCAGTTCCCAAGCCCATCCTCTAGGCAAACTCAAGCCCTACATTAATGGATTTTACAAGATTATCATCCATGATAGGATAACAATCTTTTGCGTGAAATAATCCAAATTCCAGAACCGTAATTTTACGATGACATAGACATGGTACAAATGAGGCACCGGAGAGAAGGGCTCCATATCCTCGGTTGGAAAATTTTTAACGTAGGATTTCGTTCCTCCATAACGGTCCTTCGGAAAGCAAACTTTCAGACGCTAAATCCGTCCGTCCATCTGCCCTCGCGAATTATAATTTGACAGAGTGTCAAACCTAGTCAGTATCGCATCAATAAGCAGTAAACAGTTAAACAGAAAAGTACCAAAATGCGTTAAAATTTCGACATACATATATGTATATATATATACGTACATATATATAGATACATATACATAACACATACATATATATACCATATATACATAACACATACATATATATACACATACAAAAGAGGTAGGCAACGAAAGTAATCCTACGTTAGTATCCCGCGGTAGTTCGGTCAGAAAAGACGACCTGAAATTTTTTTATGCTTTACTTCTGACAAAAGTTATTTCAAGAAAAGTAAAAGAGTAGTAATTGATAAAATCCTGATTGTGTTTAAAATACCTAATATCAAAAATAAAGAAATAAATTTTTCCAAAATTTAAAGAAATTTATGAATCAGTTGTTAATATATAACAAAAAGTATTTTTTAACTAATAATATAACAAAAGTATTTTTCTACTGCGAGTTCTTTTTCGACTGTGACGTAATGTGTGAAAACACAGTACTAAAAATACAAATCTATATTTGAGAAAACACAGTATACCCACCTATTTTTTTAGAAAAAAAGCACTGGGCATAGGTATATCTTCAGTTAACAAGATATCTTTTAAAACACATTTCCAATAATAAAATAACAGAAAAAAGATATTTTGTTAGCTTTCATTTAATTTATAATAGATGAGAAATCATAGGTAATAGAAATACTTACTTTTTAAAAATTAAAATAGTCAAATTTTTTTCGGGGTAGGGGGGGGGGGGGGGTTGCGGTACGCCGCTCCTTTTATTTATACATTCATTTTAAATCATTACATATATTCTAGACGTTACAGACATTGTCATTTTCATAATAAACTTTTCAAGGGAAAACATTTCCAATTACAAAGGGACGAAAAAATTGGCTACGGTTCTTGTAACAATTCCCATATAATAACATCATGAAGCTATAGAATAAAATCATCATTAAAAAGATTTCTATATAAGTCAACAGCATGAAGCTACAGAAGGAGCGGAAGCTTCAATGGGGAATTTTCGAAAAATGAACCGATTGTTGTCGCTCACCGGTAGAGGGCGCGACGTGCAAGCGAAGTGGCTATTTTACATTGAGTTATACGGCGTGGTGGTGAAAGTTGTTTTATAAATTTTAAAATTTATTTTGTGTGCAGAAATATTCCAACACGTGTTTTGCTCCGGATGTTCTACTGGCTATAGATCAGCTTTAAAAAGAAATAAAGAAACTGGACCTAGAAATAAAGAAACTGGAGAAATCCTAGTATATTTGCTGCTCCTAAGGTAAGAACATTATTATTGTTTTGTGTTAATATAAGATGTATAATAATGAGAGAAAAGTACAGCTGCTGTGTTTTAAGTGAACGCAAAGTTAAGACATCTTAAGTTCTGCTGGAAATAACCATAATATTGAATTTAATCACTATTAAGTTAGTTAAATTACGTAAGTTAGTTAAAGTACGTAAAAGTGACCACTCCCCTTAAGGGGAGTGGTCACTTTTAAATACCTTTAAAGTATCATTTTTGGGCCTATGCTGGATTGAATGTACTACTCATGATTTTTGCTTGATTTACAAGAAATTTTTTGAGTAACTGCCTATAATACTGGTTATTATATATGCAACATTTCAAGGTAATTAATAAAAATAAAATGATTTTTTTAGCATAAAAGTGAATATTTTTTTTAAATCGAGCATTCTGCAGTCAACTACTGTGCGCATTCTATCAAAAAAATTATTAAGTTACATTAATAATTGCTTACTATATGTGATTACAACACTTTAGACAACAAAATCTACCAAATGTTTTAACCTTAATATATTTTAATTTTTAAAGAATTTTTTATAAGCTTTTACTCAGTCATTTTTGAAATTTCTAATTAAAAATAGCACGTACTAAAAGGTTTTAATATATTTTAGAATAATGTTGCTGAATTATGTTGCCTGAAGTATTGTAATCACATATAGTAAAAAATTATTAATGTACCTTAATAATTTATTTTGACAGAATGCGCACAGTAGTTGACTGCAAAATGCTCGATTTAAAAAAAAAAATTCACTTTTTATGCATAAATGTCATTTTTATTAATTACCTTGAAAAATTGCATCTATAATAAACAATATTACAGGCAGTTACTCAAAAAATTTCATATAAATCAAGATTAAATCATGAGTACATATCGAACATAGGTCTAAAAATGATAATTTTAAAGGTACGTAAAAGTGACCACACCCCTTAAGTAAATAAGTTTTCATTGTATGATAAGCATGTTGTTACTATAATGCTTATGCAAAATCTGCATACAAAATCTGCTTATGCAATAAAATGCGTACTTTGTGAAATTCAAAATATAGCTGATTTGTCCTTGTCAAAGTTATTTGTTTTTTTTTTTAATTCGCTGAAAAAATTTGTATACAGTAATTTACCAACTTGATTATACCTCCGGTTTTAAAAAGTGTAATCTGAGATGCTTTGACTGATTTTTTTTTCCAAAGGAAGATATTTTAAAGTATTGTCTGATTAAATACTGAATTGACTTCCTATTTTATTAGTCCTGATAGAATTTATTTGTGATTGATAGAAAATGTTGCTTTTCTACTATGTGTGTGTGTGTGTGTTTGGTTAATCACTATTATTTCTCACATTTTTTTTCCATAAGAGATTATGAACAATGATAAAAAACTTTCTTCACAATTCTTTTCTGTAATTTCATTTCCTTAATTATTAAATTATTACAAAAATCTGAACTAATTTATTCTGAACCAATACACAATTATTCTGAAAAAGTTTATTTACTCATTTCCTTTAAGAATTTTATTGAATTGTAGGAAAAAAAACACTTGAAATAAAGATTTTGAATGAAAATAAAAAATTGTTAAATTGAATAAATAAATTCACATTAAATACGCACTAAAATAAAACAACTTATTTTCGCTAGGAAAAATACGAAAATCCATATTAAAGCGTATGGTTGTCCGTGTGAAAGCCGCCCTCTAGTGGCGGCGACAAAAAGGGAGACACATTTTAATACTAACTTCCCCTCCTTCTGTAGCTTCAGTGAGAGAAAAAAGAACAGCTATTAGATTGCTGTCTTTTTTATTGGCATTCCGTCTCCAATAATAGAAGACGATCGCTGCGAGATTTATGCCCAATGTGTAGAGAATCGACCTGACAGCTGGTTGGGGGGTATGAATGGAAGTACCTTGGTCCACTTGGACTTTATCTTCAGTAATCAAGTTAATTATCATCAAGGTATGTGTGCTCAGTAAATTAATTTAAAGTTAAATAAGTATTAAGTTATGAATCAAACAGGTAGGGAGAAAAAACTTAAGGAGGGAGGAAAAATTAAAGATTTAAATCAAAATTGAGTAATGGCTCGGAAAAGTTAAAATTGAAAAAAGTTAAATAATAAGAAAAGTAATTAATTAATTAATTAATTAAGTAGAATGCCTGGGAAACGAAAAAAGGCCCTTTCAGGGTCGTACAACTATAACGAGAGGATTGCGAAGCTTCGAAATGAGGCCAAGGTGGCAGGAGGAAAAATTTTCAAATGACGGGAGCGCGGACGAGGGTCGAACCCTCGACCTGCGCGTCCCGAGACGCGTGCGATAGCAGTGTGCTACGAGAGCACGTAAGGCGGTTAGCAAGGTAGAAAGTGTATCGCGGGAGGAGTACTATCGTTAGCTCCTGAGAAGACACGCCCGTGGGCGTTTACGATTAGCGGAAGGGTGTGGTCATAGGTTGGAATCTCAGTAATCGTCTCGTTATGTAGATTTGGGAGATTGTCGAAGAATCTCTTGGAGATCTTATGTGCCTGCTGGTAGTAAGACAAAATGCCGAAGTCTCTCCGGATGGTTTTATTGATAGATACTGGAAAGCCGGCGGATCCGCCTGAGAGTTCTGCTCTGTAGCGCTCGAGTTTGTCAATATGGGTTTTGGCTGCAGAAAACCAAACTGGAATTGCATATAGGGCATAGGTCTAATAACTTGTTGTATAAAAGAACTTTATTGTTCATTGAGAGATGGGAGCTGGTTAGCAGGGTGCGGAGTTGCTCTGGCGGCATTGCATTTTCTTATGGTTTCCATTACGTGGGTGTTCCAGGTGAGCCTACGGTCAAGAGTCACACCGAGGTATTTTGCTGTGGTTTCCCAGGCAAGTGGGGAGCCGTAGAGATAGAGACGAGGAGGATTTTGAAAGCTATTAGAGAAGAAGATCGCGTGGCACTTGGAGGGGTTGATTTTTATTTTCCAGCGAGAAAACCAATCCTCAAGGGTGCCGATATGACGCTGCATTTGAATAGCGAGGTAGTCTATATTATGTGAAGTAGAAAGGATAGCAGTGTCGTCCGCGTATAAAGCCAGAATGGTTTTATTGTCTTTTGGCACGTCATTCACGTACAAATTGAACAGCGTGGGACCCAGAATAGATCCCTGTAAAATACCAGCGGTAATGCTGTTATGCCGGGACATATCGTTATTGACGCGGACGACAAAATTTCGACTAAGAAGATAATTATTGATCAAGTGAATGAATCGACCTGATATCGATTTACTTATACATTTACATTTTCCTGTAAAATGTTTACGGTAGCTCTATTTGGAAATTCAGTATGCATTTGCTATTGTCATGGGATATGATAGTACATGCACTCGCAAAGGAATGTTCACCTTATCCGACACCTTTTTCAAAGCTTTGAAAATAATAAAGGACCGAAAATTTCATCGTTTTCTAAGGGTTAGCACCCTTGCGCTTACAACCTTAAATATTAATTATTATCACATTCAAAGAAATTTCCAAATCTTGAATTATAGTGAACATCCACGTTTTCTCCGTAAATTCGCAATTTTGGCAGTTTTCATAACCGTTGAGGTAAGCATTTGTGTTTAAGACGTTACTAGTAAACTATTGCACCGAATGGGGCCCGACATAGCATCTAAACTCTTCCGGGCTGTACCCCCACCGGTGGGTGTACCGCTGAAAACGACCACGCCCCACATGACTGCCAGACTTGCGGAGAGTAATTTAGATCAGTGTTGCGCGAACTTTTGTCGACTGCGACCCATTTTCTTTGAATGAAAAAAGGCGTGACCCCAATAAAAAATAATTGATAATAACAATTTTAAATTATCAAAAATTAGGAAAATGTTAAAAAATTATAGAAAAACGAAATAGCAAACTTGAGAAACTATTTTAAAAATATCAAATTTACTGGCACGATACTTCTATACTTGTTTTTTTTTTTTTTTTTTTTTTTTTTTTTTTTGGCTCCAAATCTCATGGGACTAAAACTTCATATTTAAAGTAATATGCATTTGTATTTCATTTAGGCAAAGATTAGCAAAATTGAAATAAAAAAAAATTATTTTCAAATTATGAGCCTCATATTTGAAAAGTATAAATCTCCATTTAACTATATAAAACTAAACTATAAAAAAATCAATGAGAATGGTGAACCTGGACTCATACAGTATTTGTTCAATATTGGGGAAATATTTGAGGATGCCTCAGTAGGGTCGGTCGTTTTTTACTTATTTAAAAATCGAAATCGCTGTGGTGGGAAAAGCTGTGTATTGCTATCAAATGCTTGTAAAAAATTTTTTTTTTTAATTAAAATGTATTTAGGCCCCTCCGCCCGGTCCTTCAAGTTTCTCCAAAAATGTAAAAGAATGCATTTATTATTTATTTTTTAATTTTTTACTTATCAAACATTTTAACCGCCTGTAGTGGAAATTGTTGCATAGCAAAACCCTTTGTTTGAAAAAATTATTTTGATGTGTCATATTTAATTTCCTGCTAGGCCGTCAAAATTTTGATATTTTAACCCTTTGAAGCAGAATATTTAATAAACATATTTTAAAATTTAAAGTCATTATTAAACTGAATGTCCCATCTGAGTGAAAGTGCTAAAACAGCTCTTTGCTTATTTTGCCAAAATTGTGGCAGAATAACCGAGAATTCACCACGGGGAGGTGGCTGCATTCGAATTCCTCCCGCACGAATCCACCCTCCCAAACAAATACGGGCGCATTTTTTTTTTCCCGTTTAGTAATATAGCAATCTTACACTGTATATTTTGCCTTATTTTCAAAGTTTAGCATCAGCTGTCCAGACGCCAATGTTGTATGTATAAAGCCATCGCGACTTTTTGTTCCACAGACAGATGAGGATGCCTCTGACACTACCTTGACTGCCCTTTGACATCTTATACGGCATGGGAGAGTCCACAGCTTACTTTCAATAAAGCCACCTATTTCAGCCATTTTCTCAATTTTCTGCACTGGGTATATGTTTAGTCAGTGGAGGTTCTGTAAGTGAACATTTCTTCCAATTGATCAGTTCTGCACAGTCGTTTGCGTGAAATATGAGAGGCGGAATGACAAAATCACAAGTTGTTTCATTGGAAAGCGTTCGGGCCTTCATGATTCTTCTGAAGACTAATTTCATCACATAGGATCGTCTGTCGTAAATCATGGCAATCAGCAGATTTTCTATGTGACCATAAAATCATTTATTTGCAATACAGGATCCACTACTAATTTCAGCTCATCGCTCAGATATCTTCAGTAGTGTATGACATCCCCAAGATTCTGTGTACCAGCTGTGCATGAAGACTCACTTTTAGTGAGAAACCAAACTTTTGCATACACTTTTGGAGCTGCCCACTTCTTTTGAAGAGATAGCAACTTGCTTAAAATCCTCATCAAAATAGAAATCATCTTCACTTTGAGAAGTAGAGCTACCATCCGTAATACTTTCACAATGTTGAGGTTGGCTATTTATCTCAGTTTCAGATTTTTGCTTATTCACACGTTCAGCATCCATTGCTTTCCTTGCCACAAGTTTTAGCACCCTACTGTTTTTAGCATCCAAATTCCACATATACATTTTCGTCCAAGATCTCTGGTCCTCCAAATTCTTGTTCAAAACCGGCATTTTTCTCGACTTCTCCATGTGCACAATGAAAATTCATGACACTTACATGTTGAGATATCAAACAATGTTGGTTTTTGCATCTTTAAACATTCTTAATTTAATTTTCGCAGATTCACTTGTTTTTCTAGAAGACTTTTTATATCAGATTTTATATTCAGAACTTGTATTTTTTTTATGAAACTTTATGATTTTTTTTATGAAACTTTTTTGTTTTTTATGATACTTTTATGAAACGCGCAGTACAATCACACCATCTATCGGTTCAAACAAACAAAGGTACTTGCTATGCAACAATTTCCACTACAGGCGGTTAAAATTTTTGTATGTAAAAAATAAATAAAAATGCTTTTTTTTACGTTTTCGAGAAATTCAAGGGCCGGGCGGGGGGCCCTAAATATTTTAATTAATTTTTCACAAACAAAGGGTCTTGCTATGCAATAATTTCCATTACGGCGGTTAAATTTTTGGTACTGAAAAATTAAAAAATAAATAGATTGCTTTTTTACGTTTTTGGAATAACTTCAAGACCGGGCGGATGGGAGGAGGCTAAATGTATTTTTAATTTCAAAAAAAAAATTTACAAACATTTGATAGAAATACACAGCTTTCCCACCATAGGCGATTTCGATTTTATAATAAGTAAAATCGACCCACTCTATGCCACACTCGTATATCGTTGTTTGGAGCTTATAGGTACTCAGTTTGAAAACGAAGTCTCGTTCATATAAGACTAGGCAAAATTTGAGTTTGGTATGGAGTTCCTTGGCCTGACGGCTTTATCTCCTGTAAGCAAGATAACTGTAATCACAGTGGGTGTGCACAGTAGTTGAAATTTTAAGAGGAAATTAATATTAAGATGAAATTACGCGTTAAATAAGGGAAGAGAGACATTAAGGTAAGAAGACAGCGAAGTTAAATTTGAGAGGAAAAAGGGATAAGAATCGCTCATACAGGTTAAAGCGAATGGAAGCTATGTAGATTTTAAGACTATTTGAATTGTGGTGACTCCATGTACATGAAATTTTCGCCATCAATATTTCCCTGTTTTGGATTGGCAAAACTGTATTTTTATGTTGGCGCGTTTTGGTTCTCTTTGCTAGCTGCTACGATGTTTTTCGCTTAGCTCGAGACAATTAGCAATATGATTAGTGTGTTGAAAATAAAGTGTAATAATTATAAAAATTATATTTTCTTGAACATCAGTATATCAATCATGAAGCTACAGATCTGTAGCTTCATGATATCATACGTCTCAGGTTCCTTATTTAACAATATCGTATATTTTAACATATAAAAAATCTAAATAAAATATTAAAGATATGTAATTATAGAAAGTTTAAAGAACGTCTTTTAATTAAATAATCTATATATAAAACAGTTCCGTAACTGACTGACTGACAGATAACGCAGCTTCATGGCGAGAGGTGAAGACCCCATTTAACCCTACGAGGGAGAGGGCGACGGTCAATTTAGCGAAACCGTCCGACAGAACTGCCTCAAACACGGCATTTTAATTGCTTTCTTGCGTTGGGGTTCAAGAAAAAGTATACAGTATTGAAAATACCCGCGCTTTGACATCGACCAACGTGGCTGTTGCGCTGGCTGTTTATTTTACATTTTTGTAGATAAAAATGTCTCAAAGGACATAAGAATTTTTCAGTTGAGGAGATCGAGAAAAAGTGCAGTGAAGGCAGCGCTGATGAGTCATTCGATTCATCTGCATTGGTAAGTAATTTCAGTTGTATTTGAAAAGAAAAATTGTAATTTGACTTTAGCAATATCCTAATATTTTATTATTATTTTTTTACTTGTAGGCTGTTTTAAGACAGAAAAAAAAATGGATGGTAAGTAAACTATCAATTTTGTAATTAATTACCTGTTTATTAGAATTTCTTTTAATTATTTTCAATGCTATTTTTAATATATCATTTTACATTGCATGATATTTATCATAAATATATTTAATTAAGCAAAATTTAAAAATGTCCTAATGCTTATTTAAGGGACAATTAAGTGCTAAAAAAGTTCTGTTAGACTTTTCTGACATTTGTGTACAAGAATATCATATTTCTATTTTTGTTTATAATCTTATTATAAATTTTTTAAAATGCTGTTAGTTAATCATTAAAAAAAGATCAAAATATTTTGTTGCAGGAAACTTAGTTACCAGAAAAGATCACTGCATTATTAATATTTGAGGGTGGGGATTGACACCATGACATTGTACACTTAAATAGCAATATAAATTTAATAATTGTGCTTCAAAAGATTTCTGCCAAAGCTCAGTCATGTATCAGAATTATTTAGTGTAATCATGTAAAGAACCACAAGTAAATATAATTGAAAATGCATATATTTACGAACAATTTTTATTTTAGAAACAAACAAAATTACAAAGAAAATTAAGTTTGGTGTCTTGTTTGGAAGTTACAAGTTCTAAGAGCATAACAAACATAATGGCATGGTATTCCTATACTTGATTTTGCTATCAAGAAATTTCTAAAATTTATTACAACTATGTATTTAATAATCATAAAGTTGAGAAAAATCCTCGAGAAAAAAATAGCTATTATAATTAACACAAAATGATGTTGTTTCAAAATGCTTTTAGAAAATTTCAATATTTTAAATATATTAAAGGGAACTAAGGGAACTAAGCAGAATTTGGTTTTGGTAGTGGAGTACCTTGGCCTGACGGCTTTATCTCCTGTAAGTAAGATAATTGTTATCACGGTGGAAGTGCTCATTAGTTAAAGTTTAAAAGAGAAAAAATAATTAAGGATAAGAATACGCGATTAGTAAAAAAAAAAAAAAAGTTAATTTACTAGAGTAATAATTAAAATTAATTTAAGTAAAATGAAAAAAATTAATTAATAAAATTAATTAAGTAGTAGCAAAACAAGTAAGGAGTAAAAGGCCCCAGAAAGCCATATTCATCGTACAGAACAAATAGAATATAATTTTTTTTTTTTCCTGATTTTGTAGTTTTACAATTTTTTTTTTTTTTTTTCAAGTTTTAATATATTTTTCCGAAGTCGTGAACTGCAGTAAAAAAAAAAAAAAAAAGGCCCGCAGGACCATACACTTCGAAAAGAAATAACTATGGCATACGCATTGGGACAGCTAAATGTAGCTTGAAATTTGGAAAAGAGAAAGGGCTCCGGCTGGGATCGAACCCGCAACGAGAGCGACTCCGAGCCGAGCGAACGCGCTGTGCTATGATAGGCACGAGTAAGAGTAGCATGGTGCGATTAATGGCACGGTAAGGGAATAAAAGTTAGCTTTTTAGGAGGCACGCCCGAGGGCGCTTACGATTAGCTCTGCTAGAGTAATCGTAATCCGGATATTCCATAGTTATTTCGTTTGGAAGGTTGGGCAAGTTATCATAAAATCTCTTAGAGATTTTATGGGCTTGTTGTACGAAAGATAAAGTGCCGAGGTCTCTCCTAACAGTCACATTGGACATGTACGAAAAGCTCGGCGGATTCGCCTGAGGGTTCTGTTTTGGAGTTTCTCAAGTTTAGTGATTGGCTCTTTGCAGCAGAGAACCATACAGGAATTGCATAAAGGGCGATGGGGAGGATGTTTGTAATTAAGGCCTTATTCTTCATGCTAAGGTGGCTACCGTAGAGAAGACTTCGGAGTTGCATTACCGCAGCATTGCACTTACTGATAGTATTATTTACATGAGTGTTCCAGGTTAACTTACGATCCAGGGTTACCCCGAGATACTTGACTGTGTTTTCCCATTCAAGTGGGGAGTTATGAAGATAGAGGCGAGGGGGATTCAGATAGCTATTACTAAAAAAGATCGCGTGACACTTAGAGGGATTGATTTTAATTTTCCAGCACGTAAACCAATTTCTAAAGTGTCAATGTGACGCTGAATTTGAATAGTAAGGTAGTTGATATTGTTAGCAGTGGAAAGAATAGCTGTATCGTCCGCATATAGAGCAAGAAGTATTTTCACCTCTTGGAATCGAGTTTATGTAAATATTAAACAGGGTCGGCCCTAGAATCGATCCCTGTAAAATTCCAGAGGTTATGAAGTTACTCCGGGACAATTCCTTATGTATGCGGACGGAGAAATTTCGATATGTAGGTAGTGGTTAATTAAATGAATGAGACTATCTGGCAAGTGAATTTGAATAAGCTTATAAATAGTCCCGGATGCCAGACTTTGTCGAACGCGCATTTTATGTCTAGGAAAGCGCAGCGGTAGGTCTTCGAGCTAGTATCCCGTCACGGGCAAATTCAACTACCCTTAAAGTTGCTGCGTCGTATTATGAGAAGACCTAAAGCCAAACTGCTCAGGAATGATAATATCGTGCTGGTCGAGGTGATAGGAGATTCTGTTAAGAATAACGCGCTCCACCACCTTACTAAGGGAGCACAGTAAGCTGATTGGTCGGTAACTCCTGGGATCGTTGCGGTCCCCCCCCGGTTTGGGGATGGGGCAGACGATCGAAGTTTTCCAGCACTCAGGAAAATAATTGTACTTCAGTATGGCATTGACTATGCCAGTAAGGTAGAAGATGATATTTTTGGGGAGGAATTTTAAGGTGAAGTTGTTGATATGGTCTTTACCAGGGGACTTTTTATTTTTAAGGCTGGAGATAATATCATTAATTTCGTGAATGGAGGTCGGGAGAGTAGTCTCAGAGGGGGGGGGGAGGAGAGGAAGCTTTCACCGTGCTGGTAACCAGACGGTCGTTGTCTTCATCTACCAAGTCCGAGTTAGGAGAAAACTGCTCCTTGTAAGTATCGGCGATGGCATTAGCCTTGTCCGAGTCGGTAAGTGCAACTCCGTGGGGGCCGTTAATGGGCGGAAATTGAACATGTTGGGACTTGAGACGTCTCATATAGTTCCAAAGGGAGTTATCTTCAGGCGTGAGGCTATTAATGAATTCAGCCCAGTTTTTATTACGGAAAACTCTAATATCCCGCCGAACACGCGCGCGCAGGAAGTGATAATTGCTCCTGTGTGAGGGGAGTCGGGAGAACTGATAAAGTTTACGAGCCGCGTTACGCTCTTTAATTAAGTTTACAATATTAGCAGGGAGGTTATGAAACGCGGTTTTTTCATTGCATGAGTAGAATTAGCCTTGGCGGTGACGATGGCATTAGTTAAAGTATTGGTGGCACGTTCTATATCCTCAGAGCAGCGGATATAAGGGTAGTAGAGGGGGGAGTATTTTAGATTATCCTGGAACTGTTTCCAATTAGTACGGGTAGGGGGGCTAGGATTTTGAATATCGACCTGTTCGAAAGTGATTAGGACAGGCAAGTGATCTGAGTCGAATAAGTCAAGAGTCTCGATGACGTGGGGTAGGGATGTTTTTAGTTAGAGCCAGGTCGATAGTGCTAAGCCCGTGGAATAGAAGTGGGTAGGGGGGGGGGAGAGAAGTTTAATGTCGTGATTATCGGTGACGAATTTGAAGAGGGCTCTGCTGCCAGCGCGTTGATGTTGCGACAGTTCCAGGCTGTATTGCGTGCATTTAAGTCACCAGCCACAATACAGAAGTTACAAGAGCTGAATAATTTGGAAAAATCCGCGTTGAGAAAGTATCTTGAGGGGGGGAGGTAGACGGAGGAAATAAGAATTTTGGTCGCTCTGTTGGGGAGGAGTATTATCGAAGTATTCTCAACAGCGGTAGTATTGATACTATTAATTTTATAATGGTTTAAACCCTACGGATAGATGGCGGTGCCACCACCAGGATTCCTGCGAGAATTAGGGATGGGGGGGCGATCATTTCTATATAAAGTGTAATTACAAATATTAAACCGCCAAGGTGCAGTAAAGCGGGTTTCCTGAATTAAGGCGACATCAATATTGGAGTTTTCCATAAACTGCCTGAATTCATTAATTTTACCGGTGAGACCATTAGCGTTCCAAAACAGAACCCGCAGTGAAGGAAAATTCTGTGAACTACTCATTACCAAGAGCGGGACCTAAATAGTTGCCAAGTTCTACAACTATGGCTTCCAATTTAGTAAAAGTCAACATCGCTCCTGATAATGGATGCAATTGCTTTAAACAATTGCATAATGTCGGAGATGTTGAATGCCGACATAAATTCCCTAACCATTTTAACAATTGAGATGAAATCAGAAAACCTGAATTGGATGGCTGTTCACTCGAGCAGGAGCTGCTCTGAAATGAAGCAGCACAGTAGGGGCAGCGCTGGGCGCGGTAGTAGGACGCGTGTTTTGATTGGACCTCCTAGCCGCGCTCTGAATGGCTGGATTTGGATCCGCTCGGGGGGTTACCTCGGCACTTTGAGTTCGTCGCGCTCATAGCTTGGCTGACTCTGGATGTAGAAGCATCGCTGGCCGGTGTCCGATGGTTTTTTTACTGAAATTAAGGGGTGTTCTTCCATGCCGAAGTTTTGGTGGGCTCGGAGGGAATAAAGTGAGCAGGTTTGGGGGTTTTACTTTGCTGGCTATTGGGCTGAGGGGCTTGGTTCTTTAAGTTTAAGGGGACTCGGTACCAAAAATTTTATTTTTGTAAATAACAATAATATTTAAGGTTTTGGATGATGTTTCAATAAAGCATAATCATTACATACAATAATAGACCTTAAATTGATAATACAATAGTAACTTTTTTTTTTAATTTAATTTTTAAAAATTTTTAACACTTTTAAAATTTCTTCTTCTTTTTTAATTTTGGTGTTTGAAACAAGATTTTTTTTATCTTATACTCAGGGTACTCTTTTCTACAAAAGTAAGCATCAGAATTTTTGACTATAAAAATTAGATCGGAAGAAAAAACTTAATAATTGGATGTCTATGGAAAAAACCCTTGAAAATAGCATATATTTCAAATTCACATGTAAAAAAATTGTTTTTTTTTAAGATATCAAAAAATAAGATGCTTACTTATCATAATAGCATCTAAAGATACACTAAAAAAAGTTTGAGACAATTTGGCTGAAATATTCTGGAAGCTTTAGCATTTGATTATATAGGAAATCTGAAAAATTACGAACTGAGAAAATGAGTTTACACATTTCATTTACAAAGAAACAATACTAAATTTTATCCAAATGTCTCCAAACTTTTTCTCAATTGAATAATGGAACATTTTTTAGTTTTCCTCACCAGAAGAAAGTGTTAGATGTAAAATCATGGAATTAGAAGCTAATGTATATGGTAGCACTTAGTTATTAAATAAACAAAATTGCACATTTTCAGTAGAAAAATACCCACAATTGCAAAGTAGACATTATATCATTTTAATTTGTTATATAGATATTATATACTATGTGTGGTGTGTATAATAATTATACTTATTCAATAAATCATGATAAATTATTAATAAAATAAAATCATAGCTCATATTTATATTTAAATTAAATGTAAATACCAATACTTAAAAATTTCATAATTATTTAAAGGGCACCAATTATAAATTTAAAAATAACCAGGTCTATATGTAATGCCTTCTCGTTTCTTTTCTAAACGTTCTCTTTTAGTTATGGCATCTTTCACAAGTGTTCTTGCTCGTTGGTACTTAATGATGCTTCTTCGCAATCTAAAAGAATTTTTTCGCAAGTCTAAACATTTTTGCAAGTCTGGCAGTCTGGTACCCGAATTTTTATTCTAGAGTTTTATGAATTTCTCTTAGAGTAGAAGTGACACCTTTATATAACCCCTTCACAAATCACTCCCCCACTGATCTATGTAACCACGCTTTTGAACACAAATATGTCTTTCGAACACCTAGCCCATATCATTACTATGCAAGCTTTCATTTGCATTTTTAGTTTTTACATCTGATACACTTTCTAAAAGACCATTTGATGCCAGTCTTTGATAGACAGGAAATATTTTTTGGCAAATATTCCTGGTTAATTGGTTGTACCAACATGAAACACCAGAGAGTGTAAAAACCAGAGAGTTGGTTTAGTTTTCAACTGTAACAATGAAGTAGGTGTGGCAGTTAAAGGGACATTTAAAAACAGAGGTTTGCGAAATTAACCATATCTCCTTACTATTAATCAGATCATCAAGAAATTTAGTCAGAATGTTCTACAGATGTTAAGGTTCATTTTGGGGTAAAAATCTGCAATTCGACAATTTTTATCATTTTTCGTCAAAATGAGAGGTACTGAGTCCCCTTAAGTTTCCTGTTTATTTTTAGGATTCATAGGGCAACCACGGTAGTTAGCCGTGTGGTTACCCTTGCAATTAGCGCAGCATGTGCTACCATCTGCCGCCTGCAAAGAGCATTCTTTAGCTGTGTGGTTACTTCCGCACTTAACACAGCGCGGAGATAATTTGCAGTTTAGAGAGGAATGTCTGAACATTTGGCACCGGTAGCACTGGCTGACACCGGTTTGGGTGTAATGCTCGAAGCTCACTTTAAGATAATTAATTTTCTTAATACTAGTTAAGTTATCAATATTAGGTGATGGTCTAACAGCCACCAAGAACAAAGGCATGGGCCTTTTAGTTTTCTGTTTGGTAAGATAAGCCGTCTTGACCGGCTCAAGTCCTATTTCTTTAATAGCATTCTCAATGTCCTCCACCGGCGTATTAACGGGGAGACCGCGATTTGTACTTCTGGGACGCTCGGAGCGAGGATCGAGCGTTCTAAACGGGATCTTATTAACGTCCAAGAAGTGTTGAATCTTCCGATAGGACTCACGGTGCTATTAATATTAATTTTAATTAGGGAGACCGTCAGGGATGCTTCAACATCGTCGGCCATTTCACTGATAGTTTTTAGCATATTACGCCAATTGTTACTATTTCAAAAAATACTTGGCATCGCTTAGATGCGGTTTGGGATTTTGTTATTAGAACTTCAGCCGACCTCCGGTTTCCATACGGTCGCCGGTTCAAATGGCTGAGTTCCTACAATTTCAGATCATTTATCGCTGAGAGCATCAAATCTGTTCTTGGTCACTATTTCATTCATTCTCAGATTCTGAGTTAGCTTTCGCTTGGAACTAGAACGCGGGTTAATCTGAATTTATTATCAATCATGATGAGGGAAACATGCATATGGGACAAAAGTTCGTTAATCTGAACCCACTGGTTCGTATAAAAGTAGTCAAAATAGGTCAGGTAAGAAAATTCATTTATGTCTCTGGTTCTATCATTAAGCACTTCCGCCAGTGAGAACAAAAATCTACGCACCAACGGGGCATCTGGAGACTTGATCAGGTTGATTCCAGCTGAAATCCAGGAAAGCTTCTCACGATCTGGAAGTACTCCCAGTCTCGGTAATTTGCGTCGAAGAAAACATAAGTTCATCGAATGAAGGTAGTGGCTTGAGCGTCCTCGGGTTGATTCACTGTAGTTGAAGGGCTAGCAGGAAGCGTAGCTGATGGTTGGAAGTTTTGCGATGATGCTTCTAAGTTACTCAAAATTACAACTTAGAACGAAAAAAAAATGCTAGAAGGAAGCAAGGGACACAGGTATTAGTGGGCAATCACTCACACGCAGGATTAAAAAATCCCCATGTGGTCAAATATCCAAAAATAACTGTGCTTATAATACACGTGCACGCACGTGTGAGGCTTAAGGCAGCTAACTTCACTCACGTCCTTCCTCTCACGAGTCCGGACGGCTGAATGAATACGAAGAAATTACCCAGACAACGATTTACTTATACATATACAATTTTACTGTAAAATGTTTACGGTAGCTAGATTTGGAAATTCATTCTGCCACTTGCTATTGTCATGGGAAATGTTTAGTATATGAACCTCGCAAAGAATGTCCGCCTTATCCGACTCCTGTTTTCAAAGATTTGAAAATTCTAAAGGACCGAAAATTTTATCGTTTTCTAAGGGTTTTAGCACCTTTGTGCTCACAACCTTAAATATTATGTTATTATCAAATTCAAAGAAATTTCCAAATCTTGAATTATAGCGAACATCCGCGTTTTCTCTGTAAATTCGCAATTTTGGCAGTTTTTCATAAACCGTTTCATAACCATTTGTGTTTAAAACGTCACTAATAAACTTCATTGCACCAGATGGGGGCCCGACATAGCAGCTAAAGCCTTCCGGGCTGTACTCTCACGGTGGGGTGTAGACAGCTGTAAACGACCACGCCCCACATGAGCTGCCAGACATGCGGAGAGTAATTTAGATCAGTGTTGCGCGAACATTTGTCGACTGCGACCCATTTTCTTTGAATAAAAAAAGCGTGACTACAATAAAAAATAATTGATAATAACAATTTTTAATTATCAAAAATTAGGAAAATGTTAAAAAATTATAGATAAACGAAATAGCAAACTTTGAGAAACTATTTTAAAAATCAAAGTACTATAATTTTTGTGGGTATATATTTACTTTGCACGATAAAATTTTTTAAACCTGTCTACCTTACCTTCTATACTTTTTTTTTTTTGGCCAATCTCATGGGACTAAAATTTTTCATATTTAAAAATTAATATACATTTGTATTTCATTTAAGTAAAGATTAGCAAAACTGTGAATTAATAAAAGAGATTGATTTTCAAATTATGAGCCTCATATTAAAACACTGAAAAGTATAAGCTCCATTAAGTATATAAAACTAAACTATAAAACAATCAATGAGAATGGTGAACCTGGACCTCATACAGTATTTGTTCAATATTTGGGGAAATATTTGAGTATACCCTCAGTAGGGTGGGTCGTTTTTTACTTATTTTAAAAATCGAAATCGCCTGTGGTTGGAAAAGCTGTGTATTGCTATCAAATGCTTGTAAAATATTTTTTTTTTTACATTAAATGTATTTAGGCCCCTCCGCCCGGTCCTTGAAGTTTCTCCAAAAATGTAAAGGAATGCATTTATTATTTATTTTTTAATTTTTAACTTATCAAACATTTTAACCGCCTGTAGTGGAACATTTGCTGCATAGCAAAAACCCTTTCTTAGTAAAAAGAATTATTTTGATGTGTCATATTTAATCCCCAGATAGGCCGTCGGAAATTTTGATATTTAACCTTTTGAAGCAGAATATTTAATAAACATATTTTAAATTTAAAGTCATTATTAACTGAATGTCCCATCTGA
The DNA here is from genome assembly GCA_907164885.2 of Dolomedes plantarius. Taxonomy (NCBI): domain Eukaryota; kingdom Metazoa; phylum Arthropoda; class Arachnida; order Araneae; family Dolomedidae; genus Dolomedes; species Dolomedes plantarius. Next base: position 110,835,726 of record OU015503.1, read on the forward strand.
GTGAAAGTGTTTAAAACAGCTTGTAAGTAACAGTACAAGTGTAATTTTGCCAAAATTATGGGCAGAATAACCGAGAATTCACCACGGGGAGGTGGCTGCATTCGAATTCTCCCGCACCGAACCACCCTCCCAAACAAATACGGGCGCATTTTTTTTCCCCGTTTAGTATATAGCAATCTTCAACTGTATATTTTGGCCTTATTTCAAAGTTTGGCATCAGCTGTCCAGACGCCAATGTTGTATGTATAAAGCCATCGCGACTTTTTGTTCCACAGACAGATGAGGATGCCTCTGACACTACCTTGGACTGCCCTTTGACATCTTGTATACGGCATGGTAGAGTCCACAGCTTACTTTCAATAAAGCCACCTATTTCAGCCATTTCTCAATTCTCTGCACTGGGTATATGTTTAGTCAGTGGAGGTTCTGTAAGTGAACATTTCTTCCAATTGATCAGTTCTGCACAGTCGTTTTGCGTGAAATATGAGAGGCGGAATGACAAAATCACAAGTTGTTTCATTGGAAAATGTTCGGGGCCTTCATGATTCTTCTGAAACCTAATTTCATCACATAGGATCGCTTGTCGTAAATCATGGCAATCAGCAGATTTTCTGGGTGACCATAAAATCCTTCATTCACATTACAGGATCCACTACTAATTTTAGCTCATCGCTCAGATATATTTTATTTAAAAAAAAAAATTTTTTACAAACATTTGATAGAAATACACAGTTTTTCCCACCATAGGCGATTTCGATTTAAAAAAAAGTAAAATTCGACCCACCCTATGTCACACTAGGGTGGTCCAAAAAAATTAACTTTCGAATATATTGCTCCACAGGGTTTATTTTAATATTTTGCATGTAAATGATGAGCACAATTTTTTTTCTCTAAAATAATATATTTTCAGGTTGCTGAAACTCCAACTTTAAAAGTTCAGATTAACAAGATTCTTGGAAGTAGTGGGCTAGCTCTTTTAGTGGTTTGCTACTATACGAAGTAGGAATTGTTTTTGTTCTTCGTCTTTTGTCAGGGTTTCATTATATTTTGTATTAGGCTTTATAGCTCTTTCATCATTGTCATTTACAACTTTCATTTTTAAGCACCTTTCTCGAAAGTCACAAAAGCAAGGATCACTTTCCCACTGAGATGGTGATTTTTCTACGAAAGCTTGTGATTTAATTTTACCTCCTTTAACCATGGCATCAAAGAGGTTGTTTTGTCTTTTGAGTCACAAGTTTTTCCTCTTTACATTTTGCTCTTCATTTTTAGTTCCAGTCGATAATCACGGGTATGTTTTTGGTGGATTATCAAGATTTTGTATCAATTTTCATTTTTGTGTCAATGCTGACTCTGTTATCAAAAAACGCTAATGCCACTAAATGCTCAGGTAAATACCATAGGTGTTTGGAAAATGACGATAATGCTATATTAGCTACAAAGGATTTGGATATTTCTTCAGGTCATTTAAAAAAGAATATCATTGTAAGGGGCCTTAATAGCATGCGGTGCTTCATTCTAATATTTAATATATATTAGACTCACAAAAATGCACAATTCTGTAATTTACCAGATTCTTCAGATGACAGCTTAAATTGTTCTCGAAAAAGGGATATTTTTAGTGCATAAATACCTTTAGCATCCATCGAGCATGATGTGTGGGTCAAGGAGCGTGAAACGACTGATTATTATTATCTCCTCCAGAAAAATTAATGATAATTGCATAAACTCTTTATAGTCATCCCTTATAGTTGAAGATTTAAGTGCTTTTGGTAGAAGTGTTAACATATATTCTCTCAGTTTAGTAAAGTTTACATTGTCAAATAGTTTCATATTTGCTGGATTATAAGCAGATACATCCTACTTTCCGGCCATACATTCTTAAAACGCTTAAATATTACAGTTTGGGTAGAAATGTTAACATATATTCTCTCAGTTTTAGTAGAGTTTACATTGTCAAATAGTTCCTAATTTGCTGGATTATAAGCAGATTTATCTATTTCCGGCCATACATTCTTAAAATGCTTAAATATTGAAAGTTCTGGACATTCAGATGGGCCGAATATAACATAATACACACTGCTATAGTACAATCTCCATTATATTGTGACGACATGCAACCCAAATAAGATCTGTCCCTAAATATTTTTTAATTCTGATGCATGCACCTTTGCGTAAACCAGTAATAGCGGTTGTGGTATCGAACACCACTCTTTTAATTTGAGATATAATATTCCATTTCTGAACTGTCTCAATACATGCTTTTGCTTGTAATTCTCCAGTTCCTCTCTTTCGATCTTCGGAATTCCAAGGAGCTTCTCTCGACCATTTCCTGAAACAATAACGGCAACTCGATCAACTTTTGTTTTTAATCCATCAATATCTGGTAACATCTTACCATCCTAGTGAAATAATAGAGGTTCATCTAGAGAATTTTTTTCTGTTTCTGCAGTTTGTTGCCTCCCTTTTCTTCCATGTCTCCTTGTTGAGCTTCGAGAATGGTTTTTTTGGAGAAATATCATTCCCAAGTGCACGTGCAACAGCTGCAGCCACGAATAGAGATTTCCGATCAGAAATATTAACACTATCTAGTACACCTACAACTCCAGGAGACTTAAATATATATTTTACATGTTTCTTTTCAGCAGCTTCGGGAACTGTAGTTATAGTATTGAGATCGGAATGGATGTAGATGACAGCGGCAGGTACTCTTCTTCACTCTCAAATTCTATCGAATGTGAAGTTTCTGAGTCTGATAATTCTGACATGATTTTTTCTACCATAATTTGTAATTTTACTTCTCTTTCTTCATATTGTTCTTTCATTAACTCTTTATTATCTTCCCGTTTTCTTTTTCTTATTTCTTTTTGTGTAGTTTTCATGTCAACTCATAGAACAATAAAAAACATCTTCTTTCTGCTTTTGAAAGAATTATCTGTCTTCTTTGTTGCTTATTTGGCTGATGGCATCCTTGGTAGATATATCAAATAAATTTTCTAATTTAGCCTTCAAAATGTTTTCTTTAAGTCCATCTTTTCCTGACTTTCTATTTTTATTTTTTTTTAGGCCTAGATATTCTTCATGCAGTTTTTTGAGTTTGCTTATGGACGACAAATGGTGTTCGCACAAATGTTGAGCGACCTCTTAATATTATCGGATTGGCCTGAAATTTCATTTACATACATTTTGAATACAGAGGAACAAAATAGGGCTGAGGAATGAAGATTCTTTCACTTTTATTTTTTAACATTATGTCATGGACCACCCAAATGCCACGCTCATATAGTCGTTGTTCGGTATTTATACCTACTCAGTTTGAAAACCAAGTCTCGTCCATAAAGGTTAAAGTGAATGGAAGCCATGTAGTCTTTAAGACTACATTTGTGGTGACTCCATGTACATAAATATTTTCGCCATCAATATTTCCCTGTTTTGAATTGGCAACACTGTATTTTTATGTTGGCGCGTTTTGGTTCTCTTTGCTAGCTGCTACGAGGTTTTTCGCTTAGCTAGAGACAATTAGCAATATGATTTTAGTGTGTTGAAAATAAAGTGCAAATAATTATAAAAATTATATTTTCTTGAACATCAGTATATCAATATACGCCTCAGATTCCTTATTTAACAATATCGTAGATTTTAACATATAAAAAATCTAAATAAAAATATTAAAGATATGTAATTATAGAAAGTTTAAAGAACGTCTTTTAATTAAATAATCTATATATATAAAACAGTTCCGTAACTGACTGACTGACTGACAGATAACGCACAGACCAAACCGCTGGACCTAAAGGGCTGAAATTTTGCATGGCGATTATTCTTAGAGTGTAGGGGTGCACTAAGAAAGATTTTTGAAAAATTCGTCTTAGATTTTTTTAATGAAATTTTTAAGTTGTTTTTGTAATTTTTTTTAAAGTTGCATTTAAATAATAATCTGAGGGTTATAAAATGTATATCACGAGAAAGATAATAAAAATTCCTTTAAAACGAACTCTTTTTCGAATCTTTACCTCCATTTTCTGATTTTTTGGTGAAATTTTAAAAATTAATTTTTAGAATTAAATTTATTAAATGCTGACCAAGGCTATAACCACGATAAACATGAACTGTAAGATGAGCAGGTTAAAATATGTAAAAAAGTAAAGAAGCATAGAAAAACTATTCTCAAGAGACTTGTCCTTTTTTACAATTATTGCAGTCTGTTATGAAGTTTATATGCATACATTCTAGTATACATTTTAACAGCATTTTTCAGTTTTGTTTATTTCGGATCTGTTTGGATCACTGAGTAGATGTTTAGCAGACAAAATTAATGAATGAGACATGAAATAACATTTTCGTTTCGGTATTTACTTAGGGTGTTGAAAGCACATTCAGAAATGCATAGTTACAAGAGAATTATAAAGATGTACAATAAAAATCACATAACTATCTCTCTGTATATATAATGCGAACGCAAATTTCTGCTTTAAGGTCGATTTATACAGGCACGTGAAGGGAACGTAACGAGAATGATCCGAGCGCGCGACGAGTCGTCGTAATCATTTCCTCCCTGTTTTTCAATGGAACTGTTTATACTGCGCCGTGACACGTCCGATTCTCGGCAGATTCCCGGCCGAGAATCGGCGCCAACGATTCGGAGCAGGAAGTCGTTCACTACTCGGCCGTCTCTCGTTCATGGCAAAAGGTAAAAAGTGGCTATTCAAGATATAATTTACATACTGTTATTTGTGTTTGATATTTGATATGGATGATGAAAAACTCATTGAGCTGGTGAGAGGTTTTGTACGATTTGGCCCATCAAAATACATGGATCCAAAGTTCAAAATGACAATTCGGAAGGCAATAGGAGAAAATTATACTTCAAATTACAATTGGTCCACTAAAATATAAAATTTATCAGTTTGTATGAATAATGAAAGAATGGAAAAATTATTTACACGATTTAGAAAGTGTAAATTGTTAAAAACAAATACTTACATGTATGGATTTGTTGGTTATAAAGCAATTTTTCTTGCTTTCTGAGCAGCAAAATTGTATATTAAAAGTGAAAAGTCCAAAGATGATGAGAGATCATTTTCACTAGAAATAAGTGCCAAGGAGGAAAGGCGTACAATCCATATTCAAAGCATTCTCATTGCACCTGCTTTGTAATATTTTCAATTCTTGTGGGAAAAGTGGGAAATAAAATCCATTATAATGATAGAGAGAACATGTGAAAGCCATTTTTTGTTTACCTCACTCCTTCGGCCTTCAGACCCCTTTCTTCCCAACTGGTTTGGAGCACATTTACTTATTTGTCTTACACTCCCTGGAGAAATGTCTTGTCTATTGTTTGCTTTGTATAGACCAAACATTTGACCAAATGGTATTAGTATTCGTCCACAAGGATATGTTCACGTTTTTCTCAGTTTGCAACTATTCCTTGAAAACGAACAAAGTTCGACAAAACGGTTTATAATTCTTCAAATGACTGTATGTAGTGACTGACAGATAGTAGAAACTGATATTGAAAAAAAAAGATTGATAATCAAGGATTTACTATAACTGAATTGAAGATAAATCATGTTTTTTTAACTGAGAAATTTTTCGAACCAAAAAGGGTAGTTTGTTAAATAAGATTCTTTCTGCGATTCTTTAGAAAAAATCGAAACATATATATTTTTATAAGTCGAATTATAGACATCGCGAAAATGAGGGATTTCTTTAAAAACCCGTAACATTTAGAAAAGTGTTGCTATGAGAAATAAAAATGGCGGCCCTGGGCGGTTACCCAGTTTGTCCACCCCTAAGCACGGCCCTGGCTCTCCTCTAACAAAAGTGTGATAATGGCTAAATCTTTAATTGAAAAATGAAACCACGCCATGACGTTACAAATCTTTCACAACTAATGAAACACGTTCCGCCACTTTCTACTCCCGTCTCTGTATAAACACATGCATCCGGCGCTCGGGCTCGGCTCGTTCCCGTTATGCTCCCTTTACATGCCTGTATAAATCAACCCTTAAGGGGATGACGGATATTACAAAGCAATTTTTGAAATTTTTACCTCAGAGAAATGAAATTTTGCACATATATTCATTAAAGTATAACTATATAAACACCTTATATAAAATAAAATATCTAATTTTTTTTTTCAATTTTTAAAAATTGAAATTTTAATTATTTTTTTAAAAAGCTCCAAGCGATCTAATTTTTAACTTCCCTCCTTAATTCTGCATTTATATTGCTTATAAATTCATTTTGAACAGAATTATGCATTATTTTGTGCTTTCGTTGAATAGTGAATTTTCAGGAAATATAAGGGATAGAAAATGATAGTAGAATAGTTAATTTAGGAAACATAATTTTTAGGAAATGCTTGTACACAGAATTTTCGTGAAATTTTTGTACTTTTCTGCACTTAGGTTAAACTTTGATAATCTTAATGATGTTGAAACCTAAAATGGATACATAACTTTATTTTAATGTATAAGAGGAGTGTTTATTATAAATTTTATAAAATTTCGACAAAAATTGTGACGCAAGGAACATTTCAAAGACTTGCAAAGCTGGATATTATTCATTTTGATAAAAAAAGCCATTTAAAAGATATTTTTTTCACCTACTTTTCTAAAGCCATCAAGTTTTAATTTTACTTTTCATTACATATTTTAAATGCCTTTTATTCCATTATTTTCGAATTTTAAAATACACTCCAAAAAAAATTTCCAATTTTTATTCAATTTTTGGTAATTTGAAAGTCCACCATCCCCTTAATAATATAATGATAATATGGCGTCAATTCATACAAAGATTAATATAAAAGTGAGATTAAAAACTATATATAAGTTGAGGCAAACCACTCGCGTATATATTAAATAACTAAAAAGTGCCTATAAGTTCTTTAACAATTTATCGTTATTAAAAGCGCTCAAAGTTTCGAGATTATTTTGGTGGGCGTTTCCTTGCTGCTCGCCGAATTTCCGTCCGCAGATGGTTTGGGACCTTTTGCGGTTCCATTTTTATCACTCGATTCGACCGGAGACCTGACCTTCTGCTCTTCGAGAAGTTTCAGAAGTTTCTTAACCTTCGTGGCCCTGCTGTGTTTTTTGCCTTTGACGTGATCCTGAGCACTTTCTGGACCCGTAAAACTCATACGACAGAGCTTGCAGATCAGGTAATGCGAAGAATCGCACTCTTCGGCGTCGCTTCCTTCAAAATGGCGAAGCACAAGAGTTGCGAAAACAATTTCAGGTTGCGAGGTCAAAAATTCCTTAAGGGCGTCCATAGCTTTCTTTTGTTCTTGGCTGTTGCTATCTAAATCCCACTTAAACGCCAGAGGGTCGATAAACGTCTTCTTGCATTCTTCGCAAACGAATCCTTCCGTGGTATCTTCGTTCAGGCAGAGCTGATTAATTTCTTCAGCTGCCTTCTTTTTTTCCAGGCTCTTCTTGTGCACACTGCTCGCCATGTGGATCTGCAAAGGTATGTGTCCGCTGAACGTTTTCTGGCAGACGTCGCACTTGCTGTAGAACTCGTCGTCGTCCGAGTGTTTCGCCCCGTCCTCGTATTTCGCCTTCAGATTCTGCAACGTTTGCACCTGCTTCGCTTTTTTCTTGTGCGCGGCACTCTTCATGTGGAGGTTGAACGGTTCAGGTCCGGAGAATGATTTCTGACAAGTGGTACATCGGGCATAGGCCTTGGAGAGGCATTCGTCGTCATCTAATACACTCTCTTCGCCTTCTCTGTGCAGGACTTCGGGCAGGTCCTTCAGTTTCTCTTTCAATTTGTGTTTCTTGAATTTTTTCTGGTGGACACTGCCTTTAAGATGATCTGCGTATGGCAAGTATCCTGCAATATTTTTATCGCTCACTTCACAATGAATCTCCTTCGAGGCCTCGTCATCCTACTCACTATCGTCTTCCACCCCAACAGCTGCCGATTTCTTAGCAAAGAATTTCGCTTCGGACACCTTATTTTGGTGTTTCTTCCTTTGCAAGTGGCTCTTGTATGATTTCGCGTCTGTGAAGCTGATGTTGCTGGTATCGCACTTTAAGTCCGGCTGGGAACTCTCCGAGTCAGGGAAAAGAATTCCGTCCCGCTGGTTGGTCTTTTTGCTCGCCTTTCTCTCCTCTCTCGTTGCGGTATCTGTCTTGATTTTTTCCCTGAAAGAAGGGGAAACAAAGTTAAGCAACAAACGACATGATAAAATAATTTGGTTGCAAAACTTCTCTAGCAAATAGATTAGTCGTCATTAAAACTAAACTGATTCAGTTAAACCTACGCAAAACTTCTTAACGTAAGCAATCAGGACTAATTATAACATAATTAAGCATCACTAAGGTATTTTCAATTATGTCTCTAGACCTCGTGGCTTGCATTCCGCCTAAAAACTTATGACGGAGTTGGCTGGAATCTCATTTTTCGAGATATGGTGTACGGGATATGAAATTACCTAAAAGGAGTACATTTCTTTTTACGAGTGATTGGGTTGGGATTTTTAATTTTTGCTCTGATTTAATCTAATTTTTACCTGAACCATAGAAGGCTAGCGTCACGAATCACCCTTCCACGGTGAATACAAGATGTTGACTGAAGCATGTTGTGAGGTTCCATTACGGACCTCTCAGTTTAATCGTCTCACCAGACGGAGCAATAACGCCCCTCGCCAGGTGAAGCAGGTAATTTCTATGACTCGACGCCATCTAGTCTACGAAATGACCTTATATATTTCCTTAGAAGCATTCAGCTTTTAACATATTTTTTTAACAAAAAGGACTAAAATAATACATTAAACATATTTCTATTTTACAGGGCAAAACCTATATATATATATATATCTATATATATCATGATCCGTTTGCATCTGTAATAGAAATAGAGAACAAATAATATAAACTGCATATTTTTGCACATAAACACTCATATCTGTAATCAAAGCTATTATCGGGTGCTAAAACACAAATAATTATTAAACTGAAAATGTGAGCACAGTAAAACAGGATTAATGTAAAAAAGAAAAGAATAGGTGTAATATTAGCAAAATAACTTTTAATAAAACAAACATTTAATACAAACAGTGAAATTACAAATCAATACGCAGTAAAATTAATAATAATTTTCTTTCGAAAACTGCTATTACAGGTTATTACCTTAGCACCTCTGGATAAACAATGTGAAGTTTCCTACCATTTGGAGCATAGATGCTAAGATTTTGTCTTAATTCCTTCTCGTGAACAACCGACATACAGTTGACCATGGGGAAAAAAACAGGGGTATTGTAAGTCGAGACCTACAACTTTTAAAGACTGACCCTGAGCTTTATTTTATGTCAATCGAAACTCAACTGAACTGAAAATTGATGGCGTTGACATTGAAAAGGGAAATCTGATGGGATTATCAGAATCCTTGGAACAAATACATCTTTGCCTGCTGCTTGTCCACTTATTATAGTCGCTTCTATAACGTTCTTCATCAATCTCTTTACACATAATCTTGTCCCATTACACAGTGAAGGAGGATCCAAATTCCCGAGAAGCATAATAGGTGCACCAATCTTTAATTCCAATATATGCGGCGGTACTCCAAATGGGCACAGAGAGTTCAAAAATGATTGTTTTTGGAGTAACGCATGTATGGAGGAAAATTAATTTGGTAATATTACATTACATACATGTATTATATTAATTTCGGTAATTTTTTTTATTTAATTTGGTATATTATATATTGTGTTTGTACTTCAACATTGTTTAGTATACTGTATTTTATATTGCTCTTAATTTTATAATTCCCGATGCACTTTTAAAAGCATAAAAATTAGTATATCTTAACTAAAAATAATCAGTCTAAACTTAATCATAACTTTGCGATTTATTTACGGTTAACTATGTTTAATTTAGCTACTCCATTTGTTTGTTTCAAAAACATAATTTTTTAAAGGTTGTTTTTGGTGTTTTATGGTAAAATAGCACTTAAAAATTAAAAAACGGAACAAAAACTTACCTGTAAATAGCATATTTTTTTTATATATTGGTCAATTTGAAGTAATTTTTATTGAAATTTAGCTAAAATGCCTATAACTCTGCATAAAAATCTTAATGCTAATATTTTAATTTCCTTCTCACACATGATACATATGACTGTTATATTCAAAATGACTTACAATCTTAAGAGAAAATTTTAAAATGCAAAAATAATACACGCAATTTTATGTTCCAATATGAACATTTTTCCCCGATTCGCCATTCCTTTCCATATAAAAACAGCCCCAAATAAAAAAACTATTTCGTACAGATGTAGTATATGCAACGAACGCCAAGGGGCGATTTTTCACCAAATCTGATGGTTGTTTGGCGGCTTTTATATTCTGGCAGGGAGGATTTTAAGATCAGATGGTTTTTTGCGATAAGCTTTGTTTTACTGACCGCTATAGCCAGCGGAAGCTTTTTTTTACTGTACAACAGCCAGCGGTATGTAGCGAAGCCAGCGGATGGGGATTTTCTGTAATGTTTTTGGACGGATGCGTAACGGAGCGTAGCGGAGTGAAGAAAGGGTATCTGAGCGAAGCGAAGATCCCGTGTGCGCCTACGAGTTTCATAAAGCCAGTAGTAAGTTTGGTCTCCAGTTTATTGTTTACATTTCACAGTTTAAGCCTAACAGGTCTCCGAACGGGATTTTGGCGAACTCTTTTCGCCAAATTGGCGATGGCTCATTGCGTATACTACATCTGTTCCAACTATTTATTATACACCAATTATTGTGCCTCATTTCATTAACAATAGCATCTAAAACATTTTCTGAATATTTTATCAAATTATATACATTATTATGTGAGATATCATGATAACCGTAGAGATTTGTGCTAAAAAACATAATTCTGAGAAACACACATTTTTGAACTCTCTGTGGCCATCTGGAATACCGCCGGATATATTAGAATTAAAGATTGGTGCACCTATTATGCTTCTCAGGAATTTGGATCCACCTTCAAGATTATGTTTAAAGAAATTGATGAAGAACATTATAGAAGCGACTATAATAAGTGGACAAGCCGCAGGCAAAGATAACTGTCATATGTATTATGCTATGAGAAGGAAATTAAATAGTAGCAATATAATTTTGTGCTGCGTTAAAGGCATTTTAGCTAAATTTCAATAAAAATTACTTCAAATTGACCAATTTATAAAAAATATGCTATTTACAGGTAAGTTTTTGTTCCTTTTTTTAATTTTTAAGTGCTATTTTACCACAAAAGACCAAAAAATGTTTAAAAAATTATTTTTTATAAAAAATTGACTCCGAACATAGAATATTAATCTGAAATTTAGCTAAACGCCTATCACTCTCCACAAAATCCTAATGTTAATATTTTTTTATTTCCTTCTTACACATGATACATATGACAGTTATCTTCAAAATGGTCTACAATCTAAGAGAAAATTTTAAAATGCAAAAATAATACACGCAATTTTATCTTCTAAAAAGAAAATTTTCCCCGATTCGTCATTCCTTTCCTTATAAAAACAGGCCAAAATAAAAAAAACTACAATTATATCACAGAAATATTGCAAAGAGTTGTAGACAGAAGCATAAAAAGAAAGAATATTCGAATAAAGTAGTGCTATTTTACCATAAAAGATAAAAAAAATCTTTAAAAATTTTTTTTTTTTGAAAAATTGACTCCGAACGTAGAATATTAATCTGAAATTTAGCTGAAACGCCTATCACTCTCCACAAAATCCTAATGCTAATATTTTAATTTCAATCTCACACATGATACATATGACAGTTATCTTCAAAATGGCCTACAATCTAAGAGAAAATTTTAAAATGCAAAAATAATTCACGCAATTTTATGTTCTAAAATGAAAATTTTCCCCGATTCGCCATTCCTTTCCTTATAAAACAGCCCATAATAAAAAAAAACTACAATTATATCACAGAAATATTGTAAAGAGTTGTAGACAGAAGCATAAAAAGAAAGAATATTCGAATAAAAGTAGTGCTATTTTACCTATAAAAGATAAAAAAAATCTTTTAAAAAAATTTTTTTTTTTGAAAAATTGACTCCGAACGTTAGAATATTAATCTGAAATTTAGCTGAAACGCTATCACTCTCCACAAAATCCTAATGTTAATATTTTTTATTTCCTTCTTACACATGATACATATGACAGTTATCTTCAAAATGGTCTACAATCTAAGAGAAAATTTTAAAATGCAAAAATAATACATGCAATTTTATGTTCTAATATGAAAATTTTCCCCAATTCGTCATTCCTTTCCTTATAAAAACCGCCAAAAATAAAAAAAACTACAATTATATCACAGAAATATTGCAAGAGTTGTAGACAGAAGCATAAAAAGAAAGAATATTCAAAGAAAGTAACTAAATTAAACAAAAAATGACAGATAGTTCAAATTCCACTTCACTATCCCATTGAAATAATATTTAATGGAATAATAACTATTAATTTATGAAAAATTAGAAAATTAACTAAATGTAAAATAGAAAAGTAAATAAACATAATTATATTTCACCGCCCTTCAAAAATATCCAATTATAACACAATTTCCTTAGCAATACAAAAACAAACAAAAATGAAAACAGTATGTGACTATCACAGAAATATTCCAGAGTTCAACAGTAATCCGTATACTGAGAATTAACCCAGTAGAAAAGGATTAATGAAAAAAAGAAAACTAAAGGAGTAATATTAGAAAATTAACTTTAAATAACTCCAAATAACTACGAAATTACAAATCCATGCGTTCACTTACCTTGGACATCTAGAATTAACATCCAACAGGTGCGCATGCGCAGTTCTTATGAATGATTGATTCCATCGGCTGGGGATGAAATATTATTTAAAAACTGTATTTATTTAGAATTATTTTAAAGCTTCCAAACTTATCTTAGAATTATCTTAAGGCTTCAAAACATAAGTTTACCAAGTTTCAACCAGATTCGTCAAGAAATGTAAAGTATACGTTACATACATACATACATACACACATAGACACTTTGCTTTATTTATATAGATAGATATATGTTTTGCCACATAAAATAGAAATATATTTATTGTATTATTTTAGTCCTTATTGTTAAAAGAAATATGTTAAAAGCTGAATGCTTCAAAGGAAATATATGCCTTCGAAATCTGTGTTCTTCAGATTCCACATTCCGAGAAGCTTGTTGATAGGCCGATAATCTTCTATTCCTTGCGGAATTTTTTTTCCCCACCAAATCTAGCCCTTTTTTGGGTGGCATTTTATTTTTTCAATTTTAAGTGCAAAGTGGGCGAATCCAGACTATATTATGAATATAATAATAATATGAATAATGCGTAACTGAAAAGCATAAATTATATATATAATAGCCTCTGTCTCTGTATAACACTTCCGGGCTGTACTCATCTTTCAATTGAAGCCCTCAGTAAACAAACAGCCGGTTAGGCTTAATTTCAATTTCAGATGTGGATCAGAATTTTTTCTTACCTAAAAACTAATATCTTCTCCATCAAATCACGTTTGTTCAGCCTATTTTTCTATAAAACATTAAGAACTAAAAAAAAGTGGATGCTTTTAGCTGTATATTTAGCAGTTTTTAAAAATCTGTTTACTTTTCCGATGAATTCTGAAAGTAAACAAACTTGAATGTGAATGATCAAGTAGCTCAAGTAGTCATATCGCGTAGTGATCTGTAAAAAACTGGATGGCAGTCTACTACTCCAATCGCATGAAAAACTAACTAAATAAAAAATAATGAAAGGGTTTGCTTTTACAAGGTGTGGATTAAATGCAATATTGTTAGATAATTCGGGATATTTTTAACTTTCATATACTTTTTCCATTATGACGTCATTATTACTATTATGACGTCAAAATGACGGGTTACCTTCTAGTATATAAATAAAAAGAATGCTAGAAAAATTATAAATCTATTAATTACAATAATTAAACATACACAAATGTATAAATTTAAAATAAAATAATTTAAAATTTAAATTTTATCATCCTTTATTTTTTGAAGGGTTAATCAAAATTATGTTATAAAGAGAATATGAAAAGCATATGAAAATAATGCTTCAGAACTTCCGATGAATAATGCGTAAATGAAATAGCATATGAAAAAAGCAAAAAAAGCGTATGAAAACTAAGCATATGTAAAGCATAAATATATAAATAAAAGAATGCTAGAAAAATTATAAATCTATTAACTATAATAATTAAACATACACAAATGTATATATAGCAGTATATATAACATCAATTTATACATACACAAATGTATATCTATGTATATATAGCAGTACATATAACATTTAGATATACATACACAAATGTATATCTAAGTGTTATACAGATAAAATTAAAAAGCGTATGAAAATTAAGCATATGAAAAGTATGAATACTAAAAGCGTATGAAAATTAAGCATATGAAAAGCAAAAATACATAAATCAAAAAAGAATGCAAGAAAAAAATACAAATCTATAAAGATTCCAAACGGATTATTGCTTCTTTTAGGAAACAGCCATGAAGCTACAGGTTTCAGAGTCCAACCATGTTTCAGAGTCCAACTTGTGTAACTACTGCCACTCGCTGCTACTGTCGTCTGATAAGCAAAATAAATTAAATAATTCAATATTATTTTGATTTTTCACGCTAGAGGAAAAAATGCCACGCCCACTTTAGAGTCACTTGAAATAATTAAACACACACAAATATATAAATTACACAAAAGGTTTTTTTTTTTAAATTCTGTAATGTGTCTAAATCTCCACTATGGAAATATATCGGAGAATTCCATCATTTTAATAAGAAATTTCTAAAATGAAAATAGCAACAAATAACGTCTGTTTATAATCTGAAGACGATGTTAATTTCACTGAAATGTTTTAAAATATAAATTTTAGATAAGAAATATTTAACGTATTTACTACGCATTACAGCGTTTCAATAAGAAATGTCTGAAATGAAAATGGCAACAGAGAACGTTTGTTTACAAAATAACGCGGCGAAAGAAAACGACAATCGTTAATCGAAATGTCTTAAAGTATAAATTTTAAAGTATAAAATCTGACTTGAAAGATTATTATTTTCATTTATTATTCTGGTTTAATATATAACTTGCAACTTTTTGATTTTATTTATTTTTATCTTTTCGCTCGCTGTTTGCGAGCTAACCCTAATGTGGACGCCATATTCAGAGGGGTGATTCCACAAAGTGTAACAGCTTACATTTAGTTTCAAAATTGTTGGTTTTTTATTAATTAAAAATCAACGGTAATTAATTTCGATTTTTGAAGTTCTTCAGATGCCTCGGCTGTTTTTAAAGACGCCTGAATGTAAAATTTCACGATCGTTGCTCCTAAACTGTGGATTTCTATACAATTATAGATAGACAAACATTCATTTTTTATATTAGATGTATATATTTATGTTTTACTTTTCAGCTTCTTTTGCTCCAAAGATGAAAGGTCAAATCTAGATGAATTCTGAGGAGTTAATTATAAATTTATATATTTTTATATTGGATTTTCTTTTATTATCTGGGTGTATAACATTTCACATGCTTATTTTTCTATGTTATTTATACTGTGTTTAGTTTTTAAATTGATTTTGGTTAACAAACATTCGACAAATTGACATTTTTACTTTTCAGCTTTACTTTCCAAAAGACAATTTGACATTTTTCCTTTTCAGCTTTTAGTGGTTTATTATAAATGTATGTATATTTTATGTTATACTTATCAGCTTCTTTTGCTCCAAAGATAGAAGGTTAAATCTTGCTAAATTGTTTAGTTTTTAAATTGATTTTGGTTAACAAACATTCCACAATTTGACATTTTTACTTTACAGCTTTTAGTGGTACAATGATGAAAGAATGCATCTACCAAAATACTGATATATGTATAACATTTCACATGCTTTTTTTTGGCTATGTAATTTATACTGTGTTAAGTTTTTTAATTGATTTTGGTTAACAAACCTTCTTAAAATTCCGGGCAACGCCGGGTACTTCAGCTAGTATATACACTCATGGACAAAAAAATTAGCGCACCAAGAAGGAGTCGTCAAAATGAAACGAAATTTTATATACGTAATGACTACTTTGATATAAGTAAATGATAAGAAAATCAAAGAAAAAGGATAATTTATTTCAGAGAAAAAGGCAAAAGAACGGAGGAGTTAATACTCCGTTGGACCCCCTCTAGCGCGAATGCACGATGCGATACAATCGGGCATTGAGTCATACAAGTTCTGTATGATGTCTTGAGACATTTCGTTCCATATTTGCTGTAACCTTGCCTCTAGTTCGTTCAAACTCGTGGGATGCCCAACTCGTCGTCCCAAATTATCCCAGATATGCTCGATTGGAGACAAATCTGGGGATCGGGCAGGCCAAGGAAAGGTAGTAACAGTGCGGAGACAGTCTTGTGACACCCTTGCCGTATGAGACCGAGCATTGTCTTTTTGAAAAATGGCTCCTGGGAGCCGTTGCATGAGTGGCAACACTTGTGGTTGCAGGATTTCATGAACATACCGCTGGGCTGTCATGGTGCAACGGAGGTGCACCATGTGCTAGGGGTGACCGTGTATTGTAGGCAATGGCCCCCCATACCATCACACCAGCTGTGGGAGCGATGTGTCGCTGTACAGCAAAGGCAGGATTGAAGCGTTCACCACGGGCTCTCCACACACGAACACGATTGTCATCACTGCCGAGATTGAATCTGGATTCGTCGCTAAAGACGACCTGGTTCCATTCCGCTGCTGTCCAGTTTCCTCGTGCGCGGCAAAACTCCAAACGGAGGCGTCGATGGGTGGGCGTCAAGGGCAGCACACGTAATGGGCGCCGCGATACCAACTGTCCTTCAGCCAGGCGCCTTCGTATGGTTCGAGAAGACACAGAGGCCCTCTAGTGAAGGTGCTACCTGTTCCTGGATGGCGGCCGATGAAGCAGTTGGCTGTACGCGTGCATTTCTTACGATGTGGCGGTCTTCTCGACGACTGGTCTGTCGATGGCGTCCTGAGCCTGGTCTTCGTGTACATGACATCTCTCGGGTCCACTGGTCCCAACACCTCCTCACAACACAATCAGAGCGGCCTAATTGACGAGCTACTGGCCTAGCTGACCATCCAGCTTCCATCATCCCGACGATTCTCCCCCTCTCAAACTGCGACAACTGCTTATATTGTCTTCGAACACGGCGTAATGACATGTTTATCTCAGCTCTTCCTTTGTAAATGATTCAGCACATTCAAACAAGCTTTGGTTTCCTGTTTTACACTCCACAGAGTACGATGTTCAACGCCCTCTACCGGCTATACGTAATGCGAAATCACGCTGCATTTCTAATCATTTGCATATCTCCCCGATACGTACCTTCATTGCAAGTTTCGTTACGATCCCGCAATTATTTCTTGGTGCGCTAATTTTTTTGTCCATGAGTGTATATATACACAGTCCAGTCATATTAATGTGACCACCGCCTACTTTTGACGTCAACGTAAAATAACCAATCGTAGAAGGTACGTGTCATCAGCAAATTCGGTGGATATATAAAGTGTGTTGTAGGCATTTCAGTTCTTGCAGTCATGCAGAAAAGGAGCGTTTTATCCGACGTCCAAAAGAGCATGATCATTGGCTTTTTGGCCAAGGGTAGAAGCATTTCCGAAACGGCTAATTTTGCAAACTGTTCGCGGGCCGCCGTGCTAAAAGTATACCGTGCATGGTAAAATGGCACTATCCAGAATCAGCGACGTGGCAAATGTGGTGCACCACGGGCCATAGATGGCAGAGGTGAACGACGGCTGCGGAGATGCATTCGGGCGAATAGACGTGCAACCGTTGAGCAACTGACCGTCCAGATGAACCAAGGGGCTACCAACAAGTGTCTCCACAAAGACGGTTAAGCGAACGTTGCTGCGTATGGGCCTCCGCAGCAGACTCCTGGTTAATGCACCTATGCTGACTGCTGTTCATCGGCGACGAAGGCTGGAATTCGCACGCCAGTACCGCAACTGGACTTCCACTGACTGGAGACAGGTGGCTTTTTCCGATGAATCGCGTTTTATGCTCCATCGGACAGATGCACGTTGGCGTACACGGCGTGACACGTCTGAAAGCAAACACCCTGCAACAATGTCCAAGCTGGAGGATCGTCAGAAAGAGTCGACTCTTTTTGAAGATCCCTGTTTTCAAAATGACCCGATTCTCTGAATGACCGACGGTGTATCTGCTTATTGTTATAGATCTCGTTCGTGAACGACCAGGATCCGGGTCTTTGGAGGTGGAGTTCGGGCAGCGGTGATTGATGTGCTGGCCAGCTTCTGAGTAACGGGGGAATAAGTCAACGGTGAAATAAGCAGTCTATTGTAATGAATTACGTTTTCAGTGTTGCGGTTGAAATAACGATTGATGTAGAGTAGAAAATACGATTTCATCCATTTAGTAATATGTAATGACGGGTGTATGTATATACTATGTTCTAGCATCACTCTCGATTACTCGAGCAATTTAAACCAAACTTGGTATACATATGACTTACAATATGGGTATAAATACTGCTGGGTAAGACACCCCTAGCACCCCTAGAGAGAGGTGGGAAGGGGGGGCGATGTAAAACTAACCGAAAACGACTGATATTAGTGTCGAATCCATAGTTTTCGGGATCGCTGAACTAAATAGTGACACTCCTGAAGCCCTTTAAGGGCAAGTTCAGCCCCTTCCCCCCCCCAAAAAAAAAAAGCATTGGGGGTAGGGAGAAGAAGGGGTGAAAAACAAAATGTCCAAAATGACCGAGAGTGGTGTCAAATCCATAATTTTAGGGGTCGCTGAGGTGAATAGTAACACTCACGATTCCGTTTAAGGACAAGTTCAGCCCCCATCAGCATTGGAGGGAGGGGGGGGAAAGGATTAAAAATAAAATGTCCAAAATGACCGAGAGTAGTGTCTAATCAATAGTTTTCGGGGTCACTGAGATAATTAGTGACACTCCCGATGCCGCTTAAGGGCAAGTTCAGCCCCCCATCAGCATTGGGGGGAGGGGGGATAAGGGGGGAAAATAAAATTTCCAAAATAATCGAGAGTAGTGTCGAATCCATAGTTTTCGGGGTCGCTGAGAGGAATACTGACACTCCCGATGCTATTTAAGTACAAGTTCAGCGACCATCAGCACTGGGGGAGGGAGGAGGGAGAAATAAAATGACTTCGATTTTGCACTAAAGGTAGAATTCATTCCTTTTCCTGTCTAATAAAAAGTCGGGATAAATAAATACCCGAAACATTCGGGTAAACATCTAGTTACTAAATAAAATCAAAATGAAACATTACTGCAGGCCAATCAAACATAATGAAATATTCTCAAAAATATAAAAGATTAAGTTGAAGAATATGTTAATAGTTCATATATTAAACGACAAAGGTCGTCTAAGGTAGTGAACGAATTAACTTAAAAATGTCCTCTTAGAAACTGCTTAAAAATTACTTTTAAAAAAAATATGTTTCTTATTTTTGGTTTACGGTGTGAAAGAACTTTTTTTTATGTCACAGAAACATATAATCAGATACACACCCAGTTGTTAAACAATTTTGCGTTTGAAATATCATGACAAAAACTATCCCTCGTGATAAATATATACATATTTTTGTATATCTTTTAATATAAAATAATTATACAACTTTTAAAACAAAGCATATGTTCAGTTAATGAAGTTATATATTCATACAAGTATACTTTTCACTTTTCAGTAATTACTAATATATGTAAAAAATAAAAGTATTTAAAGGAAATAAAAAACAGAGTTCGTTCTTGACATAAAATCAAGGAGTCAAATTGACTCATCAGATCTCGACGCACAACATTAAATACCTTCGTATGTAGGCTGGATATGGGCAAGTTATATTCAAAAACCGGAAAGTCCCTCTATGAGGTCAGAGAGGGTGGGAGAGGGTATGATCACCCCCCCCCCCCAAGATGTCGCTTATGGGGGGTGCTCGGTCAAAATTGAGCTGTCAGCTAGCTAAGACGGACTCCGATTTTTCTGGTGCTATATAAATCGGAGTCGTACACTTCAGCCCGAAGCCTAGAATACCCAGGGGGCATTAGAAACAACAAAATTTATATATATATATATATATATATATATATATATATACACTGAAGTGCCACTGAATTAGGGATAGCAAAGCCTACGCAAATTGTGTAGCGCTGCGCATCATGTATGCAAAAGTGAGGGCGCTGTGGTAACTGCATATATAGCGCGTACTGTGGTTGTTCTGAATTAGTTGTTGGAATTGCCAGTATGGGTAAACTGCCTGATTTAGACGCCTTCGATCGCGGACAAATCGTAGGTGCGCGACGCTTGGGCCACTCAATTTCCGAAATCGTCAGACAGCTAGGATTTTCAAGGTCGACAGTGTCAAGAGTATACCAAGAATACGTGGATGGTGGAAAAAAAAACTAGCGATCGGGCAAACTGCAAAGGACAATTAGCCTTGACAGTGCGTGGTGAGAGACGGCTCAAGCGTATTGTACGTAGCCAGCGAAGTCAAACATTAGCTCAAATTACCACCCAGTTTAATGATGGTGCCAGTCGTACAGTCAGTAAACGGACTGTGCAACGCTCGCTTCACCGTATGGGTTTCGGGAGCCGTCGACCTACGAGAGTACCATTGCTCGCCATCGGGCTGCACGTCTTGCCTGGGCAAGAGAGCACAGAGACTGGAGTGTAGAGGACTGGAACGAGTAGCATGGAGTGATGAGTCTCGATTCCGACTACTTAACGCCGACGGGAGGCTCAGAATATGGCGTCAGGCTCATGAAGCCATGGATCCTGCATGCCTGGCTGGAACTGTACAAGGGCATGGTGGCTCAATCATGGTCTGGGGTGTTTTTTCGTGGCACAGTTTGGGATCTTTGGTGCGTGTACCAACCTCCCTCAATGCAATTCGGTACGTAGAGTTGCTGGGTGATCACCTCCATCCGTTTGTGCTGTTCTGTTATCCGGACGGTAACGGAGTTTTCCAGCAAGACAACTGTACCTCTCACAAGTCACGGTGGCTACTGTCTGGTTGGAGGAGCATTCCTCTGTCATGAATTGGCCACCTAGAATTCCAGACTTAAATCCTATTGAGCATCTTTGGGATGTTTTGGAACAAGGCGTGAAAGGCCATCACACAGCACCAAAGAACCTTACTGAATTATGGACAGCTTTAGCCAATATTTGGCAAGCCATTCCCGTGGAACGCTTCCAGAAACTTGTTGTATCTATGCCTCGTCGTGTGGCAGCCGTTATCAAGGCCAGAGGAGGCCCAACTCGTTACTAGGTAGGTATCCCTAATTCAGTGGCACTTCAGTGTATATATATATATATATATATATATATATATATATATATATATATAATTTAATGTTTGTTTGTTTGTTTGTTTGTTCGTATTTTATGCGCTTCCGTACCGTTCATCCGATTGCGATGAAACTTGGTCAACTTATTGCTTGAATTTGCGCGATGGTTATAGACTACTTTCTTGCCGCTACGACGTTCCATTCCCGAATTATGTTAGAAGTATCAACGGATATTGAAAATCGCCCCCAAAAAAAAATAGCCAAATTTCCCCGGATATTTTTGTTCAAAGCCATTGTAACATTTCATTGTTGCCAATTAAATTATAACATTTCCGTAAAAATAAATAGACATGAATTAAAAACGTGATTTATTCATATATTGGCGCATGCAAGAATGAATTTTAATATATTATTTTCATGTACGTGGCAACGCCGGAATGTTTCTTTTTAAAAATGAAAATATAAGGATGGAAAGTCATTCATTTTCAATGAATGTGTTATGTATCCATTTCATGAATTGAAACTATCCCAAGCTACCTGTTTAAACTCAAATATACTACAGGACACGTTGACTTAGCTAAAAACACGTGCGTTTAGCCTTGACGCGATGATTTATGTAACTGAAGTGACATTGAAACATAGCAGATGATTTAGTTTTGAGAAAAAATTACAATCATGAAATACGTGTATATTATAATTAAGAAAGGCTGAAAGTGGCAATGAAATGTAGCAGACGATTTAGTTTCTAGAAAGAATTTCGAGTATGAAATCCGTGTATATACTTTTTCTATAATAATTACCAGATTTGCTGTGTTTTAATATTGAATGTGATCTCAATCCATTCAAACATTATTCATTATTTTTCTATAATAATGAATCCATTCAAACGCTATTGACTAGCTGTAAATTAATGCTTTAAAATGCCCAAAAAGAGGAGAGCAGCTTTTAATCCTGCAGAAGTAAGGGGAAAATGTCAATGATTGTTGAGAAATGGGCAATGTGATGAAAAAATAACAGAAGAGCGCGATGCTAACAGAATTCGAAATGCAGTTAGACGCACATAAGAATCTGAAGAAAAAACATTCCCAAGAGCTCGTAGGTAACAGAATTCGAATTGTAGTGATCCGAAGCAGTGAGACTGATGAAGAAACTTTTAACGCGTCGAACATACGATCGTCTTCGAGCTTCAACATCGAAAGGAGAGGAAAGCGATGAACAACGACAGCACCGACAACAAACTAATGTTATATGCTACCGCAAAAGAATTTTAGCGAAAACTGTAGAACATCATAATATGAGGCTAATCATTGAAAATAATAATAACAGAAACTGAATTTCCGAGCGAAGCCGGGTAATACATCTAGTATATATGTATATATATATATATATATATATATATATATATATATATATATATATATATATATATATATATTTATATATACACGAGGGTCATTCTAAAAGTAAAGAACGTTTGTTTCTCTAGTCATTTTTATTCAAGATAATGAAAGAAAGCTTATTTTACAACACATTTTGATATCTTACCTAATTTTCTACGTAGTCGCAGTTCAAATTGAACCATTTGTCAAAGCGCTGTACCAGCTTTCCTATGCCTTCTGCATACTCACTTGCCGTCAAGTTTTTGAGCCAGTCACTAACTTCCTCTCTCAGTTCGTCATCATTTCCGTAGTGGTTTCCGCCCAAAAAATCCTTCAATTTGGTAAAAAAAAGAAAGTAATCACTGGGGGCCATGCCCGGGCTATAAGGCGGATATTCAAAAACTTCCCAGTTAAATTGCTGAAGCAATTCCTTCGTCAACACAACAGCATGCGGACGAGCGTTATCCCGAAGAAGCACAATGCCGCTGGACAACAATTCACGCCGTTTGTTTTGAATGGCTTGGCGTAGTCGGGGAAGGGTCTGGCATTTAAACATAATGCATCATTTTCGAACTGGAGCTTCATTCATAACATTTACATAAACTTCAGTTATCTGTCTAGAAATTTCAATAGGGCGAATGTGTCTTTGCATTCAGGAAGCGTATTACGCTACGAACCTCACACTTGGCGTTATCCTTAATTTTGTCACACATTTTAAAAT
The DNA here is from genome assembly GCA_907164885.2 of Dolomedes plantarius. Classification (NCBI taxonomy): domain Eukaryota; kingdom Metazoa; phylum Arthropoda; class Arachnida; order Araneae; family Dolomedidae; genus Dolomedes; species Dolomedes plantarius. Next base: position 110,859,165 of record OU015503.1, read on the forward strand.
AGCAAAAATAAACAGTAAATGACCGCAGCTGCTCGCTGTTAGCGTCAAACTGGCGGGAATATACGAGGTCAAACTGGCGGGGGTGGCACGAGAATTACGCGGCTCGTCAGATCAAAACGTTCTTTACTTTTAAAATGGCCCTCGTATATATATATATATATATATATATATATATATATATATATATATATATATATATATATATATATATATATATATATGAAATAAATTAAAAACCCTTTTTATTATTTATCACGCCCGTTCCAAAGTTTTCATCCTAACGCAACAGAATAACGTCCCCTTAACCTTTGAATCGCGACCTAAATCCAAACCGAAATAATTTATTAGTTTTTCCCCTAAGGCACGTGTGGCCAAAGCTTATATAAGCATTATATAACGGGCATCGCGAGACCATCACCTCATATGACGCGACTTAATCACGTGTCAGTTTTTAACCAATTAAAGTTCAGCCAGCCTGAAAAACTCGCGCTTTTCTCAATAATTCCGTAGCTTTTTGGGTGCCTGCTCTCAACCAGGAAACATGTAGAGCTGTCCGTGAGTATTTTACAGCGGTCCTGCCGCTGGTCGGGGCGCCGTACCCGACTAGCCGTGATGTATTTGGAACGTTAAATTTGACAAGTGTATATCCAGTCTTTTTAAAACCCCATTCTTAATTAAAGAAGTGTGAAGTTTTTGTGGAGTACTATATTTTCTGCCTGGACTTCCTTCCTATGCCACTACGACTACAAGATTTCCCTGGGACGCTATGCTTTCTCGTCCCTGATGAGTCAACGGCCAAGTTATGTGCCCGGCTACAACCATTACTACAACTATTATTATCATTACATATATATATATATATCGACTTTATTATTTCTAGTGAACGATGAACCGATCGTTCAGAGCCGTTCAGTATAGTGAACGGTTCCCAAAGATCCGGATCTCTCTACTGATCCCAGTGGCGCACCCAAGGGGGGGGGGGCCTGCACCCCAAAGAAGTAGAAATATTGATTTTGCATTATAAATATTTGTATTCCTTCATCTCGGCCCCCCCCCATGTATTATAAATATTTTTATCCATTCATTTCGCCCCCCCCCCAAGAAAAAATTCTGCGTGCGCCACTGACTGATCCGTTTTGCCCATCACTAAAATAAATCGTTTTCATCACATCCAAAGTAATTTCTCAAATCATGAATACTAGCGATTAACCGCATTACCTATAACTTTTTGATTTCTCATCACCTTCGAGATCAACAGTGTTGAATGAAAACGTTTTTCGGAAGATTGTTTTCTGACAACCAAGCAGCTGTTGTATTTTAGAAGTGGAGTTCCTGGACCTGCTGGTTTTAACTCCTGTCAGCAAGATATTTTGTAGTCAATGTAAATGTGCTCAGTAAAATTTAATAGTCGTTATGATATAATAAGTATTAGGATAAAGATCTTTTAAGGTAAGTTAAAATATTAAGGCCTTCATGAATTGAAGGAAAAGGATAAAATAAGTTAATGATAAATTAACATGAGAAGTATCAAGTAATTAAGGTAAAATTAATTTCAATAGAGAATTTAAGTATTAAGTAATAGAGAAGAATAATTATCTGGTAAGGGAGGTTTTGGCCCACAGTAAACTAGATGTTAAGTTAGCTTAAGGAAAAAAAAGGCCCCATTCAGGGTCATACAATAATAATGTGATAATTGCAGAATTCCACTGGGGGAAAAGTGAAAGTGTCAAGATAAGGGAATTTGGACTAAGCGACACCACCTGGGCCCGAACCCACATCGTAGGGTTTACCGGGCCTTGTTTTCTGACAGATAGTCTTCCACGGTTAGTTGACGCAGATTTTTTCAGAAGCAATAATCAAGCAACTTAAATAATAACATAAAATTTACTTATTTCATTAATGATTTTACTATAAAAATTATGCGGTGTGTCATCTTGCAAATTCTTTCCAAAAAAAGAAGAAAATTTTTTTTCGTAAGTGTGCAGTTTATTCTTAAAATAGGTATTTTTTTTACAACAGATCGTCTTCCATTGTAAGTTGACGCCTTTTATTTAAAAACGATAATCAATCAACATGGATAATTCATAGGACCATAGAAAGATGTGATGAACCGTGTTTCTTAGGCCTCGCTTTCTAACGCAGAGATTTCTGAAAGTAACATCGGGGAGCGAATGTGCGTCGAAGAGAGAAAACGAAGTGGTCTGATTAGTCGACTCCAAGACCTTTCAGATTGCTTTGTCAAAGTGACGCAGCTTCTTTTTCTTTATAGTTCTGTCGATACTTAGTTAGGTGAAGTCTTTGGCTAGATTTCTATTGTCAAGTAAGAGATGGAGGAAAGAAAGATTCAAGGTTCAAGATCCGTTAAGAGATAATTCGTGAACATGAAGGGTGGTGCGCGGCTTCATCTGGGCCACGCCTTTGGGAGCAAATATTTCTATCTATTGTGGCGTAGACGATTGCTAATAGCCATAAGGTGAAGAAGAGATAATTCGGATGATTTACTTATTTCATTAATGATTTTTCTATATAATTTAATTAATGATTTTAAAATTTAACAATGTTTCATTTTGAAAATTCTTTCAAAAAAAAAAAAAAATAGAGAAATTTTTTTTTAGGTATACAGTTTGATTCTTAAAATAGGTATTTTTTATACGAATTGCATAACTGGATATAACATGCTTTTTGAAAAAGAACTTTTAATTAATTGTTCATATCTAACGTAATATTCAATTATTTAGTAACTAGGACCAAAAAGTAAATAACAGAAAACTTTCTGAATTGGCAAATTAAGTATAATAAAAACTCTGTAGAAGAATTCAGGTAAAACTTTTTCAATATTGCAATGGATACAGTATTATGCAAATTCAGTAGAGCCCTGATTATCCGCAAGTGCGAGTGGCGCGAAAAAATATTTTGATTACAAACCTCAAAAAAACCAATTTTAATTTTTAATCCAAGCCAACTTACAAGGGAAATACAATAGACCCTGTACGGAGGTGTACGATGTTTAAGAAAATAAGCACAGGGGACTGTAAATAATATAACATAAATTTAATAGCGAGGCATTGTTTGCCATAGTAAACTCCGCTTGTTGCAGGAGCTCCCTGCTAGACCGATTCAAAGTTCGTTCTGGTGCATTCTTGCTCCTAGAGGGCGTACATAGACAAATGGGTGGAGACGTCACAACAAACATTACGTAACACCCTGCAGTGCAAACGTCGAAATTGAACGTTGAAGGTGAGAATATCGACGAAGAGAACATAGAAGAGTGGCTGGAATGCGACGCAAGTGAGTCGGGGTTTGAACGACTGACTGGCATAGAGATAACGAACAAAGCAATGGGAGTGAACGAGAAGGAAAAACAAAATAAAAGTGAAGACGAGGCGCCTACGCGGATGACACACGAAACTGCTTGGCAGCACGTAGACGGATTGCTTCAATATTTAGAGTAACAAGATGACGATACACATCTGTCAAAAAAAAATCATGTTAAGGAAAGTACAATTTAGAATAAAGAAAAGGGGTTTTCAAAGCAAGAAGCGAAAATGAGTGACTGATTTTTTTAAAAAGGTGTAACTGAACACTTTTTGTACATACAGTATGTATGTATTGTTTTTTGTTTACCGTTCTTTATATTAGTGATTTAGACATAGAGCAAACGTGTCTGCTGTACTGTATTCATTTTTAGACATTTTCGGTTTATCCGCGATTTTTGTTATCCGCGGTGCCCTTAACACCCAATTCCGCGGGTTTTACTGTACCGTAAGATCTTGACTATAAATCGCACATGTGTATAATACGCGTGCTTGATTTTGCGCGAAATTTTCGGAAAATATGAAAATTCCACTATAATACGCACCCATAACTTTTCAATATTTTATTTAAAAATTGCACAAATACTTATTAACATAATTGAAATTTGTAATAAATATAAACGAAAACGTCAAATTCGGTTGCAAAAACAGAACTTAAATTTTTAATTCAAAACAAACAATGCTGTCATATTATCAGTCTTAATCTTTTTCATACGAAATGGTTTCAAACGAAATATGTGTGTATTTCTGTGCAGAATATAATGCAATATGTATTAAGTAGCAAAAAAATTGGGCTTTATCCAACTGTATTAACTCTACTCAGGATTTTTATTTATATTCCCGTTGACTATAGAGAATGCATAATGATCTTTTACTAGACCCAATTTAAAAATTACCATCGTTGAACAGTTAGAATCTCGCACGATCGAAGGTACTATCGTGAAAGGCGTCGTTAAAAATTGGAATTTAATTAATATTATTAATGATATGACGATAAAACAATCCTTTTTATATGTTAATTATCATATGTATATTTTTTTCTCGTTTTCTTCGGTATTGTTATCATCATCCTCTACTTGTAACAATATGTTCTGTCTTTTCATCGTTGAGACATTGTTTGGATCCGCAATATATTTCTTGCGTTGTGCCCCGCCCCTTTTAATCTTTCTGACCAGAAGGTATTTAATGGCGTTCGCCGGAATTTGATCTGAGAACCCCAGTTCCCAAGCCCATCCTCTAGGCAAACTCAAGCCCTACATTAATGGATTTTACAAGATTATCATCCATGATAGGATAACAATCTTTTGCGTGAAATAATCCAAATTCCAGAACCGTAATTTTACGATGACATAGACATGGTACAATAATGAGGCACCGGAGAGAAGGGCTCCATATCCTCGGTTGGAAAATTTTTAACGTAGGATTTCGTTCCTCCATAACGGTCCTTCGGAAAGCAAACTTTCAGACGCTAAATCCGTCCGTCCATCTGCCCTCGTGTATTATAATTTTGACAGAGTGTCAAACCTAGTCAGTATCGCATCAATAAGCAGTAAACAGTTAAACAGAAAAGTACCAAAATGCGTTAAAATTTCGACATACATATATGTATATATATACATACGTACATATATATAGATACATATATACATAACACATACATATATATACACATATATACATAACACATACATATATATACACATAGAAAAGAGGTAGGCAACGAAAGTAATCCTACGTTAGTATCCCGCGGTAGTTCGTTTAGAAGAGACGACCTGAAATTTTTTTATGCTTTACTTCTGACAAAAGTTATTTCAAGAAAAGTAAAAGAGTAGTAATTGATAAAATCCTGATTGTGTTTAAAATACCTAATATCAAAAATAAAGAAATAAATTTTTCCAAAATTTAAAGAAATTTATGAATCAGTTGTTAATATATAACAAAAAGTATTTTTTTAACTAATAATATATAACAAAAAGTATTTTCTACTGCGAGTTCTTTCTCCCCTGTGACGTAATGTGTGAAAACACAGTACTAAAAATACAAATCTATATTTGAGAAAACACAGTATACCCACCTATTTTTTTAGAAAAAAAGCACTGGGCATAGGTATATCTTCAGTTAACAAGATATCTTTTAAAACACATTTCCAATAATAAAATAACAGAAAAAAGATATTTTGTTAGCTTTCATTTAATTTATAATAGATGAGAAAATCATAGGTAATAGAAATACTTACTTTTTAAAAATTAAAATAGTCAATTTTTTTCGGGGTAGGGGGGGGGGTGGTTGCTGTACGCCGCTCCTTTTATTTATACATTCATTTTAAATCATTACATATATTCTAGACGTTACAGACATTGTCATTTTCATAATAAAACTTTTCAAGGGAAAACATTTCCAATTACAAAGGGACGAAAAAATTGGCTACGGTTCTTGTAACAATTCCCATATAATAACATCATGAAGCTATAGAATAAAATCATCAATTAAAAAGATTTCTATATAAGTCAACAGCATGAAGCTACAGAAGGAGCGGAAGCTTCAATGGGGAATTTTTCGAAAAATGAACCGATTGTTGTCGCTCACCGGTAGAGGGCGCGACGTGCAAGCGAAGTGGCTATTTTACATTGAGTTATACGGCGTGGTGGTGAAAGTTGTTTTATAAATTTTAAAATTTATTTTGTGTGCAGAAATATTCCAAACACGTGTTTTGCTCCGGGTTGTTCTACTGGCTATAGATCAGCTTTAAAAAGAAATAAAGAAACTGGACAGAGAAATCCTAGTATATTTGCTGCTCCTAAGGTAAGAACATTATTATTGTTTTGTGTTAATATAAGATGTATAATAATGAGAGAAAAGTACAGCTGCTGTGTTTTAAGTGAACGCAAAGTTAAGACATCTTAAGTTCTGCTGGAAATAACCATAATATTGAATTTAATCACTATTAAGTTAGTTAAATTACGTAAGTTAGTTAAAGTACGTAAAAGTAACCACTCCCCTTAAGGGGAGTGGTCACTTTTAAGTACCTTTAAAAGTATCATTTTTGGGCCTATGCTGGATTGTATGTACTACTCATGATTTTTGCTTGATTTACAAGAAATTTTTTGAGTAACTGCCTATAATACAGGTTATTATATATGCAATATTTCAAGGTAATTAATAAAAAATAAAATGATTTTTTTATGCATAAAAAGTGAATATTTTTTTTAAATCGAGCATTCTGCAGTCAACTACTGTGCGCATTCTATCAAAATAAATTATTAAGTTACATTAATAATTGCTTACTATATGTGATTACAACACTTTAGACAACAAAATCTACCAAAATGTTTTAACCTTAATATATTTTAATTTTTAAAGAATTTTTTATAAGCTTTTACTCAGTCATTTTTGAAATTTCTAATTAAAAATAGCACGTACTAAAAGGTTTTAATATATTTTAGAATAATGTTGCTGGATTATGTTGCCTGAAGTATTGTAATCACATATAGTAAAAAATTATTAATGTACCTTAATAATTTATTTTGACAGAATGCGCACAGTAGTTGACTGCAAAATGCTCGATTTAAAAAAAAAAAATTCACTTTTTATGCCTAAAATGTCATTTTTATTAATTACCTTGAAAAATTGCATCTATAATAAACAATATTACAGGCAGTTACTCAAAAAATTTCATATAAATCAAGATTAAATCATGAGTAGTACATACAATCGAACATAGGTCTAAAAATGATACTTTTAAAGATACGTAAAAGTGACCACACCCCTTAAGTAAATAAGTTTTCATTGTATGATAAGCAATGTTGTTACTATAAATGCTTATGCAAAATCTGCATACAAAATCTGCTTATGCAATAAAATGCGTACTTTGTGAAAATTCAAAAATATAGCTGATTTGTCCTTGTCAAAGTTATTTGTTTTTTTCTTTTTAATTCGCTGAAAAAATTTGTATACAGTAATTTACCAACTTGACGATTATACCTCCGGTTTTAAAAAGTGTAATCTGAGATGCTTTGACTGATTTTTTTTCCAAAGGAAGATATTTTAAAGTATTGTCTGATTAAATACTGAATTGACTTCCTATTTTATTAGTCCTGATAAGAATTTATTTGTGATTGATAGAAAATGTTGCTTTTCTACTGTGTGTGTGTGTGTGTTTTGGTTAATCACTATTATTTCTCACATTTTTTTTCCATAAGAGATTATGAACAATGATAAAAAACTTTCTTCACAATTCTTTTCTGTAATTTCATTTCCTTAATTATTAAATTATTACAAAAATCTGAACTAATTTATTCTGAAACCAATACACAATTATTCTGAAAAAGTTTATTTACTCATTTCCTTTAAGAATTTTATTGAATTGTAGCAAAAAAAAACACTTGAAATAAAGATTTTGAATGAAAATAAAAAATTGTTAAATTGAATAAATAAATTCACATTAAATACGCACTAAAATAAAACAACTTACTTTCGCTAGGAAAAATACGAAAAATCCATATTAAAGCGTATGGTTGTCCGTGTCAAAGCCGCCCTCTAGTGGCGGCGACAAAAAGGGAGACACATTTTTAATACTCACTTCCCCTCCTTTGTAGCTTCATGGTCAACAGACAGCAGTGGGAGAAAAAAGAAATACCTATTAGATTGCTGTCTTTTTTATTGGCATTTCGTCTCCAATGATAGAAGACGATCGCTGCGAGATTTAATGCCCAAAGTGTAGAGAATCTGCCTGATATCGATTTACTTATTACATTTACAATTTTACTGTAAAATGTTTACGGTAGCTCAATTTGGAAATTCAGTATGCACTTGCTATTGTCATGGGAGATGTATAGTACATGCACCTCGCAAAGAAATGTTCACCTTATCCGACACCTTTTTCAAAGCTTTGAAAATAATAAAGGACCGAAAATTTCATCGTTTTCTAAGGGTTAGCACCCTTGCGCTCACAACCTTAAATATTAAGTTATTATCACATTCAAAGAAATTTCCAAATCTTGAATTATAGTGAACATCCACGTTTTCTCCGTAAATTCGCAATTTTGGCAGTTTTCATAACCGTTGAGGTAAGCATTTGTGTTTAAGACGTTACTAGTAAACTTAATTGCACCGAATGGGGCCCGACATAGCATCTAAACTCTTCCGGGCTGTACCCCCACCGGTGGGTGTAGACCGCTGAATACGACCACGCCCCACATGAACTGCCAGACTTGCGGAGAGTAATTTAGATCAGTGTTGCGCGAACTTTTGTCGACTGCGACCCATTTTCTTTGAATGAAAAAAGGCGTGACCCCAATAAAAAATAATTGATAATAACAATTTTAAATTATCAAAAATTAGGAAAATGTTAAAAAATTATAGAAAAACGAAATAGCAAACTTTGAGAAACTATTTTAAAAATCAAAGAACTACAATTTTTGGGTATATATTTACTTGGCACGATAAAAATTTTTAAACCATATATTCCTTACCTTCTATATTCGTTTTTTTTTTTTTTTTTTTTTTTTTGGCTTGCCAAATCTCATGGGACTAAAACTTCATATTTAAATAGTAATATGCATTTGTATTTCATTTAGGCAAAGATTAGCAAAATTTGAAATTAAAAAAAAAATTATTTTCAAATTATGAGCCTCATATTTGAAAAGTATAAATTCCATTTAACTATATAAAACTAAACTATAAAAAAATCAATGAGAATGGTGAACCTGGACCTCATACAGTATTTGTTCAATAATTGGGGAAACATTTGAGGATGCCTCAGTAGGGTCGGTCGTTTTTTACTTATTTTAAAAATCGAAATCGTCTGTGGAGGGAAAAGCTGTGTATTGCCATCAAATGCTTGTAAAAAAATTTTTTTTTTAATTAAAATGTATTTAGGCCCCTCCGCCCGGTCCTTGAAGTTTCTCCAAAAATGTAAAAGAATGCATTTATTATTTATTTTTTAATTTTTTACTTATCAAACATTTTAACCGCCTGTAGTGGAAATTGTTGCATAGCAAAACCCTTTGTTTGTGAAAAAAATTATTTTGATGTGTCATATTTAATCCCCAGCTAGGCCGTCAAAATTTTGATATTTTAACCCTTTGAAGCAGAATATTTAATAAACATATTTTAAAATTTAAAGTCATTATTAAACTGAATGTCCCATCTGAGTGAAAGTGCTAAAACAGCTCTTTGCTTATTTTGCCAAAATTATGGCAGAATAACCGAGAATTCACCACGGGGAGGTGGCTGCATTCGAATTCCTCCCGCACCAATCCACCCTCCCAAACAAATACGGGCTCATTTTTTTTTTCCCGTTTAGTAATATAGCAATCTTACACTGTATATTTTGCCTTATTTTCAAAGTTTAGCATCAGCTGTCCAGACGCCAATGTTGTATGTATAAAGCCATCGCGACTTTTTGTTCCACAGACAGATGAGGATGCCTCTGACACTACCTTGACTGCCCTTTGACATCTTGTATACGGCATGGGAGAGTCCACAGCTTACTTTCAATAAAGCCACCTATTTCAGCCATTTTCTCAATTTCTGCACTGGGTATATGTTTAGTCAGTGGAGGTTCTGTAAGTGAACATTTCTTCCAATTGATCAGTTCTGCACAGTCGTTTGCGTGAAATATGAGAGGCGGAATGACAAAATCACAAGTTGTTTCATTGGAAAGCGTTCGGGCCTTCATGATTCTTCTGAAGACTAATTTCATCACATAGGATCGTCTGTCGTAAATCATGGCAATCAGCAGATTTTCTATGTGACCATAAAATCATTTATTTGCAATACAGGATCCACTACTAATTTCAGCTCATCGCTCAGATATCTTCAGTAGTGTATGACATCCCAAAGATTCTGTGTACCAGCTGTGCATGAAGACTGACTTTTAGTGAGAAACCAAACTTTTGCATACACTTTTGGAGCTTCCCACTTCTTTTGAAGAGATAGCAACTTGCTTAAAATCCTCATCAAAATAGAAATCATCTTCACTTTGAGAAGTAGAGCTACCATCCGTAATACTTTCACAATGTTGAGGTTGGCTATTTATCTCAGTTTCAGATTTTTGCTTATTCACACGTTCAGCATCCATTGCTTTCCTTGCCACAAGTTTTAGCACCCTAGTGATTTTAGCATCCAAATTCCACATATACATTTTCGTCCAAGATCTCTGGTCCTCCAAATATTCTTGTTCAAAAACCGGCATTTTTTTCTCGACTTCTCCCATGTGCACAATGAAAATTCATGACACTTACATGTTGAGATATCAAACAATGTTGGTTTTTGCATCATTTATAAACATTCTTAATTTAATTTTCGCAGATTCACTTGTTTTTTCTAGAAGACTTCTTTATATTCATGAATTTTTATATTCATGAACTTGTTTATGAATTTTTTTTATGAAACTTTATGAATTTTTTTTTATGAAACTTTTTTATGAATTTTTTTTATGATACTTTTTATGAAACCGCGCAGTACAATCACACCATCTATCGGTTCAAACAAACAAAGGTACTTGCTATGTAACAATTTCCACTACAGGAGGTTAAAATTTTTGGTATGTAAAAAATTAAAAAATAAATAAAAAATGCATTTTTTTTACGTTTTTCGAGAAATTTCAAGGGCTGGGCGGGGGGCCCTAGATATATTTTAATTTTAAAAAAAATTTCACAAACAAAGGGTCTTGCTATGCAATAATTTCCATTACGAGCGGTTAAAATTTTTGGTACTAAAAAAATTAAAAAATAAATAAAGATTGCTTTTTTTACGTTTTTGGAATAACTTCAAGAGCCGGGCGGATGGGACAGGGGGCTAAATGTATTTTTATTTAAAAAAAAATTTTTTACAAACATTTGATAGAAATACACAGCTTTTCCCACCATAGGCGATTTCGATTTTATAAATAAGTAAAAATCGACCCACTCTATGCCACACTCGTATAGTCGTTGTTTGGTACTTATAGGTACTCAGTTTGAAAACGAAGTCTCGTTCATATAGGACTAAGCAAAATTTGAGTTTGGTAGTGGAGTTCCTTGGCCTGACGGCTTTATCTCCTGTAAGCAAGATAACTGTAATCACAGTGGGTGTGCACAGTAGTTGAAAATTTAAGAGGAAATTAATATTAAGATGAGAATTACGCGTTAAATAAGAGAAGAAAAACATTAAGGTAAGAAGACAGCAAATGTTAAATTTGAGAGGGAAAAAGAGATAAGAATCGTTCATACAGGTTAAAGCGAATGGAAGCTATGTAGTTTTTAAGACTATTTGATTTGTGGTGACTCCATGTACATGAATATTTTCGCCATCAATATTTCCCTGTTTTGGATTGGCAAAACTGTATTTTTATGTTGGCGCGTTTTGGTTCTCTTTGCTAGCTGCTTTTCGCTTAGCTCTCGAAATGTTTTTCGCTTCTATGTTTTTCGCTTAGCTCGAGACAATTAGCAATATGATTAGTGTGTTGAAAATAAAGTGTAAATAATTATAAAAATTATATTTTCTTGAACATCAGTATATCAATCATGAAGCTACAGATCTGTAGCTTCATGATATCAATATACGTCTCAGGTTCCTTATTTAACAGTATCGTATATTTTAACATATAAAAAATCTAAATAAAAATATTAAAGATATGTAATTATAGAAAGTTTAAAGAACGTCTTTTAATTAAATAATCTATATATATAAAACAGTTCCGTAACTGACTGACTGACAGATAACGCAGCTTCATGGCGAGAAGTGAAGACCCCATTTAACCCTACGAGGGGAGAGGGCGACGGTCAATTTAGCGAAACCGTCCGACAGAACTGCCTCAAACACGACATTTTAATTGCTTTCTTGCGTTGGGGTTCAAGAAAAAGTATACAGTATTGAAAATACCCGCGCTTTGACATCGACCAACGTGGCTGTTGCGCTGGCTGTTTATTTTACATTTTGTAGATAAAAATGTCTCAAAGGACATAAGAATTTTTCAGTTGAGGAGATCGAGAAAAAAGTGCAGTGAAGGCAGCGCTGATGAGTCATTCGATTCATCTGCATTGGTAAGTAATTTCAGTTGTATTTGAAAAGAAAAAATTGTAATTTGACTTTAGCAATATCCTAATATTTTATTATTATTTTTTTTACTTGTAGGCTGTTTTAAAACAGAAAAAAAAAATGGATGGTAAGTAAACTATCAATTTTGTAATTAATTACCTGTTTATTAGAATTTCTTTTAATTATTTTCAATGCTATTTATAATATATCATTTTTACATTGCATGATATTTATCATAAATATATTTAATTAAAGCAAAATTTAAAAATGTCCTAATGCTTCCAGCTAGTTGTGGGTATAAAATGGAGTTCCCTGGTCCGATTGGACTTTATCTCCAGTAAGCAAGTTAATGGTGTCAAGATATCTGTGCTCAGTAAAGTATATATTAAAGTTAAGAGAAGTATAAAGTTAATATTACATAACTTTTAAGATTAACTTAAGGGGAGAGAGAGTAGGTATTTTAGTTAACTAGTGGAATAAGTAGGCTCAGAGTAGTAATTAGCTAGTTATTTTAATTTAAGTTAGAGTAGTTATTATTTGTTTCGTTATTTGTTTATTTAATTATTTTTAGTAGTCAGGAGGAAACGAAATAAAAAAGGCCCTCGTCAGGGTCGTACAACTACATAATGAGATGATAGCGAAGCCTCTAAGGAGAGGCTAAAAGTAGCAGGAGGGAAAATTTGGAAAATGGGAGGACTGCGCAGACGAGGGCCGAACCCCCGACCTGCGGGTCCCGAGGCGCGAGCGATAGCAGTGCACAACGCAAGCACGACTTAAAGTAAGCAGGATAGGTAGAGTATCGCTGTAGGAGGGCTAATGCTAACTCCTAAGGAGGCACGCCCGTGGGCGTTTACGATTAGTGGGAAGGGAGTGGTCATAGTCGGGAAGCTCCGCTATCGTCTCATTAGGTAGATTCGGAAGATATCCGTAAAATTTCTTTGATATTTTGTAGGCTTGTTGATAAAATGAAGTAATGCCGAAGTCTCTTCGGATGGTCTTGTTAGAGAGCTACCTAAAGGCTCGGCGGATCCGCCTGGGTCCTAATGCTTATTTAAGGGACAATTAAGTACTAAAAAAGTTCTGTTAGACTTTTCTGACATTTGTGTACAAGAATATCATATTTCTACTTTTGTTTATAAATCTTATTATAAATTTTTTAAAATGCTGTTAGTTAATCATTAAAAAAAGATCAAAATATTTTGATGCAGGAGACTTAGTTACCAGAAAAGATCACTGCATTATTAATATTTGAGGGTGGGGGATTGACACCATGACATTGTACACTTAAATAGCAAATATAAATTTAATAATTGTGCTTCAAAAGATTTCTGCCAAAGCTCAGTCATGTATCAGAATTATTTTGTGTAATCATGTAAAAGAACCACAAGTAAATATAATTGAAAATGCATATATTTTACGAACAATTTTTATTTTAGAAACAAACAAAATATTACAAAAGAATATTAAGTTTGTGTCTTGTTTGGAAGTTACAAGTTCTAAGAGCATAACAAACATAATGGCATGGTATTCCTATACTTGATTTTTGCTATCAAGAAATTTCTAAAATTTATTACAACTATGTATTTAATAATCATAAAGTTGAGAAAAATCCTCGAGAAAAAAATAGCTATTATAATTAACAAAATGAATGTTGTTTCAAAATGCTTTTAGAAAATTTCAATATTTTAAATATATTTAAAGCAAAATTATTTGCTATTTATACTAATTAATCCCCCCCCCAAAAAAAAAATAAAAATAAAATAAAAAAAAAAAATAAAATAAAATTGTTGTTATACAAAGTGAATTACAATCCCTAAGATTGTAACTACCACTAAAACAAGAGAAACAAAGTCTTGGCATATTGCTCAATCATCAAGTATGTCATTTGCAACAAAATACCTAGGTGAGACTCTTGACCGTAGGCTTACCTGGAATACCCACGTAATGGATACCATTAGGAAATGCAATGCCGCCACAGCGCAACTCCGCACCCTGCTAACCAGCTCCCATCTCTCCATGCACAATAAAGTCCTACTATATAAACAAGTCGTTAGACCTATTGCCCTTTACGCAATTATTGCCCTACGCACCTATTGCCCTATCGCACCTATTGCCCTTACGCAATTGCCGGTTTGGTTTTCTGCGGCCAAAACCCATATTGATAAGCTTGAGCGCTTACAGAACAGAACTCTCAGGCGGATCCGCCGTGCTTTCCAGTATCTTTCTAATAAAACTATCCGGAGAGATTTCGGCATTTTGTCATATTACCAACAAGCTTATAAGATCTCCAAGAGATTCTTTGACAATCTCCCCAATCTACGTAACGAGACGATTGCTGAGATTCCAACCTACGATCACACTCTTCCCGCTAACCGTAAACGCCCACGGGCGTGTCTTCTCAGGAGCTAACAATAGTACTCCCATCGCGATACACTCTCTAACTTGCTAACCTCCCTATGTGCTCTCGTAGCACACTGCTATCGCTCGCATCTCGGGACACGCAGGTCGGGGGTTCGACCCCCGTCTGTTCTTCCCGTTATTTTGCAAATTTTCCCTTGCTACTTTAGCCTCATTTTCGAAGCTTCGCAATCCTCTCGTTACGTAGTTGTACGACCCTGAAAAGGGCCTTTTTATTTTCGTTTCCCTAGGCATTACTTAATTAATTACTTTCTTAATAATTATTTTAACTTTATTCGAGCCATTATTCTAATTTAACTTAAATACTTAATTATTCCTCCTCCTTTAAGGTTTAATCACCTTACCTGTTCTGATTCTTATCTTAACACTTAATTAACTTAAAATTTATTTACTGAGCACACATACCTTGATGACAATTAACTTGCTTACTGAAGATAAAGTCCAAGTGGACCAAGGTACTTCCATCCCTCCTGCTATTTTTAGCCTCTCCATAGAGGCTTCGCTATCCTCTCGTTATGTAGTTGTACGACCCTGAAGAGGGCCTTTTTATTTTCGTTTCCTCATGTCTACTAAAAAATAAATTATTAAATACCGTAACTTTAATTAACTACTCTAACTTAAATTAACTTAAATATCTTGATACTTATCTGATCCATCTTAAAATTCTTGTTAACTAATTGACCTACTCTCTCTCCCCTTAAGTTAACCTTAAAGTAATGAATTCTTAACTTAATACCTCTCTCTTCCTTATTACTTAATTTACTGAGCACAGATATCTTGACACCATTAACTTGCTTACTGGAGGTAAAGTCCAATCGGACCAGGGAACTCCATTTTATACCCCAATTAGCCGGATCAAGGTACTTCCATTCATAGCCCCCAACCAGCTAGTATGTTATTTGGATATTGATAAATTTAAATCAAATCTTTGTATTAAGCTTTAAAATAAAAATTTCAGACTGAAATTGTTGGAAATATTTAAAAATTTTACAGCACCATACTTTATAGAAATTAAGCAATTGTATGTCTTACGTAGCATACATAGTTTTATGTTAATGCCTGCATAGAACTCTTCTTCATAATCATTTGCAGTTTTACTATATAATCTGTGAAAATAACTTCTATGAAATAACTTATGTTGATTTTTATGCATGAAATAATAGCTCTGTTCCATGTGCTATCTCATTTACTATATGTTTTTTATTATTTTCTAAACAGTACGTGGCATGAGGCATCTAACCTTAAAAGGAAAAAGAGAAGCAGCCGAGTTAGATAAATTTGAAGCTGAGGCTCTTCAAACCCAAAAAAACTATGGTGCAAGAAATAAAAAATGTTGCTGCTGAAACAACATCCCATCAAGGAATTCTGCTAAAAATTAATCATAATTTAGAAACATTAATTAAAAAAATGGAAGACAAAAATAAGTAGTTAGTCAGAAATAATAAGCTTTTAGAGCTCATAAATGCTGAAGATGTTGTAGAAAAAAATGCAATAAACACATAAATTCATTTGTACAAAGTCTGAATTTTTGGTTTTCACACATCTGCGAGACGAATGGGCCTTGCGAGAGCTTACCTCCCGTGAATGTTTGATCGGCATGCTGGACTTAAATTTCGCCTTCAATCATAGAAGACGATCGCTGTGAGATTAGTGAGTTAAACAAACCATACCTTCACCTGATATACTTATTACATTTATAATTTTACTGTAAAATGTTTACGGTAGCTAGTTTTGGAAATTCACCGTGCACTTGCTATTGTCATGGGAGATGTATAGTACATGCACCTCACAAAGAATTGTCCGCCTTATCCGACTCCATTTTCAAAGCTTTGGAAATTCTTAAGTACCGAAAGTGTCATCGTTTTCTAAGGGTTAGCACCCTTGCGCTCACAACCTTAATTATTATCACATTCAAAGTAACTTCCAAATCTTGAATCACAGCGAACATCCGCGTTCTCTCTGTAAATTCGCAATTTTGGCAGTTTTCATAACCGTTGAGGTAAGCATTTGTGTTTAAGACGTTACTAGTAAACTTCATTGCACAGAATGCAGCCCGACATAGCAGCTAAAGCCTTCCGGGCTGTACCCCCACCGGTGGGTGTAGACCACTGTAAACGACCACGCCCCACATGAGCTGCCAGACTAGCGAGGAGACATTTAGGCCAGTGGTGCGCATCCTTTCGCCGACTGCGACCCAGTTTCTTTAAATGAAAAAACGCGCGATCCCAATAAAAAATATTGGTAATAGCAATTTTAAATTATCGAAAAATTAGGAAAAAGTTAAAAAATTATAGAAAAACGAAATAGCAAACATTGAGAAACTATTTCAAAAATCAATGAACTGTAATTTTTGGGTATATATTTACTTTGCACGATAAAAAAAATTTTAAAACATGTCTTCCTTACCATCTATACTTTTTTTTTTGCCAAATCTCATAGGCATGAAGCTACAGAAGGAGGAGCAGCTCAGTGTTAAAAATGTGTCTCACATTTTGTCGCCGCCACTAGATGGCACGCGCATGTAATAGCGGGCGGCTTAGACACGGACAACCGTACGCTTTAATATCGATTTTTCGTATTTTTCCTAGCGAAAACAAGTTGTTTTATCTTAGTGCGTATTTAATATGAATTTATTTATTCAATTTAACAATTGCTTTCATTCAAAATCTTTATTTCAAGTGCTTTTTTTGCTATAATTCATTAAAATTCTTAAAGGAAATGAGTAAATATACTTTTTCAAAATAATTGTGCATTGGTTTCAGAATAAATTAGTTCAGAATTTTGTAATAATTTTATAATTAAGGAAATGAAATTACAGAAAAGAATTGTGAAGAAATTTTTTTATCATTGTTCATAATCTCTTAAGGAAAAAAAATGTGAGAAATAATACTGATTAACCAAAACACACACACACACATAGTAGAAAAGCAACATTTTCTATCAATCACAAATAAATTCTTATCAGGACTAATAAAATAGGAAGTCAATTCAGTATTTAATCAGACAATACTTTAAAATATCTTTCTTTGGAAAAAAAAATCAGTCAAAGCATCTCAGATTACACTTTTTAAAACCGGAGGTATAATCGTCAAGTTGGTAAATTACTGAATACAAATTTTTTCAGCGAATTAAAAAGAAAAACAAATAACTTTGACAAGGACAAATCAGCCATATTTTTGAATTTTCACAAAGTACGCATTTTATTGCATAAGCAGATTTTGTACGCAGATTTTGTATAAGCATTTATACTAACAATATTGCTTATAATACAATGAAAACTTATTTACTTAAGGGGAGTGGTCACTTTTACGTACCTTTAAAAGTATCATTTTTAGACCTATGTTCGATTGTATGTACTACTCATGATTTAAGCTTCATTTATATGAAATTTTTTGAGTAACTGCCTATAATATTGTTTATTATAGATGCAATTTTTCAAGGTAATTAATAAAAATGACTTTTTATGCATAAAAGTGAATATTTTTTTTTTAATCGAGCATTTTGCAGTTAACTACTGTGCGCATTCTGTCAAAATAAATTATTAAGGTACATTAATAATTTTTTACTATATGTGATTACAATACTTCAGGCAACAATATCCAGCAACATTATTCTAAAATATATTAAAACATTTTAGTACGTGTTATTTTTAATTAGAAATTTCAAAAATGACTGAGTAAAAGCTTATAAAAAATTCTTTAAAAAATTAAAATATAGTAAGGTTCAAAAATTTTGGTGGATTTTGTTGTCTAAAGTGTTGTAATCACATATAGTAAGCAATTATTAATGTAACTTAATAATTTATTTTGATAGAATGCGCACAGTAGTTGACTGCAAAATGCTGGATTTTAAAAAAATATTCACTTTTTATGCATAAAAAGTCATTTTATTTTTTTATTAATTACCTTGAAATTTTGCATATATAATAAACAGTATTATAGGCAATTACTCAAAAAATTTCTTGTAAATCAAGCAAAAATCATGAGTAGTACATATAATCCAGCATAGGTCTAAAAATGATACTTTTACGTACCTTTAAAAGTACGTACCTTTACACTTTTACGTACCTTTTAAAGTACGTAAAAGTGACCACTCCCCTTAAGGGGAGCGTTCAATTTTACGTACTTTAACTAACTTACGTACTTTAACTAACTTAATAGTGATTAAATTCAATATTATGGTTCCAGCATTGTCAGGAATTACCTTCAAGTTGGTAAATTATCGATTACAAATATTTTCAACAAATTAAAAAGAAAAAACCCCAAATAACATTGATAAGGACAAATCAGCTATATTTTCGCATTTTCACAAAGTATGGATTTCATTGTACTCAAATTAAAAAGATAGGAAAATATTAATTTTTTTTAAAATTATACTCAACAGATTTTGCATAAGCATTTATAGTAACAACATTCTTTATCATACAATGAAAACTTATTTACTTATCAACTAACTTAATAGTGATAAAATCCAATATTAAGAAAAGTTAACTGGAAATATTTTATTTCTGTGCACAATTAAAAAAAAAATGATGGCTTTAGTTCAGACGTGTATCTCAATTCGCCATAACCACAAAATATATTGAATAGAAGAAAAGTATTTCATAATTATAAATAACTGAAATTAACAACATACACTATTAATACATTATTATAAAATAAAAATTAAATGTGTGATATACAATTTACTATAGATAAATTTGATGAAAAAATTATACATGACAGGTTTTGCAGATATTGATATCATTATTCATTGATATTGACAAGGGAATAACTTCAGACAAGAGAATAATTCAATTCAAAAGTAATATAAAATGAAAGCTTAAATTTAATAATACAGAATTATAATTTCGATTCTTTTCTCAATCTTTTAACATTAGCGCAGAGTTGGCATTTTTATTCTCTTGTTTGCATATAAAATGCATGCGCGTAATCAGAAAAAAGTTGATAACCTTTTGAATGAAATTAAAGTTATGTTGCTCAGTGCAACCAATTACTGTCCGACCACAGTACGAAGAACCACTGTTGGCATAGTGCCAAGACTATTCTATTCACGCTGTAGGGAAGGCTGTTGAGGAAGGAGGGGGAAAAGTCTCGTATTCTCTCGACATTCTTTAGAATCGGTTACTAACTGCGCTTGCTTGCCATTACCTCGTCTGTTACTTTGATTATTATATTAAAATTACTGGATCCTTTACCCAACACAACTGCTCTGAATAAGCCGTTCCGCAGTGATTGTAAACGTATAATACACAATGTAATTAAATTGTGTGATAAAGAAGCACTAGAAGGAAATGTTATTGTTCCACTTTCGCAATCCCTAAAGAGAGCTAGTGAAATGACCGGGATATCAATGTCCAGCGTAAAAAGAATACACAGAGAAGCAAAGGGTGAAGAAACTCCAAAATTTGAATCTCCGAGGAAACGTCAGAAAAAAAGAACCACCGAAAACGTAGCTTTAGATAATTTTGATTGTGATGTAATTCGAAAAAATATCCACTCCTATAAAACTCCTATTTTTTAAATAGATTTGCTTCTTTCTTTTTATTATTTTGAAATTATTATTCACATATTCGATGAAAAATAAAGTTTTAAAAAATAACTTTAAGATTGCGGACAAAAAGCAGTCTGAAATACATTCCGTATTTCATAAACAAACACATCCGAAAATATGACTTTTCCCCTATTTTCTAAGTAGACTAGCTTTTCTCGCGCATGCGTAACAGCTTCCAGGGACCTTGCTTCCGTGGTCGGACTGTACTGGCATAGGAGGACCAGTATAATCGTCACTTTACTTACACGTTGTGGGAAATTGTTATGCTAGATGGCGCTGCCACTCTATAGTTTTGTAACCCCACTCAGACATTCAGATGCGACGCAGATTCGAAGCGAAACGCGGTAGCAAGGATTAGCACCGCACTGTACTCAAATGCATGCTTGTAAATAATATGTATAATAAAGCAAATTATGTGCGAACCCGTGATCAGAAGTAATTGTGTACTTAAGGTGAAGTATTAACAAGAAGAAAGAACCAAGAAAATACTGAACCACCAGCATCCCCCATATAATTTGGAGCATCGGACCGACAATTTGTTAATATCACCTTTCTTTTGGATACACAGATTAGATACCCATTAGAGGTAAAAATTTTGATTGAAGATCATCGGGTAAGTGAATTTATTTCTGTTTTCTGAAATTTGTAGAAGAATAAAGATGAGTACAGAAGATTCGCTAAAACGTAACAAAACGAAAAGGGGAACAATTAGAAGTTTAATTACTAAATTAATTAAGAAAATTGATGATGAAATAAATAAACAAGATTCAAACCCAGAAGTTGTTCAAGATTCCCTCGATGTTCTTTTAGAACACAAAACTGCATTAACTGGTTTGGATGAGATCATTGAAAACCAAACTGAAACTAAAGATTTACAATCGGAAATAGAATATTCGGTTGAATATAATCAGTCAATTGTGCTCTGTAGATCGCGTGCAAATAGGTACTTGAGTAAATTAAATAAAGATTCGATTTCAAATCAATGTAATACAGATCTAAATCGATCTAGTACAGAAACAATAGGCGATACAAAATTGAAAACTAATACGAAATTACCTCGTATATCCCTAAATAATTTTACAGGCGACATATGTAAATTTCAAGAGTTTTGGCCTCAATATAAAGTCGCAATTCACGAAAACGAAACACTTCAGGATATAGAAAAATTTAACTATCTTAAAACGTTGCTTAGCGATTCAGCGGCTACCGCCATAAGTGGTCTGCCCTTAACTGCTGAAAACTATAAAACGGCGGTCGATATTTTAACTGACCGTTATGGGAAAAGAGACGTATTAATTGCGTCACATACCAACCGTCTTCTAAATTTAGAGCCTGTGCGTAGATCAAACGATGTAACTGCATTAAGAAAATTATACGATGAAATATCTGTACAAATACGAAGTCTTGAATCCCTAGAAATTAAGTCTGACTCGTACAATTGTTTATTGTTGCCTATATTGTACAAATGTATTCCAAATGATCTTGTCTTGCAATTCCATAGGGAGCAAAGTGATAAAAAAGAAACGAATGTAACCGACTTACTAAATTACCTTAAAAAGGAAACAGAAGCGCGCGAAAAATCTCTAAATGTAACAACTTGTAACTTCGAAAGCACAAAGCCTTTTGAAAATAGAACTAAACAAAACTTTCCGACCAAATATTCTTATCAGGTAAAAAATAAGACCCCATCTGCATTTACTTTAAATACTGTAACAGTAAATCATTGTGCATTTTGTAGCGAAAAACATGAATCTGGAAATTGTAACTTAAATTTAGAGCAGAGGAAGGATTCCTTACGTAAGCAAGCGAAATGTTTCAAATGCTATAAACCATTCCATCGTGCAAACCAGTGCCGTTCGACCCATATTCAATGTACTAATTGCCTGCCAAAGAGGCACCAAAAATCCTAATGCGAGAAAAATATGCAGACAAAACATCCAGTTAAACCTTCCACGAGCGAGAAACAAGTGATAGTTTCGTCTCTGATTCATCAACCACATAATAAAAACAAGTGCGAAACCGGCGACTCTTATGTTTACTTTCAAACGATACGTTGTAAGCTTGTCGGCAGAAACGAAATTGTTAATGTTCGCTTATTGCTCGATTCCGCCGCTCAACGGAGCTTCATAAACAAAACTGTTTCACGTAAATTGGAATTGGAGGTGACAGGTCATGAGTCACTCAGAATTCACACTTTTGCAGGCGGTCCAAACCCACCAGTGAGCTCTCAAAATCGAGTACGTGTGTTATTGAAAGATACGAATTCGGATTATATGTTTAGTCTAGAAGCTTTAGAATCAGAAAGCATTTGTCCGGATATAATAGGAGTGCCTAACGTTGAATTGCGCGCTGAAATTAAAAAATTGGGGATTGATTTGTCAGATGTTTCTGATGAATTAAATGAAGAAGGAAATAAAATAGACTTATTAGTAGGTAGTGATTATTGGTCAATTATGACAGGAAAAATTAAACGTCTTTCACCAACTGTTGTTTTGAACGAAACAAAATTTGGATGGACACTTCACGGAAGATTTTCTAATGAAATTAATTCGAGTAATTTAGTGGGAGCAATGTATGTTTCTATTTGGGAGGAAAATAACGATGATGATAAAGCATCGATTGATCTTAAAAGGTTTTGGGAACTTGATGCATTAGGAATTAGGGATGAACCTATAGACACAAAAGCATGCGATAAACAAACCTTAGAAGAATTTAAAAGAAATATTATATTTGAGAATGATAGATATGAAGTCAAGTTACCTATGAGATTCGGTGCAATTGATCTTCCAAATAATTATGATCTTGCAAAAAAGAGATTTGAATTTTTAGTTAAAAGATTTCGAAATAACCCTACTTTATTTAAAGAGTACAAGGCCGTCATTGAAGATTATCTGTCATCAGGAATAGTAGAGATAGTTGAACCCCAGGATGTAAACTCAACTAATGGCAATTTAACCTACTATTTACCCCATCACCCGGTAATTCGAAAAGATAAACAAACTACGAAACTGCGCATTGTTTTTGATGCTTCGGCACATTCTCCTTCTCAGTTATCTCTAAATGACGTACTTCTTCCAGGTACAAATTTAAATTCAGATTTATTTGATTTAATTTTACAATTCAGGAGTAATAACATCGCAGTAGTGGCAGATATAGAAAAGGCATTTCTACAAATAAGCCTTGCAGAAAGTGATAGAGATTTGACCCGATTTTTGTGGATTGATCAACTTCCACAAAATGCAGATTCTCCGTTGGAATTTGTAATAATGAAAATGACGCGTGTATTATTTGGTGTGACATCTAGTCCGTTTCTGTTAGGAGCTGTAATTAAACACCATGTAAAAGAATTCGAAAGTCAATATCCCGAAACTTGCTCTGTAATCAATATTTCAATGTATGTAGATGATTTGTTGTTAGGTGCATCTACAGTGGAAGAGGCATTAAAGCTATCAAAAGAGTCATTCGACATTTTTCTAAAAGCTAATATGTCCCTACGCAAATGGCAAAGTAATTCTCCTCTTTTAAAGGAATATTTACGAACATCAAATTTGGATGTATGCCCCGACACATCACTTAGTGCAACCCCATTTAAAATTTTGGGATTAATATGGGATACCAATAAAGATATTTTCAGATTAGATAATCACAATCTTTCGGAATTTGTTAATTTTCAAGAAAAAACTAAAAGAACCGTAATTCGTGCGGCTGGGGGAATTTTTGATCCAGTTGGCTTCCTAACTCCGTTTACAGTCATTATAAAAATTATTTTCCAGTCATTGTGGGAACAGGGTATCGATTGGGACCAAAATTTGCCAGAAAATCTAGAGAACAAATGGGATAGCTGGTGTGCACAACTTCCACACCTTAGTAAGATAGAAATACCCAGGTACTATTTCCGAGATTTACAGGGCACTTATGACAACGTAGAAATTCACTGTTTTAGTGATGCAAGCGAGAAGGCCTTTGGTGCTGTGATTTTTCTTAGATTCGAAAAGGATAACGATGTGAAGACAAGCTTTGTTACTTCAAAAGGCAGACTAGCTCCAATAAAACGTTTGTCATTACCAAGATTAGAACTTATGGGTGCCTTGATTGGCGCTAGGCTGATCAACCGTGTACTGTCAATCCTTAAGTTTAGTGTTAAAAAACAATATTTGTGGACAGATTCGAACATTGTTCTTCACTGGGTTAAGAGCTCCTCTATTACATGGAAACCCTTCGTGAGTAACAGGATTGTTGAAATCCAAACTCTAACTAACCCAAAAGACTGGAGACATTGTCCTGGTCGTGATAATCCTGCTGATAGACTTACAAGAGGACTCAATCTCACGGACCTCGAAAATGATAAGTTATGGTGGTCTGGTCCTCCATGGCTGATTAAAGATATTGAATTTTGGCCCAGAGAAGCAAAAGAAGCAGAAGACGAATTTAAGCAGGAAGAAGCTAGAAAGATAATTTCTCAGAATTTTTGTACATCAGATTCTCAAGAACAATTTATAGAGATGGAACGTTTTAGTTCATTACTAAAGATAATTAGAATAGTAGCATGGATAAAAAGGTTCATATTTAACTCAAGAAATTCGACTAAACGTGAAGGAACCTTATCAGCTAAAGAAATGACAGAAGCCGAAGAGTTCATGATAAAAGAAGTGCAAATGAAAGTTTATAAAGAAGAAATTGATTCCTTAAAAGATAATGAGCACGTTAAGAAAAATTCAAAAATTTACAGTTTATACCCATATTTAGATGACAATAATTTATTATGAATAGGAAGTAGACTCAATCAAGGTAATTTTAGCCCGAGTGTGATAAATCCAATTCTATTACCTAGAAATGAAAGATTCACAGAATTGTTGGTTATGCAAGAACATCAAAAAATGATGCATAGCGAACTACCCAACAAACACAGAGGCATCGGGCCGGGGCCGGAAGATTCCGGCCAGCCGATTTCTCCACTGCCGGGCCGGCGCATTAGGTCAGTATCGGATCCGTCACGGGAGTGTCCTCTCGCCCGCGACTATCCCGTCGAGTGCGGGGCCGATTCCGGTAAGAATCGAGCCATCGTTCATCCGATTACTAACCGTGAGGCAGCCGCGAGGAACCCATCAATGCGGACATAAAGCCGCCGCGAAACCGGAGGTAAGGTTTTT
Organism: Dolomedes plantarius; assembly: GCA_907164885.2. Taxonomy (NCBI): domain Eukaryota; kingdom Metazoa; phylum Arthropoda; class Arachnida; order Araneae; family Dolomedidae; genus Dolomedes; species Dolomedes plantarius. Next base: position 110,884,621 of record OU015503.1, read on the forward strand.
ACGGGAGCAAAAATTGGTGTCGACATACCGTCATCTACCCATCTCGTAAACAGCAATGTGCCGTTGGTCCGGGCATCATGCCGGCATTCTACCAGAATCGGACCGCCGGCATTTTTTCAAAGTTTTGCGTAGGACCCTTTCGTTTATATGATTATTTTTATTATTTATTACATTGACGAATAACCTCTGATATCAACCCTTTCACTTTTATTATTATTTTTTTTTGCCTTCATATTTCTAGTATTCTTTCCAGTTTTGCCTTATGTACTTTTAGGTATTACCAAATACTGATCTTTGCTATTACCTAAAAATTTGCATATGGATCACAAGTTTACTTGTTAGAACAAAACCTCCTTTTGTATTAAGATACATTTACCCAAATTTGAAAGTTAAGATAACATTAATACCAACCATTAAAGCTAAATCTATCTTTCCATTCGATCTAAGGTTCCCGTTTATCTTTAAATTTAGAATGAGATATAGTATGTAAAACAGTACTATGTATTTATTCTTTCCATTCATATTATTGCATTTCATCCAAAGAAATGCAACATAAATCCATGTTTTTAATAATTAACCCCAAAAATTTGTACTTCCCCCAGTATAAAATTTATTAACATAATTTGAAAAATTTATAAACATAAATTTGATACATTCATTTTTCCAAACTTGAGTAATGTTTAGTGTGATATGATGAAACCCATACTCAAACCTTTGTGAGCTTATGAAAACTTGCTCAGAAGAATTTATTTAAATTATTTTTTGGTGTAGAGTTAATAAATGCTCTAGAGATAAGAAAATTATTTTTTGCATAGTTTTGTGAATTAAAGAGTAATTCATTAAATTCTTATAAGTCATTTTTAAAAAATATTTTCTTTTATATTATATAGGACATTCAATATCCAACACTTGATAGTACTATTTTTGAGAAATAGTACTATGATAGTAATATTTCTTAAAATTACACAATAGAAGATAATTATAGAAACACATGTTTTTAAATACAGAAAAGAGCTGGTTTAAAGTAAAAATAGTTTACTTAGAAAGTACATAGCACATTTACACAATTTTTTTCTATATTTTCTACAAAACAGGATCCTTTCGCTGTACCTCTGCTCCATCTTTACAGCATCTAGGGGGAAAAAAAGAAAGAGAAAATCAGTTCATAAATTTATGTGAAAGGAAAATGACTCCCATCCCCTGATATAATTTATGAATCAAAAGAAGAATTTATTTAAATTATTTTTTGATGTAGAGTTAGTAAATGCTCTGAAGATAAGAAAATTATTTTTCGCATAGTTTTGTACATTAAAGGACAATTCTTAAACGATGCCATTAGGGATAAATTAATTTGTGGTTTAGCAGACCAACAAATACAAAACAGACTATTAAGTGAGTCACAATTTGATTTCAACAAAGCGTGTGAAATAGCGCTTGCTATGGAAACGGCCAGCAGAGAAGCAGAATTCTTTAAGGTTAAAGAAGAAAACGTTCTAAAAATTTCATATGCAAATGCAACTTTCAAAAACAGAACTCCTGGTCATTTTCAGGGCAGGGATATGAATCGTCAACCGGAGAGCAACTTCCAAAATAAATCCCAAATTAGTGGAAATTTCAGAAATTGTAAACATTGTGGGAAGAAACATCGTGGTGAGTGCTCCTTCAAAAATGCGACTTGTTATAAGTGTCAACGTCAAGGACACATTGCCAGTATTTGCAGAACTTCTGCGACAATTTTTTTTGAAGAACTAGATGAAATGTGCATCAACACTGTGTCAATATGTGCAGCCATTGAACATGAGGTTCCCAAGCCTTACCTCATTAATTTATTAATAGGTAGTACCTCAGTAGATATGCAGATAGATTCTGGCAGTGCACATTCTGTGATATCAAAAAATAAGTTTGACTGTTTAAAATTAGGGACACTTAAACAACTAGAAATTCCAACTTTGTGCTCATATTTAGGTGAAAAATTAAAAATTGTTGGAAGATTTGAGGTGCCTGTCAAATTTAAAGAAAAAATCTATGGTTACCATTGGTTGATATTGAAATGCCAAATAGGCCTACATTTTTAGGTCGCCATTGGATCGAACAACTTGGCATTGATTTGAAAGAAGCAATATATGATCACATTGCAAATGTTAATGGTGAGCTTAAATGTACTGAAATTGAAGCTGATTTCTCTCAAGAAAATGTTTTACAATATTATCAATCCAAATCCCCTAACTGTTTTAGCACAAGTGATTCAAAAGGAATGTTGGGCGAACCGGTAAACATTGCTATGAACCAATTCTGTACCTTCTGTACCAATTTTTTGCAAATCCAGACCAGTTCCATATGCAGTAAGACAGCTGGTAGATGAAGAGTTGGATTCATTGATTCAGAAAGGTGTTCTGATACCTGTGAGTCATTCCAAATGGGCAACCCCTATTGTCCCAGTAGCCAAATTGAACAATGAAGGTAAAAGAACTGTTAGAATTTGTGGAGATTTTTCAGTTACAGTGAACAAATTTTGTGAAACCCAATTCTACCCACTTCCATCCCAGGAAGATATTTTAACAAATGTGGGATCGGGTAAATACTTCTCGAAAATTGATTTGTCAATGGCTTTCCATCAGCTACCCATTGCTCCTGAGTCTCAAGAGCTGTTAACGCTGAACACACCTAAAGGTTTACTGAGGTATACTAAATTACTTTTTGGTATTAAATCAGCATCTTTCTTGTTCCAGCAAAAAATGGATAATATTTTAAAGGACTTCCCATTCACAGATTGCTATATTGATGATCTATTTATACGTGCAAACACTAGAGAAGAATGTAAACATAGAACTGAGAAGGTGTTGCAGAAGCTACATTCTTTCAATGTTAAGGTAAATATCTCCAAATGTGAATTTTTCAAAGATAAAATTAAAGTTTTGGGTCATGTTAAAGATCCTGAAGGCATTCACCCTCTTAAAGACAAATGTGATGATTTATCAAATACACCAGTACCTAGAAATGTTACTGAATTGAAAAGTTATTTGGGACTTTTAGGTTATTATCAACATTTTATACCAAATTTATCTTCAAAGTTGAAACATCTGTATAAATTACTAGAAAAAGATACAAATTGGGATTTCAACAAAAAGTGTATTGAAGCATTTGATAAAACTAAGATTTTGCTTAGTAAACATAACGTTTTGGTGCATTATGACATGACTAAACCAATTGTTCTACAATGTGATTCATCCGATTATGGTCTTGGAGCAGTCTTATGCCATGAAATATCCCCTGGTTCATTAAGACCAATATTTTTTGCATCAAAAACTCTCAATAAAGCAGAAAGGAATTATACACAGGTACGTAAAGAAGCATTAGCTATCATTTTTGGTATCAAACGTTTCAACAAATACTCACAGGGCCAAAAATTCGTTATTGAAACAGACGCAAAACCCTTGTTGACCTTATTAGGTCATGATAAACCTGTTCCAGAGATGGCAAATTCAAGGATGCAAAGATGGGCATTAATTTTATCAAGTTATGATTACATCATAAAGTACAAAAAGGCTCAGACCTTTTGCTAGCAGATGCTCTTTCTCGTCTTCCTTGTAGGGATGATGAACCAGTCGAAAAACATGCTCATGAGTTTGTGGGCTGTTTTGCAGAGTTTGAAAATCTGAATAACAAAGATATTGAAAAGGCCAGTGCAGTTGATTGTGATGTTAGTAAAGCAATTAATAATACCAAATTTGGTTGGCCACAAGTTTCTGAAGATTCCCTACAGGATTATTACAGAGTGAGAGATGAATTGAGTATTGAAAATAACTGTTTACTAAGAGCAAACAGATAATTTATTCCAGGGTGTTTGAGGGAAAAGATCCTTCAACTCTTGCATACTGAACACCCTGGGGTAGTTCGAATGAAGCATCTTGCTCGAGGATATTTCTGGTTTTCAAAAATGGATAAAGAGATTGAGACTTATGTGAATAAATGCGTCCCATGCCAATTAACTAGGTGAAGTGCACCCAAGGTTCCATCAAATAACTGGCCTCTAATGGGTAAACCATTTGAAAGGATTCACATTGATTATGCTGAATTTGAGAATCGTAATCTTTTAATTGTTAAAGATTCATATTCAAAATGGATTGAAGCGACACTTGTTGCTAATACGGATTCAAAGTCTACAATCAATAAGCTTCGATCAATCTTTTCTACCTTTGGTCTACCAAGTGAAGTTGTGTCAGACAATGCCGCACAATTTAAATCTGAGGAATTTGTAAATTTTTTTTAAGTCAAATGACATTATTTTGAGAAATTCACCACCGTACCATCCAAATTCTAATGGAGCTGCAGAGAAATCTGTTAATATTATAAAGAACATGTTGAAGAAACACAAGTTTTCCAACAAGGTGTATGATAATTTTTAACATAGGTTGGACTGTATACTATTTGCTTATAGAAATACACCTTCATCAGTTACATTGAAAACACCTGCTGACCTTATCTTCGGGTATACACCGCAAACCAAGATTACTAAGCTCAGAAGTGATCACGTTATGAAAGAAAAGAGCTATCAAGAGTACCATAGGTCTCATTCAGCTGCTAGTGTAAGACATTTTAGTGTCAAAGAAAAAGTTCTTGTTAAATCTACCAGAAACGATGAAATTAAACGGTTCCCTGGTACAGTCATAAAAATCATCAAAGTACCTATCTGGTAAATGTAAATAATCAAGTACATTTTGTACATGCAGATCACCTACGGAAGTGCACATTTCATGTTCCTGAGGTTCTTGTCCATAACAGTGTGCCACTTGATCATGTGAGTGGATCTTCAGTGACATCTACTGATGATGATGCAGGGCTCGCAAAGCCTGCTTCTGAGTTCACGGGAGAGGAAACTATATCTGAAACTCCAACAGAGCTCCAACAGAGCTAGTGATATTAGGAACTGTCAAAATATCTAAAACGGTCTTGGACTGTGATAAAAACGCTGATTTTCTATCCAAAACACCACGGCCAAAAAGATTAATAAGGCCCCCAAATCGTTTAAATTTATAAAAAAAAAACAATAATTTGTATTGTATTCCAGTTTTAACCATATATTGTTGCATGCATTATCTACTTTTTTTTCTGTCTTAAATCTTAAATTTTGACCATCTTGCAAAAATTTTAAGAAGGAGTGTGTCATGTACTTATATGTCATTATTTATAATATTCATATTTGTGGCAACAGATATTCATGCTAAGTTTAGCCCTAGGTTTTGGCAACAGTCGTTGTCAGTTGGAGAATAAACATGCTTGTATAACTAATAACGTGTGTTATCTGATTATTCTGATTTCATGATTCTACTAGTAAATATAGTAAGGTAGTTATGTATCAGATACATAACATACAGCTGCGTCAATTCTTGTTCTATTGCCATTATGGCAAGTCCTCTTAAGCGTTCTTCTTTCATCGTGCTTCTCAAGTAAGTTTTGAGCCTTCGCAGGGTAGAGAATGACCTTTCTGCGGTCGTAGTTGTGATAGGCCATGACAGAGCAATTTCTAAGAGATGCATCACTTCAGGTACATTGTTTTTCAGGCCATTTTTAGTGCAAAACTGTGCCAACTCTTGCAGATTTATGTTTTGATTTTTCTTGTCTGTTTTTATAAAATTTTTTTTAGAGAAGCAGTGAAAAAACTTCAGCTGTGAGGAAAGACTTGAAGACAACTGATAAAAGGTTTGGATTTTCCCAACAACAGTTTCATCTAAGCTATCCCAATCCTACAAAAGCTGGATAATGGAATTGATTTTGTCGTAGTCATTCTGAGAAAATCGAGCTTGGAGGTTACTTATTACAATGTCAAGCCCCGCAAAATAAATTTCTATTTTACATTGCCCTTCTGCCGAGGTGTGATGATAAAAAGATTTAGCAGCATCATTATATTCAAGCCTTTTTGGTGTCTTCCGTTTTCGAGGCAAGGCTAGTCTTCCGTTTTCCACCAAAGGCTAGTCTGTCAACATACAAGCCTTTGGTGGAAAAAACTTTGCAAAATTCTTCTGTTTCGTTCCATAAGTGAATGAAACCTTGATCATTTCGTTGAAGTTTTATACTGTCGATAACAGCTTCAACTTTACTGAATAGTTTGGAAATGTCTAACGTTTCACTTTGAAGCTCTTTCGACAGTATGTCAGTCAGGCTTAGAACGTTGTACATGAGTTTAAGGCTGAAGATAATTCAAAACTACTCGCCTGCTTTATTAGTCCATCTGCTTCAACTGCAACCTTTCTATTGGAAGCGTCACTTTCCACAACTTCCATTGCTTCCAAAACTTCCGGGAGCTGCTCTAAGATAACCCTTATAGCACGGTGACGAACAGTCCATCTTGTTTGTGACAAACTAATCAGCCTTTTACTTTTAGCCTCTTCATTTTGTTTACATACAGATTCAAAAATAGAAAACCTCTTTGCAGAAGCATTGATAATATTATACAGAGAATTTATTATGGACAAACAATTTCGCAACTGTCTTACTTCTTCACAAAACCGCATAACAGCAAGATCCAACAAATGGGCATGACAATGAGTGCATAATGCCCTAGGCTCTTCTTCCTGAAACCTTGCAGCTACGCCATTGAACTTTCCACTCATTTGACTAGCACCGTCATACGCCTGACCACGTATTTTATTAAGATTTATCCCAATTTGCTGTATATACCCTTTAATAACCGAATGTAAGTTTTGACCTGTTGTTTCTGCAACATCAACAAAGCCCAGAAATCTCTCTTTTAATTCGGACATTTTCGTCATTCTTTGTGATGTAGCGAATGCATACGCTCACTTGCTCACGAGTGGAAACATCTGTTGTTTCGTCACAAATTATAGAATAGGCCGTAACCTCTTCTAACTCTTTCACGATATAGTGTATCATTTCACTTTTTATACAATCTATAATTTCATTCTGTATCTGGGGGCTCCTGTATGAATGAACTGATGAATTAATTCATCAGTGCTATTATATCTTCTCCTTTATCTTTTGACCTAAGGTCAAGTAGCTCCTGAAAATTACCTCTATTTAAAGACACCGAACCCTCAAAATGTCCTCTTAGGGCAAGACCTTGTTTTCCAAGGAACAAAATAGTTTCAATAATGAATTTTACATATTTTTGATTTTCTTTAACTTTCTTAGTGTGTGCTGAAGACAAAGAGTCTGCAACTGTTTCGCCAGATTTTCGGTATTCTGTAAGAAATTGGGTAGATTTTAGATGCATATAACTTTTTTCGTGTTTTCTAAATTTTTCCAATGCTTTTTCCAGTTTGTCACCCCAATTTTAGTAAATGATTCCTCTCCACGCCCTGTTTTATGTTTGCAAAAAATACGACAAGAGAAACAAAATGCAGCATCCTAAATGGGGCTGTATTCAACCCAACCAAATTCAGAATACCACGTGTTTCTAAACTGTCTAGATTTCAACTGTATTTTGCTTACCTTGAAACAATCAACAGGCTGGAATGGACCCCTAGAAATATCCGCTGATTGTAGACCCAGAGCAGGATCTCTACCACTACTTTAAAGCCACATCCATAGGCCTAGGCCATTTCTCCTCCACACCGAGATTTGTTGAACAGGATGGTATCGGCATCAGCTGATTATCACCATAGTTGGACTTGGCACATTTATTAATGCTACTGTCACTACTTGCTTCTAGATTTTTTTTCTTGGTTTAACAAATCAACTTTTTTATTCGAGCTACCGACTTTTTTTGAAAAAAGAAAGTACTGATTTCTGTTTTGACATTTTCAAACGTACAAAAACAATGATTTGATAAAGTGCGCACGAAAACAAAGAATTGAAACCAACACACAAAGAATTACTGACTGGTAGAGGTGGATATAGAAACTGGTGCGGTCTAGGCCAGCCGCTAGACCATTAGAATTCTCCACCCAGCGCCTGCTTCGTGTTTCCAGGAACACCGATAGCGACCCTTTGTAGCGCATTCCTTGAAGGGGTGCGGGGGAGTAAGTTCAACGACTCCAAGGGGGTAAAGAGTGTGGTCTGTACGCAGAGGATTTTTAGCCGAGAGACTTTTAGGCCGTGTTTGTCCCGTGCGGAAACAGACACGGGGGCTGTTAGTTGAGATTATTTTAGGGAATCCGTGGTCAGGAAAGTTTTTTTTTGTTTTATTTCCAACTAGCCGGGCTTCGCCCGGCTAGGCTCGGGCTTCGCCTAGCTACGCTCAAGCCATCCGTGTAACATATTTATGTACTTCGGGCCCCACAAAAGAAAAAAAGCCTACAAATGTATTAAATTCAAGTGAATAAATTCCTTTCAATTTTCATTCCCGTCGCTGCCGACAGATGGCAGCACCACTGCACCAAATGATTTGGTTTCTCAGCAGTGAGTGATTTTAGAATGAAAATATCTCTAAAACTATTGAATTAACAGAATAAGTGTACGCAGAAAAAATTATCAGTTTTCGAAGCTCTTTCCAAATATGTAACATTTATGTACTTTCATGAGAAAAAAACTTACACCGTCTCCTGTATATTTGTCGGCCATTTTTTTTCGAGGATCGGTGCCCGCCCGGATGAGTTACGGTCACGTGATCTCTCGACATCCACTTGTCTCTTTATTAGTATAGATGGCAAGGAAAATGACAAACTCTTACAAGTTAACAAGATTAACAAGGAAAGTTTAATCGAGGAAAACAAAGAATATTGTGTTGAGGGTTTAATACTCGTAGATATAGATATTGAAGTTAGAAATCTTACAGTTTGAGCTTCCCACCTTTTATTAAGTCAGATTAAAGTTTTGTTTTTGTGTTTCATCAGTTATTTTGCCAAGTGATTTATTTCTTGCACAAACCAAACTACGAATCTTCCAGGAGAAGGTAGAGGATTCGTTACAGTGATGGTGTAGTCTGGAAGTAGAAGGCGGCAAGGTCCAAGGGGTCTGTGAGTCAGTGAAGAGGCCAACTCCCGAACTCTTCGATCTTCACAAAAACGAATTTCGCGATGTTCTCAACTTCTCAACTTAAGTTATATTAAAGCAGAAAAAACGCGTTAACTATATAGATGAAAAATAAGAGAATCATCTATACCAATTATGGTAATAATGAGTTTTGCTTCGATCGGATCGGGTGGGTAATGCGACGTCAGCCAAGTGACGGAAGTACGTTTTTTCCAAAAACATTAGACATACGACTCTTAGTAATTTATAGACACGCCGAAACCTGCACAATACTTTTTCATCCTATTCAGTTTCGCGGCATAATATCAGGGCCCGATTATGAACGCTGGGGGCCCCTGGGCAGATGCTATTTGGGCCCCCCCCCCCTTACGGACATTTGTAAAAATACATACTGTTAGAAGGACTAGGTGCATACACCAAAGTGGTTTTGGGGCCCCCTAACATCAGGGGGCCCTGGGCAAAGTCCCGATTTGCCCATGCGATAAAAAGGCCCTGCATAATATTATTATTTAAACGGTCGAACAATAACTATAGAGATGATGTTTCAGTAGTATTCAAAAGTTATACAATGAAAAAAACAAATATAATAAAAATAAAATGAGAAAAAATATATCACCGAATTTTTGTTATGGATCATATCATTGTTAAAAACTATGCTAGAGACATAATCGGAATCTTCAGTTTCACAGTTTGAAAAAGCGGCGAAAAAAACTAACCTTCTTAAAAGTTTTCTACAATTTTCCGATTTTAACTGAACTTTTGTTAACGCTTTAATTTATTTCCAGTTAAGTTGGGGGGGGGGGGGGGGAGGGGGTTCACTTGAATTTTTCTTGGGTTCACATTCTTCTTTTGAAAATGTGTAATGGATAATATCGGGACTATAATATCGATATTCCGATATTATCAGAAATCAAATATCGATATTATAATACCTAAGGGTATATATCGATATCAATATCCCATCCCTAGCACGAATTGAATTCGGTTAGGGTCCTCCTCTGCGCATTGACTGCCAGACGGTCCTTAAAATATGATTTTTTGAAATTGAATAACAATAGAATTGTTGTTTGAGTAGTATTCTAAAGTTATACAGTGAGGAAAATAAAAATAATAGAAATAAAATGAGGAAAAAATATAGCATCGAATTTTTGTTATGGATCATATCATTGTTAAAAACTATGTTAAGGCTAAAGACATAATCAGAACATTCAGTTTCACAGTTTACCAACTTTTTAAAAAGTTTTCTACAATTTTCCGATTTTAACTGAACTCTATTAAGTTTTAATTTATTTCAAGTTCAGTCGCCTATGTCACACAGCTGTCTTTGGCAAAAAACAACATGGCTGTTGTTCCTCATCCACCTTACTCTTTCCAAGTTGAAGGGACGCAAATTTGACACGATAGAGGAGATTCAAGATAAATAGCAGGTGATGCTGAACACATTAATGAAACGAGACTTCCAGCAGGTATTGCTTTCGTGGCAGAAGCCCCTGGATCGACGTTTACAATCCCAAGGGGACTAATTTGAAGGTGACGGCAGCGAATAAGATCAAGGTACCGTAGTATGGGGCTTACTTGAACCCAAAAAGTTAAGATTTTTGTACATTTCTTACCCAACGATAGCCTTAAAAACATATTTGTGCTAATAACCTGATTTGAACAACTTATTTGAAGATTCCCCAGGATTGTAGGTCTTTTTTCAAACCAAAATTTTAATTATATATATATATATATATACAGAGGCTGTTCGCACATTTTTTAGACGATTTTGGTAAGCGGTAATAAAAAATCGTTTGCTACAAAAGAAATAATTTGCTACAAGAGAAATATGCATACTCTTATCCAAAAACGATGTGAGAGTCATGGTTTTGTGATATCTAAAGCGTCGATAGGTAATATCGTCAACAAGAAAGGAAAAAAAAAACGTCAAATTGGAGCCTCAAGTGGGACAAAAATTCCAAACAAGTATCCAAGGAAAAAACGGACATCTTCGACTATTGCAAAGGTACGTTGTTCAATGTTAAAAGAAAATCCCCCTAGTCAAAGGACAGTTGCAAAATCATTAAAATGCTCGGTGTCCACTGTAAACAAAATGATAAACGTTGATTTAAATCTTAAGAGAGCGAAAAAACGCAATGTGCATCGTCTTCTTCCAAATAATATCGCTGAACGCAGGACACGCTGCAGAATTCTATGTGAGAAACACTTATCCAAAGAAAATTGAAAAAAAAATGTCACAATAGATTAATCATGGGTGTATTTAAATGACTGCAACAAAAATAGAGCCATTTATTATCATAAAAGGGGAGAAAAAAATTTAAGTACATGGTTCAAAGAATCGAAAGAAAGTTTTTCTATGGGATTCATGATTGTTGCTTGTTTTTATTATAATGGCAAGTTAAAAATAAAGAGAGTGGGAAAAAATGTCAAGATTAACTCCAAATACTATCAGGAACATATTTTATCGCCAATTTTTCTGAATGAAATACCATCGCTTTACCCACAGTGCCATCAATCTGTGAGACTCCATCAGGACAAAGCTAGCAGTCACACATCAAAATCCACTGTAAATTTCCTAAAAGAAATGGAACAAAAAAACTGGTATCAAGGCCATACCCTTTACCGATATCCCTACTAAATCTCCCGATGTATCACCTATGGATTTTTGTGCTTTCGGACTTTTAAAATCTGCATTATCCAAACGTCGTCCCAAAACCCTTACAGGATTCTGGAAAGCTGTTCAAGAGGAATGGGATAGAATACCTCTTCTGACACTTCAAAAGGCATTATTATCCTGGAAATTGCGGTGTCGAAAGATATTTCAGAATAAGGGATGTCAAATATAACATTTAAAACACAAGAATTTTATGTAATTTAGTTTTGTGAATACAATATACATCGTCTAAAAAATGTGTGAACAGCCTCTGTATTTAATAAATTATTGAAATTTGGGTTCAAGTAACCCCCTGATTGGGGTTACTTGGACCAAACCTACATTTTACATGAAATATACAATTCAAATAGGTAGTGGGATCTAGTATCACCTAGGATCTTGAAATAAAAATAGAGGCTTGTGTATGAAACATTTATTTTACATTAAAACAGAAAACAAACCCCATTTTATTTGCAAATCTGATTGTTGGCAGTGGATTTGTCTTCAAAACTAATTTTACCCAGTCACGCGCCGGGAGGTTATTTTGAAAAAATTTCACTGATCTTCCATGTATTGCAAGGTAAGACTTGAAAATAAATCGAAATTCCAGTTCGTCTACGGGAGATCCAAAATCACAAATTTTGTCTAAACTCTTCTTCACTAGCAAATATGACTGGATGTCCAAGTCCGTTCAATAAACCATTCTTCAATCTCCTTTTCATGGTGGACCTACTAATTTTAAAGTGGGTTGAGGCATCTCTCCTGACCTCACAGCATTGATCTTTCCTCTAATTTTTCAACGGTAAAATCCGCATACTCTCTGCTCCCAGGAGACCTCTTGAAATTTTGGAGCATTTTTGTATCACATCTGCGAATAAATGCACATGAACCGGTTTAACCATTTAATAACAGGAAATCGACATGAAGTAATGATATTAATTACTTTTATAGGGAAATTTGAGAACTTCTAATCAAAATTGTGACTAGCGGTTAATTGGACCCACTTTCTTGGCTTGGGTCCAAGTAACCCCATTTTTAGTTTATCAGCACACTAGTTAATACTTATAATTTTTACTGGGTTAATTGATTTTCTATCCATCTCAAACTATTGTTATATTCTTAAAGACTGTATTTGAAATGTAAATTTATCCTTACCTAATCTGGGACTGCAGTGTGTAAAGAAGTGAAGGCAGAAGTTATAAGGTCACAAAAATTCCCATTTCGGAAACTTTTGGGTAGCACCTCATAGTTACAACACATGTATCTTTCAAAAAAAAAAACTTTTTTTTTTCAAAAATTAATAAACGAACCTACAACAAATTAATGTTTCAATGAATTCCTCCGAATTAGCATAAAAGAAGTGCCACATGATTTGTTTCGGCATACAACAGAAACAAAAAGACCAAGTCGTAAGTTTGGAAAAACAAATTTATTATGAATACAGTACGCACCAAAAAAGCACGTCTCTGTACAGAAAAAACATGGGTAACATATTAGACAGTATAATCTCAAATAACTTATGTATGACAAATGATTTTAACTAGTACAGAGTTAACAGAGATAATTTGCTCATTATTTTGTACCCATAACCTGATTAATCACATCAGCAGCAAACACGATTCTAATGGACCATAAATACAATATTCCTGAAAATGCCAGATTTTGGCAAAGCCGTGAAATCTCATATGACCCCCCCCCCCCCTCCAAAAAGAAAAATAATATACCAAAATCCTTTTGTGACTAGACAGATTCAGTATATATAGCACTAAAAATCCGGCCTTGAGACTGACTACACATGTTTTCAATGTTCGATGTAGACTAATAAAGAAAATTGGACAATAAACTAAACATAGGAAAAAATAATGTTTTTGTTGGAACAAAACAAAGTTAAGAGAGGGTTAATCATTATGAAAATTTCAGCACAGCTCAACAGCAATAATTAAGTAATATAGTTTGAAAAATATTAAATGAAAAAAAAAAATCACTTCACTTAATGTTAAACTCAGCATACAGTTTGCTTCAAAACTGAGAAACGACTCATGTGGGCATGAAAAATTCAAGAGTCAACGGTGAAGATTTTTAACAGTAGGTAAGCTCACCAGAACTTACAAAATCACAAATGGTTTACTACTTTCCAAGAACAGTTTAAAACTGTGGTGGAATGAGACATACATCAACTTTTTGAAACAGCAATTATATAGGAACAGATAACTATTTACAGTGAGTTCTTTGTACTTACATTCAAAGTTGTACATAAACAGCCAAATGAAAATGGATGATTTGCATTTGGGGGGGGGGGGGAATCATCTGCAGCTTAAAAGTAGAAATGCAAAATGTTATGTAAAATTTATTTTTAATTTTGCTGGATATTGGTTTTGCAGATTATTGCTAAATGTACCAATGGTTGCAATGCAGATTGACCCTCAGCCAAAATTAACACTTTTTCTTCCTGTGGAATCAATACTATGTGTACACATAATATTGATTCTACAGTTTGAGCAATACTCCATAATCTGATGCTACGCTTATGAGATTGATGAATATATATGAGCCAAAATGATTCTCAGCTTTTTCTCTCATATACAGTCGAATCCGGTTAATCGGACCAGCTGCTTATTCTGACTGAATCCTAAAGAACCAAAACAAATCCTATTGCAGATGCCTAACAGGGCATGTTCGTGTAATTGGACCAGCTGGTTATTAGGACCAAAATGATTGCATCCCAATGTGGTCCGATTAATGGGAATCGACTGTAATTATTTTTGTTATTTATCATTATGCAAAACATAACAAAAACACATTTTTTTTTAAATTCAAGAGGCAAGAGACTGCTCAACACTCAGTCCTCTAACAATTACAGAAATGGCTGGACTAATGAGAAAATGTAGATATAAATACAAAACTCAATTTCAAAAAATTTTCAACAAAGGTTATCAATAATTTCAAGCAGAAATACAAAAATTACAAAGACAGTTCACACAAGAGTATTCTATGTTTAAAACGGCTTCTCTATTGGCTGGACTATACTCATAATGGTTCAGGAGAACAAATTATACATACATATTAAATTCAAATAATTTCAAGAAAAGTTCAACACACCTTAAAATAGAAATACTCAAATTCTGTTAACATTTAAAATACAAAGGCTGCCTGGGTTATTCTCACAAAAATATCCTGTGTCTGAAAGGATGCCCTGACACCAATAGTCTATTTCACCTCACAAAGCAACTATCACCATTACCTAATAAAACAATATCAATACAACTGCTTTTCTATTTATCATGTTACCAGAGAGGGAAATTTCCTATTAACACATTGTTGACTGGTACTGAGTAAACTCGTGTTTTTATATGCAAATGTTGAATACAATTTTGGATAGAGGAAAGTCATATTGGAGAAATTTTTGATCAACTGAACATTGCTTTATTTGAAAACTACCTAACTATGATCTGAATGAGTTTCAGGTAAAACCTCTCATTTTATCATTTAAACCAGGGGTTCCCAACCTTTTTCTTACATCGACCCCTTTAAAAAAAAAAAAGATTTTCTTCATCGACTCCCTCACATTTTTCTCTATACTATACAGTATACTACATAATTATAATACTAATAATTGCACATAAAGCACTTAAAGATAACAATTTGACTAAGATTATGAACAAAAAATTAGAAAAAGTGGTTCATTAGGTTTGTTTTATTATTTTTGTACTTTTTTCATTTTTAATTTCACAAATATAAACAAGATTTCAGAAACACAGATTGTAATTGCATAGAAGTTCAATTTATGTGGCAGTTGTGCTTGATGCATTGATACAATTGTTTTAATATTTGACCTCAAAATCTTATTGTATAACATAACCAATATAAATATATATTTAAGCATATTAAAATGGATATTATGTAATAATTACATTCCTAAAAAATGAAATTCTAAAACAGAAAAATTTATCATCAACCCCTAACAGACCCCTGGAATACCATAGACCCTTTTTAAACTTCTATCAACTCCCAAAAGGTCCACCTGGAACCCCAAAATCTATCTTCTTTATATGATATTATAAAGAAGACAGATTTCAGAAAATAATAATGCTGTACTTTATTCCAAAAATTCAGTCTTTGTGAGTGACTTGCGTGTATATTTAAATAAAACTGCTGGTCAACAATATGCTAATTAAAAAAATTTTCCATTCTGAGAAAAATTTTAAAGCTTCATTTCTAGTTTTTCAATGTTTTAAGCTCTGTAAAAAATAAAATAAATGCAGATAAGAAAACTTTTAAAAATATCAATAAATACTAAGATCTAACAATATCAGAAATAAAAAATACCAAAATCTTAAATAATATAACAGAATATTTTACAGTTTATAATCAGAGTGGAACAGTTTTTCTTTTTTTCTCTTGACTTTTGCAGGTTTTCAAGATTATGTGAAAGAAAATTCTGGTATAATGTTATAACAAAAGATCAAATTTTCAAATGTTACAATCGTATTTCATATCTACTTACGCATAACCTTTTTATAAGAATCCCAAATCTCAAACTACATATTCATGTACCATTACTTTTAAAGCACTTTCGATAAAATTCCATTCCAACAAATAAATATTGGTTGGATAAGAGCGCTAGGGTAATTTTTTGCTACACCAAGGCTAAACTAGAACGTACTGCTTAGAGTTGATTCCGAATGGCTAAGAACATCCATGCCAGCAGTGGGACGCGAACCTGCAGACTCTGGTACTATATACCAGAGCCCTAGCCTTTTGGCCATCATCTGGCCAAATAAATATTGAGGATGACCAATGAAAAAGATCTGTGTTTCAAATAAAAAATTTCTCTATTATATAGCATACAAAATTATTGATTTAAGCCATAAAATATGGCACGAACAAACATGCGAAAAATATTAAATACTTTATATTTACATACAAACAAATGAAAAAGGATATTGGATAACCACACAATGAAACATTCTGATTGTAAGTGATATAAACAGATTCTATAAAGATAAAATGATTTAGAAAATTAAGATATAAATGATTCTGAAATGGAAGCTAAGCAACTTATAGAAGCAATTGAATTCATGGAAAAAGTCCGAAATGTAAAGAATGAAAGGTTTGAAATTTGATTGGAATGGGGTTGACATTCATGTTCAAAAGAACATTTCCTTCAAATCTTCACAAATTATTGATTTAAAAAGTTTCTATAGAGATAACATGATTTAAAAAGATTTAAAATTTTTAATCACTTATAGAATTAAGATGTAAACGATTTTAAAAAGGAAGCTCAGAAACTTATAGAAACTATTAATTGAATGAAAGGTTTAAAATTTAAGACGGAAAGATTTGAAATTTGTGAAGATTCAAAACAAAATTTCATAATTCTTTATCAGAATCTCATTTGTTTGAAATGACAAATTAATTTTCTGTCCTAAATAACTAACAGTTCAGGAAAATTTTGATAAAAATTAGAATGCTGTTAATCTCTTAGTCCCACCACAGCACAACTACAGAAATCCAGAAAAAATTTTCTGATAATTCCGAGTTTTTAGAGAAAATTAAGAATTTTCCCCACTTTGATACAAACTTTGCTTTACCGATGATTTACAGTTTTCTATGCTCATGAAAGAAAAGAGGGTACTTTTGCATGAAATTAGAATTTTCAGTTTCATAAATATAATAATTAAGATTTAGATCTAAATCATTAAAATTAGCAAAGGTTTTAAGTAATAGCGATCAAATTTTTATCATGCATATTTGATCAAGTAGAACAAGTTTAAATGATTTAAAATGGTTTTTAAACAAAATTTTAGTTTTATTAGTACAGCCTTATAACATCAAAATTCTCAGTGAAAGTAAAATAAATTTAAAAAACAAGGGAGGGTAAATCTTGCAAACAGAAAAGGAGCAACATGCATCTCATGCCACTGCTGTATTCACCAGAAAATAACAAGGGTAAATACGAGATGTAACAAAAATTTGTCGTATTTCCTCCCTTACTTTAATTCTGCCAATGACATTTCCAATTCTATAACAAATTAAATTTTTACAAGAAATATTTTTCATGACTGCTTTTAAGCTACATGGAAACAACAACAACAAAAAAAAAAAAAAAAAAATCAAAAAGTTAAAATTTACAATAAATCACATATATCAAAAATAGAAAGAATACATAATTACAATAAATTGAATGAGGTTGTTATTCATGATGTTAACACATACTCAGCCACTGACGAATTTACATTGTTTCAAATTTAGTTTCTGGTTACCATTGATGTGAATTTACATCACTTCAAATAATGCTTCTGATTGCTGTTGATGTGTTAGGCCATTTCATAAGTTTTATTGGCTGTCGCAAAGCAAATTAAAAGTTTAGAACATATTGTTTCTTGAAAATAAATTGTCAGGCAACAGGAGCGGATATTGAAATAATTTAACACTATCGAGTTTGCAGAAGTATTATCACTGGTCAAAGATTATAAGTTGACAGAAGTCTGTGGAAACCAGCTTTGTGGAATTTCCTTATTTTAGTATTAGTGGCTTTCAGTATTAGAAGAGCAAAAAAGTTATTGGCTGCAAAAGTATAAAAACCAAAAAACAAAATTAAAAGCTTTAATATTTTATATTCTGATCTGTACATTCATATTATGTGTTAATCTGAAGTGCTAAAGAATACCCTTGACAACTTAATATGCATATTTATATGAACTGCACTCCATTTTTATGTTAGTAGCATCTCAAAAGCACAAGTATAGAAAATACACACCAACAATTCAACTACTGCACAATGACATTTTAAAACAATAAATTTTAATCGTAAAAAGATCAAATGTGAATATAAGCATGTTCAAAAACTTAGCAGAAGGGTTCTTAAGAACATGCAAGGCTCAAACAAACACTATTCTTGATAATCAATGAATGCTACTGAATTACAATGATTAAAAAGATTATATTCAGATAAAATGATTTTAAAGCGATTGAAGAGTTTTAAAGATTTATAAAATTAAGATGTAAATGATTTTAAAAAGGAAGCTCAGCAACTTATAGAAACAATTTGAAACTTTTATATGACACAATCAATGTATGTATGTATATACATATATTATATATATATATATATATATATATATATATAATACATTCCACAATTGATCTACAATTGATTTATCTAGAATTGATTCATTAGTTAAACATTTGGAATACTAAAAAAAAACATCATATTTGACTCTGCATTTTTATGCTTATGGTACTAATCAAGAGATAATTTTTAACATAACTACAAAACTTACATATACATGTATGTAATTACATCATTTACAGTTATTTGTTGTAAGAAAATTAACAATAAAAAATAAACCTAAATTATTAAAAGAATTGTACAGAATGACCTCATTGTTATGAGAATCAAAATAACATAAGCTTATTCTTTTTCTTTAAACAAATATTAACTGGCATATTTTAAAATAAAGGTTTGTAATAAATGCAAATTTTTCAACTCATAAAGTAGAAAAAACCCCCAGAAATTTGATTCCCAAACCATTAAATACTACAAGCTATATACAGTACTTACATATATAAAGTCAACACACTTTCAGTAAAATAATCAACTATTGCACATTAAAACTATCCATATACATTAGATGGCAGAAAGAACATTGTACTTATCACACAAAATCACCAAGTACTTCAAAGCTCATTTGTATTTAGGGTATTATTTTTTAACGAGTTGAACATTTTTTTGAGTTTCTTCCTCTGCTCTTTTTTCATTTTATATTTTGATAAAAGCAATCGTTCAGATGCTAAACACTTATTATACAATCTTAGAGACCTATTTCCAGTTAATAAACCAAGTCTATATTTATCTCCAAGGCATTCTTTCTGTCTTTTTCTTTTTTTCAATTTTTTACTCCTAGTGAACATTTCAGATGAAGTGGGTTGCAGGCTTAATTCAGAAACATTTAGTCCTTGAATACCTGAGTGTGAGAGCAGTACATCAGAGTTATTTTCAGATTCAACAAATGGGAATTGTACTTGGCTTCTCATATTTACATTTACCAACTTAGCCTCCTGTTTTTTGGGCCTTTTGAAAGTTTTCTTTACAGAACACGTTTCTTTGATATGGTCATGCAATTTACTAATTATTAACTTATAAGCTTTTTCTTTCTTTTTTCTGGCAGCTTCTTTGTCAGGTTGTTTCTTTTGACGGGAAGAAGCAGATGCAGAGCAAGTATTCTCATTTTCTCTCCCATCATTTCCAAGTTCGTCAAAATCTGAGCAAAATTTTTGTAGGTAAGTTTTCAAAAAGACATCAGGGTCATCTGGAGTTTTTTTCTTTTTACCTTTGCTAATGTCATGTTTTTTCTTTCTTTTTTTCCCTTTTGGTGTGGTTTTTGCTTTGGAAATCACTGAAGTTGCACCACTTGAAATACTATTTTTAACATGGTTTGTAAGCAATTTGTTTTGCTTTTGTCTAAACAAGTTGCATGATAAATCATAATTGTGATCTAATTTAACCATTTTCTGAGGGGAAATGTTACTATTATGGCCAGCATTTGCTACCAGCGATCCATAATAGCAATGATCTGTTATAACACTTTGTAAATTGGATGCAAAAGCATTCTCACAACTTGGAACTTCCATTTGCTTAGTAACTAGTGCTGACGTATCAATACAATTTATTTTAGTCAGATCTGGTAATAAAATAATATCCTTACTGGGAATACATTTCTTTGCTCTAGAATTTTGGCATTTTTCAAGGGAATGGGATTTTTTTGAGGCCTTTTTAACTTTAGCAAGCAAACTTACGGAATCTGGTTTATTCATATTTGGCAAACGGGAATATAAAATCATCTCCTTGTTTGAATGTTTATTAATTCCACTTGTTTGGGAGGCAATTTTTTTAATTTTCTTTTTTGCTTTAGGTGTTGAAGTTAATGAATGAGGCTGACTCATTCCAGTAAAATGTAACACATTAAAATCATTGAATATATTCTGACATACAGTATTTGAAATGTTTTTTGGAGATTTTTTTTTATCATTCTTTTTTAAAGATGCAGGAACTTTTAGTTGTTTAGTGTTATTCAGCTTGGGAAACCGTGATAATGGCATATCATCTTCACTTGAACTCATGTCAGATATATAACCTGGATTTTCTGTAGGAATATATGTTTCCGATATCTTTCTGTTTGACATACAGGGCAATCTTGCTTGTTCACCAAATTTTTTCCTAGACCATGACAATGCAAGTTCATCTACCTCTAAGCTACATGTATTATTCTTAGCATGATAGGATTTATTATTCACAAATCTATTAGAATGGCAAGATTTGAGCTTTTTCTTTCCCTTTGAAGTTGCTGGTACATTATTTAACACCATATGTGATTTTTTAGAACTAGCTTTTAAAGGTAGAGAGATTTTATGCTTAGTTTGCACAGCATTATCATTTATATCATCTTGCCTACCAAAAAACGAATTTTCCACTAAAAGTTTTCTTAATAGAGTACCTTTAACGTGTTGATTATCTTCTACTTCTGGAACCACTAAATTTAATCTTTCAAGTTGTACAAAAGGACTCTTCATGAATATATCACAGCTATTATGGTCTGTAGATTTTTTTCTGTCTGTGAGTAATCCATGATCCCTAAATTTTAATTCTTTGGCAGAATTTTGTGTCATTGTTTCTATAGTTGAAGTATATAAACCTGTACTTTCTAGCCGATCTTCAGAACTGACTACCTTGCTACCAGAGTTTTGACTCTCTGAATAAATAATTTCTTCAGATTTTTTAGCACTATTATTCAGGTGAAGTTCTAACAAGTCATCAGGAAGTCGCTGCAAAGAAACTTTTAATTCTGGGAGAAAGCATGTATTTCCATCAAATAATAAATCAGCAGAAACAGCATTAGATGCAGGTACATCATTTTCAAGTGCTTGATCACCCGACAAAATAATCTCAGCACATCCCGTTAATTTTTTCTCTTCATCACATCCCGTTAATTTTTTCTCTTGATTAGTGATTAACTGTGAATTTAAATAATTATCAATATTCTTTTCAATAAGAGTTGCTGAGCTATGAGAACATTCCCTAGGAATATAGTTTTCATTATTGATACCTTTTAATATACTAACTGGCAATCTCTCAAGAGTTATAACTAATTCTTTATGAGGTAGACATTGTTCAATGTCTGAAACATGCTCTGGATGTTTGACTTCAATGTCAGAAGATAAAGACTGAAATGACTTCACAGTTGGTACTGAACAAGTTAGTTCAGGCATATCAGGAGATAAAGACTGAAATGACTTCACAGTTGGTACTGAACAAATTAGTTCAGGCATATCAGTAAACTTATCTCCATTTTCTAGGGAATCATGCGAGTGGCTAATATTATTCACTTCTAAATCTGATAATTCACTTGTAACTTGATTCTCAGCAAACTTATCTCTATTTTCAGGGGTATCATATGAATGGCTAATACAACTCACTTCTAAATCTGGTAACTCACTTGTAATCTGATCCTCAGTAAACTTATCCCTATTTTCTGGGGAATCATGCAAGTGGTTAATGTAACTCACTTCTAGACCTGATAACTCCTTTGTAACCTGATCCTCACTATAGTATAAAATACTTGATTGTTTACTGAAAGAGACATTCCTTAAAGGTGAGTTAAGACCAGTCTTCTCCTTCAAAAAACAGCCTTTTCCTTGAAGCATTTTAGCTAACATGGAACAACTTTCCTGTTCAGCATTTTTTGTAAGAGGCTCTTCTGCCTGATCCTCAGTGTTTATAGGTATTGTATTTCTCATTTTGGGAGTCACGTTAACATATATGTGAGCATTATCAGAGTGATTTAATGCTTTCATATCTGAAGTAACACCAAAGTTTATATGATCTATAGAAATTTTTTCCAAAACAACAACTGGCTTCAGAAATTCATCCATTCTTCAGATGTTCTACATGAAATTGAAATTAGTTGGCAGACCATAACTCACTGTTATGTTAACAGCAAATTGTAAAGTTATATCGTTCTGCAGTCATACTGGTAAAAAATATTTGAAAAAAAGTTTTTAATTTCTTCAAAACAAAATTATTTTTCTTTTGGGAAGAGATATTTATCTATGTGCGAGATTTAATTCATTCACCTTTTTTTCCTACCGTCAGAAATTAAAAACTTGGCTTGCTAACTTTGTCACAGCTATTAACAGAAATTTTTATTCATAAATTGCGAAGATTCATCAATGATTAACCAGTATTTATCAAGCTGCGGCGTTAAGTCCGGCCAACACAACATCAACAAATCATAACAGTCGTAATCATGAACGTGAACATTTTCTTTAAAATACAAAATTCCGAACGTTAGGTTTACATAGTACTGCGCAAGCGTCACGATCAAAATAAATTCAAGCATTGCAGTGAATCGCCTTCGCAAGTCAGCTCACAACACAGGCTACCTGCTCCGGAGAAAATACCAATTTAGCTGTAATGTTTGCAGTCAAATCTAAGATAAATCGCAAAGAACGTTCCATCCAGCGAGAGTTTTTAAGACAGTAATATATTTATTTCTCCGTTTTTGTCTACAACAAAGTTATTTGGTAAATAAACTTACGTTTTAATACCGAATCATAGTGGGATATTTTTTAATTCGTTATAATATAAAAGAAAAACGTTGAAATCAGCAAGTCAGCTCACAAAACAGACTACCTCCTGTTGAGAAAATACGGATTTAGCTGTAAAATTTGCAGTGAAATCTAAGATAAATCGCAAGGAAAGTTCCATCCATCGGGAGTTTTTAAAGACAGTGCAGTGATCATCACCTGACTTACCTTTTATCCTCCATGGCGAATGAACTTTTCTGAGCATCAGTTTAGTTACAAGCGTTAATTCACTTACACGTGAATAAAAAATTGTTTGTTCTTTTTAAGTATTTAACGGCTTGAGTTGTTCTCTCATTTTTTAAAATGATCATGTTGTACGTTTATATATATTAAATTAAAGTTTGCACTTCTTATCACATTCCTCTGTTATACAGCTATATTACGACGACTTCTTCAGATACAATATTTCAAATCAAATTTGAAGAGACGTCAACAAACTTCAAAACACTTCAACAAATCAAACCATTTTATCTTTAAGATTACAACGCAAAAGAATAACATCATATTACAAAATCATGAAGCTACAGAAGAAGAAGCAGCTCCATATTAAAAAAGGGTCTCCCATTTGGTCGCCACCAATAGGTGACGCTCGCGCCTGTACTGATGCCGCTATAACACGGAAACCATACGCTTTAATATGGATTTTTCATATTTTTCAAAAGAAATAAGTTTTTTTACGTGCGTTTTTAATATGAATTTATTTATTCAACTTAACAATTGTTTATCTTCATTCAAAATGTCTATTTGAACTGCTTTTTTTGCTAAACTTCATTAAAACTCTTAAGGGGGAGATCACCTTTGCATGCACAAAAATACACTGATTTTACTACCAAGCTTAATGTGCTGTCAAACAGTTAATTTGTAATTAATTTAAACCAACTTTTAGAGGTGAATTGTACAAAGTTTTATCTATTAGAAAAAAAAACAGAACTGTTGGGAGATTATTAGAAATTATTTTAAGAACAAAATGTTTTATGAATAGTGAATCTTAGATCAATATAAAATTATTTGTATATATTTTATCCATAGGTTATAATTTAATCTACACCTAAATTAGTTACCATATTTCACATAAAAATATTTTTTCAGGCAAATGTATTGTAATGTACAAAAAAAATATAAATGTTTTAAAAAAATTTTCTGCGAAAAAATACCTTAATTTAGGTAGAAATTGCAGAAACATGCAAGATATACATGTATACAAAAAATTTAGCAATTTGTGATGATTA
The DNA here is from genome assembly GCA_907164885.2 of Dolomedes plantarius. NCBI lineage: Eukaryota > Metazoa > Arthropoda > Arachnida > Araneae > Dolomedidae > Dolomedes > Dolomedes plantarius. The sequence continues at coordinate 110,909,080 of OU015503.1, forward strand.
GTTTTGAAGAAATAGTACGCACAAGTTTCAAAATAACAGTTTTTAGAAAAAGCAATTTAAAGTTAAAATTTTCTATAAATTACTTTACTATTAGCTTTATACATTTGGCCATAAAATCGGTTCTAATTGTAGTATCGACTTAAATTTTTTTCATAAGATTCCTTAAATTACATTCTTCAAAATTAAATCATAATAAAAAATTGAGTTTTTTAAAGGGTTTAAGGTGACCTCCCTCCTTAAAGGAAATGAGTAAATAATGATCCATTATTTTCTAGAGCGAGCTAGTTACATATAAAAGCACACACTAGCTGCAGCTACAGAGTATGCAATGTCGAAACATGAGTTGACAAACATCTGACACATGAAGAGTCATACTTCACTATATAAACATTTTCCGAAAAATTTTGTATTAGTTCCAGATTAAATTAGTTCAGAATTTTGCAATTATTGAATAATTAAGGAAATGAAATTGCAGAAAAAAATTGTGAAAAAAATCTCTTATGGAAAAAAAAATGTGAGAAATACTACTGATTAACCAAAACATACACACACATAGTGATATAAGAATATTTTTATTTGTAGATAAGTATGAATCATACATCATACATAACAGCCTATAAAAAGGAAAGCAACATTTTCAATCAATAATCACAAATGAATTCTAATCAAGAACTAAGAAAATAGGAAGTCAATTCTGTATTTAATCACGCAACACTTTTAATTATCTTCCTTTGGAAAAAAATCAATCAAAGCATCTCAGATTACACTTTTTAAAACTGAAGGTATAACTGTCCAGTTGGTGAATTACTGAATACAATTTTTTTTCGGTGAATTTAAAGGGAAAAAAACCCAAATAACATTGACAAGGACAAATCAGCTATTTTTTTGCACTTTCACAAAGTATGGGTTTCATTGTACTCGCAGTAAAAAGATCAGAAAATATTTTTTTTTAAAATTATACACAACAAATTTTGCATATGCATTTATAGTTACAATATTATCATACAATGAAAGCTTATTTACTTTACTTTCGAAACTAATTTAATAATGATTAAATTCAATATTAATGTTCTAACATAGTCAGAAATTACCTTCAAGTTGGTAAGTTACCGATTACAAAAATTTTCAGCGAATTAAAAAGAAAAAACCTCAAATAACATTGACAAGGACAAATCAGCTATATTTTTACATTTTCACAAATTATAGGTTTCATTGTACTCACAGTAAAAAGATGGGAAAATATTTTTTTTTAATTATACAGAACAGATTTTGCATAAGCATTTATATTGACAATGTTATCATACAATGAAAGCTTATTTACTTATCGAAACTAATTTAATAGTGATTAAATTCAATATTAAGGTTCTAGCGTAGTCAGGAATTACCTTCAAGTTGGTAAGTTACCGATTACAAAAATTTTCAGCGAATTAAAAAGAAAAATCCTCAAATAACATTGACAAGGACAAATCAGCTATATTTTTACATTTTCACAAATTATGGGTTTCATTGCACTCACAGTAAAAAGATGGGAAAATATTAAATTCATTTTAAACATTATACACAACAGATTTTGCATACGCATTTATAGTGATAACATTGTTTATCATACAATGAAAACTTATTTTCTTATCAACTAACTTAATAGTGATAAAATTCAATATTAAGAAAAGTTAACTGGAAATATTTTATTTCTGTGCACAATTTTAAAAAAAATGATGGCTTTAGTTCAGACGTGTAGCTCAATTTGCCATAACCACAAAATATGTTGAATATAAGAAAAGTATTTCATAATTATAAAGAATTGAAACTAACAACATACACTATTAATACATTATTATAAAATAAAAAATTAATGCTTGATATACAATTTACTATAGATAAATTTATATACGTAAGTATCGTACATCTTTTATTGATGAGCGATTTCCTTTAGAGCAATAGTATGAGTAATTATTTACATCTTTTTACATACAATAGAGCTTTGTGAACACGTGATGATTATTTTTGATGGGATATAGGGATGACTGAAAAATAAAACACGCTTATTTCCAGCAGAACTTAAGATGTCTTAACTTTGCGTTCACTTAAAACACAGCAGCTGTACTTTTCTCTCATTATTATACATCTTATATTAACACAAAACAATAATAATGTTCATAATAATGTTTATTGATATTGACAAGGGAATAACTTTACAAATTGAATAGCAATACAGTTAGATTTATCGTAGTTATTTTTAATGGTATAATAAAAGATATTATTCAGTTAAATTATTAAATGAGTAGAATAATTCAATTCAAAAGTAATATAAAATAAAAGCTTAAATTTAATAATAAATGTGATTTATAATTTTGACTGTTTTCTTAATTTTTTAACTTTAGCACAGAGTTGAGAATTTTTATCTTCTTGTTTGCATATAAAATTCATGCGCGTAATTAGAAAAAAGTTGATAACATTTTGAATTAAATTAATGTTATGTTGCTCATTGCAACCTATTACTGGCATAGGAGGACCAGTATAAATTTCTTTTATCACTTGAAAAATTAATTTATTATTTAGTTTATTAAAATTTAGAGTTTTGATTATTGCAATTTCTAGAATATTAATTACTTTTAAAAACAAATCTGAAGGGTATAATAAAGAACCTTTACTTTAAAAAAAATTCATTTATTTTGATCAGTATTGCTGTTTATAGTGGTTAAGTTTTGTATGCATTAGTCACATTTAGAAAATCTACTGATCCTCCTAACAACATAACCAGCAACATAATTTATAATGAAATCTGACGACGATATCATTAAATAATCGTAGTCATTAATCTCATTAACCATCTTACCTTAGGAGCAGAAAACTAACTAGGATTTCTCTGTCCAGTTTCTTTGTTTCTTTTCATGGCTGATTGATAGCCATTGGAACAACCAGGTGCAAAACATGTTGGCATATTTGTGCACAGAATAAATTAAAAAAATTGTAAAACAATTTTCTAAAACACGTGTCCATATAACTCAATGAAAAATCGGCTGAAGTAGAACATGTCGCGCCATCTGCCGGTGAGCGACCATAATCGGTCCATTTTTCGAGGAATTCCCCGTTGAAGCTTACGCTCCTTCTTTTAGCTTCATGTACAAAATCGAGCTCGTTCGCCATTCATTTTATTTCATTTCACTTCAGCGTGCGGTATAATACACAAGTGTTTGTTTTTACACGTGCCTTTTAAAATTTACAAACCCGCTGGCGCTGAAGTCAAAGTTATCTTTTTAAAAGATGACACTAACATACTCCCCTGCTATGAACTTTAAGGGTTCATCAAAATACGAACGCTTAAAGCAAACACTAATATTCAGCAAACACTTAAAAAACACAATAAGCAATTTCATGATTAGATTTCTTCACTAAATTGTTCCTTAAAGCATATAAATCATTTATATCAATAACCAATAACATTAAAGCAATCAATGACAAATATACAAGTTTTTCCAATAAAATTAAATATCATATACTTCAAAAGTAGTACAATTTAAACACACTGCACAATAAACGCAGCAAACACTTAGCCAAATCAAAGTAATGCAATGAATGAATAGCATCAGAACAAAATTAGAACATTTTCATTTTGTACATAAATTTCACGAATTGTATTTTACTTTCAATTTCCCATCCATTGTCAATGGTGATAACTTTACAATGGGTCTCTTATATTCACCATTTACTGTTTTAACTTTTACAACTCTTACCTCGTCGAGACGTGAAACGTCTCGACGAGGCTATGAAAGCTTCAGCCGTCAGATCACTGACAAACTCAATATGGACAGCTTTCGTATTGACACACACAAAATGCACACATATCTCTTAAATGATTTTACACCCCTCCCTTTCCTTGTCGTTAAAGAAAATGGTCCTGCAAAATTAGTTCCAACATAGGAGAACACAAGTGCAGGGTTGACTCTGGCTCAGGGTTGATGGCCATGACATAGTTCATGGCTGATCTTAGTAAGATCAGCCATGAACTATGTCATGGTTCTGGCTCTTTGTCGATGACACCTGTTGCACTGGAATATTAGGCTTTTCACAAGCCGTTTTCCACTGATAATCCAGTACTGTGTCGCAAGCGCAGTCAGCACTAGATTAACACCACCATGCAGATGAGTTTCGTGGAAGTGGCGGATCATCACTTTTGTCACATGATGGTCTTTCGGTAGAATGATTGGATGTTTTCTTCCTTCTGGTAAATTCGTACGTTCCAGTCTGTCTCCCACTCGAAGCAAGCCTTGCGAGTCCAGCAATGGTGCAAGCGAGGCTATCGGACTATTCACAGCAATCAGCTTTTGTCTTTTCAGAGCGTCGATTTCACTCTTAAACGATTGGTGTTGAACAAGTTGGATCACCGTCTTAGATGCTGTTCGTAGCTCTTCTGTTGTTAGGAAACCTAATTTCCTCTCCTTCACAGCTTTGAAGTTCTAAATGAAGAGAAGAGTACTGTGGTCAGATTCCACAATAACATGCCATTGGATAAAGGACACCATGCCAGTATTTTCTGCATTCTGTTCCAGGATGAAAATTTAAGAAGTTTGTTATGGATCGGTTCAAGTTCCACAGGATTTAAGTTCACACCAATCTCCTCAATCTGTCCTTCCACAGTTTCTTCGTCTTGCAGATGCCTTACATCTGGTTGATCAGGACTTTGGACATTGAAGCTCATTTTACTTTCTCTAAGCAGGTGGTCAACATCAAGCTCCGGAATCTTTCCGTTAGGCCAGGTAGTAGTGGACAGCCAAGGTGGTCCCTGTCGCCAGAGTGTACTGTCAATGAGTGCTTTGAGTGGTACGCCCCTTGTCAGCATGTCTGCTGAATTCTGTTTTCCAGGGCAGTCGCGCAAGTTCATAGGATAGGTCAGTTCATGGATTTCTCGGATGCGATTTGACACAAATGGCTTCCAGTTCTTGGCTGCACCCTTGATCCAATGGCATGTTATTGTGGAATCTGACCACAGTACTATGTTGGATGATTTCAGTCCAAATAGTCTTTGTAAGTAACTAGCCATTCTCGCTCCGATTAATACACTCATTAGCTCTAACCATGGAGGAGTAAGCTTTTTTAACGGGGCTACTCGGGCTTTTGACAGAATCAATTTTATCTCAATTTTATTTTTTCTAACATTTCGAAAATAAGATACTGCGCTAAATGCAATTAGACTCGCATCGCAAAATACGCGTACTTCAACTTTTCCATCCAAATCGCGCAAATCGTCGCCAAAATACCCCCTTTCCAAACGCCAATTTTGTAACTCTTCCATTTCAGAGCACCAAATGTCCCATTTAATCCTTTGTTCCTTTGAAATTTCTTGATCCCAATCTAAACCTAGTTCCCACATTTCTTGCAACAAACATTTTACTCTAATCACATATGGAGCTACGAAACCCAATGGGTCAAACAATTTGGCAGCCACCTGTAAAATGTAGCGTTTGGATATTTTTACAGCTTCCCGACTCTTTAGTAAACCAATAGTTTCCAACTTTAGTAAATCATCCTTTGTGTCCCAAATCATTCCTAACACCTTGACATTACTATCAGCGCAACCATCTTCACTAAGCTTTCCCTGGTTAATCCACAAATCCCTCAACTCTTTAGAATGGGTATTGAATTTCCTTAAATTCATACTAGGGTCACTCAAAATATCAACAGTATCTTGAGCAAGACATTGCGCTTCTTCACCAGATCTACCCCCAAATATAAGATCATCAACGTACAAAAATTTGTTCAACATATCAAATGCTGCCTCACTTTGCTCTTTATACCGTTTTGTATTTTCATTTAGCGTTTCTTCCTCAACAAAACAATGATTCATAACACGCGTTTCCTCTGCTTTCGGGCTTAAGTGATTCAACTTACCATGAAGCGTCCAACCAAACACTGTTTCTATAGCCACTAGATGTTTATCAAGTGGAGTTATCCGATTTGTACAAACTATTTCCCACATCAGATCGGCACCCAAAAGAACCTCGACTCGATTAGAGACTGGGTTAAACAATTCTATCCCCTTTTCTTTCAGAAAAGGTTGGAGATCCTTTCCAGGATAATTAACACGAGCTCCACTAATTTCATTTGTCACTAACAATTCAGTTGTCCATTCCATGTGAGGATATCTAACACTTTGAAGGCTAATACGAACAACGTCATACAGAGTTTTTCGGGAGACCTTACTGCCAAATGAGTATAGTAACAGACCTTTCTTTTCGAACTACAGGAAGTTTTAAATCCTCAGCAACTGATTTTAATACAAAACTTCTTTGACTTCTTCGTCAACTAAAACGGTGACATTATAATTGGTTTTAGGGTTAGACTTTACGTGTGAAACTTGCAACAATACATTATTTGTGGTGTTTAACACGGACGACACAAGCGTTTCGTGAGGAGTTTCGTTTGTGGTGAATTGCTTACAAATTGGCGTTCTATGATTTCAAGAACCACATTTTTCACAAGAAGTTTTAGACCAACACGCCTTTGCAAAATGACCGCATTTAAAACATTTATAGCAATGGTTGCTTATTTTCAATTCATTTCTCTTTTCGTCTAACGAAAGCTCATCGCATTTATCACTTTCATGATTTTTTGAACAAAATACACACCCAGAACTGGTACCATTAGTAACCAAGTTAGCGGCAGAAGGCATGTAGTTTTTGCTTTTGTTTCTAAAACGAGGATTTCCACTATCTTTGAACTTAAAATATTCACGGGGTACGTTATGCTGCTGCTTATGGTGTACGCTAGTTATCAGACACGTTGCTTCTCTGCTCTCAATCTCTTCGCGCAGGAATTTGATTAACTCGTCAATGTCGTTTTTATTTTTTGACTTTCGAAATTTGTTAAACAACAACACTATCTCTTCGGGCAATAATTTCAAAATTACAGGAGCAAGCAAATACCCATACGACCCTGAAGTGACGTTTAAACTGTTCAAATTACGTACCTCTACTACAACGCTGTCGTACAACTTTCTTAGTGCGTTGGGATGACTTTTACTCAGGGGTTCTAAATTCAATAACCTATTCATATGCGTACTAACCAGAAGATCAGATCTCCCAAACCTAGTCTTCAACAAATCCACCGCTGCTTCATTATTTTCCGCCGCATTAGAAAACCTACTGATAGCTAAAAATGAGTGCCCAACAAGACACCCTTTCAAATAGCAAAACTTTTCTACTGGCGACAATGTTTCGTTTTTGTGTATCGCCCCTTCAAAGGAACACCACCAATCGTTCCATGAGGATATTTCCCCTCCAAATTTCTTCAATTCTAATTTCGGCAGTCGCACATTATTCCCACTATCTTGCCTGTCAATTTAATTTCGGAAATTAGAACTACCCGATTTAGAATTTAAACATTTGTCAATTTTAGTTTTCCATTTTATTATTTTTTCCCGGTATTCTCCAGAAACCTCGACTTCAGTTTCTAGCTCTTCCACAGTTAGGCCTTTTTCTACTTCGGAGTCAAGAATCTGAAGTTTATTCTTTTTTCTCTATTAACTGCTGCAAAAACTCTGATAAGTTGTCATATTTTTCGAATGAATCTTCCATTTTTAATTCTCCCTCGATTTCAGAAAAAAGTTTTGTTATTAATTGCCGAATGATTTTTCTTCTTGCTCTGTTTTCTGCCGTTATGCAAAACACACTTTTAGATCAAGTTCAACGCTATATTCAAATCAAGCCAAAAATTTATACCTGATAATTTGAAGGTCCTTATTCCAGGTTCCTTCGGCACCAAAATATGTTACGACGACTTCTTCAGATACAATATTTCGAAACAAATTTGAAGAGACGTCAACAAACTTCGAAACACTTCAACAAATCAAACCATTTTATTTTTAAGATTACAACGCAAAAGAATAACATCATATAACAAAATTTAGCTCGTTCGCTACTCATTTCATTTCATTTCACTTCAGCGTGCGGTATAATACACAAGTGTTTGTTTATATACGTGCCTTTTAAAATTTACAAACCCGCTGGCGTTGAAGTCAAAGTTATCTTTTTAAAAGATGACACTAACAACAGCAGTCTTGAGGATAATCGGTGAAGCGGCTGAATCATCGAAACCTTCTGGTCGGGCATATGGAGCTCAGACTCCATAGCAGTAATACAGTAACCACCGCTTATAGTGATCAGTGGTTATAAGAATCAACCGTTTATAAGAATCAATATCGCAAAAACAAAAACAAATGCATTATTTCCATGTTAAAATTTTCGCTTTAAAGAATCAATCCACCGGTTTTAAGAATCAGTTTACACTCTTCACTTTCCTTTCATTTTTTCAAAAAAGCCACTTAAACCCTCAAAAGGCACGAAGTTCTTTCTTTCTTTTCTTTAAAGAAAGAGTGATAAGATGGGGTGGAATAGAGTCGTAAAATGCATCCCTTTCTTTGTTAGACATAACATAATAGTTTCTCCTTAAACGCTTTAGCTAAACACTGTCCAATTAGCTTGACCCAGGGGCATCCTACCCGTCCGGATCAAATTTCACTTTTCTCCACTGACAAACAAAGACAGGGACTCTCTTTTTCCACCTCCCACATCCTGGTTGCGGCTTCCTGGACCCTGAAGCACATAAATCTTCGGCGAAGTGTCTACTATCACTGAGGCAAGTGTGACATTATTAGATTCAGCACGTTATCAAACCGTGAAACGTAAGCTAGAAGGTGAATCTTGGTCTTGGACTATTGGTATTGAAAGAAGTATAAACAGCCTCCTGAAAACTTCATTACGTCAAGCTACCATAGAAAACTTTTTCTTGCACCCTTCCTGTAGCTGAAATGTTAAACTCTTAAGCAGGTATGTTGTACCAAATATTGTTTTTTTTTCTTCTCTTACTTTAATCATGTGTATCTACTTATAGGTCTAGAAATTAAGTTGTATTTTTAAAATTATAAAAAATAATTTTAATAAAAGATAATTAACGTAAGGTAAAGATTATTTTATGGTAAATTATCTAATATATGTATATATAAGTGTGCGTGTGCCTGTCCAAAAACCTAAATTTCGGCTATAAGAATCAACCGCTTATAAGAATCAAAAACTGTAATAACAAACGTGATTCTTATAAGCGGAAATCACTGTATATTTATTTCCTCGTTTTTGTCTACAACAAAATTATTTGGTAAATAAACTTACGTTTTTATACCGAATCATAATGGGATAGTTTTTAATTCGAAATAATAGAAAAGAAAACTGTTGAAATCAGATGTTTTGTCCAAATTATAATAAAACAGGTTAGTTAAAATAAATCAAAACTCACATAAACTTCAACATCCAATTCCTTCTCTTAATTTACATATCACACTGTTCCATTCAGAAAAAAAACTTTCATTTTCGTTTCAAAAATTGCTTCAGCACAAAGTTGAGTTGTTTCATTTAATATTATAAACTTCTTAGAACTTTGAAATTATTTCAGTTTAAATACATATTTTAAATTTCTTCTCGTGGTAATGATATGAATATTTCTTAAAGTCGCGACACTCCCACATTTTGATTTTACATAGATACAACAAAATCAAAACTTTTTTTCCCCCATTAAGAAATGTAAGTTATTGATAAAAAGTGTAACATTAATTATCATATATTTTGGGTTTTATAACCTTTCTACCACATTTGGTTTTGACTATTTCGGTACGGTTTTTTTCATTGACCTTTCCTAAATTTGTATTATCTTTTTGGTTATTGCAATTATTAATTTAAGAGTGATTGACTTTTACATTTTTAAACAGTTCACTGTTATAAATTTTAGTATCACTGTTAAGTTCTAAAGAATACAACCGTTTTACAGGACGTATCAATTCTCCCATACAAGTTTTTACTTTTACAACCCTAACAGAATTGTCTTTTCCTGGAAACACTTCTACTACTAGGGCATCTCTAACTCTGTCCTCATGTAGTGGAGCAGGTACAGTTTCAATTTTCTTCGAAGTGTATATCTTAAAGCGAATGCATTGGTTTATGACTCTTTGAACAGTCTTTCTGCCTCTTAAAATCCAAAAATGTTGTCGTAGATTTGATAGAACAACCTGTGTTTCACTGTGGCAGGAATTTGTATGGTTTTCGAAGATCAGTCGTTCCACAAGTAGATGATTGGATGGTAAAACAATAGGACATCTGAAATTTTCATCATCTTTTCATCTCACTATTTTCGTCTTCAATTTCATTAAACCTTCGTTGTCATTAAAAACGTTGAGACTTTTCAATTTATTTTTTGTAACTGTGTCATCAAAACTTTCTTGCTGCAAAAATCTTAAAAGTTTCTTCTCCGCAATTTGAATCTCATCCACAGATAACTCTCCTCGTTTGTTGTTGTGATATCTACTATTGTAGCCAAATCGAAGAATCCATGATACTAATCTCAGTATTTTTGAATATTTCGAAAATCAATTCAAATACCAAACTGTTTCACTGGAGGAAATATTGACTGATGTCACTCCTTTCTTTTTCTCCTTTGAGACTTCGTTAATTTGTGTCTCGGAATTAGGCCAATCTTTTTCAGAAAGTCTAAGCCACAGTAGCGTAGCAAGGGGGGGGCAAGGGGGTCTATCATGCCCCGGGCGCCACTCGCAGAGGGGCGCCAATGTAAGATTCATATATTATATTACCATATGTTTTCGAGGTGGATGCCAATATAAGGTCTATATATTATATTACTATATGTTTTTCTTGGGAGGGCCCCAATATAAGGTCTATATATTATATTACTATATGTTTTTCCGGGGAGGGCCCCAATATAAGGTCTATATATTATATTACTATATGTTTTTCGGGGAGGGCGCCAATATAAGGTCTATATATTATATTACTATATTATTTTGTGGGGGGGGGGAGCCAATATAAGGTCTATATATTATATTACTGTATGTTTTTAGGGGAGGGCACTAACATAAGGTCTATATATTATGTTACTATATTCTTTTCGGGGGGGGGAGTGCCAATATGAGGTCTATATATTATGTTATTATAGTTTATCGAGGGCGCCAATATAGGGTCTATATATTATATTACTATATGTTTCTCGGGGGGGGGGCGCCAGTTATGCTCGCTACGCCACTGCTAAGCCACCGCGGCACCTCCCACCATCTTGAATCCAAAAGTGTCTTCAAAGTGCAGCCTCTTGAAGGAAGATCTGCGGGACTACATTGCCCAGGAACATGCCTCCACATTTCTGCTGTAGACAGATGATTTATCTCTTTTACTCTATTGTTGACAAATGTTACTAGTTTTCTTTGTTCTTGATCCAATAGAGAACAGTCGTCGAATCTGACCAAAGGATCTTGGCACAAATTCCAACCTCATTGCCTCTTTCATTAAATAAGCTAGACGAGCACCGATGCAGCAAGCGAGCAATTCTAATCGAGGAACAGTTGTTTTCCGTAATGGAGCAAATCTCGATTTAGACTGCAGCAGTTGGATGCTCACGCCATCTTTACCTCCTGTTCTTAAATAAATCACACATGCATAGCTTGATGAACTGGCGTCCCAAAAGGTATGTATGCTGTAATATCCTCTGAATTCTATAGGGACTAGCCGCTGTGCGACCAGCATGGTCGCTTTTGCAAAACAACTCAACTGAAAATAACATATGTAAGGAATGTTACCATTACCTGTCATCATAAATATACGTTATTAAGGGGTATTCTTCATAAGGCTGATTCTGAAGCATCGTGATTTAAAAATATGACTTTCCATTACTTCAGATCAGAGTTAAAGATAAGACTGAGATACCCAACACCAATGATTTTAAAAATTACATCCCTCTCTGTATGTACTATTTTTCAAAATTAATATATCTGCACTTTATTATTACATGAAATAAGAAATTGTTGGGGAAAAATTTTTTCACTTTAAAAATGGAGTAAGAATTCAGCAAGTATTAAAATACAGTGTGGATTACATCACTCTCTGTATGTACTATTGTTCACAATTCAGATATCTACACTTAATCATATCAAATAATAAATTGTTGGGAAAATTTCTTCCACTAATCAACTTATAAAATGGACTAAAAATTCAGCAAGTACTGAAGAAAGTATAGAAAATTACTATTACTGGCTGTAGGTTACTATGCCGGAGGCGGTTAAGCCTAACCTCGTGATCATTTATGCTCTCTCTTTCACGCCTCTCTCTTAATGAATTATTTCTTCTTCGCTTTCTTTTTTGAGACTGTTCCCAATTTTCACTTAATCGTGCAGCTCGCTTTCGAGCATTCCTGATTTCAGTGCGTAAATCCATGTTGACACGCGGTTGCAAATTGCGGACGGCCGCTAATGTTTACATCTGGTAGTTGCAGCCGTTGCCATTCGGAGTGTAGAAATATCGTCGATTTTTGTGCCGCATACCTACGCGTTTTATATATATAGATTACACATCGCGGAATTTTTACGTTATTTAGATGAGCCAAATCCTTTAATCACTGCATAAATTTCTTCTCTCCATGCATGGGTAGTCGTTCATCCCAACCTCATTTTTTTCTCCATGTTTCTTGCAACAATAATTTTGGAACAATAGTTACTGGGCATGTGAATCCAATAGCATCAAAAACCCTCTGGATGCAAGATAACACATTCCTTCTGGACATAGTCTCACAGGCAGTGCCTATATGACTAATGTCACAAAAGAGCAGATCTTTTCGGACCCATAAAAGTCCTAGAACATGAAATGGTATTAAATCAGCATCATTTGAAGTATTTTTCCATCCCCTAAGTTCAAAGATTCCTAATTTCATCAATTCTGTAGCTCCATTTAAAAACTCAGAGTTCTCCTTCTGTATCAACAGACGTTACACACTTGTCCACGTAGAAACGTTTTTTCAAAATTTCGGCAATAACACGATATTCTTGAGGACAATTTTCTAATAGGTTGTTTATCACAGCTCCAAGCAGGAATGGGCTGCAGCTCAGTCCAACAAGAAGTCTTCTGTGACGATAAATCTTCATACTTCTTTCCTCATAATCCTTCCACCAGAAAAACCTTAAGAAATCTCTCTTCTGGATGAATGGATATCTGTAAGAATGCCTTCTTTATGTCCGAAATTATTCCAATTTTCTTTTCTCTAAATCTCATCAGTATTGAAGGAATTGTGTCTAAAACATTCAATCCCTTTTCTAGGCAGTCATTGAGAGAAAATTTGCTCTTTTCTTTACATGCAGCATCAAATACTGGTCTGAGTTGCGTTGTCGAGCATTCTTTAAAAACTCCACGATGAGGAAGATAATGACACCTTCCTTCTCTTCCACTTTCCAAGACCTCTTCAATGATCTTCTCATCTTCCCAGCTTTCGAGAACTGAATTGTAATCTGAATATGTAATCTGAATTGTAATCTGAATTGTAACCGACTCACACGGACGACGAGCGTCGTCCGTGTGAGTCGGTTAGTTCAACTCTATGTACTGCTTGATCGTAACTGCGGTGCCGCAACGACACTGGATCGCTCGTGTGCACCGAGCCTAAACGTTTCCAGAGCTAGTCAGCCCTTGGTTTAAGTCCTTTAAGCCTCCTATTCTCGCGAGGTTGACATATGTCACCCACCAGCTTTCATCTAATGGCGGCCATCAGAAGGTTGGAAGTCTCCCCTTTTCCACCCACCTTCAAATGAACCTTCCCTCTTGTCCCCTCTCTTTTCACTTTAGTTAGTCTCTAACTGTTCTTCGATTAAATCGCATCAAAGTTCACTGGTTGACATCTGTCCCCCACGCAACCATCCACGTAACTTTTGAAGGAAAGTGCTTTTATTTTATTCTCCATAATATTTAGATTTTAGATCCTTTTATTTATTTATGACTAGCCGGGCTTCGCCCGGCTAGCAAGGGCCCCACAAAAGAAAAAAAGACCCTTTTCAGGGCCATACAAATGTTCCCGTCAATTCCCCGTTAAATTCCAGTCAATTTTCATTCCCGTCGCTACCGACAGATGGCTGCACCATACGGGAGATATGTCGGCCATGTTTTCTCAGGATGAGTGAAGCGGTGAAGTACTTTTAGAATTAAATACCTTTAAAACTATTTTAAAGCTTCCAAACTAATCTTAGAATTATCTCCAGGCTTCAAAACATAAGTATACGAAGTTTCAACCAGATTCGTCAAGAAATGTAGATTTGCATACGTTACATACATACATACATACTGTGATAACTTAAGACTCCGGGTAGCTAAAAATGTTCAGAGTCAGTCTACTACATTAAAATACAATTTTATTAAATTTAAGTCGGAAACTTTTTACAACTATTTACAAATTTGTTGATCTATCTCTAGACATAGAGGGAACTGACCTTCTTAATTGCCAAATAATTTCGATGAGAAGATGTATGCAAGTACAGTCCCAACTGAACTATAAGGTCGGTACACAGCCTCTAGAGCATACATCTCTGAAAATAGAGAAACTTCGTAAGGAAGTTCTAGCTAACGAGAAGCTTAACGAGTTCTTTGAGTGACTCAAAATCTTTAACTTCAATTCCATCTAACCATCCCTCTAAATAGCTCCTCAATTCAAATATTAAATCTTTCCACAAAGCACCGTTCTGCCGTTGATGGGTTTGGAACTTCGTACGGAATGCTTCGGCACTGAGTTTAAACCTGTCTAGCAGTACCGACTTAACATATTCGTAATTATCATTTTTTTCTTCAGGTTCCCTGATGATTATTCCCGCTATTTCGTTCGGCAAAAGGCTTAGTAACTTTGACACTAAATCACAATCATTAATTTGCAATTTCCTAGCTTGCCTCTCAAACATATTTAAGAATAAAGCTATGCCAATCTTTTCGGCATCATACCTCTGCATTACCGATTTAACATGCCTAGGCAGGTTCCCGCTTTCTGAGTTCACGGAATTCACACTACTGTTTTCCCCAATTAGTGTGATTTTAAGTTTTTCAAGCTCAAAAGCACGTTCTGCTGCTTTTTCCGCTCTCTCGGCTTCTTTAATATCCTGCAATTTTCTATCTTCTATAAGATTTACGAGAATATTTTTCGCACTCTCTTCCTCGAAACCTTCACTTTCTGAAAGCTTTTTTGCCAGATCGATTATTCTATCCGATTCTTGTATTTCTACTTGCAGCTCAAAAGCCAAATTCTGCAAGTCAATTTTCTTGTATTTTGTTAAAAACGACATTTTGCCTCCTTAACTAGCTGATATCAATCCCTCTTAACCGCTTATCCACAACTTAATCTTACCGGAAACCTCGGAATCTTGACATCAACACAACAAAAGAACTGGTTGTCCGCTTTTCTCGCTTTTTAACAATAGAGCCCTCTCAATTCGGGGAATTCTACTGCTACGTTTTTCCAAGAAAAGGGGGGGTGGGGTACTCCGAAAGATTACAGTTTCAGACTCTTTTGAAATCCTAACATGGCACATACAATTCAAAGATGCTAAAAATTTTTAAGACCAAATTTCACACTCATAATAAATCAAATGCTACTTCAATATAATCTTAAGCACTCTACACAACTTCAATAACTGACTAAATCAATTTGCAATACACAATTACTTAATTTCAATAATTGAGTAAATTAGTTGGCAAAACACAGTTACTTAATTTCAATTTAGAATAAGTACTTAAATCAGATTATCCACAGTTCTAGTATTCATTTACCAAATATTTGTTCATTCACTTTTTAAAAAAAAATATTAAACATATTGCATACAATTCATTTATAACTTTATTCTTTTGCATAAACAATTCGAATACTTCATTAATTTACTTTTAACTAAATTAATTAATTTCTCAGAGATAATTTACTTATTCCAATTCAATAGTTATTTCCCATGAAACATTAATTTACACATGCTAACATTTACACAGATTATAATAAATTAATTTACTTTTAATTAATCAATCAATTACTTTTGCCTCTAAAAAGAATATGCTTACCTTGTCTAATTTGAGGACTGGATTGTAGACTCTCATTGAAGCTAGGCGAAGTCTTTCCAGGCTGGTTCTGGGGGGATTTCCTTATTTAATATGCAGACCCCAATACTTGATCGCTGCACAAATCCACTGTTGGTTAACTGCTCACTGCTATATACTGCTATATACTGTTGATCTACCTCTAGACATAGAGGGAACTGACCTTCTTAATAGCCAAATAATTTCGATGAGAAGATGTATGTAAGTACAGTCACAACTGAACTATAAGGTCGGTACACAGTCTCTAGAGCATACAGCTCTGAAAATAGAGTAACTTCGTAAGGAAGTTCTAACTGACGAGAAGCTTAGAGCGGGCTGCTTTGAAATATAAATATAACTTCTTGATGAAGTAACGTGCTAACGGAAGCCTGTAGAGCAGGATGCTCTGAGATAGCTATACTTCAGGGTGAAGTATTCTAGCTGACGAGAAGATAAGAGCGGGCTGCTCTGAAAAGTTAAATTCAGGATGAAGTCGGTCACTCGAGGACCTCTGAGACGAAAGGTGCTCTCTAGATGAGAGTCTCGACCAAGTCTGTTCAAAAATTTGGATTTCTTCTCCCGGCGTTGGCACTCGCTCTTCCGGTCACGTGACTGCAAATTTTTAGGTTGGCTGGCCCAATTTGTGATGTCATGTTCGTTGGCTGTTAAAGATGGCTAAAAGTATTAAAATAATGCATTGTCATCGTGTTCTGAGCTATTCTAAAAGTTTCAAATGTCTAGCTAGTAGGGAAGTTAGTTAAAAATCGATTGCAAGATTTGTACTGGACAAACACACAAAGAAACAAACAAGAAAGCGAGTTAATAAAAACATGGTAATAAATAATTACAAGACAAAAAGAACTTTTTATATACCACGTTTTTAAATTTTCTATTGAATCATATAAACTTGACAATTCTATGTATTAAGGGGATGGTGGACCTTTCAAAACGATTTTTGAAATTTTTACCACAGAGATATGAAATTTTGTATATATATTCATTAAAGTATAACAATATTAACCACATTATAAAATTTTATAAAATTTTTAAAAAAAATATTTTATAATTAAAGAATTTAAATTAAATTACCCTTCTTTAAAATGCTCCTTGCGACTCAATTTTAAACTTTCCCCCTTAATTTTACATTTATATTGCTTATAAATACTTTCTGAACAAAGTTATGTATTTTTTTGTACTTTCGTTGAATAGTTAATTTTTAGAAAATATTTTTATGCTTGTACTCTGGATTTTCGCGAAATTTTTGTACTTTTCTACACTAAAGTTAAATTTTTATAACCTAAATGACCTCGAATCGTAAAATGGATACACAACTTTATTTTGATGTATTACTGGAATCTTTATTATAAATTTCATAAAATTTCGTCAAAAATTATGACGCGAGGAGCATTTTAAAGACTTGCAAATCTGGAAATTTCTCATTTTGAGAAAAAGTCATTTAAAAGATAATTTTTTATCTACCTTTAATACTTACTACTCTAAAGCCACCAATTTTTCATTTTTCTTTTCACTACACATTTTAAATGCATTTCATTCCAATATTTACATGTTTTTAAAATATTAATACACCCCCCCAAAAAAATTCCAATTTTTGATCGATTTTTTGGTAATTTGAAAGTCCACCATCCCCTTAATAAATACTTTTTAAAAATTTTTCTGATGGATTATCCAATTAAGTTGAAAGAAAATGAATTTAATTGAAAGTCAACTTGCGTTTAACTTTTCGTTCCCGTTCCGACCGACAGATGGCTACACCAGTCTACAAAAGAAAATTAACTGAAAACAATAAAAAACATGGTAAAAAATCTGCTTAAAGATGGCTAAAAGTATTTAAAAAAATGCATTGTCATCGTGTTCTGAGCTATTCTAAAAGTTTCAAATGTCTAGCTAGTCGGGAAGTTAGTTAAAAATCGATTGCAAGATTTGTACTGGACAAACAAACACACACACAAACAAGAAAGCAAGTTAATAAAAACATGGTAATCAGAATAGAGATTGATGCTCAGTGATTGGTTACAGTATCAATGATGATTCCTCTAGGATGTTCATGGAGTCCGTTAGGAAGAGTTACTACATAAAGTCCGTCTAATTAAATAATATCGAGTCGACAGGACTCTCGATTTACGCTCCTTGCAGAGCGGATGACGGCTAGGCAATTTACAAGGTGCGCCTGTAAAGTAACCGGGCAATGTTTTATAAATGCGAAAAATATTACTCACCTTCAAATAAATTTATCCCTCTTTAAATAATCGTCAAAGAAGTCTGTGCAATTTTTCCAACGTTTCTTCAAGTCATCGAAACACTGTTTATAGGCGTTGGAACTAACCGTTCGCAAAATACGCGTAACATTTGATTTAATACCCGAGACGTTTTCAAATCTCTGTCCTTTCATAGCCATCTTACGCTTCGAAAACAGAAAAAAAAATCAGCTGGCGATAAGTCGGGAGAATATGGTGGATGATTTATCACTGTAATTGAATGCTTAGCAAGATATTATTGTACAGAAATTGCTGTATGGGGCCTAGCATTATAGCGTAAAAGAAACCATTGCCCAAAATCAAACAGTTCCTTCCTAAGGGCCTGTTCACATAGGAGTCCGTTGCGTAGTGTTAAGGAAAAGATGACGTTGAGACGAAAATAAACCAATCATAGGCGTTAAAAATATCATTGCTAATCGTTTGGAGGCATATGATTGGTTTATTTTCGTCTCAACGTTATCTTTTCCTTAACGCAACGCAACGGACTCCTATGTGAACAGCACTTACCTCGCCTTATCCTGTTTCTGAATCGAAAAAACGCCTTCCTATGAAAATACTGATTAATTGTTTGATTTTCAGGGACTAAATCGTGGTGAATAAGTCCTTTGTAATCAAAAAATGCAAAATCCATGAAAGGACAGAGATCTCGGATATTAAATCAAATGTTACGCGTATTTTGCGAACGGTTAGTTCCGACGCCTATAAACAGTGTTTCGATGACTTGCAGAAACGTTGGAAAAATTGTATGGACTCCTTTGGCGATTATTTTGAAGGAGATAAATTTATTTGAAGGTGAGTAATAATTTTCGCATTGATAAAAAAATGTCCGGTTACTTTATGGGCACACCTCGTATATATATATATATATATATATATATATATATATGATATATATATATATATATATATATATATATATATATATCATCCATTCCGATCGGAATGGATGATCTCGTCTTGAGATCTCTTCCAAATAAAGGCCTAGCTTCCTAACTGAAGCTAAAAATTCTCTTCTTAAGAAATAAACCGCTCACTTTACAAGTCCACGTATGGCCTTTCTCGACCCAGGATGGTCGGAGTAGCTAACTAACTTCCAAGATCTTTCGTCTCATCTTCGAACTTTGGCTCTCCATCCAGAGAATTCGCCTCTCATTGGTCCTTCTAACCGTGATGTCATTTTTGAGGCATTTTAATTGCTGAAACGCAAGCGCCAAGATGTCCGCAATTCTTGCATGTCCTTGTTTCGGGGGGGGGGGGGGTTGTCCTGCGTCATTAACCTGGCATGCCTTGGCGGGAGTTTTATTCAGCCCAAGTGTCACCTTTTGGAGACAGGCTGGCGTCTCTTTTCTTTCGAGTGTACCATCACCTGCTACACGTACAATGGGGGCTGGTCCGCCGGTCGTTAGCGGTGCAAGCGGTGTTAACGGTTGCGGGTATTGTAATTATTGGGTGAATTAATTTAATTCGTCACAGTCAATATGCGCATGTGGGTATATATACATATATATATATATATATATATATATATATATACAGATATACATATATACATATATATATATATATATATATATATATATATATATATATATATATATATATATATAATATATATATATATATATATATATATATATATATATATATATATATAGTGATTTTTCATGGCTATAAAAATTAAGGAATACGATTTAAGAAAGAAAAAAATTGTCTTGAGTTCTCTGAATTTTCTGTCGAGCATTTTATTTCGTTTCTAAGATGATTACTTTCTAAGATGGTTACGATTTTCTAAGACGATTGCCAGATACAGCACTTTTAGGATGCACTGATCGTCCTCAATAGGGCGTCTTCAAAGGCATACAGCTGAAATTCCCTGTCCACCCCCCCCTCTCTCTCTCTCTATATATATATATATATATATATGAGGGGGGGTCTAGGATATTTTGTTCAGCGCCCCTGTGTTCGATTGCCATTCACAGGAATATTTCTCAGACAGTAAAAATAGATTACCTGAAGCTGAAATTAATAAGATAAAAAAAAGTCTTTTCCGTCCTTAAAAGCGATTGAAAATATTTCGTTTAGTAACATTTAAAAACAATTCTTATTAAAAAACAATTTCTATATGCACTAGAGGGGGAAATATCCCCTATAAATAGAACTCTAAATGGAACAAATATATATAAAAATTCAATTAAACTGCTTTAAGATTTACTAGAACAAAATTTCCAATTTTTATGCACCTGCCGATTTTTACTACTAAAAGAAGCAATCGATGAAAAAAATTAATCTAAACGAAATGTGATTCGATTCAATGAATAAAAATTTGCGTTCTGTCGTCTGGAATTGCGACAAACGATCCCGGTTGGCCGGTCGGACATTTTTAACCACAGACGTGACATTCACAAACGTGCGCCCTCTCACGTTCTTTTCTTTTTCGCCGTGTCGACGGTGGTGCGAGGCGAAGTGTTGAAGTCTCGGGTGATAAGGAGTTATTATCGTTCTCGGGCTCGATGAGTTAAAGAGCCCCGTTATCGAAACAATGGGAGAAACGAGCCTCTTTCGGCGTGCTCCCCGTTGGCGCATAGATCGCTCTCCTTGGCGACTTTTAGATTCCGATGAAAACTTGAGAATGAGGCTTTCGTAAAGAAATACAGTGATTTCCGCTTATAAGAATCACGTTTGTTATTACTGTTTTTGATTCTTATAAGCGGTTGATTCTTATAGCCGAAATTTAGGTTTTTGGACAGGAACACACACACCTATATATACATATATTAGATAATTTACCATAAAATACTCTTCAATTTACGTTAATTATTTTTTATTAAAATTATTTTTTATAGTTTTAAAAATACAACTTAATTTCTAGACCTATAAGTAGATACACATGATTATAGTAAGAGAAGAAAAAATCTAATATTTGTTACAACATACCTGCTTAACAGTTTTAACATTTCAACTACAGGAAGGGAGCAAGAAAAAGTTTTCTATGGTAGTTTGACGTAATGAAGTTTTCGGGAGGCTGTTTATACCTTTTTCAATACTTATAGTCTCAGACGAAGATTCACCTTCTAGCTTACGTTTCACGGTTTGATAACGTGCTGAATACTACTAATGTCACGTGTGCCTATATGATAGTGGACACTTCGCCGAAGATTTATGTGTTTTAGGGTCCAGGAAGCCGCAACCAGGATGTGGGAGGTGGGGTAAAAGAGTCCCAAATGTTGCTTGTCAGTGGAGAAAAGTGAAATTGGACTCGGACGGACTCAGATGCCCCCGGGTCAAGCTAATAGGACAGTATTGTGGTAAAGCGTTTAAAGGAAAACTATTATGTTGTGTCTAATAAAGAAATGGGGGGAATTTTATGACTATATTCCATCCCATCTTATCAATCTTTATTAAAAAAAAGAGAAAGAACTTCGGGCCTTTTGAGGGTTTAAGTGGCTTTTATGGAAAAATGAAAGGACAGCGAAGAGTGTAAACTGATTCTTAAAACCGGTGGATTGATTCTTTCAAGCGAAAATTTTAACATGGAAATAATACATTTGTTTTCGTTTTCGCGATATTGATTCTTATAAACGGTTGATTCTTATAACCAGTGATCACTATAATCGGTGTTTACTGTACGCAGTGAGTGGTCGGATAGAATAAGTCCGCGTTGCAGAGTCCATTGTGACTATCCACAGCATCACGTGACCTAATGAATGACGAGCCTCCCCATCGTCAAAACACCAATGACGTATACAGGGTTCCCACCTATATCCGTTACACACCCCTTAACTTCTAAACGGTGACAGCCTAGGCCATAAAGTTGGTGTCTAGGTATAGCAAAAAGGCTATGCGCTACTCGATGAGACAACTTACAACGCCATCTATCGGCAAATTTTGGAATGAGCGTTTTTATCTTCAAAAACGGTACGAGATACGGGAAAAAAGTCAATTACAAAGTTGTTCAGCATCATCTATTTAGTAAGAAAAGACAGATTCCGCACATTAATACTTAAAACAGAATGTAGAAAACGAACATCTGTTTGGTCACGATTTCGAAAATTGTCATGTCATAAAGAGTGGGAAGGAGAAACTGAGACACTTCCCTATCTTCAGGATCATTTATTTATGTTGCTGAAAATGCTCTCCATTAGCCACTGCACACATTTGCAGTCTGGACTGGATTTCTCGCTGCCACACGACGTTTCACGACGCCATAGTGTTGAAAATCACGACCAAACAAATGTTCATTTTTTACATTCTGTTTTGAGTATTAACGTGCGCAAGGTGTCTTTCCTTACTAAAGCGATGATGATGAGCAACTTTGTAGTTGACTTTTTTTTCCCGCATCTCGTACCGTTTTTTGAGATAAAAACGCCCATTTCAAAAATTTGCCGGTAGATGGCGTTGTAAGTTATCTAATCGAGTAGTGCATAGACTTTTTACTATACCTAGACACCAACTTTATGGCTTAAGCTGTCACCGTTTAGAAGCCCTGTATAGCCGTCTAAACAACAGTTTAACGGACATCGATGTTGAAAACTTCCCCAATTCGAATACTACTTTACGAATTCGATTGTCTTTCTCTCTTAGCTGATACGTTGCATAAACGCGTGCCAGTGTAGAGTCAGAAGGTGTCCCAAGAGAACGATTCATACGTCGTATATATATATATATATATATATATATATATATACATACATACATGCATACATAGATACATACATACATACATACATAGATACATACATACATACATACATACATACATACATACATACATACATATATATATATATATATATATATATATATATATATATATATATATATATATATATATATACTGCTGGCCACTGTAAATTCAACACCCTGAAGGAAACATGCAAATAACATGAAATTTACAACATGCATTAGTGGAGGTGAGATATGCAAATGATTAGAATTTCAGCGCAGACGCACATCACGCGCGCCTGTGGTGCCACTTCAAAGCGCTATTTAAGGCTTGGAGATTTCGACGATTTCAAGTTCGGGAATTGTGTTTTTCTTGTGGTTTTTTCAAAAAAACGATCAATTATGCCTCGTCGAAAACAGCGATCATCTTTTGATGAAGTATCCGAGTTCGACAGAGGAAGGATAGTGGCCTACCGAGATTGTGGATTATCTTTCAGGGAAATCGATAGTCGTGTTGGACGAAACCAAACAACTGTAATGCGGATATGTGATCGTTGGATGCAGGAGGGTACGACGGACCGGTGTGTTCGATCGCATCCACCTCAGCGCACCACTTCACGTGATGACAGGCAAATTGTGCGCATGGCAGTGACGGATCGCTCAGTCACATCACGAACCATAGCACAGCCCATGCAGTCTGTAACGCATCATCCAGTGTCTGCGCGTACCATTCGACGCCGTTTACAGCAGAGTGGTCTGTCCGCAAGACGTCCATTGCTTTGTCTACCCTTGACGCAGAACCACAGACGTCTCCGCCGCCAATGGTGCGATGACAGAAGGATGTGGACGGCAGAATGGAATGAAATTGTCTTTACTGACGAGTCACGCTTCTGTCTGCAACACCACGATGGTCGCATTCGAGTCTGGAGACACCGTGAAGAGAGGATGCTGAACAGCTGCGTTATGCACCGCCACACTGGTCCTTCACCGGGTATTGTGGTATGGGGCGGTATTGGATATCACTCTCGCACACCTCTAGTACGCATTGCCGGTACTTTAAACAGCCAGCGCTACATCTCCGAGGTGTTGGAGCCAGTTGTCCTTCCTTACATTCAGGGCTTGCCCACAGCGATATTTCAACAGGATAATGCGCGACCACACGTGGCACGCATTGTCCAACGGTTCTTCGTCAATCGCCAGATTGAATTCCGTCCCTGGCCGCCTCGCTCTCCGGATCTTTCACCGATAGAAAACATGTGGTCCATGGTTGCTCTACGATTGACCCAGATTCCATCCCCAGCTGCCACAGCAGATTAACTTTGGCAACGTGTGGAAGCTGCTTGGTCTGCTGTACCCCAAGAACTCATCCAAAGTCTCTTTGAATCAATGCCGAGGCGTGTGGCAGCGGTGATCTCCAACAATGGCGGCTACTCTGACTACTGATTTTGGCAGGAACCACACTTCACAGAAGTCTCTAAATTTAATCATTTGATACTTGGTTAACATGCTATCTACAAAATAAATTTTGTTGTGATATCTCTTGTCTTTCTTCGTGTTGCAATTTGGGTGGCCAGCAGTGTATATATATATATATATATATATATATATATATATACATACATACATACATACATACATACATACATACATACATATATATATATATATATATACATACATACATACATACATACATACATACATTCATATATATATATATATATATATATATATATATATATATATATATATATAGTGATTTTTCATAGCTATAAAAATTAAGGAATACGATTTAAGAAAGAAAAAAATTGTCTTGAGTTCTCTGATTTTTCTTTCAAGCATTTTATTCCACGTTACTTTACGGGCATTTGAAGTGGAAGATGTGACGAGGCGTATCATTTTGGCGTATCATATCATAACATTCCGACGAGCTCTGGAAACTCGATGAAATTTCTACAAAAACAGAACTTTTCTAAGACTAGTATATAACCCCCGTCAAAAATGACGGAATGTTGATCACCGTTTCAAGAGGTGATTCAAAATTTTCATCGGGCAGTGCTGAAAACTGTACTTAAACAACAGTAAACAACAAAACAAAATTAAACTAAATCAAAACTAAACCAAAACTGTTTCAAAAGTGAATGACTCGCCACCCAGCAGGCATTGCTGAAAACGATACTTAAACAGCAGTAAACAACAAAACAAAACTAAACTAACTCAAAACTAAACCAAAACTGTTTCAAAAGTGAATGACTCGCCACACAGCAGGCATTGCTGAAATGATACTTAAACAGCAGTAAACAACAAAACAAAACTAAACTAAATCAAAACTAAACCAAAACTGTTTCAAAAGTGAATGACTCGCCACACAGCAGGCATTGCTGAAATGATACTTAAACAGCAGTAAACAACAAAACAAAACTAAACTAAATCAAAACTAAACCAAAACTGTTTCAAAAGTGAATGACTCGCCACACAGCAGGCATTGCTGAAAACGATACTTAAACAGCAGTAAACAACAAAACAAAACTAAACTAAATCAAAACTAAACCAAAACTGTTTCAAAAGTGAATGACTCGCCACACAGCAGGCATTGCTGAAAACGATACTTAAACAGCAGTAAACAACAAAACAAAACTAAACTAAATCAAAACTAAACCAAAACTGTTTCAAAAGTGAATGACTCGCCACACAGCAGGCATTGCTGAAAACGATACTTAAACAGCAGTAAACAACAAAACAAAACTAAACTAACTCAAAACTAAACCAAAACTGTTTCAAAAGTGAATGACTCGCCACACAGCAGGCATTGCTGAAAACGATACTTAAACAGCAGTAAACAACAATGAAATAAAACAAAAATAAAAAGTGAAACACAATTTAATTAACATTAAAATTAAACATAAAAAATGTAGTTATTTAAAGGGAATATGAAAAACCATGGAGTAGAATGAATACGAAATTCAAGTGAATGACTCAATTGAATAAATGATTCTTTTCAATGGATATTTTAATTTGAAGATATTTCAAAAACTAAACGGTTTTGAGCTTGGGTGTTCACTTGAAATTTTCATATTTTTTAAAGGGCTTTCTAAATATGTAACTTTTGTGGTATTATTTTTCAAGAAAAATTTCAGAAAATGGCGTCGCAATGTTAAGATGTTCCCGACTTGGTCCGTCCCGGAATGGTTACCTACACTTTTTCTACTCTAGGCTTTTATATAAGTAAAGATAGGACGCTTCCGTAAGTAACAGATCACGTTAGCGACCTCACTTGGCGACAGTAGGCAACAAAATGGCTGCCAATGCATCAGCTCACCGCATCTGAGAGCCTTCTCCCTTTCTTACCTTATCAAGTATACCTTATCGTCTTAGTAGACTGAAGCTAATTATGTAAAAAAAATGTGCAAAAGCGGACCAAGTGGCAAGCATGTTTTAAAGGCTGTTGCAGTTTCTATTAACTACAATTTGGCGATTCTTTAGGTTCGTAGTCAGTGGCGTAGCTAGAACTTTTGCCGCCCGGGGCGGTCTCCAATTTGCCGCCCTTTCTAAGTCAATCAATTGGTGGTTTTTATAAATTAATAAACATAAATAAATAATTGTAATTGAGACAAACTATAGGTGGGGAACTTTTTTACCATTGGATGCCATATTTAAATTAGGCAGTAAAACTAGGCAGTAATAAAGGAGGCTGCAGTTTCCCCACGTATGAGACAAAACATATACCTAATTTATAAAAAAAAATTCCATAAAATATGTTTTATTTTATATTATTATATTTATAAATAAAAATAACATTGACTTGACGATGAGGAAAAATATCCGAAATCATATAGTAATTCATAATTCATAGAAATCGAATAGTAAACTTATGAAATGAACAAGTGTTTTTTTACAACTAATACTAAATAAAAATATGCCGCCCCAAAATATGTGCCGCCCGGTGCGGACCGCACCCACCGCACCCCCCTAGCTACGCCACTGTTCGTAGTCTTTTAACAAAATGACCCTCCACTTACCATTCTCAAAATAAAATCTCAAAGAGTGCCGAATTTGGCGAGAAATCTTTCCCGCCAAAAGCTATAAAACGAGCCCGACTGGCACTGCATTAATCTATATATAAATGATATTCCGGCCTCTCCTAACATTGAGATATAGCTATATGCTGATGACACGGACATTATTGCTCGTGACTGTCACTCTATCCGCCTGTTTTGTACGCTTCAAAATTACCTCAAAATCTATGAACATTGGCTTACCTGTTGGCGTATTAAAGTTAACACCTCTAAAAGTGCTGCAGTACTCTTCCATCCTAAGAACTCTTCTATCACCCAAAAAAATTACTTTCTACTTAATGGCTTACCCATACCCTGGGAAACTTCTTACAAATACCTAGGTGTTATCCTAGATTCCAAACAAAATTGGATTCCTCATTTCGACTGCATTGTCCGTAAATCGAAGAATGCAATTGGCGCCCTTAAACCCCTTCTTTCATATTACAGTCGCGTGTCGCCAAAATTGAAACTGTTGCTCTACAAGAGTTATGTATGTCCCATCTATATATATAAAACAGTTCCGTAACTGACTGACTCACTGACTGACTGATTGACTGACTGACATGCAACGCACAGACCAAACCGCTGGACCTAAAGGGCTGAAATTTTGCATGGCGATTCTTCTTTTAGTGTAGGGGGGCACTAAGAAAGAATTTTGAGAAATTCTTCTTAGATTTTTTTAAATTACATTTTTAAGCTGTTTTAGTAACTTTTTCTTTAAGTTTGCATTTGAAATAATCATTTGAGGGTTATAAAATTTATATCACGAGAAAGATGATAAAAATTTCTTTAAAATGTAATCTTTTTCGAATCTTTACCTCCATTTTCTGATTTTTGGTGAATTTTTAAAGATTAATTTTTAGAATTTGATTTATTAAATGCTGATCACGTGATTTCTTTTTCTGGTACTTTAAAATGAATTTATCGTCACGTGCATAACAACGTAATAGACAAAAAATATTTTTTTTCTTACTAATTTCGCAGACGATTGGACATTATCCAAAAAAATATTAAAATACAATAAAATATATTATGTTCCACAAACTGTACTATATTAAATGTACTATATTCCTTAGTATGTCCTATTAGATTTAATATGAATATTTTCTTCTACATTATTTTGTGTATAAAATATCCCTTAGGATTTTTTTTACCTCAAATGTATACATTGATCGTCGTATTTAATATATATATATATATATATATATATATATATGTGCGTGTGTGTGTGATAATATTACTAACTACCTATAATCGCCCATTCTGAACTTTATCTCTGTTCTGGTAACCCCTTTTTCTACTCTTTGGCGAAACGCCTCGCCTTTCCACACACTAACTTCCTCCGCCAATTTTGGAAACCTACCTGAGCTAATGGTATTTTGGCGCTCTTACGACAGACGGTGGACTGGCTCGATGCGAATAAGATGTGTTGCTTTACTCGTTAATAAATTCGTTTGTTCCTGAAGCTGTTTTTTCTTATTTTCCGGCCACGATGTAAGCTCCTATTTCATGAGATGTCCATTCCGGACATTTAAAAATGCGATTGCAAATCGAAGAAGTTAAAAAGTCCTCGTTCTACACGAATTTCGCTTTGGATTCCCGCCATTGTTCTACAGGACTTTTGCTTTAGTTTTCCGCATGCGTTCCTGAATTCACCAGCTTGAAATGACCAAAGCTAAAAGATTCCTCATCCAAAACCATGAAAGTGCTACAGAAATTACCACTGCGACGAAGCAAGTGAAGATGCCATTGTTCAAGAATTCCAGTTTCATTTCTCGCCTGACCTTACCATTTTTCGTCTCGGAATGCGCCATCTTGAAAGAAGAAAATTACCAGTCCAGATACACCCGATTAAACTCCAACTATTCAAGAAGTGATTAAACTTTTAATATATGTGAGCGACAGTCATCAAAAAATTCATTTCAAGATAACAATTATAGTTCCCTGTGTGAACGCCGAACGCTGCACAGTGGAACCGTGGAAGCTCATATAAGCTAAATTTCAAGTTCACCATCAGAGTGTTTGACTCTTTAAAATGTTTTAAGCAAAATACTGTATATTATGTTACAAAAGAAGGTGTTATAAACAGGTCAGTTACTATATTATTTTTTTTTAAATTTATAGTATCATAAGTGAAGGAAGATGAACACTGCCAAGTAAATGTCGAACATAATGATAATTACGAAATATTGCAGGAGAAAATTAAAAATCAGAAAAAAATTAAATTTAAGTAGTGAAATGATCATATAAGTCACCAATATGTAAATCATTCAGCTATCATTAATCTTTCTATTTTAGCATTCCTGTCCTATCGCCATCCTAGTTAATTTTGAAGAAACCCCGTGAGTGTAAGTGAAACTCACATATTTATTTTTTTCATTTTGAAGCTTACTACATTTTATATGAAAAATACTATGTACTAGATAAATATTATTGATTTTTATACTGGGGTTTCCACTCACTGTCCTCCCTGTCTTTTCGCACTTTTCAAATGTTCCATTTGAACAGTTGCTTTTCCCTCTCATGTTTGAGAAACTTGCCTGCCCCTTTTCATTTTGTGCAGTGTGCTCAACTTGAGTTTCAGGTTGGAAGCACCTTCCCTTTGGTAAACGCTCACGAGGATGTACTCACAACAGGTCACATACCTCAAATTTATGTTTGTATTGTCTTGATTTTTTTCCCCACAGCAGTTGAATGTCAGTGTCAATTGTTGGAATTTGTATGTTTGTTCGAATTTTTGCAACATCAGGTACCAGACATTTTGTATTGATGTTGAAAGTTAATTTTGACAGCATTTGGTAAATTTATTCTACTAATTGCTGAAAGAACTTTTAATATTCTGTTTACAAGAGCAAGAGAAAAAATTGAAGTTGAAAACCAATGATAAAAATAAAATATAGAAAGTGTTTTGTGCAAAGAAGAAAAAAAAAATCAATAACTAATGTGAAACGGACCATAAACAACAAAGAACATTATTTTTCTAAAAAAGTGACTACACCATAGGAGATCTAAAAAAGGAATAAACCATACTACGATTAAAGACTGTGAATAAAAATAACTTTTGAGACTTTTACAAGTTGAACTGCACCCGTCCAGGACTCTGAAAACTTTCAGACTGTGATACATATCAGGGATTGAGACCTACACAATATATTTACTTGTATCTGTATTTGGAACGTCTTTACATCTGTTTTTATTAGTGTTTTCATTTAAGTGTACCATTCCTTTTTTTTTTTAAAGGATTATGCCATATTACTATGTTTTCAACTGTACATTTTAACATAAAAATTTGTGATTTTCGAGCCAGCTTCAACCTAATATTCTAACTACTAATTTTCATGTTCTCACTATCTGGAGTGTCTTGGAGTCGAAAGGCCACGGTTCCAATCCATTTTAGATGGGGGGGGGGATATTCTGTGATAATATTACTAACTACCTATAATCTCCCATTCTGAACTTTATCTCTGTTCTGGTAACCCCTTATCTACTCTTTGGCGAAACGCCTCGCCTTTCCACACACTAACTTCCTCCGCCAATTCTGGAAACCTCCCTGAGCAAGTGCTATTTTGGCGCTGTTACGACAGACGGTGGACTGGCTCGATGCAAATAAGATGTGTTGCTTTACTCGTTAATAAATTTGTTTGTTTCTGAAGCTGATTTTCTTATTTCCCGGCCACGATGTAAGCTCCTATTTCATGAGATGTCCATTCCGGACATTTCATATATATATATATATGCATAAATTGCATACATTGACCGTTGCATTTAAGTGCCTTTAAGACCGTTGCATTAAAATTAAACATTAAAAATGTAGTTATTTAAAGGGAATATGAAAAACCATGGAGTAGAATGAATACGAAATTCAAGTGAATGACTCAGTTGAATAAATGATTCTTTTCAATGGATATATTAATTTGGAGATATTTCATAAACTAAACGGTTTTGAGCTTGGATGTTCACTTGAAAATTTCATATTTTTTAAAGGGCTTTCTAAATATGTAACTTTTGTGGTATTATTTTTCAAGAAAAATTTCAGAAAATGGCGTCGCAATGTTAAGATGTTCCCGGCTTGGTCCGTCCCGGAATGGTTACCTACACCTTTTCTACTCTAGGCTTTTATATAAGTAAAGATAGGACGCTTCCGTAAGTAACAGATCACGTTAGCGACCTCACTTGGCGACAGTAGGCAACAAAATGGCCGCCAACGCATCAGCTCAACGCATCTGAGAGACTTCTCCCTTTCTTACCTTATCAAGTATACCTTATCGTGTTAGTAGACTGAAGCTACTTATGTAAAAAAATGTGCAAAAGCGGACCGAGTGGCAACCATTTTTTTTTAAAGGCTGTTGCAGTTTCTATCAACTACAATTTGGTGATTCTTTAGGTTCGTAGTCAGTGGCGTAGCTAGAACTTTTGCCGCCCTTTCTAAGTCAATCAATTGGTGGTTTTTATAAATTAATAAACATAAATAAATAATTGTAATTGAGACAAACTATAGGTGGGGAACTTTTTTACCATTGGATGCCATATTTAAATTAGGCAGTAATAAAGGAGGCCGCTTAAGTTGAAATACCTATAAATGCAACTTTTATAAAGACCACAAGAATCTTACGGAGGTCGCAGTTTCCACACCTATGAGACAAAACATATACCTAATTTATAAAAAAAATTCCATAAAATATGTTTTATTTTATATTATTATATTTATAAATAAAAATAACATTGACTTGACGATGAGGAAAAACATTCGAAATCGTATAGTAATTCATAATTCATAGAAATCGAATAGTAAACTTATGAATTGAACAAGTGGTTTTTTACAACTAATACTAAATAAAAATATGCCGCCCCAAAATATGTGCCGCCCGGTGCGGACCGCACCCCCTAGCTACGCCACTGTTCGTAGTCATTTGACAAAATGACCCTCCACTTACTATTCTCAAAATAAAAGAGTGCCGAATTTGGCGAGAAATCTTTCCCACCAAAAGCTATGAATACGAAATTCGTAGCTTAATTAATGCGTAGTAAGACTGGCACTGCATTAATCTATATATAAATGATATTCCTCCCTCTCCTAACATTGAGTTAGAGCTATATGCTGATGACACGGCCATTATTGCTCATCACTCTCACTCAAACCGCCTGTTATGTACGCTTGAAAATTACCTCAAAATCTATGAACATTGGCTTACCTGTTGGCGTATTAAAGTTAACACCTCTAAAAGTGCTGCAGTACTCTTCCATCCTAAGAACTCTTCTATCACCCGAAACAATTACTTTCTATTTAATGGCTTACCCATAACCCTGGGTAGCTTCTTACAAATACCTAGGTGTTATCCTAGATTCCAAACTGAATTGGATTCCTCATTTCGACTGCATTGTCCGTAAATCGAAGAATGCAATTGGCGCCCTTAAACCCCTTCTTTCATATTACAGTCGCTTGTCGCCAAAATTGAAACTGTTGCTCTACAAGAGTTATGTATGTCCCATCTATCTAATATATAAAAATGAATGTTTGTCTCTCTGTAATTGTATAAAAATCCACAGTTAAGGAGCAACGATAATGAAATTTTACATACAGGCGTCTTTAAAAACAGCCGAGGGTCTGAAGAACTTCAAAAATCGAAATTAATTACCGTTGATTTTTAATTAATAAAAAACAAAAAATTTTGAAACTAAATGTAAGCTGTTACACTTTGTGGAATCACCCCTCTGAATATGGCGTCCACGTTAGGGTTAGCTGGCAAACAGCGAGCGAAAAGATAAAAATAAATAAAATCAAAAAGTTTCAGGTTATATATTAAACCAGAATAATAAATGAAAATAATAATCTTTCAAGTCAGATTTTATACTTCGACATTTTATACATTTCGATTAACGATCGTCGTTTATTTTCGCCGCGTTATTTTGTAAACAAACGTTGTCTGTTGCCATTTTCATTTCAGACATTTCTTATTGAAACGATGTAATGCGTAGTAAATGCGTTAAATATTTCTTATCTAAAATTTATATTTTAAAACATTTCAGTGAAATTAACACCGTCTTCAGATTATAAACAGACGTTATTTGTTGCTATTTTCATTTTAGAAATTTCTTATTAAAATGATGGAATTCTCCGATATATTTTCATAGTGGAGATTTAGACACATTACAGAATTAAAAAAAAACCTTTTGTGTAATTTATATACTTGTGTGTGTTTAATTATTTCAAGTGACTCTAAAGTGGGCGTGGCATTTTTTCCACTAGCGTGAAAAATCAGAATAATATTGAATTATTTAATTTTTTTTTGCTCATCAGACGACAGTAGCAGCGAGTGGCAGTAGTTACACAAGTTGGAATTTGAAACATTGTTTTGCTGTTTCCTAAAAGAAACAATAATCCGTTACTGTATTTTATATTGTTCTTAATTTTATAATTCACGATGTACTTTTAAAAGCAGAAAAATTAGTATATCTTAACTAAAAAGAATCAGTCTAAACACAGTTTTGCGATTTATTTACGGTTAACTATGTTTGTGTTTAGCTATTCCATTTGTTTGTTTAAAAAAAATATTTTTTAAAGGTTTTTTTTTGGTGTTTTATGGTAAAATAGCACTTAAAAATTAAAAAAAAGGAACAAAAACTTACCTGTAAATAGCATACTTTTTCTATAAATTGGTCAATTTGAAGAAATTGTTATTGAAATTTAGCTAAAATGCCTATAACTGCATAAAAATTTTAATGCTACTATTTTAATTTCCTTCTCACACATGATACATATGACAATTCTATTCAAAATGACCTACAATCTTAAGAGAAAATTTTAAAATGCAAAAATAATACACGCAATTTTATGTTCCAATATGAAAATTTTCCCTGATTCACCATTCCTTTCCTTATAAAAACAGCCCCAAATAAAAAACTATTTATTATACACCAATTATTGTGCCTGATTTCATTAACAATAGCATCTAAAACATTTTCTGAAAATTTTATCAAATTATATACATTATTATGTGAGATATCATGATAACCATAGAGATTTGTGCTAAAAAACATAATTCTCAGAAACACACATTTTTGAACTCTCTGTGGCCATCTGGAGTACCGCCACATATATTGGAATTAAAGATTGGTGCACCTATTATGCTTCTCAGGAATTTGGATCCACCTTCAAGATTATAAAGAAATTGATGAAGAACTTTATAGAAGTGACTATAATAAGTGGACAAGCCGCAGGCAAAGATTACTGTCATATGTATCATGTGTGAGAAGGAAATTAAAATAGTAGCAATATAATTTTGTTCAGAGTTATATGCATTTTAGCTAAATTTCAATAAAAATTACTTCAAATTGACCAATTTATAAAAAAAAGTATGCTATTTACAGGTAGGCTTTTGTTGCTTTTATTAATTTTTAAGTGCTATTTTACCATAAAAGACCAAAAAAATCTTTAAAAAATTATTTTTTTTAAAAAATTGACTCCGAACGTAGAATATTAATCTGAAATTTAGCTAAAACGCCTATCACTCTCCACAAAATCCTAATGCTAATATTTTAATTTCCTTCTCACACATGATACATATGACAGTTATCTTCAAAATGGCCTACAATCTAAGAGAAAATTTTAAAATGCAAAAATAATACATGCAATTTTATGTTCTATTATGAAAATTTTCCCTGATTCGTCATTCCTTTCCTTATAAAAATAGCCCAAAATGAAAAAAAACTACAATTATATTACAGAAATATTGCAAAGAGTTGTAGACAGAAGCATAAAAATAAAGAATATTCAAATAAAGTAGTGCTATTTTACCATAAATGACCAAAAAAATCTGTAAAAAATATTTTTTTTGAAAAATTGACTCTGAACGTAGAATATTAATCTGAAATTTAGATAAAACGCCTATCACTCTCCACAAAATCCTAATGCTAATATTTTAATTTCCTTCTCACACATTATACATATGACAGTTATCTTCAAAATGGCCTACAATCTAAGAGAAAATTTTAAAATGCAAAAATAATACATGCAACGTTTAGCTTCATCTCTATATTTTGACCCTTTCAACATAAGGATTATATTAACCCGTTTAGGACCGCTCCATGTTTCCTTTATTGGAAATACACCAAACAGTTTTTTAACACTTCTTAGAACAATAATTACACAAATAAGCTGTTTCCATAAAATTAAATTTATTTTTACGAGACTTACAAAATGTTGCGTTTTTGCAACATCAGTCCAAAGCGGTATAAAAATTTTAAAAATATAAAAATTTAAAATTATAAAATTTTTTAAAATTTTTTTAAAATCTTTGAAACTTTTTGCATGAAGAGGTACATTACACTTATTACATACAGTAATTGTTTGACTTTTGCAGTGTTTAAATTTTTTTGTTTATTTTCACTATTTTTAGTAATAATATGGCCCATACGGTTTTTCCGAGTTTCGTTGAGAATTAGATTTTGAATTGAAGATGGTCTTCCAATATGTTAAGTTTCAGGTAAAACAGAATTCATCTGCATTTCTTCAAGTCTTTTTATCAAAGATATGGCTCTCTCAAAGATATAGATCTCTGAAACTCTAATAAACTTATTTTAGAATTTCTTACATCCATGTAGAGTCTCCATTTTTCCCATACAATATACTCCTTTTTCTTACTATACTGCTTACTTTTACATTTATTAGAAAAAAAATGTCTTTTTCACCTGCAATGTCTTTAAAGGGATTCGACATTTTGACCTAAAATATTATCATCAATAGCCCATTGGAATTAAGTAATGCACATTGAAC
The DNA here is from genome assembly GCA_907164885.2 of Dolomedes plantarius. Taxonomy (NCBI): domain Eukaryota; kingdom Metazoa; phylum Arthropoda; class Arachnida; order Araneae; family Dolomedidae; genus Dolomedes; species Dolomedes plantarius. Next base: position 110,944,763 of record OU015503.1, read on the forward strand.
TGATGTTGCGTTTTCACAACATTTTTAAAAATATGAACTGAGAAACATAAAAACAAAAATTATGCCTTACCAGTTGAAGCCATTTTGTTCTTTAGTCTCTGGTAAACTCGGAACAAGCATCAAATCAGAAATTTAACATGTGCTGCTATCTAAGGTTATTATTTGAAATTAGTCATTTTTTTCCCTTTCAAATCACCAGAAAAAAACAATTTTTTGCAAGTGCTAAAAGCGAGAAAATGTGGAAACAAAAAATTTATTATGATCAATTAATGTATAGAGAATAAAATAAAAATGTTACTTCAGACGTACAAAACTTTTATCTGTGCCAGAACATGTCTTTCAAAAATACAGAAATTAATGTTGCGTTTTCGCAACGCCAGTCTTAAATGGGTTAATGAATGTGTGAAAAATAACATGTTTGGTTATTTTAGTTGTTTGAAAACAACTGATCTTGCATTTATGGCACATGGAACTCTAAATTGCAGATTTCTATTAATTTTTTTGTTTGTCAATGCCTTCTAGCTATACTTTAATATTTTTGCTACAAAATCTTGCATTCATGCAGACATTTATTATGCAGATATTAATTATGGAGATGTTTATTGCTACAGAATCATGCATTTATGGTGTGTAGAACCCTAATTGCAGATTTTTATTAATTTTTACGTTTGTCAGGGTCTTTTACCTATATTTTAATACAAGGGTGTCCAGCCCGCGGGCTGCATGTGGCCCAAAGCAAGTGTTAGTGAGGCCCAGAGTGTTAGTGAGAGAGAGCTCAAAGCGAAAAAAGAATTAATAGCCTGCCTTGATATAAAAAGTAATGCAGAAAAGGAAAAAAATGGACCATGTTATGCAAATTATCTTCAAAATGGTGAATTTTATGAAGGTTTGGGGATTGATTCATAGCCAGTTTCAGGAATTTCTTAAAAGCTTGGATGCTGAATATGGCAATACTTTTAAGAAATAAGGTAGCTCAGTGGAGAAAATATTAAAAAGGTTTTATAGCCTACTTGATGATATCAAATTGTTTATGACATTGAAAAGTAATCTGTGCCAGAGCTTTATGATAACTGGCTTGCAGATTTAGCAGATTTTGATAGATCTGAATGCCCATTTAAATGACTCAAACACCCGTCACTTCATGGATTTTACTTCAGTGCAATATCCATGAAGTTGAAATTATGGCAAGCCAAATGAAATGTTAAAATTTTTTTTGCGTTTCGAGACGCTGACCAAGCACAATTCTAAAAATGTTACAAAATACGCAGTTCTACTTTCCGATTTAGTACAAGAATTTAAAATTGATTTCAGGACTTCGGGGAAAATAAATAATTTTTGTTTTTGCATGTTTTCTATTCTATTTACAGTCGATATAGATATAATGCTAGCAAATTGTCAAATGGAATGCATAGAGTTGCAATCTGACATCTAACTTAAAGAGAAATTCAATCGAGTCTCTTTGTTGTACTCATAAATCATACCTGCCCATATATAAATATCCTTCACTGCATAGTCAAGCGTTATTCTGGTCATCAACGTTTGGAAGCACGCACATCTGAGAACAACTATTTTCAAGAGTGAAGCACACTAAGAGTCAAATTCGAACCAAAATTTACTCGTTGTTTTTTAGTATTGATGTGTATGACATTTCCCATCCCTTTTTTATACTATGTTTAATTTTTCATGCAGAGTTCACAAGGCAAAAGACAATTTGACAATTTTACTTTTCAGCTTTTAGTGGTGAAAGGCTGAATCTATCTAAATTCTGAGATGTGTATAACATTTCACATGTTTTTTTCCTATGTTATTTATACTGTGTTTAGTTTTTAAGTTGACTTTGGTTAACAAACATTCATATTGAACCCCGAATCAAGAAACGAGAAACATAGTTTATGAAGGTACTTCAGATAATATTTGGATCAGTTTAATTGAACAGAGAATTATATGGAGTTTATTATGGACAGGATGTTTCTATTTTTGCTACAGAATCTTGCATTTATGGTGCGTGTAGCCCAAACTGCAGATTTCTGTTAATTTTTTCATCAGTCAGTGCCTTTAACAAATACTTTAATACTTTATTTATATTTTTTGGCTACAGAATCCTGCATTTATGGAGGTATTTATATGGACAATTAGACATTTTTACTTTTAAGCTTTAGTGATTTATTATAAATGTATATATTTTATGATATTTATACTGTTATTAAATCTATGTTATTTATACTGTGTTTAGTTTTTAAATTACTTTTTGTTAACAAACATTAGACAATTTGACATTTTTAATTTAAACTTGAAAAATGAAAGGCTGAATCTACTAAAATTCTGAGATGTGTATAACATTTCACATGTTTTTTTAAAAATGTTATTTATGCTGTGTTTGCTTTTTTAATCAATTTTGTTTAACAAACATTCGACAAAATGACATTTTTACTTTTTAAAACTCTTAACTTTCCAAGAGACAATTTGACATTTTTTCCTTTTTAGCTTTTAGTGGTTTATTATAAATGTATGTATATTTTATGTTTTACTTATCAGCTTCTTTTGCTCCAAACATAGAAGGTTAAATCTTGCTAAATTGTTTAGATTTTAAATTGATTTTGGATAACAAACATTCCACAGTTTGACATTTTTACTTTACAGCTTTTAGTGGTACAATGATGAAAGACTGCATCTAACCAAAATACTGAGATATGCATAACATTTCACATGCTTTTTTTTTGGTTATGTAATTTATACTGTGTTAAGTTTTTAAATTGATTTTGGTTAACAAACATTCCACAATTTGACATTTTTACTTTACAGCTTTTAGTGGTACAATGATGAAAGACTGCATCTACCAAAATACTGAGATATGTATAACATTTCACATGCTTTTTTTTTTTGGTTATGTAATTTATACTGTGTTAAGTTTTTAAATTGATTTTGGTTAACAAACATTCCACAATTTGACATTTTTACTTTACAGCTTTTAGTGGTACAATGATGAAAGACTGCATCTACCAAATACTGAGATATGTATAACATTTCACATGCTTTTTTTTGGTTATGTAATTTATACTGTGTTAAGTTTTTAAATTGATTTTGGTTAACAAACATTCCACAATTTGACATTTTTACTTTACAGCTTTTAGTGGTACAATGATGAAACACTGCATGTACCAAAATACTGATATATGTATAACATTTCACATGCTTTTTTTTTTGGCTATGTAATTTATACTGTGTTAGTTTTTTAAATTGATTTTCGTTAACAAACCTTAAAATTCCGGGCAACGCCGGGTACTTCAGCTAGTATATATATAAAACAGTTCCGTAACTGACTGACTCAGTGACTGACTGATTGACTGACTGACATACAACGCACAGACCAAACCGCTGGACCTAAAGGGCTGAAATTTTGCATGGCGATTCTTCTTATGGTGTAGGGGCGTACTAAGAAAGATTTTTGAAAAATTCTTCTTAGATTTTTTTAAATTAAATTTTTAAGCTGTTTTAGTAACTTTTTTTAAGTTTGCATTTAAAATAATAATTTTAGGGTTATAAAATTTATATCACGATAAAGATCCTAAAAATTCCTTTAAAATGAAATTTTTCTCGAATATTTACCTCCTTTTTCTGATTTTTGGTGAATTTTTAAAGATTAATTTTTAGAATTTGATTTATTAAATGCTGATCACGTGATTTCTTTTTCTGGTATTTTAAATGAATTTATCGTCACGTCATAACGATGAAATAGACAAAATTTTTTTTTTCTTTTCTTGCTAATGCGGCAGACGATTGGACATTATCTAAAAAAATATTAAAATACAGTAAAAGATATGTTCCTCAAACTGTACTATATTAACTGCACTATATTCTTCAGTATGTCCTATTAGATTTAATTTGAATATTTTCTTCTACATTATTTTGTCTATAAAATATCCCTTAGGATTTTTTTTATAAATGTTCGTTTTTTACATCAATTGTATACATTGATCGTCGTATTTATTATATACATACATATATATATATATATATATATATATATATATATATATATATATATATATATATATATATATATATTTATTTTGGCAATAACTGCATACATTGACCGTTGTATTTGAATGTACTCCGTAGCGAAGTGCGAGTTTTATGCTAGTTTTAACATATGGCTCTGCTGTGTGGGAGACTGAATTCATACACCAATTAGGGAGACTTCAAGTTATCCAAAATTATGTCCTCAAACGTTATGTAACTAAGGGTCTGTTCACATAGGAGTCCGGTAGCGGAAGCGTGAATTAAAAGAAATGAAAAAATAAAGATGGCGCTGAGGCGGAAATAAACCAATCATAGGCGTTAAAAATTTCGTTGCTAATCGCTTGGAGGTTTGTTATTGGTTAAATATATTTCAATACTTTAACGCTTCCGTTACCGGACCCCTATTTGGACAGGTAATAAAGTTCCTATTTTTATCAGAAATGATGTGATTCATCGGGATCTACGCGTTGAACCTATTCTACCAGCAATTTAAAGACTGGCTTTTAAATATTACAACAGTTTGTCTAATACAACTAATCCTATTCTTCACAGCATTCCTCCCTACGATCCAGGGATCCCGAATCTCGACTAGAAAGCCAAAAGCTTTATTACGCCGTCCAGTTATCTCCCTCCCACCATCTAAGAAGCGTAGGAGACTGTGAATGCATATGTTTAGCTGGCCAAGCCTACTTTTTACCATGTTTTTATTAACTCGCTTTCTTGTTTGTTTGTTTGTGTGTGTGTGCGTGTGTTTGTTTGTCTAGTACAAATCTTGCAATCGATTTTTAACTAACTTCCCGATTAGCTAGACATTTGAATCTTTTAGAATAGCTCAGAACACGATGACAATGCATTCTTTTGATACTTTTAGCTATCTTTAAGCAGATTTTGAATTCATTTTCAGTTGATTTTGTTTTGTAGAATGGTGCATCCATCTATTGGCCGGCACGGGAACTAAAAGTTAAACGCTATTGATTACGTATTTGATACCTCTTTATTACGCCTTTGATCATTTTCTTTCAAGTTAATGGGATAATTTATCGAAAATTACAAAAAAAGTATTTATTAATCCATAGAATTGTCAAGTTTATATGATTCAACAGAAAATTTAAAAACATGGTATATAAAAAGTACTTTTTATCTTGTAATTTTTGTTCCTTCAGCTTCTTTATCCGAATTTTAATTTCCCTTTCACGTCATACTGTAAAGAGCCGTGAAATTGGGCACGCGTTGGTCGACCCTTCTCCTTAGGAAGCTAGGCTCCACATCTATCAAGTTTAAATCCTTTAATTCCTCCCCTTTATCTATATATATAAAACAGTTCCGTAAATGACTCACTGACTGACATACAAAGCACAGACCAAACCGCTGTACCTAAAGGGCTGAAATTTTGCATGGCGATTTTTCTTATGGTGTAGGGGTGCACTAAGAAAGATTTTTCAAAAATTCTTCTTAGATTTTTTAAAAATTAAATTTTAAGTTGTTTTTTGTAACTTTTTTAAAGTTTGCATTTAAAATAATAATTTGACGGTTATAAAATTTATATCACAAGAAAGATCATAAAAATTCCTTTAAAATGAGATATTTTTCGAATCTTTAGCTCCCTTTTCTGATTTTTGGTGAATTTTTAAAGATTAATTTTTAGAATTTAATTTATTAAATGCCGATCACGTGATTTCTTTTTTTGGTACTTTAAATAAATTTATCGTCACGTGCATAAAAACTAAATAGACAAAAAAAATATTTTTTTTCTTGATAATGCGGCAGACGATTGGACCTTATCCAAAAAGATATTAAAATACATTAAAAGAAACGTTCTACAAACTGTACTATATTAACTGTACTATATTCTTTAGTATTCTTTATATTAGATTTAATTTTAATATTTTCTTCTACATTATTTTGTCTATAAAAATATCCCTTACGATATTTATATATATATATATATATATATATATATATATATATATATATATATATATATATATATATATATATATACAGTTGAACCTCCATATATCGAACTTCCCTATATCGAAATTTTCTATATATCGAACTCTTAGCAAATCTCCATGTTCATTACATAGAAAAACTGTTTCTATAAATCGAAAAAATCTCTATATATCGAAATTTTTTTCACGACATATTGGGAGATTTTATTCCACTTTAGAATAAAATCTCCCAATTTTTGGCGTTTGAAACAATACTTCGTGGACCCCTGAGGAAGTTTTTAATGGACTGAATAAATGCGAGCATTCCTTTGATGAACTTTCCGCAAAACTGGCTGTTCAGCAAGATATTCGTAGTTTTTTTTTAAAAGAATGTAACTGTGATCACTGTAACCACTGTCTGGATTATTGTTTTTTTAAGGTATATAGTACTCAATAAATCTTTCACAATAATTCATTTATTTAGTTATTAACTTTCATTTAATGTGATTCGCATATAAATAGGAAATGGAGTTTCGTATACGAAAATTAGCTTTAATTTTAATGTTTTTGGAGAATTATGATAAAACTAAGATCAATTCTATATATCGAAATTTCTATATATGGAATTTTTTTCCGGCAATTTTGCTACTTCGATATATGGAGGTTCGACTGTATATATATATATATATATATATATATATATATATATATATATATATTTACATCAATTGTATACAGTGATTTATTATACACACACACACACACAGATACACACACACATATATATATATATATATTTTTTTTTTGCATTAATTGCATACATTGACCGTTGTATTTACTTTGAATGTACTCCGTAGCGAAGTGCGGGTTTCCAGCTAGTCTTAACATAATTGCTTTGATACTGCAAGAACCTCCCTTTTCGGAAAGCGATTGTGGTTCCCTGCCCTGCCTCTAAATGAAGCCAGTGGTCCAATACTCAATCTCACGACTGGAAGCAAGTCCTTCCGTTTCATTCTAGCAAAAGTCATCGTCAAGGTATCTGCTCTTGCACACAGTTATCGGTTTCCCCTTGCTCTATGGGGAAACGGAATTTTCTTCGCAGGCCAGAGCTAGGACCGATCACGTATCCAGGTGGCAGCCGTGCGATTTTTCTAAATTCACGTTTGGCAACCCGTTCACTTCGAAAAATTACCATAAGTTTATTAATTCATTATCCTTTCGGAGGTGGAAGCGGTTCAGTGCTTCGCATTGCTAGGAACTTCGAAAACCCTACAACCTTGACCTTAAACTTGACTGGCAGTGCAACCCTTTGTGAATCCCTTTTCTCCATTCAATCGATCCATGAAGCTAAATAAGGAGTTGAAGCTTCAATGGAGAATTCTTCGAAAAAGGGACCAATTATGGTCGCTCACCGGCAGATGGCGCGACATGTAACCAAAGGGCGGTATTTTTCATTGCGTTGCATGGCCGTGCGGTTTTTAAATCATTTAAATTTAAAATATATATATATATATATATATATATATATATATATATATATATATATATATATATATACACATATATACATAAGTACACATATATAGATACATTTATGCATAACACATACATACATATATATATATATACAAAATAGGTAAGCAACGATAAGTAATCCTACGTTACTAACCCAAGGCAGTATCGTTAGAAAAGACTACCTGATATTTTTTTTGTTTGGGGGGGGGGGCATTGCATTGGCGATTTTCGACAAAGTTGAATTAGCAGGACCTTGAAATGCAATTACTAGGTTTCCCATGCTGTTCTATACGTCACGAAATAGTGTCGATTTTAGACAGATACAGGAAACTGTCGAAATCGTGCGCTTCGTCGGACGTCACTGCCCAAAATGGCGAAAATGTAATAGAATGCACTAAGAATCCAAACCCTAACGTACTAGGAATCCAACCAGCTGTGAAAATCGCCGGTTTCACAAAGGAAGGATTACAAACGACCCAAAGAATAATAATTGCAAGATAAAAAGAACTTTTTATACACCATGTTTTTAAATTTTCTGTTCAATCATATAAACGTGACAATTCTATGTATTAATAAATACTTAAAAAAAATTTTTTTGATGAATTATCCCATCAGCTTGAAAGAAAACGATCAAATGCGCAATAAAGAGATATCAAATGCGTAATCAATTGCGCTTAACTTTTCGTTCAAGTCCCGGCCGATAGATGGCTGCACCATTCTACAAAATAAAATCAACTGAAAATGAATTAAAAATCTGCTTAAAGATGGCTAAAAGTATTAAAAGAATGCACTGTCACCGTGTTCTGAGCTATTCTAAAAGTTTCAAATGTCTAGCTAGTCGGGAAGTTAGTTAAAAATCGATTGCAAGATTTGTACTGGACAAACACACAAACAAACAAACAAACAAACAAACAAGAAAACGAGTTAATAAAAACATAGTAATTAAAATGAATTGAGTTAACCAGAGCTCTACATGCATACGTACCAAACAACAGAAATATATACAATCCACACACACACACACACACACCTTTCCACGCTTCATTTAATTAAGGTTTATCTCTCTCATTTCCTCTACCACCAGTTTGGTGTTCAAAATAGTCATATATAGAAAATACAAATTATTGGATTGTTTCTAGCAATTTTATCAAAATCTAAAGCGAATGTTGAAAAATGGTGGCATTGATCGTGTTTGTTACATTTAAAATCAAGAATCTTATGGATATCTGTGTCTTTCTTTGAGATACGAAGGAATATGTGAAAAACACGCAAAAACACGTTTGCCGAATTTTGAAAAATCCGGAAATTCTTTTTTAGGTATTCGTGTTCCTTTCATTTTAAAGCAAGAATCTTATGGATATCTGTTTCCTTCTTTGAGATATGAAGGAATATGTGAAAAACACGTAAAAACACGTTTAGCCCCCTCCCCCCCCTTCAGGCCCAAATTTTGAAAAATCCTGAAATTGGTTTTTAGGTATTCTTGTTCCTTATATTTTAAAGCAAGAATCTTATGGATATCTGTTTCCTTATTTAAGATATGAGGGAATATGTGAAAAACACGTTTCCCGCCCTGCCCCCCTTGGCCCCTTGGGATCCGAATTTTGAAAAATCCCGAAATTGTTTTTTAGGTATTCGTATTCCTTTCACTTTAAACCTAGAATATTATGGATATGTGTTTCCTTCTTTGAGATATGAAGGAATATGTGAAAAACATGTAAAAACACGTTTAGCCCCCTCCCCCCCTTTGGGGCCCGAATTTTGAAAAATCCTGAAATTGGTTTTTAGGTATTCGTGTTCCTTATATTTTAAAGCAATAATCTTATGGATATCTGTTTCCTTATTTAAGATATGAGGGAATATGTGAAAAACACGTTTCCCGCCCTGCCCCCTTTGGCCCCTTGGGATCCGAATTTTGAAAAATCCCGAAATTGTTTTTTAGGTATTCGTATTCCTTTCATTTTAAACCTAGAATATTATGGATATGTGTTTCCTTATTTGAGATATGAAGGAATATGTGAAAAACACGTAAGAACACGTTTAGCCCCCTCCCCCCCCCCTTGAGGCACCGAATTTTGAAACACCCTGAAATCGGTTTTTAGGTATTCATGTTCCTTACATTTTAAAGCAAGAATCTTATGGATATCTGTTTTGTTCTTTGAGATATGAAGGAATATGTAAAAAACACGTTTTGCCCCCCTACCCCCTTGTGGAGCGAATTTTAAAAATTCACTTCTCAAATGACGCCTTCAGGACAAAAGGAATATGCTCCTGAAATTTGATATCTGTATGTCTAATAGTTTTTGCTGGGCGTGGGTATGTGTATAGATGTATAAGTCAGGACTTCTTCCTTAAGTTATATATATATATATATATATATATATATATATATATATATATATATATATAAGACAAATTTGAAAGTGAAAAACCAGTATATGCTCAAAACCACAAGAGCCAGTAACTAAAATCATGAAAAGATAAGTGACAAATAAGTTTTAGACAGCATCTTGTCATCAGCGGTGCCGATAATGTCTAAAAACCGATGGATTGTTTCTAATAAGTAAGATCTGAGCAATAAACTTACTTAGACACCGTACAATCCATAAGAAATAGAAGAAGGAATAATCAGTTGCTGCATCATAGAACACCAAGCCCGGCGCCAGACAAAGTGGAAGTTAAGTTAAGGAGACCGCAAGAAGACTGACGTCACAAACATTGCAACCATGGAGCAAATAGAAACACAGAAGCAGACTTACTAAGGATATTGTGTTATAGGACAATTAACCTAAGTTAACTTAGACATTTATTATGACTAAGAGTTATTATTATCTATTATTATTATTACACTAGTTTTCATTATTTTTTATTTTACTTTTTTAGTAGTTATTTACTGTCATTAATCATTTAGTTTTGTATTACTAATATTATTAGCAACAGAACATGCTATTTATTAAATCTAAAACAACCAATTATGTGCTTGGAAAGACTATCAGGGTAATATATATATATATATATATATATATATATATATATATATATATATATATATATATATATATATATATATATATATATATATACAGGGTGATTATAATTAAAGTTTAAGTTTCAAAACGCTATAAAAAAAGAACCACTGATGAGAATGAAAGATTTTGAATGACAAATTTGAACGGCATGTTATTGAAGAAGGCGGAAAGCGTATGGCAGAAGAAAAAAATTAGTTTCAAAATTCAGCAACAGATAGCGCTGTAAGCGGCAGAATCACGGCGAGAAATGAGAAATGATTCGTAAAGCAACGGCTAAGGTGCAAGTTACACATTGACAAATTAGAATTGTTGAGTAATTTTATTTGCATGACTGTACATATCACATCGAAAGGGACAAATCGGTTTCAAGAGTTTTGCGGCGACATACCGCATTAGAACCATTCATCAAAGAAGTTCGGAAATGTCGCGAGACTGGCGCAAAACATGTTCAATATGGTGTCCACCGTTGTGTGGAACAAGTTGAAAGCGACAAACAGCATGTTCCACAACGGATCGCAGTGTCTCCTGAGTGATGTTCAGAATGTGTTGCGAAATGCGTGCCTTTAATTCCGCTAAATCTGCAATTGGAGCACGGAACACAACATCTTTGAGATAACCCCACAGCCAGAAGTCACACGGAGTAAGATCAGTTGATCGGGACGGCCAGGCTGTAGGGAAATGACGGTTGATAATTCGAGCATTTCCGAAATGGCGCCTCAGCAGCTGCTTCACGGGATGTGAAATGTGCGGAGGAGCGCCATCTTGCATAAAAAAGGTTTCATCCACACATCCACGCTGTTGCAGAGCTGGAATGACGTGGTTGCGTTAAAGAGACGCATAGCGCTGACCAGTGACGGTAGCGGTAACAGGACCGGAAGCACCCGTCTGCTCGAAAAAATATGGCTGTATGATGAATGATGCCGTAAAGCCGCACCACACCGTGACCTTTTCAGGATGAAGTGGTACGGGGTGCGTTGCCAGTGGATTTTCTGTTGCCCATATTCGACAATTCTGGGTATTGACGTACCCTGTCAGATGGAAATGGGCTTCATCTGTCCACAAAATTTTCCACGGCCATTCATTATCCACTTCCATGCGACCAAGAAATTCTAACGCAAACGTCTCCCTTGCTGGCAGGTCAGACGGAAGCAACTCCTGCACATGGCCAATTTTGTACGGATAGCATTGCAGGATGTTTCGTACAATTTTCAGCACCGTGCTCGTTGGCCTGTCCAATGTTCGGGCAATTCCTCGTGCACTGCACCGTTGCACACCACCGGCGGACCCCTCCTGTAATGCTGTGGCCACTTCTTCAACTACCGTCGAATGCACTCGTTTTCTCCCTCTACCAGATTGCACATCACACGAACCTGTCGTTTCGAATTTTTGCATCATTTTCTTTAGACCCACGACACTCATTAGACCAACGCCTTCTTTTATACCCTTCAGTGCCCTTAACTTTTGCAGAGCTACTCTTGCACAATCATCGTTCTTGTAATACATCTTTACTAGCAGAGCGCGGTCCTGCAGTGAGACACCCATGGCGAACGTCTGAGACGCGAAATGAGAAACAGCCGTGTACCTGGCGGTTTTATAACACTGAAATGTGACGTGCGCATGACAGGTATTTTAATTTACATCTACTGCCGCTTACAGCGCCATCTGTTGCTAACTTTTGAAACTAAATTTTTTCTTCTGCCATACGCTTTCCGCCTTCTTCAATAACATGCCGTTCAAGTTTGACGTCATTCTCATCAGTGATTCTTTTTTTATAGCGTTTTGAAACTTAAACTTTAATTATAATTGCCCTGTATATATATATATATATATATATATATATATATATATATATATATATATATATATATATATATATATATTATATATATTATATATATATATATATTATATAATATATATATATATATATATATATATATATATATATATATATATATATATATATATATATATATATATATATATATATATATATATATCGGGTGTCCCAAAAATAACCGACGATTTGAAAAATCTATTGAAGAAAAACGGAAGGCGATCGAAATGTACGGTTTGCTTCATTCTGCTTAGGCAACCAGGGAATTTATTCTCACCAATTTTCAAAATTAGCTACAAAGTTCATCAACAGATGGCGCTACTGACTGGGAAAAACTATAAAACAATGTTTTCAAAATAACCATCGTTTGCAGCAACAACGGGGCGCAATCTGAGGTCAAAATTCGCAGACGCCCGTGGAAACGTTTCAGTTTAAATGTTCTGAGAAGCAGCAGAGATGTACTGTTCTAGTTTATCTACAGTTTGTGGATTGTGACGATACACCTGGTCTTTCAAGTACCATCAAAGAAAAAATCGCATGGTTTCAAATCTGGCGAATAGGGAGGCCAATCCATGCGATTTTGCGTATGTTTCTGGCATTGAAAACATTGATTTATAGATTTTCCCAGTCAGCAGCGCCATCTGTTGACGAACTTTGTAACTAATTTTGAAAATTGGGGAGAATAAATTCCTTGGTTACCTAAGCAGAATGCAAGAATCCGTACATTTCTATCACCATCCGTTTTTCTTTAAATGATTTTCAAATCGTCGGTCATTTTTGGGACACCCGGTATATATATATATATATATATATATATATATATATATATATATATATATATATATATATATATATATATATATATATATATATATATATATATGTATATATATATATATATATATATATATTATATATATATATATATATATATATATATATATATAAATATGTATACATATACATATATATATATATATATATATATATATATATATATATATATATATACTAAAATCGATACACGATACACTAAAAACAAATCAGCCGGTACCTGAGAGAATATTGTAAACAACTGGGCACGCCCATAAGTAAAGGCATCGCCACCCCCTCCATTCCTGTAAAACTTTTTTCACGTTCGGTGGAGCAGTCACACGGAGAAGCCAGTCTTGGTTTCCGAATGCGGAATTCACAGTCATCGAGGTGTTTTATATTCTGAAGTGTCTTACGTCTATATCATTTCTATGGCGTGAATAGAAGTACTTCCATTTAAACCACTTGTTCGGAATTCCCAAGAAGGGGTCCGAGAATTCAGAAAGGATATTTTTAAAAAAATTGCCCTCGTTTTAAAACGACTAAAAATTAACAATTTTATGAAATTGGGAACACATTTTTTGTTGTTGTTCGGTTTCTAAATTTCCAGTATTCTATATATGCCAATGCGATTCTATATATGCCAATGATTCTATATATGCGATTCTATATATGCCAATGATTCTATATATGCGATTCTATATATGCAATTCTATATGCCAATGCGAGCTCAAACATCTCACTCATTTACAAGTTTTTACGATTGTTTGTTGAGTTTAATTTTATTTTCAGTACGTTATTGTTAAGTTTATTTGACAATTTTTATGAAAGTTGTTTATCACAAATAGTTTATTGATACAGAAATTTCGTCCGTTTCGTGATGTTTCGAGCACGAAAAAAATCCCTTTTCTGCTTAAAGATCCCTAACATAGTTTCTGTGACGCAGCCATTTTACAGCTAATAATGCCAATGCGAGCTCAAACATCTTCCTCATTTACAAGTTTTAACGATTGATTGTTAAGTTACATTTTATTTTCAGTACGTTATTGTTAAGTTTATTTGTCAATTTTTATGAAAGTTGTTTATCACAAATAGTTTGTTGATTCAGAAATTTCCTCCCTTTCGTGATGCTTCGAGCACGAAAAAAAAAATCTCTTTTCTGCTTAAAAATCCCTATCATAGTTTCTGTGACTCAGCCATTTTACAGCTAACTAGCTGAGTGGCAACCTGATGTCTTGCATTTTCGATTTAAAATTAAATGGTTTTATTTCTTAAAAGATTGAAAACTGTTTAATCACTTTTAAAAATACATTAGAATTTTTAAAAAACAAAATAATGATTTAAAATTCTCTTTTTCAAATTTTGGTTTTTGGCTTTTGAAATAATTCTTTCAAATTTCCGTTTTCAAATTTTGCTTTTTAAACAAAGAAAGAAGCTCATTCAATTAGAAAAAAATCCAAAGGTTTTAACTTCTCCTTTTCTGAAACTAAAATTATTTCTGGTGCTTTACAATTATTTCTGGATTTCAATTATTAAATGACTCGTTCTCAACTAATAATTTTTCATTTTGGCAACATGGCCGAATGAAAATAGAAAATCTCATGGGTGAAAAAGTGCTTAAAAAAATTGAAAGACAGTTCTCAGGAATTCAAAATTGGTGGCGGGAGAATCCTCATCAGTTGCTCTTTAATAAGAAACAATTTTCACGAACTTGCTGGAATTATTAGTGAGTAAAATAATAAGTCGAAAACTTACGAACTCTCCATTCAGTTACAATGGTGATCAGTTCGGAAAATTTCAAAAGAGAGTTTTCTAAGTACGCTTTTTTAGAATGATAACATTCATTTTGTTAATTGTATTTGGTATATTTTGGAAGATCAACATCTAGCAAATGCCAATAAATCGTAAAATTGACATTAATAGGTGCAGAAAACCGAAATATTTGTCCATCAAAATTGTCGATTTCGTGAAATTCGGAAAACTGCTTTGGGGAAAAAGCTTCGTTTGCAATGAAAAACATTTTTAACTTTATGAAAATGTGTTTATCCTTAAAGATGAAGAGTTGAAAAACACATGGAAATAAAAAATTTGTCGATTGGTGGGCAAAAAATTTTAATTTTGCATGCATGAAAATAGTGGAAATTTGCGAAACGGAAAGGAGTGGCCCACCCGGAATGTCATCCGTTTCTGTGGTGCGCCCGTTTTGAGTTCGGCGGTTTTAATTTAATAATTAAAAATTTTAAAGTTTGAAAGTTGAGGGTGGCACCAGTGCACGCGTCTCGTCCGTCCGCGTCCATCGGTACCAGTCGCGATATCCTGCTATGCTCGGTTCGCGAGATTAGCCCGTCCCCGTGTCTGCTAACTAACAAACTAACATTTGTTTACCTTCAGCTGTTATTATATAGATAATGCCAATGGGACCGCAACATCTCACTCATTTTAACGATTGTTTGTTAAGTTTAATTTTATTTTCAGTACGTTATTGTTAAGTTTATTTGTCAATTTTTATGAAAGTTGTTTATCACAAATAGTTTGTTGATTCAGAAATTTCCCCCGTTTCGTGATGTTCCGAGCGCGAAAAAAATCCCTTTTCTGCTTAAAAATACCTAACATAGTTTCTGTGACGCAGCCATTTTACAGCTAATAATGCCAATGCGAGCTCAAACATCTTACTCATTTTAACGATGTTAAGTTTAATTTTATTTTCAGTACGTTATTGTTAAGTTTATTTGTTAATTTTTATGAAACTTGCATATCACAAATAGTTTGTTGATTCAGAAATTTCCTCCGTTTCGTGATGTTCCGAGCACGAAAAAAATCCCTTTTCTGCTCAAAAACACCTAACACAGTTTCTGTGACGCAGCCATTTTACAGCTAATGATGCCAATGCGAACTCAAGCATCTCACTCATTTACATGTTTTAACGATTGTTTGTTGAATTTAATTTTATTTTCAGTACGTTATTGTTAAGTTTATTTGCCAATTTTTATGAAAGTTGTTTATCACAAATAGTTTGTTGATTCAGAAATTTCCTCCGTTTCGTGAAGTCCGAGCACGAAAAAAATCCCTTTTCTGCTTAAAAATACCTAACATAGTTTCTGTGACGCAGCCATTTTACAGCTAATAATGCCAATGCGAGCTCAAACATCTTACTCATTTTAACGATGTTAAGTTTAATTTTATTTTCAGTACGTTATTGTTAAGTTTATTTGTTAATTTTTATGAAACTTGCTTATCACAAATAGTTTGTTGATTCAGAAATTTCCTCCGTTTCGTGATGTTCCGAGCACGAAAAAAATCCCTTTTCTGCTCAAAAATACCTAACACAGTTTCTGTGACGCAGCCATTTTACAGCTAATGATGCCAATGCGAACTCAAGCATCTCACTCATTTACATGTTTTAACGATTGTTTGTTGAGTTTAATTTTATTTTCAGTACGTTATTGTTAAGTTTATTTGCCAATTTTTATGAAAGTTGTTTATCACAAATAGTTTGTTGATTCAGAAATTTCCTCCGTTTCGTGATGTCCGAGCACGAAAAAAATCCCTTTTCTGCTCAAAAATACCTAACATAGTTTCTGTGACGCAGCCATTTTACAGCTAATGATGCCAATGCGAACTCAAACACCTCACTTATTTACAAGTTTTAACGATTGTTTGTTGAGTTTAATTTTATTTTCAGTACGTTATTGTTAAGTTTATTTGCCAATTTTTATGAAAGTTGTTTATCACAAATAGTTTGTTGATTCAGAAATTTCCTCCGTTTCGTGATGGCCGAGCACGAAAAAAATCCCTTTTCTGCTCAAAAATACCTAACATAGTTTCTGTGACGCAGCCATTTTACAGCTAATAATGCCAGTGCGAGCTCAAACATCTTATGGCGGGTTCACACATTACCGAGCTAGGTGAGGCGAGCGCTCATCAATTACGTTCCCAGCTGACAGTTTTACGACCTCGCCTCGCCTGTTGCACGATCGTCAGCTAAGCGGTTTTTCTTTGGCGAGTCAAAGAAAATGGTTACCAGAAAGAAATATGTGACACGGAAGACAGTCAGTGATCATTATCACTGTTTTTGGCTTATTTTATTATAAAATTGGCATATATTTTCACGTTGGGGAGGGGTGGGAATAACCGGTGTTCATTCACACATTTAATTCTTCTTTCAGCGTTTGGACTAGCAACATGTTTTTTTCTGTATTAAAATGGAGTGGAGTAATGCTGACGTATTAAAGTTTCTAGAGCTGTATCAAATGAGCCCATCATTTGGGACCCTAAGCATCCACTCCACAGAAATAAAATTAAAGTGCACGATTCGTGGACTAGAATGTCGGCCACTTTAAACATGCCTATTCTAAAACTGAAGGCCAAAAAACTTCTTTAATGGCTACTTTTCGCGGCCATCGTTGGAGGAAACAAGCATCTATTCTTTCGGGTGCTGGAAAAGAAGATATTTATCAACCAATAATGTTCGCAAAAATGTTCGTCGCGGGCCGCATGCGGCCCGCGAGTTTGACACCCCTTATGTAGACTTTCCCAAATAGCCCTTAACGCGGTTTAGCGTGGCCACGCCTGTTATATAGCATATATGCATACATGTTTACATAAAGCATACATATATAGGGCATTTATTTACGTACAATATACATGGATAGCACACGTTTAGTATACGTATAGAATATGTTTATATGTTTCCAAAAATAAGCACGTTAAAAAAAAGTCTGAAGTCCCCCCCCTGATATTAACATCTTGTTTTTTAATAATGTACAATTTCTTTTCTTTTATTTTCCAAATTGTTATATAAATTTAGGAGATGTACAGCGGAAAACGTCAAAATTTCAGAGTTCTCCATAGCATCAAAAACAAGTAATATTAAAAAAAAAAATTTTTAAGTCAATTCCTACTTAGGTCAACAAAGAAAAATTTTATTTTAGTTACTTTTTTACACACACACACACACACATATAATATATATATATATATATATATATATCTATATATATAATATCTATATATATATATACTAATATATATATATATATATATATATTATATATGTATGTTTGATATTATACAGATATGTATGTATATGCATTTAATATATATATATGTTATATATATATATATATATATATATATATATATATATATATATATATATGTTTGTATATATATGTATATATATATATATGGTGTGTATAAAATATATATATGGACACGCTATCATCCACCAATCGTCTACGGCGGACGCCTTCTTTCAATTCTTTTTTTTTATTTCCAAATTACTATATAATTTTAGCAGATGTAGTGCGGACAACGCCAAAATTTCTGCGTCTTCCATAGCTCCAGAAAAGAAAAACAAGGTCTGGAAAATCCGCTAGCCTCCTGTAAAATAACGCCAAATTTCCCGCCAAATATGTTCCCCCAACTGAGTTTGGGGAGGGGTGGAAAAGAGGGTAGCACGGGTTTACCTCGACTCCCACACGAAGCGAGTGGGGATCAATTTCGAGGGGGGGAGGCGTTCCGAGTGCCCACTCGGATTTGTGTAACGCGCTGTTACTCATTTTAACGATGTTAAGTTTAATTTTATTTTCAGTACGTCATTGTTAAGTTTATTTGTAATTTTTATGAAAGTTGTTTATCACAAATAGTTTGTTGATTCAGAATTTCCTCCGTTCGTGATGTCCGAGCACAAAAAAAATCCCTTTTCTGCTCAAAATACCTAACATAGTTTCTGTGACGCAGCCATTTGACAGCTAATAATGCCAATGCGAGCTCAAACATATTTCTCATTTTAACGATGTTAAGTTAATTTTATTTTCAGTACGTTATTGTTAAGTTTATTTGTTAATTTTTATGAAACTTGCTTATCACAAATAGTTTGTTAATTCAGAAATTTCCTCCGTTTCGTGATGTTCCGAGCACGAAAAAAATCCCTTTTCTGCTCAAAAATACCTAACACAGTTTCCTTGACGCAGCCATTTTACAGCTAATGATGCCAATGCGAACTCAAACATCTTACTCATTTACAAATTTTAACGATTGTTTGTTGAGTTTAATTTTATTTTCAGTACGTTATTGTTAAGTTTATTTGCCAATTTTTATGAAAGTTGTTTATCACAAATAGTTTGTTGATTCAGAAATTTCCTCCGTTTCGTGAAGTCCGAGCACGAAAAAAATCCCTTTTCTGCTTAAAAATACCTAACATAGTTTCTGTGACGCAGCCATTTTACAGCTAATAATGCCAATGCGAGCTCAAACATCTTACTCATTTTAACGATGTTAAGTTTAATTTTATTTTCAGTACGTTATTGTTAAGTTTATTTGTCAATTTTTATGAAAGTTGCTTATCACAAATAGCTTGTTGATTCAGAAAATCAGACTCATTTTGGCTTTTTGAAAGTTTGGTGGGAAAAAAATCCCGCCAACCAGGGTTTATTCAGGTGTATATACATGTGGTTATCAAAATAATGGAAACACTAAGGAATAATAATAGCAAGATAAAAAGAATTTTTTATACACTATGTTTTTAAATTTTCTGTTGAATCATATAAACTTGACAATTCTATGTATTAATAAATACTTAAAAAAATTTTTTTGATGAATTATCCCATCAACTTGAAAGAAAATGAAGTTAATTTGAAGTTAACTTGCGTTTAACTTTTCGTTCCCGTCCCGGCCGATAGATGGCTGCACCAGTCTACAAAACGAAATTATCTCCAAATGAATTCAAATATGCTTAAAGATGGCTAAAAGTATCAAAATAATGCATTGTCATCATGTTCTGAGCTATTCTAAAAGTTTCAAATGTCTAGCTAGCCGGAAAGTTAGTTAAAAATCGATTGCAAGATTTGTAAGGGACAAACACACACACAAACAAACAAGAAAGGGAGTTAATAAAAGCATGGTAATAAGAAAACATTTATTAATATATCGCGCAGGACCGCTTTTGACATGTAATACAGCCTGGATTCACCGAGGAATAGATTTATACAAGTCATGAATAGGTATTCAGACAATATTATACCATTCTTCAAGGAAATCATAAAAGTTACAGTTGAGGTGATGTTGATGGATATTGATACTTGTCTCTAATCTCTAAAACAGAGCACAGCGTTTCGATGATATTGTGTCGGGGAACTATGGGGATTAGGACATGAGTCGATGAGTAGGCACATCTGTTTCTTAACATGTTTGAATTCGTATTTATGTTCTTCAAACCACAATTTGCCCGGACTGACCGTCCGTACAGGAGCATTATCATCCTGGGAAACACCCTCTCTAACAGGAAACAATGTTTGCAACATAGGATGCACGTGGTTGGCTAAGAGTTCGACATAGTTGTACACGGCAAATCTCCAACAGGAAACAATGTTTGCAACATAGGATGCACGTGGTTGGCTAAGAGTCCGACATACTTCTGCACGGCAAATCTCCAACAGGAAACAATGTTTGCAACATAGGATGCACGTGGTTGGCTAAGAGTTCGACATACTTCTACACGGCAAATCTCCAACAGGAAACAATGTTTGCAACATAGGATGCACGTGG
>OU015503.1:110970537-110978037 GCA_907164885.2 Dolomedes plantarius
TTTTATTATTGTTACTACTATTAGTTAATTATTTTTTATTATTCTTATGTTTTATTTTTGTTTTTAGTAGTTATTATTTTTATTTTAACCTATTTATGTTTAACTTATTAATGCAACAGAACAAACTATTCATTAAAACAAAAACAACCAATTATGTTTTTGGATAGACTAACTGGGTAATTATTACTAGTTAGCACAGCTTTCAAGTCTATAATATGCTTAATCCTATTGTCTTTAGAACATAGCCTATTTATACGAACTAACTGATTTACAATAATGTTATTAAAAACAGATTTATGTAACAGGTTAGATAATTTTGAAATTTAACAATATTAAAATTATATTCAGATCTTTTGTCATATAAGTCATAAGTTAATTTATTGTTAGTACTTAATATTGATATCTAGAAAGTTTACATTAATATTATCATGGCTACTTTTAATTTGTTCCAAATTTGGAGGGTAAAAATTTAAGTCTATAGGGTTATTACTTTTATTTATTACTATTATATCATCTATATATCTAAATATATTGTAATTACTATTTTCTATATTATTAATTTCAAAATAATATAAGTATAAATTAGCTAGCATACTTGAAGCATTACCACCTTGTGGTACACCTTTGGATATACATATATATATATGTATATATGTATATATATATATATATATATATAAACATATATATATATATATATATATATATATATATATATATACAGACCGTAAAACTTTTCTATGGCGACCAGTCATGGTTCGAAAAAGTGGGTTCGAGGGGTGGCGGCCGAAAACAGGTTTCTTCCATAACATTGGAACTGTGGAGTGTTGAACCGGCCTGAACAAAATAGCCTACTAGAGAAGTTTCACTATATATATATATATATATATATATATATATATATATATATATATATATATATATATATATCAATCAGTGGTGCAGCCAGAGGGGGCAAGGGTCCCTGCCCTCCCCAAAAGTATTAGATATTGCATTATGAATATTGAATTTGCATTATAAATATTTTTATCCGTTCAACTCGTCCCCCTCCCCCAAGATTATATCCTGGGTACGCCACTGATATATATATATATATATATATATATATATACATATATATATATATATATATATATATATATATATATATATATATATATATATATATATATATACATACATATATATACAGGTGGTTATCAAAATAATGGAAACACCTTTAAATATTAGTGGGGTTCAGGAAAGTGGTTAAAATACAAGTATGGCCCCCAGCATTTTGTAGAGAATATAGTATATATATATTATTCTACCGTCAGGTAGCATTAATGAAGTTATGTCCATCGTTGTATTGGGGGTATAACGTAAGTTATTAAACCTTGCAAAGAGGGCAAATTGTTGGTGCGAGTCAAATGAAAATATCTCTTGCGTCAACCACCTGGGTTTGGGGTGTTTCTAGAGCTATGGCATCGAATGACATGACAGCATACAGAATGCACGGATAAACATCGTCTGCGAAACGGAGTAGCGGAAGAATGGGAGAGCCGAGTGAAAGAGACGGACGTGTATTGAAGGGAATTGTGACTTGTAAACATAAAACTGGAACCATATTGACCATAGAGCTCTATCTGCATCTACAGGTTACCATATCAGCCATTATAAGTAGGAGGAAACTTCGCAATCAAAACATTTTAGGATGAGCAACAATTCCCAAGCCACTTGTAACAGATGTGAATGTAAAACATCGTCCACGATAGAGCCAAGAGCTAGGAATGCGACATCGATGTCAATGTTTTCAAAACATCGATGTTTTGATAAAGACATCGATGTTTTAAACATCGATTTATTCAAGCCGATGTTTTTTTAATATCGATGTTTTTTGCTCGATGTTTTACGTTGCCTCGATTAGGGATGCGACATCGATGTCGATGTTTTCAAAACATCGATGTTTTGATAAAGACATCGATGTTTTAAACATCGATTTATTCAAGCCGATGTTTTTTTAATATCGATGTTTTTTGCTCGATGTTTTACGTTGCCTCGATTAGGGATGCGACATCGATGTCGATGTTTTCAAAACATCGATGTTTTGATAAAGACATCGATGTTTTAAACATCGATTTATTCAAGCCGATGTTTTTTTAATATCGATGTTTTTTGCTCGATGTTTACGTTGCCTCGATTAGGGATGCGACATCGATGTCGATGTTTTCAAAACATCGATGTTTTGATAAAGACATCGATGTTTTAAACATCGATTTATTCAAGCCGATGTTTTTTTAACATCGATGTTTTTTGCTCGATGTTTTACGTTGCCTCCATGTGTTTTTTTAATGAAAAAGTACCATAATAAAAAAATTTACCACGTAGCATAATTTTCACACTCAGTAAATGTAAGTTAGATTTCTGAAAAGGACGAATACAAAAGAGGGAACGATTCCTTAGCAAACAGTCAAATGGCAATCAACAACCAATGAACCAATCAGAGCGCTTGGAACGTTCCTGACACTCCAGAGCCTTCCATGGGGTTTTATTTTACAAATAGTATATGCATGAGAGCGGCCATTTAAGTTTTTGTTTTGTTCTGTTTTATATACAGTTGACGTTAATATTATTAGTAAGATGCCTCTCAAAAGTACCGTTTGGAAATATTTTTGCAAAACCTCTGACCAATTGGCAAAATACAATATTTGCCTCAAGTCCCTCAAAAGTTCTGGCAATACCACGAATTTATCTGGACATTTGAAGGCAAAACATGGCGATATTTACAGCGAGAATTTTGAGTCATCAATGTAGCGCAAGGCAATAGCAACCAAGTTTTTGTCATTTGTGTCAGCCCAATCAGAGAGTAAAATTAAATCACCCCTCCCATCCCCCACCCCCCCCTCACGACTAACTGAAGTAACATTAATGTTAAAGGTTACTAAACCAGTTTTAAAAAATGGCTATTCTAAAACATCCATGTTTAGAAACATCGATGGTTTTTGGGCGATGTTTTAATCTTCCATACTAATAAAGGGACAAGTGGATGTCGAGAGATCACGTGACCGTAACTCATCCGGGTGGGCCACTCCTCGAAAAAAAATGGCCGACAAATATACAGGAAACGGTGTAAATTTTTTCTCATGAAAGTACATAAATGTTACATATTTGGAAAGAGCTTCGAAAACTGATAATTTTTTTCTGCGCACACTTATTCTGTTAATTCAATAGTTTTAGAGATATTTTCATTCTAAAGTCACTCACTGCTGAGAAACCAAATCATGTGGTGCAGTGGTGCTGCCATCTGTCGGCAGCGACGGGAATGAAAATAGAAAGGAATTTATTCACTTGAATTTAATACATTTGTAGGCTTTTTTTTTTCTTTTGTGGGGCCCGAAGTACATAAATATGTTACACGGATGGCTTGAGCGTAGCTAGGCGAAGCCCGGCTAGTATTGAATATCGATGTTTTAAAACATCGATGTTTTGTTATCGATGTCGCATCCCTACCACGAGCACAAATCCTGGTCAAGTGATACGTGAAAGAATGCCGTGTGGTCAGAATGGTCATCGGTCTCATTATTCCCCACAAGGGAACGTGTGCTCTACTGGAAAACAACTAATCAAATATAGGATCCTGATTGTCTCCTGCAAACTATCAATCATGAAGACTGATCTGACATTGTTTGGGCTGCTATCTCATGGTTTTCAGCGAGTTCCATCGCAACCCTAAAAGGGAGATACACTGGAAAGGACAATGTCGAACTTTTTGTCAAACAGGTTCGACCTATGATATGTATATATATATACACACATATGTATATATATATATATATATATATATATATATATATATATATACAGTGGAATCTCGATCTATCGTTTTTCAGGGGACCGATTGAAATGAACGATAAATGCGGGAAAACGATAGATGCGGAAACATAACAAAGCAATATTATCTTTGGGACTGGATAAAATGAACGACACATACGGAAAAACGATAGATCCGAAAACGATCGATCGAGATTCCACTGTATATATATATATATATATATATATATATATATATATATATATATATATATATATATATATATATACATATGTGTGTGTGTGTGTGTATATACACACTACTGAATATTACCTACCTATAAAGAAAATTACGCTATTTCGCAGGGAACGATTTTCGCGACCTTAACACAAACACCCCTCCTTTTTAACGCAGACGACAGGGACCACAGACCTCGTGACCGGGTCACGTGGGCATAACCATCCAAGATAGTTGCGTAACGACTGAAAACGAAATTTCCCTTGCAAATCAGCAGCTAATGAGCCTAGAATGGAACTCTGTCGATAATCTATTCCCCGCGATACATGAGAAAGCCACAAAATGGGAGGTTATTATACACGGCGAAAATTAAAAAGCGAGAAGCTTCGAGCGACGCAGGTGTTCGAAGGCTGTCGGACGTGTCACAAATCGCGATGTTCGGGAATCGCATGGAAATGAATGACGCACGAAAAATGGGGATGCCGTCTGTATTGGACCTTTGGATTTACCTGCTCCATATGCAATAGGTGGTTACGTCAGTGGAACTTCACCCTATGAGTGTGTTGTAGGAGCCGTGTATATATGCAGAGGCTGTTCGCACATATTTTAGACGATTTTGGTAAGCGGTAATAGAAAATCGTTTGCTGCAAAAGAAATAATTGCAATTGTACTATGTTTTTAAAAGTCAAAATTATCGTCTGCGGCTTGAAAGTTTTGTTTTTATTCAAAATGGCGTTTTTAACAATGCAGTGGTTCGAAGGCTACATTTATGCTCTTTCCGAAGAGAAATATGCATACTCCGTTATCCAAAAACGATGTGAGAGTCATGGTTTTGTGATATCTAAAGCGTCGATAGGTAATATCGTCAACAAGAAAGGAAAAAAAACGTCAAATTGGAGCCTCAAGTGGGACAAAAATTCCAAACAAGTATCCAAGGAAAAAACGGACATCTTCCACTATTGCAAAGGTACGCTGTTTAATGTTAAAAGAAAATCCCCGTAGTCAAAGGACAGTTGCAAAATCATTAAAATGCTCGATGTCCACTGTAAACAAAATGATAAACGTTGATTTAAATCTTAAGAAAGCGAAAAAACGCAATGTGCAACGTCTTCTTCCAAATCCTATCGCTGAACGCAGGACACGCTGCAGAATTCTATATGAGAAACACTTATCCAAAGAAAAATGGAAAACAATTGTCACAATAGATGAATCATGGGTGTATTTAAATGATTGCAACAAAAAAAGGGCCATTTATTATCATAAAAGGGGAGAAAAAAATTTAAGTACATGGTTCAAAGAATCGAAAGAAAGTTTTTCTAAGGGATTCATCATTGTTGCTAGTTTTTCTTATAATGGCAAGTTAAAAATAAAGAGAGTGGAAAAAATGTGAAGATTAACTCCAAATACTATCAGGAACATATTTTATCGCCAATTTTTCTGAGTGAAATACCATCGCTTTACCCACAGTGCCATCAATCTGTGAAACTCCATCAGGACAAAGCTAGCGGTCACACATCAAAATCCACTGTAAATTTCCTAATAGAAATGGAACAAAAACTGGTATCAAGGCCATACCCTTCACTGATATCCCTACTAAATCTCCTGATGTATCACCTATGGATTTTTGTGCTTTCGGACTTTTAAAATCTGCATTATCCAAACGTCGTCCCAAAACCCTTACAGGACTCTGGAAAGCTGTTCAGGAGGAATGGGATAGAATACCTCTTCTGACACTTCAAAAGGCATTATTATCCTGGAAATTGCGGTGTCGAAAGATAGTTCAGAATAAGGGATGTCAAATAGAACATTTAAAACACAAGAATTTTATGTAATTTAGTTTTGTGAATACAATATACATCGTCTAAAAAATGTGTGAACAGCCTCTGTATATAGACTTGAAAGCTGTGCTAACACGGAATAATTACCCCGAAAGTCTATCCAAAAACATAATTGGTTGTTTTAGTTTTAATGAATAGTTTGTTCTGTTGCTTTTAATAAGTTAAACATAAACAATAAGAAAAAATGGAAAAAATAACTACTAAAAATAAAAAATAAAATAAAAATCATAAGTAAAAATAAAAATAATAATAAAAATAACTCTTAGTAATAATAGTTAAAAACTAAATTAATAATGGATTAACAGTCCTAAAATACGGTAACCATAGTAAGTCAGTAACTGAGTATCTCCATGGTTGCAGGTTTTGTGACGGCAGTCATCTTGCGGTTACATGTTCTTAACTTCCACTCTGTCTAGCGCCAGGCTTGGTGTTCTTTGGTTAAGTAACTCTTATTTCAATTTTTAATCAATTCTTCTTTTTTTCATGGATTGTACGGTGTCTGAGTGTGTTTATTGCATAGATCATACTCATCGGAAACAATCCATTGGTTTTTAGATAGTATTGACACCGCTGATGAAGAGATTCTGTCTAAAACCTCTTTCATACTTTTCTTTTCATGTTATTTGTTCCTGGCTGCAAGTAACTTTAGGGCTATTACCGATATTCTCTTTCATGTATTTCTTATATATATATATATATATATATATATATATATATATATATATATATATATATATGTATGTATGTATATGTATATATATATATGTATATATATGTATATATGTATGTATATGTATATATATATATGTATATATGTATGTATATGTATATATATATATATATATATATATATATATATATATATATATGTATGTATATATATATATATGTATATATATGTATATATGTATGTATATGTGTATATATATATATATATATATATATATATATATATATATGTATGTAGGTATATGTATATATATATATATGTATATATATGTATATATGTATGTATATGTATATATATATATAATATATATATATATATATATATATATGTATGTATATATATATATGTATATATATGTATATATGTATGTATATGTGTATATATATATATGTATATATATGTATATATGTATATATGTACATTACGATCACCCCCTCGGTTTATTTCGATTCTGAACGATCTCTTTGTCTTCGGCAGGTCCCCGGAACCCGAACAACTGCGAGAAGTCGCGCCACTTTATCTGCGACAACGGACTGTGCATCCCGAAGGCCGGACGCTGCGACGACATGCCGGACTGCGAGTCGGGGGAGGACGAAGAAAACTGCGGTACGCATGCTCAGACAACTTCGCCTTCTGCAAAATTCAGCTCCTCGGAGGAACTCTTGGAAAGACCTTATGAAATATTTACGGAGACGGTCTCTTGCCCTAAATATCTTCAAAGATCGTTTCGACAATGGTTGGCGAGATATTGTCGAAATATTGGCGAGATATTGGCGAGATATTAAATACCCGATGTTCCAAAAATAACCGACGATTTTAAAAATCAATTAAAGAAAAACGGAAGGCGATAGAAATGTACGGTTTGCTGCTTTCTGCTTCGGTAACCAGGGAATTTATTCTCACCA
>OU015503.1:110983037-111083037 GCA_907164885.2 Dolomedes plantarius
AGTTCGTTATATCCGAACCGTTAAGAAAAATGCTAATGTATTAAAAAAATGATAAAATCTATTAAAAATGATAATTAATGAAATACATCGACTACAATCGATTACATTAAACTGACACAATACTAATTAAATTATGTATAATAGGAAAACGACGGGACCAAAATTTTCGTTCGTTATATACCGGGTTCGCTATAACGGGGTTTGACTGTACATGACTATCAGTGACATGTGTGATAGAATACTGTTATTCTGAAAAACGTAGAAAAGAAAACGTGTTCGCCATGCGTTAGCAAAATGGCTCGATTTTGGCAGAATTTGTGCTACGTTACTATTGCCGAAAAGGATATCTTTTGGTTCAGGTCAGCCTGCTCAAACCCAGGTTCAAGTGTGGCGAGATTCGTGTTATGTTTCTACTCATTCCGGGAGTGTAGTATGCTCACAAACTTGGCATTCTTGTGATTCACAACGACGCCAATTCCCTTTCAATGGCGAGTCACGGTTGCTCTAGAACAAGTTTCAAAAGTAGCGTTTGTTATGTCCAGGTAGGGAACGATAGGACTCGTGTTATGTTTCTACTCATTCCGGGAGTGCAGTATGCTCACAAACTTGGCATTCTTGTGTTCCACAACGGCGCCAATTCTCTTTCAATGGCGAGTCACGGTTGCTCTAGAACAAGTTTCAAGAGTAGCGTTTGTTATGTCCAGATAGGGGCCGAAAGAACTCGTGTTATGAATTTACTCATTCCGGGAGTGCAGTATGCTCACAAACTTGGCGCTCTTGTGTTCCACAACGGCGCCAATTCCCTTTCAATGGCGAGTCACGGGTGCTCTAGAAAGTTTCAAGAGTAGCGTTTGCTATGTCCAGGTAGGGACCGAAAGGAATCGTGTTATGTTTTTACTCATTCCGGGAGTGCAATATGCTCACAAACTTGGCGGTCTTTTGTTCCACAACGGCGCCAATTCCCTTTCAATGGTGACTCACGGGTGCTCTAGAAAGTTTCATGAGTAGCGTTTACTATGTCCAGGTAGGGACCGAAAGGAATCGTGTTATGTTTTTACTCATTCTGGGAGTGCAATATGCTCACAAACTTGGCGGTCTTTTGTTCCACAACGGCGCCAATTCCCTTTCAATGGCGAGTCACGGGTGCTCTAGAACAAGTTTCAAAAGTTGCGTTTGTTAGGTCCAGATACCCTAGTAAATATAATTAAAGACCCTATTCCTCTTCCAGACTACACTTACGACACGGGCGAAGATGAAGTCGACATCGACCCCGCCACGTCCACGGAAAACGACACGTCTTCCAGCACCACCACCACAACAACAACCACCACCTCGACCACCACGACAACCACGACCGCGGCCCCGAGCCCCACCTCCAGGAAGCCCCTGACCTGGCTGCCTTCGAGGTCGGACGTGTTCCGCAAGTCGCTGCAGCACGTGATCGAGGCTCGCGACGTGCGGTGGGGCTGGGGCCGGGCCACTCCCCGGGTCGTGACGGCCCTCAGCCTAGCCAACGAGTCCTACTTCGACCTTGACAACCACGACGGGCTCATGACCAAGAAGCAGCTGGAGGTGCAGCTGGCGCTAGACCTCATGAAGTAAGTTTCCGAGACTTAACAACCCGCTTCTTATGGCGTGTTTCAGAGTACAGGGCACGTGACTCGTTGCTATGCTCGTCGTCAGGGTTGGGCAAAATGACGCCAAATGCGCCAAATAGACCTTCACTGTCAAGTTTGTAAATTACGCATTATTAGGATGAATACTGCGTTATTGCAGCAATTTTACGGCATCAAGAATCTTCTGCGGCTGCGCTGATACGCTTAGAGCCCCTAAATATCTAGACTGACTCGGGACAGAGCTCAACGCAGTAACCACGTGATATGTCAAATCAATCACAGGTCATATGAACCCACTCGGCGCCAACGGAGGAATGCTGCGCTTTGGAAGCAATGTGAACAAAGCCTTAACGGTTGAACGTAAACTGCAGAAAATGTTAAACTATAAAAACTTTGTTTTTAGTTTTTTATAAAAAAAATTAAAATTTTACCTTTTTTTTTAAATTCCAAAATACTTTTTGCATATTCATCAAATGGTAGCACATTTCCGACAAAAGCAACGATAATTTTTTTTATACTTTCTTCTACTTGGTTCGGCAATATAAGCTTCCAAAGTTCAATAAATCCGGTGATTAAATATGTCAATTCGTGGTTTATGGTCTTTAAACTGATTTTCGAGACATGAGCATCGCAATTTTTTAAATTTTTTAAATCCTCTTTGAACTTATTATTGTAACGATTTATGCAAAATTAATTATTGGTCCAACAACTGAATATCCAAGGGAATAGTTTTGCCGGTAAATGGCTTTCTGTTGTCTATTAAAAGTTTACGGGGCATTTTGGTTAGAAGTAGACAAAGCGTAACAATAGTTGTTCAGTACAATTTAGAAAAAACAAGCAGTATTCTGGAAGATTTCAAAATGCTTGTATGTTCAATAAATTGTAGAATATTTTAAGGATAAATTGTCTATACTCAAATGTCCAAACATTTTGTCAACAAAGTTAAATGTCCAAACATTTTGTCAATAGTACAATGAATTCACCTTAGTTCAGAAATCAATTATTCATCCAGAAACTGAATTTCATGAAAAAAAAAAGTTTTATCAGTTCCTTTTTATCAGTTCTCTTTACGAATAATTACAATATTACGAATAAATTAAAAGCAAACAAAGAATAACATTACTTATTCCGACTAAAACATTTTAGCTTTTTATTTTTTTAAAAAGTTAACTGTTTAAAAATATTATTAAATTTAAACTGAAGATTGCTCAGATCTTATTCTTAAATCCACTTTGAACCTTTGGCGAAAAATTTAACGTATCGCCAATTTGTCAAACGTCGCCAAACGCAACATTTTCGTTTCATTATTGGCTCACTTTGAAGCTTTGGCGAAAAATTTAACATATCGCCAATTTTTCACGTGTCGCCAAATGCAACATTTTCGTTTCATTATTGGCTCTTTTTTTTAATCCATTAATTTAGGCACTCCGAGAAGCCACTCCGATTCCACGACCTAGTGCACTACGTGCACGCCCTGGTGGCCACGTGCCTGGATCCCCGAGACTTCCACGGAGTTAACATCGTTCGGCTGCTGAGAAAATCCATGGCGCAGAGGCAGGCCAAAGGGCTGTTCGTCAGCCCCGTAGCCTACCTGGCGCTGTGCAACGCGGGCGACTTTAGCGACACCTACCTGCGGAAACTAAAGAACATGGCGTACAGGAGGAGCGAGGAGCAGCGATGGCTCGGTGAGTGGCTATTTCAAGCTGTAGGGCGCATGCGCGTCATCCGTTGCTGTGTCGGTTGTTAGGCCCGTTGCACACACGGCGTTTTTATCCGTGGCGGAAAAAATCCGTCGGACGTCGTTCCAACAGTAGACCACAGAAGTCAATTGTAGCTTGCACACTGGGCGGGAAAAAAAACGATCGGTAAATTTTCCGTCGATGGTAGCTTGTGCAGCTGTCGAGTGCCACTGTGCGCCAGCGGATGTTTTGACTACTGTTTCAACGGATTTTTTCCGCCACGGATAAAAACACCGTGTGTTCAACGGACCCTAGGGTTGTGTGACGTTGTCTCCATTACTACACGAAATTTGTAATTATATAAGTATGTGATGACCGTTCCTACCCCTCAACATGAACATGTCATCTATCGGCGAAATGTTGAACAAAGCGGTCTCATAAACTCTAGGATAAGAGGCCATAAAGTTCGTGTAATGTGCGATTCTGACGTTATAAAACTCATATATCCCAGAGTGGTTCGAGGGCTCTCCAGAATTTTGACACCATAGCGACATGTGGAATCCCATAAACTTTGAACACGTACGAGCACTTCAAATGCCGGAGAAAGCTTTTGAATTCGCCGACCGTATAAAAGAAGACCCCAATACTCCACGAGAGAGAAAGATCTGTTTTTGAATGCCAGAGAGAGACGCAGCTCTCCTGGTTACCGGCCTTATAGGCTGCGTTGTCGGTGAACCCGAAGCCGTCCTGACATATCTAACTGTCAATTCTAACTCGCTGTACATACTTTCTTAACTGTTGCAGTTGTAGTAATGTTTAACGTACCGTAGTAAAATAGTTGAAGCGAAATGCCTGTCGTATTATTGACTACGTTACAGTGGGTACCATGGCGTCCGTTGCA
Source organism: Dolomedes plantarius (assembly GCA_907164885.2). NCBI lineage: Eukaryota > Metazoa > Arthropoda > Arachnida > Araneae > Dolomedidae > Dolomedes > Dolomedes plantarius. The sequence goes on from OU015503.1 coordinate 110,987,234, forward strand.
ACTGGCAGCTTTGTGAGCAATACATTGTTTGGATAAATACTGAGCAGCTGCAGTAGATGTTTACAGCATCAAAAATCTATTGCGGCTGCACTGATACACTTTCTGTGGGAGCTTCTAAGCATCCAGGCTCTCCCAAGTGCCTCCAGCGTGTTTCCTAGTCTCGTCATAACACACGCCAAGCAATAGGGTGGGTGCCCCAAATATTGCCCCTGTGCCTAGTATTGCCTACTCTTGTTTCTAAAGTACAATTCGCGCTATGTGTGAGGAAATACAGTTCTGGGTTTGTACTAACAGCTCTTATCACTGACAACAGAAACTATATAGCGTTTGTAGTTGTTTTCGCTTTTGTCTTCGCATATTTTGGCTCAAAAGAATCCAGTCAATGACCAGGTAGGTGAGTCCAAATTCTAATTTTTTTTATACCACTTGAAAGTGCATTAAACAGAGAATCCAGAGGTGCTATTATTTTTGAAAAAAAAATGTGTTTTAAACTTCGTTCTTAGCATGTTTGTGTTGACTGTGTTGTGTTCCTAATATCGCCTACCAGATGATATTTAGAACAGCTACTTCAATTAAAAACTAAGTATTGCATTCTTATTTCCTTTTTAATTTTATTTATTTTACTACCTATTAAATGATGTTAGAACATATAATAATTAGAATATTTTGTATAGTGTTTTTTTTTCAAAATTATTAATTTGAGAAATACACTCTGACACATGTCTGAGAATAACTAAAGGACACGAACTCAAATTTAATATATAATGTTACCATTTAATTTCTCTTAATATTACTTAACATTAATTTAAACACTGATTTTCCTCAAAAACTCGCGATTAATTTTCATAACTCTATCGATAACAATATACTCTAAGGGCCTGTTCACATAGGAGTCCGTTGCGTTGCATTAAGGAAAAGATGACGTTGAGACGAAAATAAACCAATCATATGCGTCCAAACGATTAACAATGAAATTTTTAACGCCTATGATTGGTTTATTTTCGTCTCAACGTCATCTTTCCTTAACGCAACGCAACGGACCCCTATGTGAACAGGCCCTTACTCGTCAAATTCGTTCCTTCCACCCGTATGCTCAAATCGTTCAACGTCAATACGTATGACTTTAAAAATGCAGGCAATAGTAAAACACAAAATGAGAGCCAGGCCGATGTCTTTGATGAAATACTCGATAATTATCCTGATACTCGATAATTATTTACTAACAAATACTCGATAATTATTTACTAACAAAAATTGCAATACGGAATAAATCGCTGAAATATTGTTTAAATAGAAAATTATATCACTGTTCTTTTATTTACTAACAAAAATGGCTACACAAAATAAATCGCTTAAAAAGGTTATTTAAATAGAAAAATTATATCACTGTTCTTTTATTTACTAACAAAAATGGCAACGCAGAATAAATCGCTAAAAGATTATTTAAATAGAAAATTATGTCACTGTTTTTTTATTTATCAACACAAATTGCAACGCAGAATAAATCGCTAAAAGATTATTTAAATAGAAAATTATATCACTTATCCTTTATTTACCAACACAAATGGCAACACAGAATAAATCGCCAAACGATTGTTTAAATAGAAAAATTATATCACCGTTCTTTCATTTATTAACAAATAATCAGCCTGTTCCAGAAACTTTCCTAGCTATAAAGTATCCGTTAAAACCGATCCTCGAGGGCTCCTTGATCTAATCTGATCTAATCTAAATCCAGCGGAGGAAGTGGAGAGTTCGCTGTTTTTATTTTGGCAGCGTTAGAAAAGCGAGCCGCCCGATAAACCCTGTCATCGGCAACGAGTGCCCGCGAGAATGAATCGCTTCCTCAATTGGGCGAACGGGGGAAAAGGGCGAAGAATTGAACTGACACGTGCTGCACTTTGTGGATCATTTCGAGAAGGCTCTCGGAGAACAACACATCACGACAATGCGATCTTTTTTTCATAATTATCCCTATATTTCGAGTCGAACTTCCTCTCGATAACCAAGGCCGCGTCCAGAGCTTTTCACGTCCTAGTCTTACACGTGAAAGTCGGGGCCCCCGCAATGGCGGCTCCAAGGAGGGGGCGGGGCATAGGGTAATTGCCCCCCCCCCCCAAAAAAAAAAGCTCGACGTATTTTTTTTTTCATAGCCTAAAATTATATAATCGTAGTCCTAATGCTAAATGAGTTTAAATTTAAAATGAGATGATGTTTATTTCTTATATATATGTCGGATCTGGTATTTCTTCACGCCCACTTTAATTACGTTAATCCGAAACTCTGAAGAACCATGATGCAGTCTGTGAACCGGTGGCGAAGACACTCGGCATCATTTAAATTATCCAAAATGTAATAATCCAAGCCTGAACAACACAAAGATAAGTCGGTACTCTTTCCTAAACATCTTTATTAATTTCTAATTAATTACTCAGCTCCATTAAACTAATTCTTGACAACCCCACCCAATTTCAAAACCGTGCGCCTACGGCATACGTCCTTTCCTTTCCCTAGTTATCCATGACTCTAAATTAATCTCCTTTGTCCTTAGCTTTTAACCAACGCTTAGTGACGCTCATTACTAATGCGTGATGTCAAATAGAATGTTCTATGCTGACCTAAGCACTTCCTTTCTTAGAGCCAACTCAAAGCTACGTCTACCTAAAATTCTCCCATGTGGTTCTGTGGTTCAACGGAGATTGAATCAAGTCGAACCTTAAGCGCTATTTTCACTGCAATACACTGCACCGCTGAATTTGAACTCCCAGACTTAATTGTTAATACTATTTTTAATAAATAATATTCCGTTTTAAGGTCGCGCGATCGCCGCCCCCCCCCATATTTTTAGCCTCACATATATTATATATACAGAGGCTGTTCACACATTTTTTAGACGATGTATATTGTATTCACAAAACTAAATTACATAAAATTCTTGTGTTTTAAATGTTCTATTTGACATCCCGTATGCTGAACTATCTTTCGATACCGCAATTTCCAGGATAATAATGCCTTTTGAAGTGTCAAAAGAGGTATTCTATCCCATTCCTCCTGAACAGCTTTCCAGAGTCCTGTAAGGGTTTTGGGACGAAGTTTGGATAATGCAGATTTCAAAAGTCCGAAAGCACAAAAATAAATAGGTGATACATCGGGAGATTTAGTAGGGATATTGTCACCGTAAATTAGTTTTTTAGGTTGGTGATTATTATACTTATTGTGGAGTATTTAATTGTGGTTAGTACATTGCTTGGCCCAATGGATTAATGATTACTCAGGTGTATGATCACAAATCAATTTATTAACTATCAACACACTATTTATACAGTTCACATTACTCATTATCTACTTCTTATCATTAATCCTTTACCATGTTAATACAACACACATATATATATATACCCTATCACTTATCCTACACCATTAATATTACTCGTTCTTGCCTTTCTATCACTATTCATTTAACATGTTAATACAATACATATAATAATATATATACAACACCACAAATATTCGGTAACATATATCTATGACAACATGCAATATTACGCGCGGCTACTATCCTCCTATTAATCTAATTGAGCATCGGCACAAGATCATCAAATAAACAAAATCCCGTACCTGCTATTTGCACAGCTCGGAGAATCGTGAAGGACGATGAGAGGCTTGCGGCGGTCATCTGCGACACAAGGACTTTACACTCGGGGCCAGGGTGGCTGGTGGCGATCCTCTATGCATACGGGGCTCCGGTACTCTACAACCTCTTGGTAGCTGGCGCTCGCTCGGCGAAGGGAGTGTGGCATGGGAAAATTCTGGGCGCCTGGACAGGTGTCTCTTCTAGGGCTAAGTTATGGGCTGGTAGTCGGATCGCCTTCGCTCCTGGTCATCTATGCTTACGGGGCTCCGGTGCTTTACAACCTCTTGGTAGCGGGCGCTCGCTCGATGAAGGGGTGCGGCATGGGAGAGTTCGGGGCTCCTGGGCAGTTGTCTCCTTCTAGGACTACGCTATCGGCTAGCAGTCAGCTCGACTTCGCTCCTGGAGTCATTAGGCGTGCTCATTGAGTTAGGGTCGGCGCGGTAGGCTTTCGGCTCGTTGATCCTTCAATCGTCGGGCATATATTCATCGGCACTTGAGGGCTTACACCTCTATCTTCTTTATTCGTCTGCGGCCCTTTCCGTCTTTCTTGACTCCGACTTCTCCTCAGCGGATTCTAAAACTCATCTGCTCATTGCTTTTCGACTCTATCTCTCTCTCTCTTCTCGCTGATATATTTTTCTCCATCTCTATCTTTTACTTAACTCCCCCACTTAATTCGAGGCTTTCCATTGGTAGCCACCTCCTGACCAATGGGTAAATCTGGATACCCTTTATTGGTTCCAACTCTTTTTTTATATTACTATCTCCTCCACTCAAAATTGAAGGGGGCGTCAGTCGTTGCACCCTTCTGGAGAATTCTCACGCCCCTACATTCACACGCTTCTATTCGGACCCCCTACTGACCTCCTAACGCATTGAAGCTCGTAAATTCTTAACTCGTCCTTCGCTAACATCACATTTCGGACCCCTTCGTTTCCTATTTCTGCCTGTCCACATCATTAACTGCAGCTGGCCGCCGCTCCCTGCCATCAATTTTTCGACCGTATTCAGTTTGCATTTGATCTGTAATTGTCTCAATACTCCCCACCTTTTGATTTTTATTATAATGAATACTATTTGTGGTGTTATTGCAAAATATTGTTTGTATTTCGTTATTTTGAGTTAAATGTATGGAGTTCTCTTCAAGCGCTTGTATTTTAGACAATTTCTTTAAAACTACTGCTGAGCCATTCTGGAATATACCGTTTACTCGAAGTGTGACTATCTTTGTTTCGCCCGGTTGCAATATGATTTTTGATCTTGTCCTTACTATAGGAGAATCTTTAATTATTCCTGTACTTAGCTGTTGCGCATTATCCTCCCTTGTTGGCTTCTCTTTTTCAACTATCAAATTATCGGGAATTAGATTGATTATTTTTCCCTCGCATAATAATTTGCGTTCTGCCGCGTTTAATATCATTCTATGTTTTGTTAGAAAATCAATTCCTAAAATAATCTCAAAATCTGTATTCTCCATGGCGTTTGTTACGAACAAAGCTTGCTTAAATCGCAATTTCTGAATAGTTAGAGTAATCTCTATGCATTTAGAATAGTTTATTTCCTCCTCTGTCACTGATAGAATTTTGACTTGTCTCGATATATAATTAATTTTCTGTGTGTCTTTGATTTTCTCGAATAATTTAAAACTGATTAGCGAAATTGCGGCTCCTGAATCTAATAAACCAACTGCTTCATATTCTGGAAAACTTATATGTAATCGTGGTAACGTGTTTGTTTGAGGCTTTATTTTACATGCCGAAATCCTAATGTTCGTCTCTTTTACATTTCGTTTCTTTATTTCCTCCTCCCAATTTTGTTTTCTATCATTTGTTTTCCCTAACCTGTAGTTCCTGCTATATGTGTTGTTAATCTTTTTTTTGAATCTTTTATTTGGTCGATGGTGTACCTGTCTTCTGAAATTTTGCCCTGTATTTTTACTTTTATTCGTATTTTTGAATCTGCCCCTCTTTGTATTACGTGGGAACCTCCCTATATGGGCGCCTGTATTCTTGATTTTGCGATGCGGAAGCTCCCTATTTAGTTTAAATTTTGGTTATCATAACTAAAATTCGGTCTCCCCCTGTTACTAAAGTTCGGTCTACCGTTTTGTGGTCTATATTGCCTACCATAATTATTTCTACGTACATTATACGTTCCTCTACCATATCTTTGGGCATTATAATTTATTTGCTGATTTCTTGGGCCGTTTCTATTCTCTCTCGTTTCTTTAAATCGTCTAAAATCGTCACATTCCAACATGTCATGCCCCTCTTGCTCGCAAGCCAAACAAAATTTTCTATCATTATGTTCTTTATCTCTTAATTTTTTTTCTAACATCCGGATTTTATCTTTTAATTTTTGATTTTCTGTTGCCTCTTCCTGTATCGATAATTTGTTGATTGATAATTCAATCTCCTCATATTCTTCCCTCAACGTATTTTCGATTTCTTGGGCGCGTTGCACCGCGACTCTAAACTCTTGTATGTTTAGTTTCATGATTTCGCGTTTCACATCCGCTCTTAGCGCCTGGATGAATTTTGATAGCAGGATTTTATTCATAAGTTCGTTATCGGCGTTCTCGTGTCCTAAAAAATCTAAAGCCGCGTTTTCCACGTCAGTAGCAAGCTCAATTATTGTTTTATTTGGCGTGTGTGTAATCTTTTGGAAGGCCTGTTGCTTCTGCATTAATGACCGAGTTTGGTGAAACCTTTCCCTATAAATTCTTTCTATTTCAGCCGGTTCCTCTGTCTCCCTCAATGTCCTATTCTTTGACAAATACTCATACGCCTTTCCCTTAAACCGAGTTTTTAGTAAAGCCGCGAATTGCCTATTGTTCCATTGAGCTATTCTCGCAATCTCCGTCGCCTGCTCAAACAAATATTCAATATTCTCTATTCCATTCCCGTGGAATTCGGGTAACATTGGGATCATGGAAATATTTTCTAGTCTCTCATTTACTTGTGCCCTATCTCTTTCCTCTCTCTCTAGCTCAAGTAGCTGATTTGCCCTTTGTTCTCTTCGGCGTGCCATTTTTTTTTTTTTTTTTTTTTATTCTTATATATTATATTACAATGTATAATTTTGGTTGTATTCTAACTATCTCAGCAATTTCTACCGTATTATTATAAAATAACCTGAACACCCTTTTCTTTAACGCGAGCATAGATATATATTACCATTCGCACAAAATTCTAATTTGATTCATGATCGCACACAGAGTAATCACTTTCAGATCAGTTGATCCACATATTAAATTTCTACAATACTTAATTAAATTAATTCCATTATTTAACCTCCAACTGTTTGTCACTGCACCAATTATGTCACCGTAAATTAGTTTTTTTTAGGTTGGTGATTATTATACTTATTGTGGAGTATTTAATTGTGGTTAGTACATTGCTTGGCCCAATGGATTAATGATTACTCAGGTGTATGATCACAAATCAATTTATTAACTATCAACACACTATTTATACAGTTCACATTACTCATTATCTACTTCTTATCATTAATCCTTTACCATGTTAATACAACACACATATATATATATACCCTATCACTTATCCTACACCATTAATATTACTCGTTCTTGCCTTTCTATCACTATTCATTTAACATGTTAATACAATACATATAATAATATATATACAACACCACAAATATTCGGTAACATATATCTATGACAACATGCAATATTACGCGCGGCTACTATCCTCCTATTAATCTAATTGAGCATCGGCACAAGATCATCAAATAAACAAAATCCCGTACCTGCTATTTGCACAGCTCGGAGAATCGTGAAGGACGATGAGAGGCTTGCGGCGGTCATCTGCGACACAAGGACTTTACACTCGGGGCCAGGGTGGCTGGTGGCGATCCTCTATGCATACGGGGCTCCGGTACTCTACAACCTCTTGGTAGCTGGCGCTCGCTCGGCGAAGGGAGTGTGGCATGGGAAAATTCTGGGCGCCTGGACAGGTGTCTCTTCTAGGGCTAAGTTATGGGCTGGTAGTCGGATCGCCTTCGCTCCTGGTCATCTATGCTTACGGGGCTCCGGTGCTTTACAACCTCTTGGTAGCGGGCGCTCACTCGATGAAGGGGTGCGGCATGGGAGAGTTCGGGGCTCCTGGGCAGTTGTCTCCTTCTAGGACTACGCTATCGGCTAGCAGTCAGCTCGACTTCGCTCCTGGAGTCATTAGGCGTGCTCATTGAGTTAGGGTCGGCGCGGTAGGCTTTCGGCTCGTTGATCCTTCAATCGTCGGGCATATATTCATCGGCACTTGAGGGCTTACACCTCTATCTTCTTTATTCGTCTGCGGCCCTTTCCGTCTTTCTTGACTCCGACTTCTCCTCAGCGGATTCTAAAACTCATCTGCTCATTGCTTTTCGACTCTATCTTTCTCTCTCTTCTCGCTGATATATTTTTCTCCATCTCTATCTTTTACTTAACTCCCCCACTTAATTCGAGGCTTTCCATTGGTAGCCACCTCCTGACCAATGGGTAAATCTGGATACCCTTTATTGGTTCAAACTAATTTACGGTGACAGATATCAGTGAAGGGTAGCGTTGTCCTGATGGAGTCTCACAGATTGATGGCACTGTGGGTAAAGCCATGGTATTTCATTCAGAAAAATTGGCGATAAAATATGTTCCTGATAGTATTTGAAGTTAATCTTGACATTTTTTTCCACTCTCTTTATTTTTAACTCGCCATTATAAGAAAAATCAGCAACAATCATGAATCCCCTAGAAAAACTTTCTTTCGATTCTCTGAACCATGTACTTAAATTTTTTTATCCCCTTTTATGATAATAAATGGCTCTTTTTTTGTTGCAATCATTTAAATACACCCATGATTCATCTATTGTGACAATTGTTTTCCATTTTTCTTTGGATAAGTGTTTCTCATATAGAATTCTGCAGCGTGTCCTGCGTTCAGCGATATGATTTGGAAGAAGACGATGCACATTGCGTTTTTTCGCTTTCTTAAGATTTAAATCAACGTTTATCATTTTGCTTACAGTGGACACCGAGCATTTGAATGATTTTGCAACTGTCATTTGAATAGGGGGATTTTATTTTAACATTATACAACGTACCTTTGCAATAGTCGAAGATGTCCGTTTTTTCCTTGGATACTTGTTTGGAATTTTTGTCCCACTTGAGGCTCCAATTTGACGTTTTTTTTCCTTTCTTGTTGACGATATTACCTATCGACGCTTTAGATATCACAAAACCACGACTCTCACATCGTTTTTGGATAACGGAGTATGCATATTTCTCTTCGGAAAGAGCATAAATGTAGCCTTCGAACCACTGCTTTGTTAAAAACGCCATTTTGAATAAAAACAAAACTTTCAAGCCGCAAATGGTAATTTTGACTTTTAAAAACATAGTACAATTGCAATTATTTCTTTTGCAGCAAACGATTTTTTATTACCGCTTACCAAAATCGTCTGAAAAATGTGCGAACAGCCTCTGTATATATATATATATATATATATATATATATATACTTATATATAAAGAGAGAGAGCGATTTTGTACGTGGAGGGTAATCTTCAGAACCACTGTACCTATTTGAAAAATTCTTTCACTGTTTGAATGGTACATTATTCCAGATGGACATAGGCTATATATTATGTATATCTGATCAGTAGAAATAAAGTTAGGGGCTTAATCCTAACAATCTCTATTGTTTCCGCTACTGTCTTCTACCGCTTTTTGTTCCGAAGATTTCAACGATCCTTATCGTGGTGCTATCGAGGTGGGCTTCTGTTCTGACGCTAACAGTTCGAACCTAGCCTTTCTCAGGCACGCCTTTTTTTTTAAATTTATTTTAATTATTAACTAACATAAAATTAATTTAAGGTATTATTTAGGTGATTATTAAGGTAAAAAAAATTTACAATTTATTGGCTATCGACTGGAAATTTATTGGTATAATATTTTGTTCAACCCGGACAAAGTCGGGACGGGCCGCTAGTATATATATATATACATACATACATACATACATACATACATACATATATATATATATATATATATATATATATATATATATATATATATATATATATATATATATATATATATATATATATAAGAAATAGATGATAGAGAAAACCAGTATTAGCCCTAAAACTCCTTGCAGCCAGGAACAAATAACATGAATAGAAAAGTATGAAAGAGGTTTTAGACAGCATCTCTTCATCAGCGGTGTCAATACTGTCTAAAAACCAATAGATTGTTTCCGTTGAGTATACAATAAACACACTCAGACACCGTACAATCCATGAGAAAAAGAAGAATTGAAAAAAAGAAGAATTGAAAATTTGAAAATATACTTAACCAAAGAACACCAAGCCTTGCGCTAGACAGAGTGGAAGTTAAGAACAAGTAACCGCAAGATGACTGACGTCACAAAACTTGCAACCATCGAGATATTGGATTCGCAGTAACAGACTTACCATGGTTACCGTATTTTAGGACTATTATACCTTTAATAATTTAGTTTTTAATTATTATTACTAAGAGTTATTTTTATTATTATTTTTATTTTTACTTATGATTTTTATTTTATTTTTTTATTTTTAGTAGTTATTTTTTCTATTTTATCTTATTGTTATATATATATATATATATAACCCTGAGAGCCAACGTTGCCCCCCCCCTCCCAAAAAAAAATAATAATAAAAACTCTGGACTGGAGCCGCCCCTGGGCCCCCGTGTATAAACGAGAACAACAATGATATACAGATCCGGGCTGATCCATCGAAGCGCCTGAGACAAGTTTTAAAAATGGCGCCTTTTCAAATTTTTTAAAACAGACGTATCTCTGTTAAATATACTCAACTTTAGAATAATGATCTTTTTGGATAAAAACGTGTACATTCGAACCCCGTTATACCGAACTTCAAGGGACCAAAGGTTTAGTTCGCTATATCCGGTGGTTCACTATATCCGAACCGTTAAGATAAATGTTAGAGTTCACAAAATGTATAACTCGTGAATGTATTAAAAGAATGATAAAATCTAATAAAAGTGATCATTAATGAATGAAATAGACTAAAATCGATTACATTAAACTGACACAATACTAATTCAGTTAACTAATAATTACAAGATAAAATGGACTTTTTATATACCATGTTTTTAAATTTTCTGTTGAATCCTATAAACTTGACAATTCTATGTATTAATAAATACTCTTTAAAAAATTTTTTTTGATGAATTATCCCATCAACTTGAAAGAAAATGAAATTAATTGGAAGTTAACTTGAGTTTAACTTTTCGTTCTCGTCCCGGCCGACAGATGGCTGCACCCGTCTACGAAACAAAATTAACTGAAATTGAATTCAAATCTGCTTAAAGATGGCTAAAAGTATTAAAATAATGCATTGTCATCGTGTTCCGAGCTTTTCTAAAAGTTTCAAATGTCTAGCTAGTCGAGAAGTTAGTTAAAAATCGATTGCAATGTTTGTACACACACAAACAAGTTTGGGTGTACATTTGTACGCAAACACACACACAAACAAGAAAGGGAGTTAATTAAAACTTGGTAATAAAACACTGACTGATCAATGCATCTCTAGAACAATAAAGCCTAGGAAACTGACATTTTGTAGAGGGGTTACACTTAGCCCAAAATGATCACCGAGAAAGCTTTTGGTCACGGAGAGTAGCAATGTAACAGGGTCTGCAGTTGTCTAGCATTTGTGTGGGTTTATGAATAAACAAGACTTTGGGTAAAATCACAAAGTTTATTTTAGAAATTCAATAAACTTTAAAACATTAGAAACAATCGAGAAACTAACTCTCAACAAACTTGCGTTAATATTAGGCCAATAGTTATAAAAACATCGCCTTTGTTTCAGCTATTTTTACCGAAGAATGCAGGAGCCTCAAAGAAGAAGAGACAATAACGGCAGACTGTATAAAATATTAGAATGCTAGACTACGATATAAAATATTAGACTATTATAAAATATCAGAATGCTAGCAGGAGGACACGGCTGCTTACTATCCGCAATATAAAAATGAAATAAAATCTTATTTAATTTTTTACAGCGTGAACTGTGTGTTCCTGTTACGCTCTTTCCTCGAGTTTCTTGAAAGTCATGTCAGGGTGCTCATTAAAGAAGAAGAGTTATATCAGAATGTTCATGAACCGGAAATCATCATTTTGAACGTGATTTATAGCCCCCACTTACGACGGATAAGACCTGAAACGCTTCTGGAAATTGTCTGTCGAGTTTTATCGAATTAACCTCTCGACAACCGAGGAAATAGCTGGAAGTCAATAAATTACACCTCTCTCCTTCCGCTACCAGAAAAAACAAATATTTGACCATAGCGGCGTTTCGAGATCTAAACCACTTCCCTCTAATACCAAGAGTTACATATTTTACCTACTGAAAACGCCTCCCCTGTTAACTTACGCATTTATGTAAATTTCGGGGTTCCGCAAAGACATAATTTTAATTGGCTTGAGTGAATACCTGCGGTCGGTTATTATGAAAGGGGAGATCTGGCTAGGTATCTGTACCGACTGGTTTCTCTCGTTCACAGGAGGTGTGTTTAATTGAAGTTCCCGGGACACGCCCTCACCTCGCAAACGAGCTTTAAAAGAGCGATACCTCACTAATCTTCGAATTTCTGCGACAGCAAAATTGACGTTCACCCCAATAAAATTTTTCAAATCATTTTTTTAATGTTTTATATTTTTATCATTTTTACAAGTGGATCAGTTAACAGACTAAAAATATATTTAAACATTCTAAAAATATATTTAAACTTTTTTAATGTACGAATAAGATGAATTTTAAAGGTATAACTTTGCTTGCCATCCTGCATAATGTAATCAAACGGATGAATGTTTAAAAAAGCAAGGAAAAACGAGATTTTCTCCTCCGCATCTCGCGAAAGTTAAACTTTAGTCCGAGGGGCGTGTCGCAACAGCGGGAAAAAGCAGGCCAGCTCCATCTTCGCCAGTTGGGTCACTTTACCAATCGCCGATAGGGATTTATCAGCGACTCTTTTTAGAACACCACTGTTGATCGTTCGCAGCCCTTTGATCTCGACCGAAAAGATTTTATCTTTCTCGTGGGAAAAAAAAAATCGCAATGGGGCGGGGTCATCTCTTCAATAAACAATCGCTCTCGCCAAACACAAAAGCCGACCGCTCACTATCGCGTGACTGTGTGGGTCAGTTCGCATTATTAAATTTCGACAACACGTGACCGAGGTAATGAGCCTGGCTAGTTGCAACACCTGATGCCATCTTAGGAGGGAAGTTTCAGTATTAAGTATTTTTTTCAAAGGGTTGTTTAGTACCTTAAAATTATCGCATGCTTGTTTTACTGTGTTCAGTTAAGATAATTCCAAAAATCCATCTGTTTACCCAAGTCAGCTTTTAACATTAATTGAAAAAAATGTATGAAAGATTTTCTTATAATCATATTATGTTTTTAAGATATTTTATCTCCTCTCGGAATCCTTTAGGGATAAAGTCCAGAACCTTATGTATATATATCATAGCTTAATATAATACGTATGTGAACTTCTCTATTCTACAGTCCTGGAATAAGCCTTTTGAGTTGTAAAGTCACAGTTTAGGGTGTAATAACGCTAAGGTTCCTGGATTCCTATTCTTGCAACAAAACCCCAAATTTAAAAACAAAACAACCCCTCCCCCCTTCAACAAAACAGTGTTTAACTCAAATTCATTTTAATTCGTTCCATCCGCTGTCTTTAGAGGTAATACGACTAAGTACGCACAACTATACGATTTACGAATTTTGGCGTAAAAGTCATCCCCTCTTCATCAGTCGCAAAAGTTCAAACGACGAAACACGCCGAAAGAGTTCAGCAATTCGCGAAAGTGGCGCATTTCATGCACAGCAGAAATATGAAAAATGCTACCAAAGATTACAAGTTCATTTTAATCTCCCGTAACCGACTCGCATTTGACGTTTCGACTGATTTACGCAGACTTTTTCAGGAGATTGTCAGCTATAATTAAGTTCCACATTTAAAATACCAACATGAAGTTGGGGTTTAGCTGTATCACCCGGGGCTGATCTTCTAATACGGTTTTATCGAACTGTACAAGCGTGTACATTGAGGTGGGCCGAAAAAAAAAATTTTTTTTGGATTTTCGATGATGGTTAGTGCGGAAAAGGGGCCAATGGAGACACTAAGTTGACACAAAAAAAAATTGAAACTTTTCGGACAACTCCTTGATTTGCCGAATCAAAGAATTGTCCCCAAAACCTCCAATTTTTTGTGTGAACTTAGTGCCACCAGTGGCATTATTTCCGTACTACCCATCATCGAAAACAGAAAAAAAAATTTCAGCTCACCCTAATGTGCATTCTTGTACAGTTCGCCATTGTATTACGTAATCCATTAGCGAAATGAAAGAAGCTGACTAGTTAGTACAAAGTCCGAAGAGACTGGATTCAAGATGTGAGTTCTAAAACTATGGCCCGTTGCACACACACGGCGTTTTTAACTGTGGCGAAATTTTCCATCGGACGTCGTTCCAACAGTAGACCACAGAAGTCAATTGGAGCTTGCACACAGGGCGGAAAATTAAATTTTTCGTCGACGGTAGCTTGTGCAGCTGTCGAGTGCCACTGTGCGCTGGCGGATTTTTCGACGCCAGATTTAACTAGTTATCCATGTGACCCTATGCACGCTTACACACACAGCGGATTCTACCGCCGTAGGGTCATTTGCGAGAGTGGTGTTTGGGGGTTTGCTGGGGGGGGGCGCTGGTTTTCTTGGAATCGTAAAGGGGATTCGAAAAGGAGGGCTCCTCCGATCCCAGCTTGGGGGAGGGGGCGTAGGTGCGACCCCTCTGGTTTTCTTGGACACTTGCAGGATTCGAAAAGGAGAGGTGGGCCTTTTCTCCGGCGTCGGATTTTTCCGCCGTGTGTGTAAGCTCTACTTTTAGAACGACGTCCGATGGAAAATTTCCGCCACGGGTAAAAATGCCGTGTGTGCAACGGGCCTATAGCTTGGAGTTCAACTCCCCGCCTCCGTCCTCCCTAGAAGATTCGCTTCGCATTGAAGAGGCCGTCAGACAGAGCTACAGTTGAAGCAATCTATAGATGGAAGTTTAGGGATAGAAAACGCATACAGGGTGATACAAAACTCCATTTACAAACTTTTAGGGAAGGTAGAAAACTCTAAAACAAAACAGAATCACATAGGAATGTATGACCGGAAACGCAAACCTAACGCTAGAGGGCGCTGTTAACCTAATCGGACCATAAGTCTTAACCACACTGGATGGCCAGAGATATCGCATTTTTCTGGAGTTGGATTCTGTTTTTTTTTTAGTTTTCTACCTCCTCCAGAAAAATGCGATACTTTCGGTCATCCAGTGGGGTTGGTAAGAGGTGTGGTCCGATAAAGTAAACAGCGCCCTGCAGCGTCAGGTTTGCGTTTCCGATTATACATTCCTATGCGATTCTGCTCTGTTTTTGAGTTTTCTACCTCCCCTAAAAGTTTGTACATGGAGTTTTAAATTACCCTGTATATTTTTGCCATTTTCACTTTTTAAAATAATTTTTTACCTTGGTAAGCCAAGTATTATTTTTGATTTTATATATTTAATTTATTTTTTAGAAGTTTTCAATTAAAGAAAGAACAACACTAAGTAATTAAAGACAGGATGGCTCTAGGCCTTTTACTTTAAGTAGGATCAGCATGGTCCTAATCGGCTAGTTTTAAGAGTAGGGGAAACCCTTGTACTTAGGGCCATCGTGTACCTAGGGCCACCATACTTTATTTAATTAATTATTATTTTACAGCTTTTTTACTCATTGGAGTGAGTGACAACATTGTTTCAAATCATAACAGCCATTTTTAATGAAAGCAAGAAGAAGCTATAGTTAAATAGAAAAGAAAGTCTTGATTTGATGGTCAAAACTAAATTTTTTCACTTCCATTTGAAGTCTTATTTTGTGAAATTAAGTGCAAACTTATTTTTTAATGTATAGCAGATATTTTTTGTAATCATTAAAGAAAAAAATGATATAAAAGCAAAGTTTGGTTTCTGCAGGTCTTTGGCTATGGAAGCCATTTTGCCAAAAACAACAACATCTTGTACCTAGGGCCATAATCTTGTCTTGTACCTAGGGCCATGGCCTCTGGTAGAAAAGAGGTGGATGAAAACTTGGCAAGTGTAGAATTCTCACTGATACCCCCGAGAAAAATGAAAATCGAGCGCAATTATCGAAAAAAGTAATTGATAATAAAAAGGTTACAAAATCTGTGTTTCAAACAGAAAATTTATGTGGGATCATTAAGAAGACAATGGAGAAAAAACATACATTAGAAAGTGGGGAAATAATAAACATTTCTTCCTTACAAAGATTTTAGAAGTTGTGCATGAAAGAAATAATGGATACAAATTGTTTTTTATTGAAAACAGCAATTTCAGTGTTTGTAAATAACTGGCCCTAGGTACAATAGTGTTATTGTACCTAGGGCCATTTGTAATTTTTTTTAAATTTTCAATATCATTTACAAGTTTTTTTTTCTACACTTTATTATATATATAATAGCCGTTGTCTCTGTAGAACACTTCCGGGCTGTACTCATCTTTCAATTGAAGCCCTCAGTAAACAAACAGCCGGTTAGGCTTAATTTCAATTTCCGATATGGATTAGAATTTTTTCTTACCTAAAAACTAATATCTTCATCAAATCATGTTTGTTCAGCCTATTTTTCTATAAAACATTCAGAACTAAAAAAATGGGATGCTTTTAGCTGTATATTTAACAGTTTTTAAAAATCTGTTTACTTTTGCGATGAATTCTGAAAGTAAACAAACTTGAATGTGAATGAATCAAGTAGCTCAAGTATTCATATCGCGTAGTGAGCTGTAAAAAACTGGATGGCAGTCTACTACTCCAATCGCATGAAAAACTAAATAAATAAAAAATAATGAAAGGGTTTGCTTTTACAAGGTGTGGATAAAATACAATATTGTTAGATAATTCGGGATATTTTTTAACTTTCATATACTTTTCCATTATGACGTCATTATTAGTATTATTACGTCAAAATGACGGGTTGGGTGGCAGTTTACTACTCCAATCACATGAAAAACTAAATAAATAAAATTTTTTGAAAGGGTTTGCTTTTACAAGGTGTGGATTAAATGCAATATTGTTAGATAATTCGGGATAATTTTTAACTTTCATATACTTTTTCCATTATGACGTCATTATTGGTATTATGACGTCAAAATGACGGGTTACCTTCTAGTTAAAAGAGAATAAAGCACGTAATGTATACAAACTATTTTTATTATTGTAAGTTAGTTATAAGTAAAGATACTGCCATTTGAAAATAGCCGGCCCTAGGTACAAGGGTTTTTCCTACATTGTTATCGATAGAGTTATGAAAATTAATCTCGAGTTTTTGAAGAAAATTTAAAGTTCTACCTCTTTCCCGCAGACATCCAGGCCTATGCCCTGCTCGCCATCTCCTGCCGCACCCTCTACAACCACACTCACGTGAAGGAGTGGCTGCCCTTGAAGAAGGACGTCGCGAAGAACATCACGGAGTGGCAACAGGCGGACGGCAGCTTCGGGAACGTGTACAGTACTGGACTGGCCCTGCAGGTGAGCCCACGCTTTACGCTTCACTTTTGCTGCAGCTGTATCTCATGTTTCGATTGCAGAGAGAGTGTCACTACCCTGCCCAGGGTTTCGTCCGCTTTGAGGCGGTAGCCATATTGGATTGCCCAGTGTTAACCTATCGAGAAGATATTTGCGATGGCTAGTGACCCATCGCAATCGTTGCTCGATTCGAATCCCGACGAAGGCCATTAGATTACCTCCGCGTCTATGCCGGATATGGCAACGTTCAATCTGTAGACGGAAAGTCCTTCTATGAGGTCAGAAAGTGTTGGAGAAGGTGCGATCTCCCTAGATGTCGCCCTTGGGGGTATTCTGTGAAGTTTGAGGTGGCACCAAAGGAGCATTGTTGACTAACCTATACGGAGACCACATTGGAAGCAACCTACGATTCTCGAGGATTACGTGCGAATGTCTTCATGGGCAAACAGCAACAACACATAAGAGTCTATTCCGATGCACACGTTCCGTGCAAGCTGATAGTAGCTATAAGGTAGATGTGACCTGCGGCCCCTTATTATTTTTTAATGAACCTTTTTAATTCTACGACCGGAGCTTGGTCGGAAAACAACTAGATACAGTCACGGCTGATAGTAGCTATAAGGTAGATGTGACCTGCGGCTCCTTATTATTTTTTTTCGGTCGTAGAATTAAAAAGGTTCATTAAAAAAATAATAAGGAGCCGCAGGTCATATCTACCTTATAGCTACTATCAGCCGCGACTGTATCTAGTTGTTTTCCGACCAAGCTCCGGTCGTAGAATTAAAAAGGTTCATTAAAAAAATAATAAGGAGCCGCAGGTCACATCTACCTTATAGCTACTATCAGCCGTGACTGTATCTAGTTGTTTTCCGACCAAGCTCTGGTCGTAGAATTAAAAAGGTTCATTAAAAAAATAATAAGGAGCCGCAGGTCACATCTACCTTATAGCTACTATCAGCTTGCACGGAACGTGTGCATAGGAATAGACTCTTGGTTCTGCCTGTTCGTTGTTTTGCCTTTTGGAAAAGGCGTTTTATGCGTAAAATATGTCAATCGAAGACCAGCCCCCCCCCCCCCCTATAAGTTGCTTCTGGGGATGCTCGGCCAAAATGAAGGTATCACCAGGGGGTGGTGTGAATTCAGCTCCACGGTCTTCCCCATTGAAAGCAATTAACGTTTCTCGCGGATTAGGTGCGAATGTCTTCATGGACAAATGCCCCGCATTGGCAAAGAACAATTGAAGTATTCTATGGGCGTTTCTTTTAAAAAATAAAAAGAGATACCGGAGTCCAGATTGTCTTTATGTTGGAGTACAATAAAAAATAATAAAAAAATTAAATTAATCCAAGACGACACTCGGGGAAAGTGTTGTCCATGGGTTAACTGAGCGAATCCAATAGAGTTCCGACACAGCAGTCTTCAACAACGATTGTGAGAACACGTTACGGTTTATACCGAGGAAAAGGGAATTAAAGTTGGCGCCGAGTTTGTCGCCAAACTCAACATTTCTCACCGATGCTGTCGATTTCAGGTTTAGCCATTTTTGAATTGTCACTACGCTTAATAAAAGTTCCCTGATGTATCAATCGTATGTTATTTTCGAGTTTCAAGTATAATCAAAGACAAAACAGCGTTATCATATGTAAATCCTATTTCTGCATTGTTAGCTGACTTCAAAACATCTGTCAAACGATAAATTGACCCAATTTGGAACCCGTGCAGAAGTTTCCCATTACAAAAACGATGAAGTGCCAAACTAAAATACTCGACCAATTGAAAGTTAAATTCAATAACTGCTGCCCTTTATCTGTTTCATTGCAGATGCACATATCTCCAAGAGATGTATTAAAAAAATAATCCACTGAATCGCATGGAGCCAATTTAAAGCAGTCGTCGGATTTGTCGCCAAATGGCTCTCTCGCAGAGTGTTTTACAAGTGCTTTTAATAAGAAACTCGAAAAGTGAATGACGATTATATTTAAGAAGTTTGTAATAGAGAACCATGGCTGATGGGGTAAAATGGATTCATTCCCACCTTTTTAAAGATGGGAATGATTCCATAAGAATGAATCCATAAAGATGGGGAACACCTATTTAGTCGTTTAAGACTAAACGGAAATCGAAAGGAGATAGTGTCGAGAAAATTCGAAAAAAAAAAATGCATTCTCTTTCGTAATCAATAACATTGGCATGAAATTTTCTTTACTATAAAAGAGGACACTAACTATTGGTTTTCCAATTCTTTCGGCATTATGCAAAATAATACCGAATGTTCAAAAGGACGTACAAAAGGATGCCTGAAACTTTTGTTGTACCTCATTTGCAACAGCGGCAATGTCTTGATTCAGTTACTTTTATGCAAGATGGAGCGCCTCCACACACTGGACTCTGTGTACAGCAATTTCTTCGGCAACGTTTCACTAATGACAAAATGATCAGTCGTGTGTTTACGACAACCTGGCCATCTCGTTCACCGGATATTAATCCGTGTGATTTTTGGCTGTGAGGACACTTAAAAAATCTTTTTTATCGAGGACATCTATTAACCTCGGCAGACTTGAAAGAAGGTATCACTATGTGAACGATCATTAAGAATATTTAATAGAGAAAAATAAAATAAAAAGAACAATATTTAAGAAAAGAGAAAAATAGATAACTGACATAAAGAATAGAGAAAAGAACAATACACAAAACTTTTCTATTAGTTAAAACATATTTATTTTGTTAATGAAAATTTATAATAATATAACTGCGATGCCATGGGAATTTATTTTTCTATAATAAGCAGAATTTACTTACCAAAAATGGTGTGGTTGAGTATTAGGAAATCCATTTGTTATTTGCTATAAATACGTTTTAGAATAAAATGCAATAATGTGATTTTAGCAGTTAACCTGGATGTTCCGATTTTTAAATAAATATTTGGAATTTCTCAAAAAATGAATGAATAGATAACATAGAATAAATAGCAACAGCGTTTTTAAGAGAAAATTCCACTATAAGCATAGAACAACTAAAAATCAAACCGCATTCAAAATTACCCAGCATGCATCTTTTTTTTACAAATGCAGAGAATAAATAATAAAAGTTCTATTAGGTTCAAAGTAATAAATGTATAAACAAATTATTCCAAAAATTCTTAAAAATCTAGAAAATAATTACCAATTTAAATATTAATCTTTAAGCTATTAATTCAAAAAAATAATAAATATAATTTTTAAACAAACAAACAAAACAATTTCACATGTGCTGCCATCTTTTGGCAGAAAGGTGAACCAATGCTGAACATTATGCATGTGAGAAATATTTAAGTCGACCAGCTACGATACGCAGTTGAACAAGCAGTCCACAGACTGCAGATTTAGATCTACAAGAAGGGAACCATATTGAGCAGCATTCCCTGCGTTGGTAAGGTGTTTGTCATGTGAATGTTTGGTACGTTGAAATAAAATGTGTTTGAAATGTGTTTTTGTGTATTTTCAGCATATGTCCAGTTGTTCAGCGCCCTCTATCGGTGATTTCAGGAACTGAATATTTTTCACGTAATCAGGTTCCCCTAGTCTTGAATAGTATGTGTACAAAATTTGAAGCTTTTACACTGAGTAGTTAGATGTACAGGGAGGTCAGAGTAGGGGTGTTTTAGTTCTGGTCACACGGTATTATATGCTTGTGTGTGTATAACACACCACGTGGATAAACCGACAGAAGGCTGCAAAAGTACATTTTGCTAAATATGTCATTCAAAACCTGTCTTTCTAACATATAGAATTCTTATTATTTTATCTACAATTTGTAATATAACTTTCCGAGAATTAAAGTTGTGATTCGCCCTGCAGGCACTGATCGCGGCCGAAGAACCGGGCACCGAGGGCAGCAAAGGTCGCGCCATGACCTACCTGCTGACCAAGCAGGACTGGCAAGGGAGCTTCGGACACGAGGTGGACAACTACTACGTGCTGCCTGCGCTCAACATGAAGAGCCTCGCCCACCTTCACTCTAGAAACTGCAAGCCTAACCCTTATGGAACACAAAACACAGGTGAGTTCGTGCCTTTTGTTCAAGAAAACTTGAAAGGTTGAAAAGGGCGTGGCCAGAGCTTGGGAAAAATTTTGTGGGCGTTTCCATCTTGTTAGGGGCCTCCCTATGGTAAAAGCCTGACTTTCTGGGTGGAATTTTGATATGTTAAATTACAAGAAACCCAAGGATTCCTATTTAACAACGACTGCTTCCTCTCAGGTAAATACAACTTGTTTTATTCCACAATGGGAACAGATGTAGTATACGCAACGGGCCATCGCCAATTTGGCGAAAAGTTGGCGCCAAACTCCCGTTCGGAGACCTGTTAGGCTTAAACTGCGAAATGTAAACAATAAATTGGAAAACAAACTTACTGCTGGCTTTATGAAAGTCGTAGGCGCACACGGGATCTTCGCTTCGTTCAGATACCCTTGTTTCATTCCGCTACGCTCCGTTACGTATCCGTCCAAAAACATTACAGAAAATCCCCAGCCGCTGGCTTCGCTACATACCGCTGGCTGTTGTACAGTAAAAAAAGCTTTCACTGGCTGTAGCGGTCAGTAAAACAAAGCTTATCGCAAAATAATTTTAAAAAATACCCTCCGATCTTAAAATCCTCCCTGCCAGAATATAAAAACCGCCAAACAACCATCAGATTTGGCGAAAAATCGCCCCCACAATGTGATTAAAGGGGTGGTGACATCTTACGAACTAATCAATAGTTCATCGCCAGGTAGAGAAGCATTAGGTATAATTGTGCCTATGAGTTATTCTCAAATGCGAGGGTCATCAAAACTCTCGATATGAATAGGGGTGACAATCGAATATTCTAGAAGACACGGCTTGGGAGGTTTTACGACCACAGGAGACCACACGCGGGGAACACACCCGTCTACGAAACTGACAGGTAAAGCAGGAAAATTGAGAATACCAGCTAGAAGGTAGAGTAATTACAGTGACTGAGAATTAAAGGAATAAAATGAAATAGATCAATTACATTCAGTAGATGTCGCCAGCTCTTTAATTACATTAAGGAATATAAGAAGTTGTGTTTTCCAGTTTGCATATTCCACGATTTTAATGCAAGTAGTGGCTATTTCCTTTATGAGACTTTTCGGTTAAAATTTCTCCCGATTTTAGGCTGAACTCTCTAATTTCAAAGACCGAAGCAGTCCGTCAGTCAGGAAACAGAAAAGTGTTTAAAACAGATTTAGGTTGTCAGACATGTACAGAAGTTGCGGGGTTACCTGAAGATTTCTCTGTCCGTTTAAGTCGAATTATGTTCGAAAATTTTCTTACCAATCTCTGTTACGACAGGCCCAGACATAGAGAGTTGGGATAGTTATGGTTAGCAAGGCAGACAAAAAAAAATAGTCACCAGACGCTCTGAGGCATATACGACAGTGAAACTTCTCTAAAGAGGTCAGTCAAGGTTCCGAAAAAAAAGTGGCCGTTTTGAGGGGTGGCCGTCAAATAACGGGAGCCGGCCAGAGAAGTTTCACTGTATTTTTAAAGCGAGCATCGGATATAAGGTAAGCCCTGGTATCGGAAGCAAATCGCCTTGATCTAAATTCAGGAAGAGGTTTTGGGGCGTGTTCACGAAATATAATACGCGAATAAAAGCTTTAAATGGTTTGAAATGAATTAACAAAACATGGGAACTGAAATTTTTACTCAACGTATTTATGTAGATGGGCAGGAAGGTAAGTGTAATGTGTATTTACGCACTTTCCGTCAAATATACTTGAGCATTATCATTATATTTAACTTGACTTAGGGTCACATTACGGAGTAAGTGTCACTTTTCTGTAAATTAAATAGTTTTTGCTGTAAATACAAAGATTCTTCTTTCCTCCGACAGATGGCAGCAGTGAAATTTAAAATATAATCATCGTTAGGGCCTGTTCACATAGGAGTCCGTTGCGTTGCGTTAAGGAAAAGATGACGTTGAAACGAAAATAAACCAATCATAAGGTCTCCAAACGATTAGCAATGAAATGTTTAACGCCTATGATTGGTTTATTTTCGTCTCAACGTCATCTTTCCCTTAACGCTACGCAACGAACTCCTATGTGAACAGGCCCTTAGTCTAAAAACTTAATGACTTATAAAGAATGAATTCATTATGAAATATTAGAAAAATCCGCAGTTCCAGTTAGCTAGCTACTCCTCACACTTTGGGAACGATTTCTTACCGAATCCGGCGCAGTTTGTGAACCGTGTTTTTGTCTGTGGGATAATAAAAAAGCACGAATTTCGTAAATAATGAATAATCTATATATTTAAGTTGCTAAGCCGACTTTTTGGGCAGTCCATGAGAGAAAACTACTGAATCAATTTCCTTCATTTTGGTCTTAAACGAAAGATTGTGATCTGCAGATTTGTCAAATTTGGTTTTTGTAACCGCAATTTCTATTAATTAGCGATAATTTACAATAAAAAAATCGATTTCTGCGCATGCTCAGTGGCATGTTTAAATCTGGCTTTAGAAACTCACTGTTTCTGCACATGCTCAGTGACATGTTTAAATCTGGCTTTAGAAACTCAATGTTTCTGCGTATGCTCAGTGACATGTTTAAATCTGGCTTTAGAAACACACTGTTTCTGCGCATGCTCAGTGGCATGTTTAAATCTGGCTTTAGAAACTCACTGTTTCTGCGCATGCTCAGTGACATGTTTAAATCTGGCTTTAGAAACACACTGTTTCTGCGCATGCTCAGTGGCATGTTTAAATCTGGCTTTAGAAACACACTGTTTCTGCGCATGCTCAGTGGCATGTTTAAATCTGGCTTTAGAAACTCACTGTTTCTGCGCATGCTCAGTGGCATGTTTAAGTCTGGCTTTAGAAACTCACTGTTTCTGCAAATTCTCAGTGACATGTTTTAATGATAAGCATTATTCCGAGGAGTCTCTCTAGATCTCTCTGTGCCATTTTTATTTTTATGATAACTTTGTTTGTGAAATATAAGATTAAATCTGCTGGAAATTGTTTATTTCTCGCTGTTTAATGAGCGATAATTTACAATTTAAAAAAATTGCTTTCTGCGCATGTCCAGTGACATTTTTAAATCCGGCTTTAGATACTCACTAAGCACTACTTAAACACATAATTTGTTAAGATACTAAGGGCCTGTTCACATAGGAGTGCGTTGCGTTGCGTTAAGGAAAAGATGACGTTGAGACGAAAATAAACCAATCATAGGCGTTAAAAATTTCATTGCTAATCGTTTGGAGGCATATGATTGGTTTATTTTCGTCTCAACGTCATCTTTTCCTTAACGCAACGCAACGGACTCCTATGTGAACAGGCTCTTAAACACATTCATTTGTTTCCGCGCATTATTATGATTTTCAACATTTGGAAATGATGTGTTGAGTATAATTTGTGTATTAGTGCATTTATTTACTATCTAACCGTCATGTTTTGACGGGAACCAACTAGTTCTAAATTAATGTCTTACAACCACCGTTTCGCTGCAGAGGCTGTAAGGCACCACCGCACCGGAGGCAAGCGTCAGATGATGGTGCACTACTCCCTTTGGATAGGCGGGGAAAAGAACGAGATCCACACCCTGACCCTGGGGCTGCCCAGGCATTCGAACTTCGTGGACGTCATGGAGGCGGCAGAGAAGATGAACCCGCGGTACAAGTGAGTATGCGGCTGGATTGCCGGTGAAGTTCATCGGCTATAAAAAGTATTCGAATTGCGCATGCACGTCGCTGCAGTCTTTAAGAGAAAAGTTACATTCATTTTTATGCGCCGAAGCTATGTGGAAAGGTGTCATCCGCGGATGGAAAAGAGAAGCTGAGCTGTGGAAGAGAAAGTAACACACACACACACACACATACATACATATATACACACACACACACATATATATATATATATATATATATATATATATATATATATATATATATATATATATATATATATATATAAATATATATATATATGTATGTATGTGTATATATATATATATATATAAATATATATATATGTATGTATGTGTATATATATATATATATATATAAATATATATATATGTATGTATGTGTATATATATATATATATATATATATATATATATATATATATATATATATATATATAAATATATATATATGTATGTATGTGTGTGTATATATATATATATATATATATATATATATATATATATATATATATAAATATATATATATGTATGTATGTATGTATATATATATATATATATATATATATATATATATATAGAGAGAGAGAGAGAGAGAGAGAGAGAGAGAGAGAGAGAGAGAGGGAGAGAGAGAAAGAAACTTCTATATCTTCTATATGGCGGCCAATCACAGTTCCCGAAAAAATGGTCATTTTGGGGAGTGGCCGTCGAAAAGGGGTTTCTTCCATAACATTGGCCCTATGGAGACCTGAATCGGTTCTGATCAAAATATGGTATGTGAGTATACGAGTGTGTATATCGTATATATATATATATATATATATATATATATATATATATATATACACTGCTCAAAACAATTAGGGGAGCACATGGTTTTAACGAAATTACGCAAATACTTACGCCGATAAGTAACATAAAATAAATCATCCATAATTTAAAGCCTAGCAGGGAACAGAAGAAGAAAACTTCATATGCAAATCAAAGTTCACGACGTCAAAAACCAGAAAAAGAACATAAGGGCTAAAATCGGGATGCTGCAGAAACGTCTGTTTCACTGCCTTAACTGTGAAATTCGATTGCTCAGTTATTCTTTTTGAGAAAAGGTGACTTGAAAATGTCTCAACAACGTGATTTACCGGAATCCATGGCATGGCGCATTATAGGCAGACTTGAATCCGGGCCAACACAACGTAGTGTCGAGGACTCTGTTGGAGTCGACAGAAGTGTTGTTGCAAGGCTGTGGAATCCATTCCAAGAAACAGGGAATGTTAGACGTTGACCAGGGCAAGGTCGGCCACGCGCCACTACAGCAACTGATGAACGATATCTACTGTTAACAGCTCGTCGAAATAGAACAGACAATGTTACTCAGCTGCAAAGACAGTTGCTCTTGGCAACAGGACGAAGGGTGTCCAGCCAAACAGTACGTAATAGGCTTCATCAGGGAGGTCTCTATGCACGTAGGCCAATGGTCTGCATTCCGTTGACCTCACGCCACCGTGTGGCCCGAAGAAGATGGGCTGCTGAACATCGAGATTGGGAGCAACAAGACTGGAGCCAAGTGCTGTTTACAGACGAGTCCCGATTCAGTCTGGAGTGTGACACCCGACGTGTTTTCGTATGGATGGAAAGGGGCACTCGAAGTAACCCCACATTCGTTCGTGAAAGGTCACAATACAGACGAGCTGGTTTTATGGTATGGGGTGGAATCAGCATAGGTGGACGTACGGACCTGCATATCATTCGGAATGGTACTTTGACGGCCCGAAGGTATGCAGACGAGATACTGAGACCTCATGTCATACCTTACGCGGCAGCCACTGGAGATTCCTTTGTTTTCCAGCATGATAATGCCAGACCGCATACGGCTCGTCTTGTGGAGAACATGCTTGAAGATGAAACAATACAGCGTATGGAATGGCCAGCGGGCTCTCCTGACCTGAATCCAATCGAGCATATTTTGGACATGCTCGGACGACGCATTGCTGCGAGACCAAGGCTTCTTTTACTCTCCGAGACTTGGAGATTGCACTTCTTGAGGAGTGGAACAGTATTCCAGAAAGTCTTATCGATAACATCATCGCATCCATGGAAAACAGTTGTGCAGCAGTCTTAGCTGTTCGAGGAGACCACACGCCATATTGAAAATCTTGCATCATTTCTAAACAATACTTTTTTTATCGTTTACATGTAACCAAATTGTTGCCCTAAATCATCTTTTCATGTTTTTTCAATATTTTCAAAGAATTAAAGCTTAACTACAAATTTTTTTACGTCTTTTTTTCTGTATTACGCATTGATACGCGTGTACTATCCATTTTATGCCAATACGTGGCTGTCTCGCACGGTTTTCTTAACTTCTTTGCTTGCTCCCCTAATTTTTTTGAGCAGTGTATATATATATATATATATATATATATATTTATATATATATATATATATGTATATATATATATATATATATATATATATATATATATATATATATATATATATATATATATATATATATATATATATATATATATATATATATATATATATATGTATGGGCTTGTGGCGGCCCTGCGGTACAGCGCGCTGTTTTTCGGTGCTGAGGGTGCTCAGATCGAATCCCGGCGTTGCACCACGAAAAATGCCTCCGTTCATGTCGTCCCTTCATAGGGGGTAATGCTATCCACCTATATGGTGTCCCCATAATAAAATGGACAGTAAAAACTTCGGCGTACTAAGGGCAAATGTTTGATTACAAGTGCCTCCGCATTGGTAAAAAGAATATATATATATATATATATATATATATATATATATATATATATATATATATATATATATATATATATATATATATATATATATATATTATATATACCGGTACTCCTCTCGTTTCGTCAAATCGTTCCAGATATCCACAGCATTAGGCGATTCCGACGAAAAGAGGCCACTGCCGTGGGAAACAAGTCCGTTGTTTGGGGAGACAAAGCGGGTGTTGTGCGTGTGTCGCGCCGGGTCTGAAGAGGCCCGGCCAAGGACGGCGGCAGCCGAGTCGAGTAGCGGTGCATCCGACGGAGGGCAACAGGTAGTTAGCACCGGAAGGGGATGGCTTGGCGTGGGACTTCTCAGAGTGGCCTAAGTTCTTAAGGTATACAGTTGGCTCTCTGTTTAACGACGGTCAACTTAACGACGATATTTCCCAGTCCCGGCCCCTCCGACGATATGGGAAATGTTATTTTTAAGGGGATGGTGGACCTTTCAAAACGATTTTTGAAATTTTTACCACAGAGATATGAAATTTTGTATATATATTCATTAAAGTATAACAATATTAAACACCTTATAAAATTTTTTAAATATTTTTTTAAAAAGATTTTACAATTAAAAAATTTAAATTAAATTACCCTTCTTTAAAATGCTCCTTGCGACTCAATTTTAAACTTTTCCCCTTAATTTTGCTTTTATATTGCTTATAAATACTTTCTGAACAAAGTTATGTATTTTTTTGTACTTTCGTTGAATAGTTAATTTTTAGAAAATATTTTTATGCTTGTACACTGAATTTTCGCGAAATTTTTGTACTTTTCTACACTAAAGTTAAACTTTTATAACCTAAATGACCTCGAATCCTAAAATGGATACATAACTTTATTTTGATGTATTACAGGAATCGTTATTATAAATTTCATAAAATTTCGTCAAAAATTATGACGCGAGGAGCATCTTAAAGACTTGGAAATCTGGAAATTTCTAATTTTGAGAAAAAGTCATTTAAAAGATAATTTTTTATCTACCTTTAATACTTACTACTCTAAAGCCACCGATTTTTCATTTTTCCTTTCACTACACATTTTAAATGCATTTCATTCGAATATTTACATGTTTTTAAAATATTAATACACCCTCAAAAAAAATTCCAATTTTTGCTCGATTTTTGGTAATTTGAAAGTCCACCATCCCCTTAACAAATTCTGTTTAAGGGCAAGCTCTACTTAAGGACGACTTTTCACGGTCCCTTGAAAGTCGTTAACACACACACACACACACACATATATATATATATATATATATATATATATATATATATATATATATATATATATATATATATATATATATATATATATATATATACAGTTGGCTCTCTGTTTAACTCAGTTTGGCTCTCAGTCTGGGATGGGGGCTCCCGTGTGCTTAGAAGAATTGGTGCATGGGGGGGAGGGGTGACTGCCAGCTGCGGTCTAATCCCACCTATGGCTACGGCCACACGAGCGTTTTTTCCCGCTACGGCTTTTCCTCCAGCTTGAAAATCTACACCAGCCGGCCACACATGCATGTGGCATTTTTTACCGCTGGGTCTTTTCCCGAAGCTTGAAAATCTACACAAACCACCAGAAAAATAGGTCTGGTTCTATCCTCCAGCGGGCGACCTTGAGACCGCGACAGATAACTCCCTCGCTAGCGAGAAAAACAGCTGCGTTTGGCCACCCCTATGCTACAGAAGCTTATCTATATTTTGGTGCTTGTTTTCCCCGCTGCGGTTGAGAGGGGAAAAAACGCTCGTTCGGCCGTAGCCTTAGGCTGTCTCAACCCGGAAGGCCTTTGTAGCTATGTCGGGCCCAATGAAACATGCAAGATGGACGTAAAGTGTATATAAGCTAATGTGATTCGAATGTTTTCTATTGCAGGCACGAGATCCTGAGCACCGCGCGAGGCACGACGGTGAACTCGATCGCGGGCCGCTCCTCGAACGTGGAGAAGAGCACCTACTGGACGTTGTACAGGAGGGTGCCACTGCCCTTCAAGCCCGCGCTCGCCAACACCACCGCCACCGTCGCCAGGCTCAAGCTATTCGGCGCCAAGAGGTGGATCAGAGGTATGTCACGCGGATCCCATATTGAAACCCTTTTCCGTTCTTTTCTGTAAAGGTACATACACACACACAGGGTATTCGTAAACTGTGTCGACAAAATAAGAGGGGGATAGTACTCATCAAGACGAACGATATTTACAATGCAACCTAGGGTCGTATTCCAATTTCACTCAGTGTGTCAGAAAAACGCACAGTTCGGTGTCCAAGTTGAACTTTCGTCACTAGAAAAAAAAATGAGAATTAACCAAATAATAAGATGCAGAATCCTATTCAGATAAAAAAAAGACCACACTGCTGCCCCTCTTAAACACCAGCAGAGATTTTTAATTGAACATCTAGGCAGGTAACGATATTATTGGCTGGTTGGACCGTATCTTTTGCCAAAACTTGGGATACGTGGTTTAAACATGAAGGAGCCCCGCCACACTTTGGCACCTCAGCCCGCAACTTCCTGAAGGCCAGATATCCTGGACGGTAGATTGGGCATGGGGCACTTGTAGTTTGGCCTCCACGCTCAAAGGACTTAAATCTACAAAGTGCGCCCATGAATTAACCGGACAATATTTTATAAATAAGAAAAATATTACTCACCTTCAAATAAATTTATCTCCATCAAAATAATCGCCAAAGGAGTCTATACAATTTTTCCAACGTTTCTTCGAGCCATCGAAACACTGTTTATAGGCGTCGGAACTAACCGTTCGCAAATTGCACGTAACATTTGATAAGGTGACTGACTGCCTACGTTCGGAGCCAATTTTTAAAAAAAATCGTTTTTTAAGGATTTTTTGGTCTCTTATGGTAAAACAACATTTAAAAATAAAAAATAAAAAAAAACTTTCCTGTAAATACCATACTTTTTTATAAATTGGTCAATTTGAAGTAATTTTTAATGAAATTTAGCTAAAACGCCTATCACTCTGAACAAAATTCTAATGCTACTATTTTAATTTCCTTCTTACACATGATACATAGAACAGTTATCTTCAAAATGACCTACCATGTAAGAGAAATTTTAAAATTCAAAAATAATACAGACAATTTTATATTCCAATATGAAAATTTTCTCCGATTCGTCATTTCTTTCCTTATAAAAACAGCCCCAAACAAAAAACTATTTATTATACATCAATTATTGTACGTCATTTCATTAACAATAGCATGTAAAACAGTTCCTGAAAATTTTATCAAATTATATGCATTATTATCTGAAATATCATGATAACGGTAGAGATTTGTGCTAAAAAACATAATTCTGAGAAAAACGCCTTTAAAGTTGTTTGTCACTTCAATTTTGTATTAGACGATGTTTTTTAAAATAGCTATAACTCTGCTTCTAATTGACGTAGAATGAAAATCAAAACTGTTTTGAAAAGAGAAAAGATTGAATTACAAGATTCTTGCAAAAATTAAATTGACCAAAATGGTCAAAAAATGGACGCATTTAAAGTTGTTTGTCACTTAAATTTTGTATTAGACGAGGTTTTTTAAAATAGCTATAACTCTTCTTCTAATAGATGTAGAATGAAAATCTAAGCAGTTTTGAAAAGAGAAAAGATTGAATTACAAGATTCTTGCAAAAAATTAAATTGACCAAAATGGTCAAAAAATGGACGCATTTAAAGTTGTTTGTCACTTAAATTTTGTATTAGACGAGGTTTTTTAAAATAGCTATAACTCTGCTTCTAATTGACGTAGAATGAAAATCAAAACCATTTTGAAAAGAGAAAAGATTGAATTACAAGATTCTTGCAAAAAAATTAAATTGATCAAAATAGTCAAAAAATGCCATTTTCAACGTAGGCAGTCACCAATATTCGAGACGTTTTCAAATCACTGTCCTTTCATGGATTTGTCATTTTTTTTATTACAAAGGACTTATTCACAACGAATTTTTTCCTGAAAATCAAACAATTAATCAGTATTTTTACAAGGAGGTGCTTTTTCGATTAAGAAACAGGATAAGGCGAGTTAGGAAGGAACTGTTTGACTCTGGGCAATGGTTTGTTTTTCACGATAACGCTTGGCCCTCATACAGCAATTCCTGTACAACAATACCTTGATAAGCATTCAATTACAGTGATGAATTACCCACCACATTCTCCAGACTTAAAGCCAGCTAATTTTATTCCCTTTTTCCGAAGCTTAAGATGGCCATGAAAGGACAGAGATTTGAAAAGGTCTCCGATATTAAATCAAATGTTACGCGTATTTTGCGAACGATTACTTCCGACGCCTATAAACAGCGTTTCGATGACTTGGAGAAACGTTGGGAAAATTGTATAGACTCCTTTGGTGATTATCTTGCAGGAGATAAATTTATTTGAAGGTGAGTAATATTTTTCTTATTTATTAAAAAAAAATTGCCCGGTTACTTTATGGGCACACGTTGTATTACACGTGAAACCATTGGTGAACACGCGACACCTGTGAATTCATTCGTCCGTGTCAACTGAGCAACGACACCCTTGGATGTCATTTTGAGAATCTACTTGGATTCTCTCTCTGACCTGAATGGGATTGTTCAACGTATGATTTGGTTACTGTCCGACCACAGTACGGAGAACCACGGTTGGCATAGTGCCAAGACGATTCTATTCACGCTGTAGGTAAGGCTGCTGAGGAAGGAGGGGGGGAAAAGTCTCGTATTCTCTCGACATTCTTTAGAATTGGTTACTAACTGCGCTTGCTTGCTTTTTCCTCGTCTGTTATTTTGATTATTATATTAAAATTAATGGATCCTTTACCCAACACAACTGCTCGGAATAAGCCGTTCCGTAGTGATTGTAAACGGATAATACACAATGTAATTAAATTGTGTGATAAAGAAGCACTAGAAGGAAATGTTATTGTTCCACTTTCGCAATCCCTAAAGAGAGCTAGTGAAATGACCGGGATATCGATGTCCAGTGTAAAAAGAATACGCAGAGAAGCAAAGGGTGAAAGAACTCCAAAATTTGAATCTCCGAGGAAACGTCAGAAAAAAAAGAACCACCGAAAACGTAGCTTTAGATAATTTTGATTGTGATGTAATCCGAAAATATCCACTCCTATAAAACTCCTTTTTTTTAAATAGATTTGCTTCTTTCTTTTTATTATTTTAGAATTATTATTCACATATTCGATCAAAAATAAAGTTTTAAAAAATAACTTTAAAATGGCGGACAAAAAAGCAGTCTGGAATACATTCCGTATTTCATAAACAAACACATCCGAAAATATAACGTTTTCCCCTATTTTCTAAGTAGACTAACTTTTCTCGCGCATGCGTAACAGCTTCCAGGGACCTTGCTTCCGTGGTCGGACAGTAATTGTCATTTTTTTTTTCCAGTGAAGAAACTTCCACTTGGACACTGAATTTTACGATTTCCACACGCCGTCTTCATGAGTACTATCACCCTACTTAATTTGCCGACCCTTATTCAAAAACCGAGTCAGCTTAAGTTTAGATCACGAAACCATCGTTCATCACAACTGGGGGCAGATAAGAATTAAGCCTATAACTCCACCCCTCCTCTCCCCTTAATTCCAGCTTTAAAACAACCCGTTTAGATATTTTATCCCCTTTCATAAGTCTTGTTCACTTTGTTATCTTTCAAACTCATGACGTAATCCATGTCGATGTCCTTAAAATGTATAGCTTTATATATATATATATATACAGGGTGTCCATAATTAAAGTCCCACTTTCAAAAGGCTGCAAAAAAAGAACCACTGGTCAGAATGACTTCAAATTTGAACTGAATATACTGGAAGAAGGGGGAAACGATTTGGCATAATAAACACAAATAAGTTCCAACCGCTTACAGCGCCATCTATTGATACATTTTGGAACTTTTTTTTATTATGCCAAATAGTTTCCCCCTTCTTCCAGTATATTCATTTCAAATTTGAAGTCATTCTGATCAGTGGTTCTTTTTTTGCAGCCTTTTGAAAGTGGGACTTTAATTTTGGACACCCTGAATATATATATATATATATATATATATATATATATATATATATATATATATATATATATATATATATATATATATATATATACATATACATATATATATATATATATATATATATATATACATATATATATATATATATATATATATATATATATATATATATATATATATATATATATATATATATATATATATACAGTGATTTCCGCTTATAAGAATCACGTTTGTTATCACTGTTTTTGATTCTTATCAGCGGTTGATTCTCATAGCCGAAATTTAGGTTTTTGGACAGGAACACACACACCTACATATACATATATTTGATAATTAACTATAAAATACTCTTTAATTTACGTTAATTATCTTTTATTGAAATTATTTTAATAATTTTAAAAATACAACTTAATTTCTAGACCTATAAATAGATACACATGAATATAGTAAGAGAAGAAAAAAATCCAATGTTTGTTACAACATACCTGCTTAACAGTTCAACATTTCAACTACAGGAAAGGTGCAAGAAAAAGTTTTCTATGATAGTTTGACGTAATGAAGTTTCAGGAGGCTGTTTATACCTCTTTCAATACCAATAATCTCAGACCAAGATTCACCTTCTACCTTACGTTTCATGGTTTGATAACGTACTGAATCTAATATTGTCACGTTTGCGTAAGTGATAGTGGACACTTCCCCGAAGATTTATGTGTTTCAGGGTTCAGGAAGCCGCAACCAAGATGTGGAAGGTGGGAAAAAAGAGTCCCTGTTTATGTTTGTCAGTGGAGAAATGTGAAATCGGATCCGCACGGTTAGGATGCCTTTGGGTCAAGCTAATAGGACAGTGTTGTGGTAAAGCGTTTAAGGGGAAACTATTATGTTATGTCTAACAAAGAAAGGGATGCCTTTTACGACTCTATTCCATCCCATCTTATCACACTTTCCTTTAAAAAGAATAAAGAAAGAACTTCGTGCCTTTTGAGGGTTTAAGTGGCTTTTTTGGAAAAATGAAAGGAAAGCGAAGGGTGTAAACTGATTCTTAAAACCAGTGGATTGATTCTTTAAAGCGAAAATTTTAACATGGAAATAATATATTTGTTTTTGTTTTTGCGATATCGATTCTTATAGCTACTGATCACTATATGCGGTGGTTACTGTATATATATATATATATATATATATATATATATATATATATATATATATATATATATATATATATATATATATATCAGTATGTATATATATATATATATGTATATATCAGTATGTATATATATATATATATATATATATGTATATCTGTATGTATATATATATGTATAGATATGTGTATATATATATATATATATATATATATATATATATATATATATATATATATATATATATATATATATATATATATATATATATAGAGAGAGAGAGAGAGAGAGAGAGAGAGAGAGAGAGAGAGAGTGAGAGAGATATATATAGATGAGAAATCCTAACACCTCTGGTTTTTTTTTTTCCTATTTCAGATTTAAGAAAACTGCATCCAAAGGACGGGGAACACCTCGCCTTTTGGTATAAGCCTTACTTGTAGAACAACGTCCGGATAGATAGCTTCATCCCTGGACTCTATCCAAGACAGAGACATTCTATCTCGTCCAAAAAAAAAAAAGAAGAAAAGAAAATCTCAAGTTATTTATTCGTTAATTCTTCTACCCTAGTGTGTGCCATCCGCTGTCAGCTGTGCAACAACTCGGTGGAGTGACTTCGAACAATTTACCACCTGCGAATGGGTCACGTGAGCTCTACGCGTTCTCTCGATAGCCGTTAGTGAAGGTCTGGGGGCAGATGAGAATTAAGTGCTACATGCGGGAAGTAAAAAAAGGAGATTGAACTGCAATTTTATTTATCGAACAGTCGTATTTGTGCAGCAGAATGGGAGCAAATGCAGCTTACGGGGTTTATTATATTGATGCTATTGTGTTGATGCTATAAATGATTTGTAAATTTCTCTTATACTGTCAAGTTCCAGGTTGAGAACGTAAATTAGTAAACAAATAATGGTGACATCAGTGGTTTAAGAAAACAAGATTCGAGGATATATTTATGATATATACAGTATGCCCTCTAAAGTCCCTTCCCACCCTCTTAACTTCGGAACGGCTGCTGCTATATTCATAAAACTGGTGTCTAGGTATAGTAAAGTAGCCATGCGCTACTGAATGAAACCACCTACCGCGCCACCTGGTGGAAAACTGCGGAGTTAGCATTCCTATCTCGAAAACGGAACGAGTTAGGGAGGAAAAAAAATGATTTACAAAGTTGTAGAAAATCATCGATTTAGTACGAAAGGATACCTTGTGGACATTAATGCAAAGAATAGAACGGTTAAAACGAGCATTTGTTTTTTCGTGGTTTCCTACACTGTGACGGGACAAAAGGATCAGAGAAAGAAAAATAAACTAATTTTAACAATATACCTTTATTTGAGATGTTCAAACTTCTCATCGTCAGCTGCAATACACATTTGGATCCTCGTTTGAATCTCACATTGCACACGTTGGAGCATAGAGCGTGACACGTTGGAACAGGCGTCCGTAATGTGTCGTTTAATGTCCTGCAATGTTTATGGAGGGGTCGCATACACCTGCTGTTTCAGGTATCCCCACAAAACATCCAGTGGAGTCAGATCAGGCGAACGTGGAGGCCACTCTTCGAAACCGCCATACCCAATTATTTGGTCCCCGAATTCCTTGACGAGGTACTGCTTCACTGGAGATCTCAGCTTTGGAATACTTAGCCATGACCACTAGCATCAACATACTACAACCCCAAGAAGATGTCTCTTTTATAGCTGTCTCGGGTGAACAGGCGTGACGTTTCTTACGTATTTGCATACTGCAAAAATTTCGAACACCAAGCGCAAGTTGCGTTGAGTTGATGCGACACTATTTTACACGATCTACTTATTCTCTACTCTGTTTATAAAGACAATCAGTACAAGGATGAAACCCTCGAGGTTTGAACCGCGGTCCCTTTGATTGGGAATCAAAAGCGATATACCACTGTGCACATTGCTGTGTCGTGTTTTGCCCGAAATGTAATCATTTCTCCTTTCGTTCAAGTTTCGTGACGTCACAGTGTCGGAAATCACGAAATAACAATTGAGCATTTTAACCGTTCTATTCTTCGTATTATTGTCCACAAGGTGTCTCTTGTTGCTAAATTGATGATGCTCTACAACTTTGTAAATCACTTTTTTTCCCTTGTCTCGTTCGTTTTCGTGATAGGAATGCTAACTCCACAGTTTTCCACCAGGTGGCGCGGTAGGTGGTTTCATTCAGTAGCGCATGGCTACTTTACTATACCTAGACACCACTTTTATGAATATAGCAGCAGCCGTTCCGAAGTTAAGAGGGTGGGAAGGGACTTTAGTGGGCATACTGTATATAATTCACGTCTGTTACATTGCATATGAAAAGTTATTTGTTGGGGATTTTTTCTTTTTT
Organism: Dolomedes plantarius; assembly: GCA_907164885.2. Lineage (NCBI taxonomy): Eukaryota > Metazoa > Arthropoda > Arachnida > Araneae > Dolomedidae > Dolomedes > Dolomedes plantarius. The sequence goes on from OU015503.1 coordinate 111,024,529, forward strand.
TGTGTGTGTGCCTCGCTTCTTAAAAGCATACAAAATACATGCAAAAAAGCATGACCTTCCTAGTTTGTAAATAAAAGAAAGCATACTAAAAGAAAGCTTTTGTTATGACTATAGATCAAATAATCTCTCTTTAAATTTTTATATTGCAGAAACATACAAAGATAGGCATAATACGGACTACATTAACGAATATAAATTGAAACTTCTCTCTCCACTCAAACTTAAATGTAAACAGAAAAACTGTCGTTGCCATTCGCAACCAGCTAAGTTATACCAAATGAATAAATGGTAGAACTTCCAACAGTATTGCTTATGTATGTATGCACACAACAAAAGTATGTGATAAATATTATATTCAAAAGAAAGTCTCGATCACAGATAATGGATAGTTAACTAAAGCTGCACTCAAAACAGTAAAACTAATTTAAGTGTTGTATAAATGACTAAATGAAAAAAATTCATTGTCAAGTTTAAAAACCAATCGTCTGGAGAAAAGCTATTTAAATACAAGTTCAATTCCAAGAGGCTCTGTTTAATCTATATATATAAAACAGTTCCGTAACTGACTCATTCATTCACTGACTGACTGACTGACTGACATACAACGCACAGACCAAACCGCTGGACCTAAAGGGCTGAAATTTTGCATGGTGATTCTTCTAATAGTGTAAGGGTGCACTAAGAAAGATTTTTCAAAAATTCTTCTTAGATTTTTTTAATTTAAATTTTTAAGCTGTTTTTTAAACTTTTTTTACGTTTGCATTTAAAATAATTCATTGAGGGTTATAAAATTTATATCACGAGAAAGATCATAAAAATTCCTTCATAATGAAATTTTTTTCGAATTTTTACCTCCATTTTCTGATTTTTGGTGAATTTTTAAAGATTAATTTTTAGAATTTAATTTATTAAATGCTGATCACGTGATTTCTTTTTCTGGTACTTTCAATAAATTTATCGTCACGTGCGTAACAACTAAAGAGACAAAAAAAAAACTTTTTTCCCTTGCTAATACGGCAGACGATTGGACATTATCCAAAAAAATATTAAAATACAATAAAAGATATTATGTTCCTCAAACTGTACTATATTCTTTTGTAGGCATTAATTGCATACATTGACCGCTGTATTTAATTTGAATGTACTCCGTAGCGAAGCGCGGGTTTTCAGCTAGTATGACATATATATATGAAAAATATTTCGACCTGTTTACGCTATCATCGGATATTAGATACCTAGAAATCCAGTTTTCTGTTTTAATCTCTTACCAAGGAACACGTATTAATGATTTAATTTTCCCAATACCCATCGACACTTGTCAAAATAAATGACAGTTTTAAATTTTATTTCGAGGATCTAAATTCTACATTCTCAACAGTCGCAATCAATTTTCTTTAAGGTTTTCATGTAAGAGTTTCAAGAACAACCCAATTTTTTTTAATATCATTATTATTTTTAAATAAAATATTTATAAAATTAAATATAATTAATCGTTAAATATTTAATTTTTAATAATTAAATATTTAATAAATATTATTTTATTTTTAGTTTGTATTCAATTAATTATAGGATATTTATTCTATATAAACCTTGATTAGACCTTCGTATAAAATGACTGACTTCTTTGGATAGTTGTTTATTTACTCGCTTTTCCTTAAAAAAAATCGTAACAAGATAATATTTATACCGTTAGTTAAGCCTTCATTGTTGAGACCCTCAGAAAACATATCCTTTCGTTTTCCTTTTATAAACTTTTATTTTTGTCTGTGACTCCAAATAAGCTTACATTTTAACGTATATAGTATCTAAAAACATCAACTATAGAACATCGTAACAGAAAGCAGAAGTAAAAATCTTCGAGCGACGTAACCATAACAACAACTTCCTGTTGCCATTCACTCAAAAAAGGAAAAAAGCAATTATATAAAATAAAATCTATGACTTCAACAGAAATTATACTTAGCTATTTTGAACATTCATGACATGATATGATAATAGAGATATTATAATAGTTACTGGTATATGTGTATATATTACTATATGTGTATATATATAATACAGTTATCTGTGAATTATCTCTACGGCTGGAATCATTAAATTTCCATCAGAGTCAGGGGAATCTGTCATCTCTTGTATTATATAATTGTAGCATATTTGTAGCATACAACAAAAATATTTCTAACCATAAGGGGTCATACGACTGTTAAAAGTCGAAAAAGTATAAAAATTGTGTCACATTCGACATTCTATATCTTGAAAAGTATAATATTTAAAATCAATTTTTTTGTGCTAATAGAACAATGTTTTATTTATGAATATATACCTGTTTCTTTTTTGATAATTAAAAATAATTTTTGTCAGATAGTCATAAATAATAAGCGGTTTGCTTTGGACAAAAGTGATATCAAAGCTAGCGCCCATAAATACTAAAAAAAAAATTGAGTTTAAGACAAAATTTCTGCTTTTAACAAATACTGCAGAAACTAAAGTTTAATTTGAACCTAAATTTGTATATATTTAAGGTATATTTCTATTTTTACTATGAAACTGAAAAAAGTGCATTTTTTTTCTTAATAAATTAAATTTTATCTATGCATGAAAAATGCATTCTCTAGAGATCTGTAAACGAATTTAGGTTCAGTTTCAAGCAAATGATAATATGTACTATCTGTGAAAATTTCATGCAAAAATACGAAATAGTTCTAGAGATAACAAATGCGTTATGTTAAAAAAACACATTTTGAGATAAATCCCTTTGAAGTATTGCCCTTTAAATCTGTTTACATTAAACATCTGACATGTTTTTATTCATAACTTCCGTAATTATGGGAATTTTTTAAAGCGAATTGTCTTAAAATACTCAGAAAAAGCTAATCTTTCATATAAACTTTTTTCAAAAAATTTATTTTTTTGCCGGTTTAACAGTCGTATGACCCCTAACATAAACTTTGGTGTCTATTTCTATACTGTTTAAGATTGAACAGTCATTTGATTTTTTAAATTTATAAATTTGAGCTTTCTCAAAATGCGCATTAGATAACTGATTCAAGAATTTAATACATGTCAGCCCAAACTTATTTGCTGTTGGCAGGGCCGGATTTTCCTATTGGCTAACTAGGCTTCAGCCTACGGCCTCAAGATCAAGAGGGGCCTACATTCTAATAAATTTATCTGAATTGAATTTGGTTTAATCTTTAATGTATTGAATATATGAGGCGGTGAAAGGCAAAGTGGTGTAAGTCAGTAAGTCAAGTGGTGTAAGTCAAAAGAGTTTAACTGCAAAAACTACAAAAAATTCCACCATAAATTGAACAAATTATAATTCATAACAATTATCACAATACTGCAAATAATAACTATTTACAACTTCACTATAAATTGAACATGGAGATTACATATTTGCCCCCAAATGAAAAAAGTTGAAAATGTGACTTACACCACTTTGTCTTTCAACGCCTCATATATAGGTTAGTACCAATAACAACATGTTTCATTTAATATATTGATATATATCACAGTAATGATGTATTTTATTATCTCTCATGTAATTTACAAATTTAAAAATGAGAGGTGAAAGGGCCTCATAAGTGGAATAGCCTAGGGCCTCTTTTCTTCTAAATCCGGCCCTGTTTGTTGGGCATTTTAACAAAACTGTAATCTGTTAGCTTAATGTACATCACAGGTGCCTTGTAATACTTCCGTTAATATTATCTATAACGTGTCGAGTTTCTGTTTAACGAAGTTCCATCGTTCCGCTGAAAAACCTCGTTAGAAACAGAATACGTTCAAGGGAAATTAACTTGAGTTGTAAAACCGTAATGTGATGAGGTTCAAAAGGTTGAAAAACTGAAGAAAACTGTATTACTTATCAAATCATATCGAATGCTTGTCGAAAAAAATATAATAAAGAAATATTTTACTTACTGGGTATTCCTTAGCAAGTAAATGGCGGTCGAAATCAAGATTTTTCAATAAAAAAACTTCGTTAAATAGAGGACAACTTCAAACAGATGTTCGTTTTATACGCTCATTTCAAAAAAGTAAATATCTAAAGTGACGTTTTGAACACACTTTTACAGGGATAAAATTCTAATTGTACGATACGACTACATTTTAAATTCAGTAATATGGTATAATATTTAAGGAAAACAGCCCATTAATATACTAGAAACTCTTTACGTGTAACTGTAATTTATGAATTAAAAAGAACAACGGCTGTTGCTTTGATACTAACGACTATAAAGAATTATGCGCCATTTTCTTTTTGCATTTTTAAACTGGCGAACAAAATCGTAATCATAAGGATATTTTACGCATGCTTATATATTGTAAAAGGATCAATGTTATCGAAAATTTCTGTATAAATATTTTAAAGCGTTTGTTTTGTGATTTTAATGAAATATACTTTGTGTGGCTTTCGAAAGCCAGTTGTGTAAAATATTACACCTTCGTGGTATATTCCGTTTTTGTGCATGTTAAATCTACTATGTATGTGTATGTGTATATATATATATATATATGAGAGCTTGATGTAAAAGGAATGTATTATGAAACATGGGTGTATATTTTTGTCATGAATAAATTATGATTTATATTGTTCGTCTGCATTAATTAAATGCACGACTGTGTTGACCCCAAGAGTCGATAGCACAAAATATCTGTATTAAAATCAACAACCTTATGCAAATTAAATGCGACAGCGAATACATTAACGGTAAAAGGGCGGTTTATTATGTTCCAAGTATTCGTAAATGCCTCAAGAAAGGTAAACAGAAAAATACTTTCCATAAACGGTTAAATAGAATATATTAAAGTGAAATACTTTGGTGCTTACGTATTATAACTAAAACTTGGCTGCTTGGCGACAAAGCGCCAAATATACTTTTTAGCTGTTATAGTGAAAATATGGGATATGCTTCATTTGGGAAAGAATGCAGCGTCTTTTTACATATTCATGGGATTTTACCAGCCATGATATACGCGCACATTTTGGATCGGCTATTTCCTCGTCATATTGTTAAAGCTTGAGGCAAAACGATGGAATTCAAGTGGAAAGAAAGTGGTTCGACGGTATCCGATTGCATTACTCATCTTGAATTATTTTCTTTTGTTTGTTTTTTTATACATTTGTAAGCAATTTTAACTTATATTATACCTTAAATTATATGTATTTCGAATCGTGTTCTATATCTATATTTCCTCGTCGTTCTATATTTCCTCGTCATATTGTTAAAGCTTGAGGCAAAACGATGGAATTCAAGTGGAAAGAAAGTGGTTCGACGGTATCCGATTGCATTACTCATCTTGAATTATTTTTCTTTTGTTTGTTTTTGTATATATTTGTAAGCAATTTTAACTGATATTATACCTTAAATTATATGTATTTCGAATCTTGTTCTATATCTAACTTTATTTTATTATCTAAACGTATTCTAGATATTTATGTTTTTTAACATGCAGATGCTCAAAATTTGGCATCGAGCGGTTTAAAAAAAAAATAGCTGTTAGGAACGGTTACAGATTAAGTTAGTGTCCCTAGATGACGGCTTGTGCTAATATATTTTAAATATCAATTAGATTTTTATTGCACAAGTACACGATGTAAGTATGTAAAAGTGATCTAGCAAATTTAAAAAATATTTAAGATAAAAAATATAATTTCTGTTCAACTTTTATTTTTCTTTATCTATATAAATAAAGCAAAGGCTATGTCTGTCGGTCACAATTCCGGGTGAACCGGGCATCCATTATGAAATTCGGCCATAATGAAAATGTCGAAATCGATGAATTTTTTTTTTCATGAAAGTACATGAATGTTACGTATTTGGAAAGAGCTTTAAAAACTGATATTTTTTCTGCGTGCACTTATTATGTTAATTCAATAGTTTTAGTTATTTGGATTCTAATGAGGCGTCTCCTGTAAGATCACCCATCTTTGACGATGTAAACGAAGGGTGATTCATTCACAGCGTGATTCTCACTAAAAAATGAATCACTGAAAAGAAATATTTAATCGTGTGTCAAATTTTTAATTCTTTTTCAAACTTTTTAATCATAAATAGATCACTTGAAGATGTACTGATTTTGGGGGTATTTTTTGGCAGTTAAAAGTGAAAAAAAATTAAATTCAAGTGAACTGTGATTCGAGTGTTAAGTGATTCGATTTGCGTATTCGATTAATACTAAACAATAGCCGGCAATAAGATTCTTTTTGTTCTCATTTCATAATTCTATATCCTTTCTTGAGAGGTTGTTGAATCATTAAACGTGAACATGTGACATAAGATTCTTTTTGTTCTCATTTCATAGTTCTATATCTATCTTCAGTTTTGTTTATACGTGGTTTTCAGTTTTGATTTTAGATATATAGAATCATGTTTGAACTGTCCAAACAACAAATAATTCTTTAATTTTTATTTTCATTTTGCTAATTTTTTTTCCAAAACTGTTCATATTTCATGTATTTCTTTCCTTGCTGATTTGTTTAGTTTTTGGTTTTAGATAAATATTCTACTAAGATATTTTTGTATGAAGTTCGCCATTTCTTTGTTTTGTTGCGCACACGCTAAAATATTTAAAAAGTGCATATTCACATTTTCTTTCTATAAATATTTATATTTAGGAAATTTTGGTGTTCATTCAGAGGTTTATTTCTCTTTCCACAATACCATATGCTCCGGAATCCTGTTTAATATTTCAATTGTGCTTATCTTTTGACTAAATCAAATACAGAATATCTCGCAACGTAGACATGTGCAATTCTGCCTAATACATGCACTCATATAATTTCAATGTACAATGCATTATTATGTCACCAATAACACAAATTTCAGGAAATTTGAATTTTTGTATTGCAGGAATATAGGCTAAAGTAGCCAGCTGATTTCTTTCCACTTGAAAATTTATCTTTTTGTAATGCAGGTATGCTCATATCATACCAGGTGGTGGTGGGTGTTAATACGAATACCAAATTTTTCTTTTTGTGGTTTTGTGTGGGGGGGGGAACTGCAAAATAATAGTACCTCTTATGAAAATTCTCCCTCTCAATCAATGAATTCAAACCCCTTCTGTCTAGTGGACGGATGGCCCGAGAATAGCCGGGCTAAGCCCGGCTAGTATTTAATTATTGTAACCATTGAAAAATATCGTTCCTTAACCGTTCAGACGATTGTGACTGAATTAACGATAACTGTATATTTAAAACTAGCCGGGCTTCGCGTAGCTACGCTCAAGCCATCCGTGTAACATATTTATGTACTTCGGGCCCCACAAAAGAAAAAAAAGCCTACAAATGTATTAAATTCAAGTGAATAAATTCCTTTCAATTTTCATTCCCGTCGCTGCCGACAGATGGCAGCACCACTGCACCAGATGATTTGGTTTCTCAGCAGTGAGTGATTTTAGAATGAAAATATCTCTAAAACTATTGAATTAACAGAATAAGTGTACGCAGAAAAAATTATCAGTTTTCGAAGCTCTTTCCAAATATGTAAATATTTATGTACTTTCATGAGGAAAAAAATTACACCGTTTCCTGTATATTTGCCGGCCATTTTTTTTTCGAGGATCGGTGCCCGCCCGGATGAGTTACGGTCACGTGATCTCTCGACTTCCACTTGTCTCTTTATTAGTACAGAAAAAGATTTTTTTTTGTTGGAATAAAAAATGTAAAAAATTGTATCGCAAGTTCTTTTGCTTGTATTCTGTTTTTAAAAGTATTTCGAGTCAATATGTAACCTAAACGAATAAAAATTTGTAAATGAAAGAGGAGACCGGTAACATAGCCTCAGTATTCGGCATTCGTGAGCTCATATTGCGCCAAACTCAAATAGATGCCAAGTTCCAGTTATAATACGTAAGAACTAATATGGTACCATCAGTGGCGCACTCAGGGGGGGGCAAGGCCCCCCCCCAAAGAAATAGAAATTGCATTATGAATATTGATCTTTTATTATAAATATTTTTATCCGTTCATCTCGCCTCCCCATGCATAATAAATATTTTTATCCCTTCATCTCAGCCCCCCCCCCAAGAAAAAATCCTGGGGGCGCCACTGATTATGGCAACGATTTACATTAGAGTATGGGCTTAACTTGACTGGCTTGTGAAAAATAGTTACTCATTATTCGATGGCCATAAAAATTTTTGTCACTGAGCGATGTGAATCCTTAGGCCCGTTGCACACACAGCGTTTTTATCTCTAGCGGAAATTTTCTATCGGACGTCGGTCCAACAGTAGACCACAGAAGTCAATTGGAGCTTGCACACACAGCGGAAAATGAAATTTTTCTTCGACGGTAGCCTGTGCAGCTGTCGAGTGCCACTGTATGCCGGCGGATTCGTTGACGCCAGATTGAAGTAGTTATCCATGTGACCCTATGCACGCTTACACACACAGCGGACTCTACCGTCGTAGGGTCTTTTGCGAGGGTGTGGTTGGGGGTTTGCTGGGGGGGAGGCGCGCTGGTTTTCTTGGAATCGTAAAGGGGATTCGAAAAGGAGGGCTCCTCCGATCCCGGCTGGGGGGAGGGGGGCGTTGATGCGACCCCTCTGGTTTCTTGGACACGTGCAGGATTTGAAAAGGAGGGGTGGGCCTTCTCCCCGGCGACGGAGGTTTTCGCCGTGTGTGTAAGCTCTACTTTTAGAACGACGTCCGATGGAAAATCTCCGCCTACGCCGTGTGTGCAACGGGCCTTATTATTTGGGAAATTTATTATGACTGTAAAAAGTTAAGGGTCAACCCTATTCCAAATTTTCCCTCCTGTTACTTTTAGCCTCCCTTCGATGCTTCGCTTTCATCTCAATACGACCCTGAAACGGGCCTTTTTTTATTTTCGTTTCCTCTCGACATGTGTGTTTTTTTTTATTTATTTATTTGCTTATTTATTTTTTTTCCCGAGCCATTCTTTATTACTTAAAATTTTCTCTTTAAATTATTAATCATTTTAACTTCTCTCTCCTCCTTTAAGAATTCCTAAATCTTAAAAGTAATGTATTCTTAACTTAAAATTTCTCCTAACTTTAAATATTTTTTTACTGAGCACACATATCTTGATACTTTTAACTTGCTTACTGGAGATAAAGTCCCATTGGACCTAGGCACTCCACTTCATAAACACAACTAGCTGCTACATTCATTGGTTTTGAATGATTGAAATAAAATAACATTTTGGGGTTAATGTTGTTGATGAAATTCACTGATTATTCATTATATTATTGGTAATCATTAATGTGTTTTATGACAAGTGAAAAAATTGTATCTACTCACTTGTCAACATTTTGTGAATTAAATACTTGATGATAATAAAAGCAACGTCTTATGAAAAAAAAATTATTTTATAGTAAACAAGATTATCCTTAGCAAAATATAAATATTATTTAGAAAAAACAACTTGGTATATATGTATTTACTGTACAATAGGTATACAGATTTTATAAATAATCAACCGAACAATTGTAGTTTGCACATAAATATTAATTACCCCTTTATGTACATATGAATTAAACTGTACATAATACAATTAAATTAATATTGCAGAAAAATTAATTACTAAAATTTTATTGAATAAAAAAAATATAGAATATTATTTACTGTTCTAAAAATTAACAGTCTTAACAGCTACCTTAATAGTAATACTAACTTTTTGTATCGAAATCAAATAACAAAACTGAATAGGTACTTGAAAATAAACTCATTACATTAATTATTACTAATTATTGTTAAAATGTATATAGCATTTGTTGAAATCTTACATTAATCATTAAATAAATTGCTACACTTAAATTTTTGTTTTCGTTACTTCTTTGCTTATTTTTCTTTATTTATTTTTAGTCTTAAAATAATTGCTCACGATAGACGGTCAATCACTACGCAATTGGTCTATTACTTTCCTTATTTTTTTTTTTTTTGATCAATACAAAATCGATTAATAGCTATCAATAAATAAAACAATGAAAAATTATTGAAAAATAATGACAGTAAATGATAAAAAGATTGGCAATTAATTACTAATGATAATTATGAATTTTCGAAGCCTTTTATGAGCGTTCGTGTTTAAAAATAAAAGTTGATTGACTTCTTTCGCCATCTAACCGAGAATAGACTAGGCACTAAGCGAAGCAGTAACAGGTACGGGGTATAGACAACTCCTCCTTCAAGAGACATCGCCTCCTTCTCTCTTTAGGGGGTGTTGGTATAGACCGACTCGGTAAATGAGTCTCGGGAGGGGGGGGGGGAGAGTGACGCGATCACGGAGGAAGAAATGAATGAAACTGGAATGAGGTTAGAGTAAAAGGTATTTTCTACCAGGTATTTGTATTAGGTGTTTCTTTGGAACTGGATTGGTTGTACCTGTTACTGAAAACGGCTCGTTTTTGGTATCTCTAATTGCTGTTACTATATTTTGCACAGTGGAAAGGTCCACTGTATTTTAACAGAATCCTTGTCTGTCTTAGAATAACACATTATTTCAAAGACAGCTATCTTTAATATATTTCATAAAACTTGTAGTAGGTGTTTCTTTGGAACTGGTTTGGTTGTACCTGTTAAGGGAAAATGCTAGCTTTCGGCATTTCTAATTGCTGTTATTATATTATTACAGTGGAAAGGTCCACTGTATTACAATCAATTTTATAGTATTATTTTTGAAACATCAGTACAGGCAGCTATCTTTATTATATTTTATAAAACTCGCTAAAATTACTGGTGAGAAACTCCAACTTCCAAAACAAAAAGGTGAATAATTAAGCAAACTGCTGCTTATGTAATTTTATGTGTATTCTTCTAATTAAACAGAGAAAGTTGTCACTTATTTAGTAAATTTTTTCAGTTATTCACTCTGGCCTGGATTTCTTACCTGAATGGCAGAAGGACTAATAAAGTTGTCTCACGAAAAACAAAGGCATAGCTTTGTTTGATTCACGGTACAATAGTGAGCAAATATATTAATATAATAATAATAAAAGCTATAACTACGAAAACCCTACATTAAATTATATTAGTTACTACCCAGAAAGTTAAACTTTTAGCGATTAAATTATTTTTATTTAATTTTAAACATTTTCACTTCAGAAATATATGCGAAAATATAAGACAAATATTAGTAAAGTTATTGAGTTATTATAATTTAATAAGGGTGATCAACAGAATTTGTACAATTTTACGACTTTTGTATATTAGAGTTCATTTATACTTTTTTTTTCATAACCTTTAAAGTTGTCAGCAATTAGATTATATATATATATATATATATATATATATATATATATATATATATATACACTGTTGGCCACCCAAATTGCAACACAAAGAAAGACAAGAGATATCACAACAAAATTTATTTTGTAGGTAACATGTTGACCAAGTATCAAATGATTAAATTTATAGACTTCTGTGAAGTGTAGTTCCTGCCAAAATCAGTAGCTAGAGTAGCCGCCATTGTTGGAGATCACCGATGCCACACGCCTCGGCATTGATTCAAAGAGACTTTGGATGAGTTCTTGGGGTACAGCAGACCAAGCAGCTTCCACACGTTGCCAAAGTTGATCTACTGTGGCAGCTGGGGATGGAATCTGGGTCAATCGTAGAGCAACCATGGACCACATGTTTTCTATCGGTGAAAGATCCGGAGAGCGAGGAGGCCAGGGAAGCAATTCAATCTGGAGATTGACGAAGAACCGTTGGACAATGCGTGCCACGTGTGGTCGCGCATTATCCTGTTGAAATATGGCTGTGGGCAAGCCCTGAAGGTAAGGAAGGACAACTGGCTCCAACACCTCGGAGATGTAGCGCTGGCTGTTTAAAGTACCGGCAATGCGTACTAGAGGTGTGCGAGAGTGATATCCAATACCGCCCCATACCATAATACCCGGTGCAGGACCAGTGTGGTGGTGCATAACGCAGCTGTTCAGCATCCTCTCTTCACGGTGTCTCCAGACTCGAATGCGACCATCGTGGTGTTGCAGACAGAAGCGTGACTCGTCAGTAAAGACAATTTCATTCCATTCTGCCGTCCACATCCTTCTGTCATTGCACCATTGGCGGTGGAGACGTCTGTGGTTCTGCGTCAAGGGTAGACAAATCAATGGACGTCTTGCGGACAGACCACTCTGCTTTAAACGGCGTCGAATGGTACGCGCAGACACTGGATGATGCGTTACAGACTGCATGTGCTGTGCTATGGTTCGTGATGTGACTGAGCGATCCGTCACTGCCATGCGCACAATTTGCCTGTCATCACGTGAAGTGGTGCGCTGAGGGGGATGGGATCGATGACGCCGGTCTGTCGTACCCTCCTGCATCCAACGATCACATATCCGCATTACAGTTGTTTGGTTTCGTCCAACACGACTACCGATTTCCCTGAAAGATAATCCACAATCTCGGTAGGCCACTTCCTTCCTCTGTCGAACTCGGATACTTGATCAAAAGATGATCGCTGTTTTCGACGAGGCATAATTGATCGTTTTTTTTTTTTTAAAACCACAAGAAAAACACAATTGCCGAACTTGAAATCGTCGAAATCTCCAAGCCTTAAATAGCGCTTTGAAGTGGAGCCACAGGCGCGCGTGATGTGCGTCTGCGCTGAAATTCTAATCATTTGCATATCTCACCTCCGCTAATGCATGTTGTAAATTTCATGTTATTTGCATCTTTCCTTCAGGGTGTTGAATTTACAGTGGCCAGCAGTGTATATATATACAGTAACCTCCGCTTATAGTGATCAGTGGTTATAAGAATCAACCGTTTATAAGAATCAATATCGCGAAAACAAAAACAAATGTATTATTTCAATGTTAAAATTTTCGCTTTAAAGAATCAATCCACCGGTTTTAAGAATCAGTTTACATTCTTCGCTTTCCTTTCATTTTTCCAAAAAAGCCACTTAAACCCTCAAAAGGCACAAAGTTCTTTCTTTTTTTAAAAAAAAAAAAAGATTGATAAGATGGGGTGGAATATAGTTATAGAATTCATCCCTTTATTTGTTAGACATAACATAATAGTTTCCCCTTAAACGCTTTAGCACAACACTGTCCTATTAGCTTGACCAGAGGCATCTTTACCCGTCCGGGTCCCATTTCACTTTTCTCCACTGACAAACAAAAATAGGGACTCTTTTTTCCCACCTCCCACATCCTGGTTGCGGCTTCCTGGGCCTTGAAACGCATAAATCTTCGGCGAAGTGTTCACTATCACTTAGGCAAACATGACATTTGTAGATTCAGCACGTTATCAAACCGTGAAACGTAAGCTAGAAGGTGAATCTTCGTCTGAGACTATTGGTATTGAAAGAGGTATAAACAGCCTCCTGAAAACTTCATTACGTCAAACTACAATAAAAAAACTTTTTCTTGCTCCCTTCCTGTAGTTGAAATGTTAAATCTGTTAAGCAGGTATGTGGTAACAAATATTGGATTTTTTCTTCTCTTACTATAATCATGTGTATCTACTTATAGGTCAAAAAATTAAGTTGTATTTTTAAAATTATAAAAAATAATTTTAAATGAAAGATAATTAACGTAAATTAAAGAGTATTTTATGGTAAATTATCTAATATATATATATATATACAGGTGTGTGTGCGCCTGTCCAAAAACCTAAATTTCGGCTTTAAGAATCAACCGCTTATAAGAATCAAAAACAGTAATAACAAACGTGATTCTTATAAGCGGAAATCACTGTATATATATATATATAGATATAGATATAGATATATACGTACACAAAAATATTAAAATTATTCTTTCAGCAATTAGTACAATAAATTTACCAAATGCTGTCAAAATTAACTTTCAACATCAATACCAAATGTCTGGTACCTGATGTTGCAAAAATTCGAACAAAAATACAAATTCCAACAATTGACACTAACATTCAATTATTGTGAAGAAATAAAAAAAGCAAGACAATACAAACATAAATTTGAGGTATGTGACCTGTTGTGAGTACTGCTTCGCGAGCGTTTACCAAAGAGAAGGTGCTTCAAACCTGAAACTCAAGTTGAGCAAACTGCACAAAATGAAAAGGGGCAGGCAAGTTTCTCAAACATGAGACGGAAAAGCAACTGTTCAAAGGGAACATTTGGAAAGTTCGAAGAGACAGTGAGTGGAAACCCCAGTAAAAAAATCAATAATATTTATCTAGTACATGGTATTTTTCATATAAAATGTAGTAATCTTCAAAAAGTTTAAAAAAAAAAAAATATGCGAGTTTCACTTACACTCAAATTAACTTCTTCAAAATTAACTAGGATGGCGATAGGACAGGAATGCTAAAATAGAAAGATTAAGGATAGCTGATTGATTTACATATTGATGACTTATATGATCATTTCATTACTTAAATTTAACTTCTTTTTTTCAGATTTTAAATTTTCTTCTGAAGTATTTCGTAATTATCATCATGTTCGACATTTATTTTGGCAGTTTTCATTTTGCTTTTGCTTTTACAATACTAAAAATAACAAAAATAATATAATAACTGACCTGCTTAAAGCACCAACTTTTGTGGCATAAAATACAATACTAAATAAGAACTTTTTTTAATGTAAAGCACTCTGATGGTAACTTGAAAATTTGCTTTTATGAGCTTCTTTGATTTCAGAGCAGCGTTCGGCGTTCACCCTGAAATCGTAATAATATTTATCCTTGAAATTGAATTTTTTGATGACTGTCGCTCACATATATTAAAAGTTGAATCACTTCTTGAAGGCCTAGTTGAATCGGATGCTGCAGAACTGGTACTTTACACAAAGATGGCGTAGTCCGAGACGGGAAAAAAAATGGTGAGGTCAGGCGGGAAACAGAATTCGAAAACCAAACTGGAACGAACCGGAACAATGGCATCTTCACTTGTTTCGATGTAGTCGACTTCTGTAGCACTTTCATGGTGTTGCATGAGGAATGTTTTAGCTTTGGTCATTTCAAGCTGGTTAATTCAGGAACGCATGTGGAATTCGAAACCAAAAGTCCTGTAGAACAAAGACCTCATCACTTTCTCACAATGCAGTCGTATTTTTAAAAAATCCAGATCCTGTCAAGCTCTCTGAAATGTCCGGAGGGACATCTCATGAAAATGTAGCTTACATCGTGGCCGGAAAATAATAAAATCAGCCTCAGGAACAAACTAATTTATTAAACAGTAAAGTAAGACATTTTACTCGCTTCGAGCCAGTCCAGCGTCTTCCGCAAAGACGCCAAAATAGAATTAGGTCATAGAGGTTGCCAGAATTGGCGGAGAAAGTTAGTATGTGGGAAAGCGAAGCGTTTAAGCCAAGACAAGAAGGAAGGGTTACCAGGACAGAGATGAAGTATAGAATGGGCGATTATAGGTAGTTAGTAATATTATCACATATATATATATATATCCTTCGTTAGACGTCAGTTAACCCGCCCGTATATAGAGCAGAGACTACACAGAGGTTCACTGGATTCTACATGATTTTGGAAGGAAACAGCGTTGCCTTCACCACGCCCTCTAATGCTACGATTCCTAAGAGTGTTTTGAAAGTGTCATACGACAAATTAAACAAACATGAAAAGAACACAGAGGAAAACGAATAAAGCAGGCATCACGTTTATCTGTAAGAACATTACAATTTTAAAGACCTTTAAAGTCATAATCGAATTAAGTATTGAAATATTCATGAAGTAAATTATTGTGGTACAAATGAATTAAAATTGGATATGCTAAGTTTCGTAACCATTCGCAACGTTAGGTGATTAGCGTGGTATACTTCGGCTTTGGACGCTTATGGCCATTAGCATTCGTCCTATCCGCAATCAATAGCAATATCGACTCCCGAGGGCGTGGCTCAGGTGCAGGCGAGCTTCATGTTGAGATGTATTTGATTTATAACGTCTGTTTAAACTGCTTTTCTCAACGATTTAGTGAAAACTATTAGAGTAAATCAGCAACTAATGATACATTATTTTCTAGAGCTACTTATTATATGCTTATATAATGACACACAATAGGTGAAGCTACTGAGAACATAATGTCCAAACATGAGATGGCAAATATCTGACACAGGAAGAGTCATACTTATCACATATTTTTTTCAGAATTATTGAGGGCAAAGATAAGAAAATGAAATTATACGAAACAATTGTGAAGGATATCTGTTATGGAAACAAATAAAAATATGTGACAAATTCTGCTGCTTAACCATACACTCACACATACATAGTAATTATAAGTATGATTTCTTGTATGATGTATTGTTTACAGATAAGTATGAACAATACATCATACAAGAAAGTTTTTAAAAAGAAAAGCAATATTTTCTATCGATAATCTGAAGAGAATTCCTGTCGCGACTAAATAAATAGAAAGTCAATTCAGAATTTAATAATTCAGTTATAAATGAAACAATACTTTGAATTATTTTATTAAAAAATAAATCTCGGAAGTATCACAGATTACAAATCTGGAGGTATTACTTTAAAATTAGTATATTTTTAATATGACTCATAGCTTTATGTTTTTGACAGCCCTTAATGGAAATCGACCTTTATGGACTCAAAATATTAAGCTGATAGGTAAGGTAACAAGAATTTTTGTGTATTCGTATTACCAGTTTTATAATGAAGCAGTGATAATAAGTTGATGTCAGAAGTTATTAACCTGAAAAAAAATAGAAGTCTGATAGACCTGTGACTGAGAAAACTTTATTGGGAACAATTAAGAACTATTTTATTACTACTAATAGCTATTACTATAATGAGATTGAAGTTACTGTTCTGTTTTATAAGCAATAAATATTTGTTTTGTTTGAAGGAGATGATTATATTTAAATAAAAATGCTCTTTTTTTCACAAACTGTATTTTTATTTTTATAATAAATGCAAATTATTGTTGATTTTGGCGAATAAATATTATATACGCGTATTTCCATAACACGTCATTTTTATTTAATGCTCTCGTTATTTACTTCTGGCAACCCTTATAACTTCAATTTGCAAACTGGTAGCAGAACGAGCATTCACAAGGTCATTTTACCTCTGACAATGTTCATATAGCTTAAAAATGTTCACCACTTTTGGTAGTGACAGTTTTAGAAAAGTCAGTACATGAATGCGAATTCCAGACACATCTAGTGGGTAAATGTTTGAGTTTTTAACTTTGATCCTTCATACAAAGGATGGGTAGCAGTGTAGGAGGTATCGTTAGGGCCACGCCCTTGACGCAGATTTTGTTGTTGGCTGTACTAAGGCTGGCGAGACCTGATGCTAGACATGCATTGGGAAAATGACATACATAGTAATATTTGAAAACAATGCCTGGGGAAAGAAGAATTCTATGAGCCAGACGCTAAACAGCATCGATCTGCCAGTTATTAAACTTAGTAACTGGTGTAGGAGCATTGAAAGGTAAAGATATTATTTGGAGTATCGTTAAAATTCTAAAGTTTAAGGCCTGTTACAGACAGGGTGGGTTTTTTTCCGTCGCGGAGAATTTACCGTCACAGCTCAAAGAAATCTCCGCTCAAAGACGTTACACTCAGGGCGAAAAAATTTCCGCCGCCTTCGTGTTTTGCGGTTTTCGCTCAAGAGGAGGACTCAAAGCAAACGATGTGAGAAACATTCTGTACAGATATTTTGTTTCAAGTGCAAGAAGGGTTTCCTGGCAGATGTCCAAGATATAAGGATATTCTTAAAACTTTTTTCTTGTCATAATTTTAATCTAATTGTAAAATATTTTTGTAACACTAGAAATAAGATACAAGCCTGAAACAACGTTGCTCCGCCCATGCGTGCAATATGAACCATGAGCAGTTGTGCAATATGGACCACTGGTCCATATTACACGTTGCAGGCACGTTGGATAAATAACATCTGCAGAGAAGGGAAAGAACGTCACATTCGTCCGCAGAATGAGTGCTGGTCACTTCATCCCACCGATGGCGGTGTTTCCCCAAAAACGGTGGAAGTCGGAGCTCCTCCAGGAACACTTTTCAAATGCCAGGAAAAAGGTTGGATGACGATCGAACTCTCTAGTGAATGGATGAAATATTTCATAAGTTTCGCTAAATATGGCAAGAACAAGGAGGTTTTGTTAATTCCCGATGGACATGTGTTCCACACTCAAAATCTTGAGGCTATAGAATTTGCCAGAGATGCAGGGGTGATCATACTATCACTTCCTTCGCATATTACCCATCGAATACAGCATTTGGACCTCACTTTCTTTCGTCCATTAAGCGTCTACTATTCCCAAGAGATGGACAAGTGGAGGGGGGGAACATGCTGGACTGGCCGTTTCACAATTCCAAGTGTGTGAACTGTTCGGAAAGGCTTATGCATGGTCGGCATCTCTTGAAACCGCTGTCATTGGTTTCCGTGCAGGTGGGATTTGGCCTGAAACAAGTTTACCCCAAAATTCTTCAGTGGATGCAGTTTTATACATTTGCAAGGAAATACTGTTCGACCACGGAAGCAAGGTCCCTGGAAGCTGTTACGCATGCGCGAGAAAAGCTAGTCTACTTAGAAAATAGGGGAAAACGTCATATTTTCGGATGTGTTTGTTTATGAAATACGGAATGTATTTCAGACTGCTTTTTGTCCGCAATTTTAAAGTTATTTTTTAAAACTTTATTTTTGATCGAATACGTGAATAATAATTTCAAATTAATAGAAAGAAAGAAGCAAATCTATTTAAAAAATAAGAGTGTTATAGGAGTGGATTTTTTCGGGGTGTATTTTTAAGAACTGCGAAAGAATGTTTTCAACCAAATTTCTTTTTCAGAATTTTTCTTTTGATTGAATGTATAAACAAAAATTGAAAAACATATTAAAATGGAGGTTTGAAAAATTCCATTTTTAAGTGATATATTGTAATAACATAGATATATATATAATGCAATAAAAATAACATATTTGATTCGCAGTTTTACAATTTCAGAAATAATTAAGATATACAACTCAAAATTTTCAATCTTTTGTGATTAGCAATAAAAAATTTAAAATGACTCTAAGAAAAAAACTTTCTCATAATTTTATAAATAATTGAAGTGTGAATATAAGATACAAATTTATAATTTCAGTCTTCTATGATAATTAAAAATCTAGATTTTAAAAATGCATTTTATTGTAATTTAAAAAATAGTATATTTACATTCACTGTGATATTTATAAGAGCTGCAGAAAAAATACATCAGTGATCGGTAAAAAAAAAATTTTATTTTTTATTTTTGTATCAAAAACTATCAAATAAAATCAATGAAAAATCTAATATTCATCTGATGAAATATCCGAATCACTGTCCGTGTCTGAAATATCTATTTGTAGAGGATCAACCAAATCTTCAATCACACCATCCCTTTTCCAATACATATTTTCTAATGAAACAACATCAGAGCTATTGTTGATACTATTGAATTGCTGGTACTATATTATGGACAGCATAAAATTCATGAATTGCTCTTCGAATTTCATCACGATCAAAATTATCTAAAGCTACGTTTTCGGTGGTTCTTTTTTTCTGACGTTTCCTCGGAGATTCAAATTTTGGAGTTTCTTCACCCTTTGCTTCTCTGCGTATTCTTTTTACACTGGACATTGATATCCCGGTCATTTCACTAGCTCTCTTTAGGGATTGCGAAAGTGGAACAATAACATTTCCTTCTAGTGCTTCTTTATCACACAATTTAATTACATTGTGTATTATACGTTTACAATCACTACGGAACGGCTTATTCCGAGCAGTTGTGTTGGGTAAAGGATCCAGTAATTTTAATATAATAATCAAAATAACAGACGAGGAAAAAGCAAGTAAGCGCAGTTAGTAACCGATTCTAAAGAATGTCGAGAGACTACGAGACTTTTCCCCCTCCTTCCTCAGCAGCCTTACCTACAGCGTGAATAGAATCGTCTTGGCACTATGCCAACCGTGGTTCTTCGTACTGTGGTCGGACAGTATCTTCTTGCAAGTCAACTATCTCCATTTGAAGTAAACGCTTTGAAAGACTGTGACGGGATCACGGATGAAATGAATGAAACTGGAAGACAAGTAGGGATGGATCGGAAATACTGGACCTGTTATTTTGTAATTGGTATGTGCTAACTGAACTTTGGACCTGTTACCGATTTTCAAAAGTAACAGATACGGCGTACGTGTCAAACGATAGAATACTTCCGCCAGGCGAATAGAATAGGGCCACCAGGCGGGGAGCGGGGACAAAGTAAATATACGAGTATTTTTCCCTACCTGTTACCAGAAAATACTCCCTTACCTAAACGAGTATTTCCACACTCGTTTATACTTTATACTGCTACGTACTACGTAGTACGTAGGAAGGGTCGTCGGGCACATACAAAATAAATAGAACAGTATTTCAACTTGTCTTGTGACATTCCCCACTGCCTGTTTACCAGGAAATATTCGCTTACCTAAACATTTTCACGTTCGTTTATAACCATTATTTTCCAATAAAATTGACAGTTGATCTGAATTTCGTTGGACATATTCTTACTTTCTTCTTCATTTTAATTCATGGATATTATTAAACACTAATACACTCAAATACCTTTATAAAAAAAATTACTTTCATTGGTATTGAAATAAAATAACATTTTTGTGTTAATGTGTTTGATAAAATTCACTGATTATTCATTATATTATTGTAATCATTTGAGTGATTTATGACAGGTGAAAAAATTGTATCTACTCACTTGTCAGGATTCTTTGAATTAAATAGTTGATGATAATAAAAACAACGTCTTATGAAAAAAAATTTATTTTATAGTAATCAAAATTATCATTAGCAAAACAAATATTTTTTAGAAAAAAAAACTTGGTATATATGTATTGACTGTACAATAAGTATACAGATTTTATAAATAATCAACCGAACAATTGTAGTTTGAACATAAATATTAACTATCCCTTTATGTAAATATGAATTAAACTGTACATAATACAAATAAATTAATATTACAGAAAAATTAATTACTAAAATTTTATTGAATAAAAAAAAATAGAATATTATTTAATATTCCAAAAATTAACAGTATTAACAGCAACCTTAATAGTAATACTAACTTTTTGTATCGAAATCAAATAACAAAACTGAATAGGTATTTAAATATAAACGCATTACATTAATTATTACGCATTATTGTTAAAATGTACATGGCATTTGTAAAAATCTTACATTAATCATTAAAAAAGTTGTTACACTTAAATTTTTGTTTTCGTTACTTCTTTGTTTAATTTCTTTATTTTTAGTCTTAAAATAATCTTCACGATAGACGGTCAATCACCATGAATTGGTCTATTAGTTTCTATTTTTTTTATCAATACAAAATCGCTTAATAGCTATCAATAAATAAATCACTGAACAATAATGACAGTAAGTGATAAAAAGAATGGTAGTTAATTACTAATGATAATTGCCCAATTTCGAAGTCCTTTATGAGCAAAATTGAGTGTTCGTGTTTAAAAAAAAAAAGTTGATTGACTCTTTCGCAATCTAACCGAGACCAGCGATCGGATATTATATATCCAGACTTTGAAAATATTCTCTCGCACGGGACAGAAGTTTCGAGGGCACAAAACTTCTTTTTTGCCTATTGGCTAAGAAATGGGTAATTAAATTTTTGTTCCGCCCACCACTTCATAGGGTCGCAATTTCTGTTTTGTTCTAGTTCTTCTAGATATCTTTGGACTTCCATAATTGTCCGCGAGTTGGTAGTCCATTTCGTTTGTCTGGTGGAAATCTTTTGATCAAAAGAAGTCCACAAAGAAAATTCGTGGGCTTCCGATCTGGTGGGCGTGGGATCGTCGGCTCTAGTTTCTTCTTAAGAAACTTTATTAGCCCTAGACTGGGCAACTATATCACCGACAGCAGCAAGTATACTTTTCTTGACATTTTAAATCAATATCCGATTCATCGGTGTCCGCAAATTAAATGGCGTTAACTTCGTCTTGAGTTAAAGGTTTACGACTTCTTCTCATTTTGAAAAAAAAAAAAAAAAGCTCAGAAAAAATATGCAGGAACTCTCAAAAGACGACTAACTAAATTGCTCCTAAAAATCAGAATCAGACTAGACACTAGGCGAAGCGGTAACAGGTACGGGGTATTGACCGACTCAGTAAATGAGTAGGGAAGGGAGGAGAGGGTGATGGGATCTTGGGAATGAAATCGGGTGGCGACTTTAGCTTAATGGGGATTTTGTAACAGGACCTGAATTGGTTGTACCTGTTACAGGAGTACAGTTGTTTTTGGCATCTCTAGCTGCTTCTTAAATTACCCGTACCGTTAGCAGGCCTGGGTTTTCCTGACAAAGTGAGCAGTTTTCTTGGGTTTGTGATGTATGAGTATTCATGGAAAATTACAAATATTTATTAACTGTTTATGAAAAGTGGTATTGTATGTTGGACTAACAAAACTGCAAAAAACAATGAGAACGATGAGAAATGATCAAACGATGAGAAATGTAAAAAAATAGTGGTAGAAAATCTCATACGAATATAGAAATAGCAAAACCGTAAAAAAGGACAGGAGGAAAAAAGGACTTCCGAGGACCAGTTGCCTATGGGGGCTCAGATTGTTATTCACCGAAAAGTTTCCCAGCTGAATCCGATGGGTGGCAGAAGGTGGGAGATATTAAAGCGAGGACGGTGAAAAGCTGGTAAACAAAATCAAACAATTAAGCTAAATAGGAAATTAGCAGAATGGAGACCAGTATAGAAGACTGGGACACCCAAGGGATTTCTCGACCTTTGGCTGCAACGAAGGAGCCTGGGGGAAGCGTTCAGGACCTTCAGGAAGAGTAGTGGGAACTACAGTATTGGGCCGGGCCCTCCACTGTAGGATGATATAGCAATGCATAAAACTTCAGTGAACAGTAAAAAACGGAAGTAGGAAGAAAAATAGAAAGTGGGGGAAACAAGAAAGCTCGGATAGTTCAAATAAATGTAAGACATGGTGAAAAATAAAAAAATTTAGACGGAGCGAAGCTCCAAGCAATAACTGCCCTTTGGTCTCGTGGACCAAAGGTAAATGACTAGCAATAAAGAGGGAAGTTGAGGAGGAAGAAACTGATCAGATTTTAGGGCGGTTTCAGGAATAAAGCCGAAAGCGTAGTGACGAACAAAGAACAGGACAAACGACAAGAATGGCACCCTGAGTGAAGTCGAAAGTTTGCCAAGAGAAAGCACACAGTTTCCTAGGGGAAAATCCGGTGTTTTATGGAAGTTTAATAAAATCCCTGCTTCCGCCTTCAAATAAAACCTAGGGGATTCTAACCCACTGCGATAAACGGATAGCAGTCATTGTCACTAGGGCCGGTCTCATAGGTGAGGCGAGCGCTTCAGGCACCGAAATGAGACAATGAATATACGAAATTTTTCACGAATAACAAAAAATATCAACAGTTTAATCTAAGATGTGAAGAAATTCATAAAAATATACAAATATAAGCAAATATTTAGATTATTTTAAATAAACGGCTGAATGTCATATCAAGAGAAATAAATTTTGAATGCCTATTTCCAAACTTTGTTGTAGCTCTAAGAATTCGACTACCTATAAATAGTGCAGCTGCTGAGCGTAGTTTTTCTAAGCTTAATATTTTATATAGTTATACACGAAGAACAAATTAAGAGAAATTGAAAGATATGGCGATAATTTCTACGGAAAAGACGGTACCAAAAGCAATGAGCTATAGAGATTCAATCGAGCAATTTGCTGCAATAAAGGCTCGGAGAATGATTTTGTAATTATTTCTATTACATAACAAATTATAATCAAATTTATGTACTTTTTCTTCTTTTCTTAAGTTCTGTAATCTCTAAAAATTTTGTTTCTTTAAAATGATGAGAGAACAAGTGCTAATACACGAGCCGTTCACAAGCGAAATCGATTAAGTTCACTTTTTGAAATTTTGAAATTTGAGTGTCAAAGCACTTGGTTGACTCTTAACTGTTTACAGTCATAATAAATTTCCCAAATAATAAGGATTCACATCGCTCAGTGACAAAACTTTTTATGGCCTTCGAATAATGCCTAACTATTTTCACAAGCCAGTCAAGTTAAGTCCATACTCTAATGTAAATCGTTGCCATAATCAGTGGCGCACCCAGGATTTTTCCTTAAGGGGGGGGGGGGGGGCGAGATGAAAAGATAAAAATATTTATAATGTATGGGGGGGGGGCGAGATGAACGTTTGAAAATATTTATAATAAAAGATCAATATTCATAATGCAATTTCTATTTCTTTGGGGAAGGGGCAGGTCCCCTTTGCCCACCGCCTATGCGCGCCGCTGGCCATAATGCAATACAAAAGCAAAAGCAATGACTACTTAATGGTAATGGTTAATCGTTTACCGTTGTTTTATCCCAAAACAAAGTGAAAGAAATGAGTCAGTGACAGTCTAATTGCTGTAGAAGAACGTACTTCTAAATCCCCAAACAATTAATTCAATTTATTTTTTTCCTGTAGTAAACCTCCTCTGTAGTCCGCCCCTGTTTCAGTTTGACCATCCGTGTTAATCAGTTAAAGTTCATAAATTAGATGTTAAAGACTGAAATGTCGAAGTTTCATAAGCACCATATTCCGTTAGTTACAAAGTCTTTTGCCTTTCCAATAATTAAATAAAGTTCGCTTGATTTCGAGCAATGGGGGCACTAGCTTCTTTAAAAGTATATGATTGGAAATTTAAAAATATCGAGTGGGACTCGACGTAGGAGTTGCTGGGAATAAAATTCTTGTAGAGCGTGACTCGACATAGGAGTCCAAAGGGTTGAAGCAGAGGCATTCCTCATACGGCTGGCTACTGGAGATACCGCGACTTTTACACGTGGGCGTGGCCCCGCAATAACACCTGCTAATGACCGAGGAGACTGACTTGTGATCAGGTAAAGCTGAAACATCTTGTTGGAGCGCAAGTGGAACAAATGGTACTTTAAAAATACAGTCGTCGAATTGGTTCAGCAGGTGGCAAAGAACACGGAAGAAACAGTGCCCGTCTAAACGTACCGGTGGCCACCGAGGGAAAACTTGGTAAAGAGAAGTAAAGAGAAAATTCTAGAAGCAGCACAAACATTTCGTTTGGGATCCAAATCCAAACGGCAGAAAATTCAATGTGGCCGATCAGAAGAGTTTGAGAAGGCAGTCCTGGAATGGTTTCATCAAGCAAGAGCATCTAACATTCCAATTTCCGGAGTGATATTTAAAGAAAATGCTATTATTCTGGCAGAAAAATTTGGAATGAAAAATTTTCAGGCTTCGGCTGGTTGGCTAACAAAGTTCAAAGAATGATACTGGCGTGTATTTAAAAGCATATCTGGCGAAAGTGGCTCCGTAGATGAAAAAAATAGTGGATGAATGGAAAATAGTGCTGAAGGGGATATTACATGGATAAGATGAGAAGAACATATTCAGTGCAGATGAGACGGGCCTATCCTACAATATGGAGCCTAATAAAACCTTAATGTATATGGGCGAAAAGTGTTTTGGTGGAAAACACAGTAAAGAACGATTGACTGTTTTACTGTGCACTAATTCGGATGGATCTGAGAAATTTCCACCACTAGTTATAGGCAAATCAAAGCAACCAAGGTGTTTTAAGAATATCACCAGGAAACCTTGTGAGTACCGCAATAACAATAAAGCGTGGATGACATCACAAATTTTTATTGACTGAATTAGAAAATTTGATGAAAAAATGCATCGAGAAAAGAGAAAAGTTTTACTTTTAATCGACCGATGCACTGCACATACTTCAAATATCCCTGGACTTACAAATTTGACTATCCTTTTCTTACCAGCTAATTGCACTAGCAAGTTGCAGCCATTAGACCTGGGTATCATTCGCAGTGTGAAAGCATACTACAGAAAGTTTTTAATTAGGAAATTAATAAACAATTCGGCTGACAGTATAAAAATTAGAAAATTTACAATCTTGGAAGCAATGCACATGATAACATCAGCATGGAAAGAAGTTTCTTCATCCACAATAAAAAACTGCTTTCGCGTTGCTGGAATTCACAAAGAACTTGTAGTGGAACTGCAAAGTACGGATGTAGAAATCAACGAAGATGACATTACCCCTGAAGAATGGAGAAGTCTTGTTGAAGATGAGGATGTTTCAATTCAAAATTTCTACAATTGTGATAAATATGTTTTTACAACAGATTTCAGAAATGTAGAACAAATTTATGAAGATATTGTAAACAAAAACACAGTGTCAGACGAAGGAGGTGAAGTTGAAGACACGGAAAACGAGACACTGCCACCGTCTTACACAGATGCAATTTCTGCTCTAGATGTTCTCCGACGCTATATTACATCGAAAATGGAAGGTGACTCATTTAACATTTTAGAAAATCTGGAAAAGAGAATAACGAAAACAAGGCGAATGAAGCAATCAACACTTTTTGAATTTTTTAAAACGTAATTTATTGTACTGTTTGTACTCTCTTTTTTCAATGTAATTTAAAATAACTTTTTGTGAATAAAATAATGATGATAATAAAAATAACTTTTTTAAACGCCAATATATTAAGAAATATATTGACAGTCCTAAGCCTGTAAAGTGTGAAGGGAAATGTTATTTTTTCACAAATTCTGTTTAAGGACGATCTCTACTTAAGGACGATTTTTCACGGCCCCTTGAAAGTCGTTAAACAGAGAACCAACTGTATATATATATATATATATATATTATATATATATATAATATATATATATATATATATATATATATATATATATATATATATATATATATTTTTATATATATATACATGTATATATATATATATATATATATATATATATATATATATATATATATATATATTTTATATATATATACATGTATATATATATATATATATATATATATATATATATATATATATATATATATATTATATATATATATATAATATATATATATATATATATCATGAAGCTACAGAAGGAGCGTAAGCTTCAATGGGGAATTCCTCGAAAAATGGACCGATTATGGTCGCTCACCAGCAGATGGCGCGACATGTTCGACTGGTTCGCATTTTTCATTGAGTTATATGGACACGTGTTTTAGACAATTGTTTTAGAAATTTTTAAATTTATTCTGTGAACAGATATGCCAACATGTTTTTCACCTGGTTGTTCCAGTGGCTAGATTTCATTATAAATTATGTTGCTGGTTATGTTGTTAGGAGGATCAGTAGATTTTCTAAATGTGACCAATGCATTCAAAACTTACCTTTATAAACAGCAATACTGATCAAAATAAATTAATTTTTTTAAAAAGTTAAGCTTCTTTATTATACCCTTCAGAATTGTTTTTAAAAGTAATTAATATTCTAAAAATTGCAATAATCAAAACTCTAAATTTTAATAAACTAAATAATAAATTAATTTTTTAAGTGATAAAAGAAATTTATACTGCTCCTCTTATGCCAGAAATAGATTGCAATGAACAACATAACATTAATTTAATTCAAAATGTTGTTAACTTTTTTCTAATTCCGCGCATGCATTTTATATGCAAACAAGAAAATAAAAATTCTCATCTCTGTGCTAAAGTTAAAAAATTAAGAAAACAGTCAAAATTATAAATCACATTTATTATTAAATTTAAGCTTTTATTTTATATTACTTTTGAATTGAATATCAATAAATAATTGTATATCAAGTATTAATTTTTATTTTAGAATAATGTATTAATAGTGTATGTTGTTAGTTTCAATTCTTTATAATTATGAAATACTTTTGTTATATTCAACATATTTTGCAGTTATGGCAAATTAAGATACACGTCTGAGCTAAAGACATCATTATTTTTTAAATTGTTCACAGAAATAAAATATTTCCACCATGAAAACTTCAGAAATCTGGTGAATATGCTGAAACCTTAATATAGAATTTAATTACTGTTAAGTTAGTTTTGATAAGTAAATAATTTTTCATTGTATGATAAAAAATGTTTTCACTATAAAAGCTTACGCAAAATCTGTTGTGTATAATTAAAAAAAATTAATATTTTCCGATCTTTTTACTGTGAGTACAATAAAATCCATACTTTGTGTAACTAGCTCGCTCTAGAAAATAATGGATCATTATTTACTCATTTCCTTTAAGGGGAGTGGTCACTTTTACGTACCTTTAAAAGTATCATTCTTAGACCTACGTTCGATTGTATGTACTACTCATTTTTGCTTGATTTACATGAAATTTTTTAAGTAACTGCCTATAATACTGTTTATTATAGATGCAATTTTTCAAGGTAATTAATAAAAATGAATTTTTATGCATAAAAAGTGAATAACTTTTTTTAAATCGAGCATTTTGCAGTCAACTACTGTGCGCATTCTGTCAAAATAAATTATTAAGGTACATTAATAATTTTTTACTATATGTGATTACAATACTTCAGGCAACAATATCCAGCAACATTATTCTAAAATATATTAAAACATTTTAGTACGTGCTATTTTTAATTTGAAATTTCAAAAATGACTGAGTAAAAGCTTATAAAAAATTCTTTAAAAAATAAAAATATATTACGGTTCAAAAATTTTGGTGGATTTTGTTGTCTAAAGTGTTGTAATCACATATAGTAAGCAATTATTAATAATTTATTTTATAATTTATTTTATATTTATTTTATTAATTAATAATTTACTTAATAATTTATTTTGATAGAATGCGCACAGTAGTTGACTACAAAATGCTCGATTTAAAAAAAATATTCAATTTTTATGCATAAAAAATCATTTTATATTTTTTATTAATTACCTTTAAATATTGCATATATAATAAACAGTATTATAGGCAATTACTCAAAAAATTTCATGTAAATCAAGCAAAAATCATGAGTAGTACATACAATCCAGCATACATAGGTCTAAAAATGATACTTTTAAAGGTACGTAAAAGTGACCACTCCTCTTTTAAGGAGGGAGATCACCATAAACCCTTCAAAAATCTCAATTTTTTATTATGATTTAATTTTGAAGAATGGAATATAAGGAATTTTATGAAAAAAATTTAAGTCGATACAACAATTAGAACCGATTTTATGGTCAAATGTTTAGAGCTAATAGTAAAGTAATTTATAGAAAATTTAAACTTTAAATTGCTTTTTCTAAAAACTGTTATTTTGAAAGTTGTGCGCACTATTTCTTCAAAACTAATCATCACGAATTGCTAAATTTTTGTATACATGTATGTCTTGCATGTTTCTACAATTTCTACCTAAATATAGGTATTTTTTCGAAGAATTTTTTTTTTTTAATTTATATTTTTTTGTACATTACAATACATTTGACTGAAAAAATATCTTTATGTGAAATATGGTAACTCTTTTAGGTGTAGATTGAATTATCACCTATGGATAATATATATACAAATAATTTAATATATATCTCTCATAGTTTTTAAAAAAATCTGCACATTGCATTGATCTAAGATTACTATTCATAAAACATTTTTTTCTTAAAATAATTTCTAATAATCTCCCAACAATTCTGTTTTTTTTCTAATAGATAAAACTTTGTACAATTCACTTTTAAAAATTGGTTTAAATTAATTACAAATTAACTGTTTAACAACACATTAAGCTTGGTAGTAAAATCAGTGCATTTTTGTGCATGCAAAGGTGATCTCCCCCTTCAGAATTTTAATGAAGTTTAGCAAAAAAGGCAGTTCAAATAAACATTTTGAATGAAGATAAACAATTGTTAAGTTGAACAATTAAATTCATATTAAAAATGCACTTAAAAAAGGACTTATTTCTTTTGAAAAATACGAAAAATCCATATTAAAGCGTATGGTTTCCGTCATGAAGCTACAGAGTCATGAAGCTACGTCTGTAGCTTCAAGGATAAATTGAAATAAATAGAAAATACACACTTGCATAATGAAATGGAAGTTTATTTACATTTGATATATGTATAGAACTTATAATCTAATAAAAAAACGCGTCTCAAATGACCAAAATATTAAAAAAATGTTCCCCCCACAAATTGCCCCTAAAAACACCCCTTTTCGTCTAACTTACACCCAAATTTAGGGGGAAAACCCTCAAGTTGGCAACACTGACATGAGTGGTAATTAGGGATGTTTGAGAAATACTGGACCTGTTACTTTGTAATAGGTATGTGCTAGAGATGGCAAAAAAAAGTTTTTTTCAGTAACAGGTACAACGAATCCAGCTGCAAAGAAATACCTGTTACTAATATCTGTTACAATATACCTATTACTCTAACCTCGTGTTCCAGTTTCATTCCCGTGATCCCGTCACCCTCTCGCCCCTCCATACTCATTTACTGAGTCGGTCAATACCCCGTACCTGTTACCGTTTTGCCTAGTGCGTAGTCTGATTCTGATTTTTAGAAGCAGTTTAGTTAGTCGTTTTTTGAGAGTTCCTGCATATTTTTCTCAGCTTTTTTTTTCTTCTTCAAAATGAGAAGAAGTCGTAAACCTTTCACCATGAAGCTACAGAAGGAGCGTAAGCTTCAATGGGGAATTTTTCGAAAAATGAACCGATTGTTGTCGCTCACCGGTAGAGGGCGCGACATGCAAGCGAAGTGACTAATTTACATTGAGTTATACGGCGTGGTGGTGAAAGTTGTTTTATAAATTTTAAAATTTATTCTGTGTGCAGAAATATGCCAAACACGTGTTTTGCTCCGGGTTGTTCTACTGGCTATAGATCAGCCTTAAAAAGAAATAAAGAAACTGGACAGAGAAATCCTAGTATATTTGCTGCTCCTAAGGTAAGAACATTATTATTGTTTTGTGTTAATATAAGATGTATAATAATGAGAGAAAAGTACAGCTGATGTGTTTTAAGTGAACGCAAAGTTAAGACATCTTAAGTTCTGCTGGAAATAAGCGTGTTTTATTTTTCAATCATCCCTATATCCCATCAAAAATAATCATCACGTGTTCACAAAGCTCTATTGTATGTAAAAAGATGTAAATAATTACTCATACTATTGCTCTAAAGGAAATCGCTCATCAATAAAAGATGTACGATACTTACGTATATAAATTTATCTATAGTAAATTGTATATCACATATTTAATTTTTATTTTATAATAATGTATTAATAGTGTATGTTGTTAATTTCAGTTCTTTATAATTATGAAATACTTTTCTTCTATTCAATATATTTTGTGGTTATGGCAAATTGAGCTACACGTCTTAACTAAAGCCATCATTTTTTTTTTAGATTGTGCACAGAAATAAAATATTTCCAGTTAACTTTTCTTAATATTGAATTTTATCACTATTAAGTTAGTTGATAAGTAAATAAGTTTTCATTGTATGATAAAGAATGTTGTTACTATAAATGCTTATGCAAAATCTGTTGATTATAATTTTAAAAAAAATTAATATTTTCCTATCTTTTTACTGTGATTACACTGAAACCCACACTTTGTGAAAATGCGAAAATATAGCTGATTTGTCCATATCAATGTTATTTGGTTTTTTTTTTTTTTTTTTTTTGCTGAAAATATTTGTAATCGATAATTTACCAACTTGAAGGTAATTCCTGATAATGCTGGAACCATAATATTGAATTTAATCACTATTAAGTTAGTTAAATTACGTAAGTTAGTTATAGTACGTAAAAGTGACCACTCCCCTTAAGGGGAGTGGTCACTTTTAAGTACCTTTAAAAGTATCATTTTTGGACCTATGCTGGATTGTATGTACTACTCATGATTTTTGCTTGATTTACAAGAAATTTTTTGAGTAACTGCCTATAATACTGTTTATTATATATGCAATATTTCAAGGTAATTAATAAAAAAATAAAATGATTTTTTATGCATAAAAAGTGAATATTTTTTTTAAATCGAGCATTTTGCAGTCAACTACTGTGCGCATTCTATCAAAATAAATTATTAAGTTACATTAATAATTGCTTACTATATGTGATTACAACACTTTAGACAACAAAATCTACGAAAATTTTTGAACCTTAATATATTTTAATTTTTAAAGAATTTTTTATAAGCTTTTACTCAGTCATTTTTGAAATTTCTAATTAAAAATATCACGTACTAAAAGGTTTTAATATATTTTAGAATAATGTTCCTGGATATTGTTGCCTGAAGTATTGTAACCACATATAGTAAAAAATTATTAATGTACCTTAATAATTTATTTTGACAGAATGCGCACAGTAGTTAACTGCAAAATGCTCGATTTAAAAAAAAAAATTCACTTTTTATGCATAAAAAGTCATTTTTATTAATTACCCTGAAAAATTGCATGTATAATAAACAATATTATAGGCAGTTACTCAAAAAATTTCATATAAATCAAGCTTAAATCATGAATAGTACATACAATCGAACATAGGTCTAAAAATCATACTTTTAAAGGTACGTAAAAGTGACCACACCCCTTAAGTAATTAATTTTTCATTGTATGATAAGCAATGTTGTTACTATAAATGCTTATGCAAAATCTGAGTACAAAATCTGCTTATGCAATAAAATGCGTACTTTGTGAAAATTCAAAAATTTAGCTGATTTGTCCTTGTCAAAGTTATTTGTTTTTTTCTTTTTAATTCGCTGAAAAAATTTGTATTCAGTAATTTACCAACTTGACGATTATACCTCCGGTTTTAAAAAGTGTAATCTGAGATGCTTTGACTGATTTTTTTTTCCAAAGGAAGATATTTTAAAGTATTGTCTGATTAAATACTGAATTGACTTCCTATTTTATTAATCCTGATAAGAATTTATTTGTGATTGATAGAAAATGTTGCTTTTCTACTATGTGTGTGTGTGTGTTTTGGTTAATCAGTATTATTTCTCACATTTTTTTTCCATAAGAGATTATGAACAATGATAAAAAACTTTCTTCACAATTCTTTTCTGTAATTTCATTTCCTTAATTATTAAATTATTACAAAATTCTGAACTGATTTATTCTGAAACCAATACACAATTATTCTGAAAAAGTTTATTTACTCATTTCGTTTAAGAATTTTATTGAATTGTAGCAAAAAAAACACTTGAAATAAAGATTTTGAATGAAAATAAAAAATTGTTAAATTGAATAAATAAATTGATATTAAATACGCACTAAAATAAAACAACTTGTTTTCGCTAGGAAAAATACGAAAAATCCATATTAAATCGTATGGTTGTCCGTGTCTAAGCCGCCCGCTAGTGCACTCGAGCGCCCTCTAGTGGCGGCGACAAAAAGGGAGACACATTTTTAACACTGACCTGCTCCTCCTTCTGTAGCTTCATGCCTTTCACTCAAGACGAAGTTAACGCCATTTTATTTGCGGACACCGATGAATCGGATATTTTGATTTACAATGTGAAAAAAAGTATACTTGCTGCTGTCGGTTATATAGTGGCCCAGTCTAGGGCTAATAAAGTTTCTGAAGAAGAAACTAGAGCCAACGATTCCACGCCCACCAGTTCTTGAAGTCCATGAATTTTCTTTGTGGGCTTCTTTTGATCAACAGATTTCCACCAGACTACCAGACAAACGAAATGGACTGCCAACTCGCGGGCAATTATGGAAGTCCAAAGATATCTGGAAGAACCAGAAGAAAACAGAAATTCCGACCCTATGAAGTGGTGGGCGGAACAAAAATTTAACTTCCCATTTCTTAGCCAATTGGCAAAAAAGAAGTTTTGTGCCCTCGAAACTTCTGTCCCGTGCGAGAGAATATTTTCCAGGTCTGGATATATAATATCCGATCGCTGGTCTCGGTTAGATGGGGAAAGAGTCAATCAACTTTTATTTGTAAACACGAACACTCAATTTTGCTCATAAAGGGGCTTCGAAATTTGGCAATTATCATTTGTAATTAACTACCATTCATTTTATCACTTACTGTCATTATTTTTCATTGATTTATTTATTGATAGCTATTAAGCGATTTTGAAATTGATAAAAAAATAGAAACTAATAGACCAATTCATGGTGATTGACCGTCTATCGTGAAGATTATTTTAAGACTAAAAATAAAGAAAATAAACAAAGAAGTAACGAAAATAAAAATTTAAGTGTAACAACTTTTTTAATGATTAATGTAAGATTTTTACAAATGCCATGTACATTTTAACAATAATGCGTAAGAATTAATGCAATGCGTTTATATTTAAATACCTATTCAGTTTTGCTATTTGATTTCGATACAAAAAGTTAGTATTACTATGAAGGTTGCTGTTAATACTGTTAATTTTTAGAACATTAAATAATATTCTATTTTTTTTTTATTCACTAAAATTTTAATAATTAATTTTTCTGTAATATTAATTTAATTGTATTAGGTATAGTTTAATTCATATTTACATAAAGGGATAATTAATATTTATGTGCAAACTACATTTGTTCGGTTGATTTTTTATAAAATCTGTATACCTGTTGTACAATAAATACATATATACCAAGTTGTTTTTTCTAAAAAATATTTATGTTTTGCTAATGATAATCTTGATTACTATAAAATAAATTTTTTTTGATAAGACGTTGTTTTTATTATCATCAACTATTTAATTCACAAAATCCTGTTAAGTGAGTAGATACAATTTTTTCACTTGTCATAAAACACACAAATGATTATCAATAATACAATGAATAATCAGTGATTTTTATCAAACACATTAACACAAAAATGTTATTTTATTTCAAAACCAATGAAAGTAAATATTTTTATAAAGGTATTTGAGTGTATTAGTATTTAATAATAGTCATGAATTAGAATGAAGAAGAAAGTAAGAATATGTCCAACGAAATTCAGATCAATTGTCAATTTTATTGGAAAATAATGGTTATTGTCGCAGACTCCATGGTTTATCATGGTTTTCACTCGTTGTTTGATTTACCTTTGTTGAGTCCTGCCACATTTGGCGAGATAACTTTTTGATGTTTGGCAACACGCAATTAAATTTTGTGTTTTATTCTTTTCTTTTATTATTGTTATGTTAAGATACGGCGCCTGTTGGTGGTATATGTTTCGGTCCCGTTTTTTACGGCGGGAAGTATGTAATTTTGGTCTAAATTAATATATATATAAAGTTGTATGTGTGTCATTAGTAATCTGAATTAGTGATGCGACATCGATAACAAAACATCGATGGTTTGAAACATCGATATTCAATATTAAAACATCGATGCTAATAAAACATCGCCCAAAAACCATCGATGTTTTTAAACATCGATGTTTTAGAACATCCATTTTTTAAAACTGGTTTAGTAATCTCCAACATTAATGTTACTTCCGTTAGTCGTGGTGGGAGGGGGTGATTTAATTTTACTCTCTGATTGGGCAGACACAAATGACAAAAACTTGGTTGCTTTTGGCTACACTGATGACTCAAAATTCTCGTTGTAAATACCGCCATGTTTTGCCTTCAAATGTCCAGATAAATTCGTGGTATTGCCAGAAGTTTTGAGAGACTTAAGGCAAATATTGCATTTCGCCAATTTGTCAGAGGTTTTGTAAAAATATTTCCAAACGGTACTTTTGGAAGGCATCTTACTAATAATATTAACGTCAACTTATATAAAACCAGCACAAAACAAAGACTTAAATGGATGCACTCGTATATATACTATTTGTAAAATAAAACCCCATGGAAGGTTCTGGAGTGTCAGGAACATTCCAAGCTCTCTGATTGGTTCATTGGTTGTAAATTGCCATTTGCCTGTTTGCTAAGGAGTCATTCCCCCTTTCGTATTCGTCCTTTTCAGAATTCAGACTTACATTTACTTAGTGTGAAAATTATGCTACGTGGTAAATTTTTTTAAATTACGGTACTTTTTCATTAAAATAAACATCGAGACAACGTAAACCATCGATGTTAAAAAAACATCGGCTTCAATAAATCGATGTTTAAAACATCGATTTTTTTATCAAAACATCGATGTTTTGAAAACATCGACATCGATGTCGCATCCCTAATCTGAATTAAACTAATATTTCTCGATATTATATGAGTACCTAAAGAATAACATCACAGGATCTGTTTCATTTATAAGGAGCTCCCCCGGGACAATGGAGGTAGGAATTTTGCTTACCCTATAAGTTCAGTGTCACTTCCAAATATTTAATTTGAAAGTTGGGCGGAGTGACAACAGTTATAAACGAACGTGAAAATGTTTAGGTAAGGGAATATTTCCTGGTAAACAGGCAGTGGGGAATGTCACAAGATAAGTAGAAATACTCGTCTATTTGCTTTGTATGCTCCGGACGACCCTTCCTACGTACTACGTAGTACGTAGCAGTATAAAGTATAAACGAGTGTGGAAATACTCGTTTAGGTAAGAGAGTATTTTCTGGTAACAGGTAGGGAAAAATACTCGTATACTTACTTTGTCCCCGCTCCCCGCCTGGCGGCCCTATTCTATTCGCCTGGCGGAAGTATTCTATCGTTTGACACGTACACCGTACCTGTTACTTTTGAAAATCTGTAACAGGTCCAAAGCTTAGTTAGCACATACTTATTACAAAATAACAGGTCCAGTATTTCCGATCCATCCCTAGTATGTGCTAACTGAACTTTGGACCTGTTATCGAATTTCAAAAGTAACAGGTACGACGTACGTGTCAAACGATAAAATATTCCTCACAGTCCTCATATCAGGCCATTAGCCCTCGCATTTCACATCCCCACTTGCATACCTGCCACATTGCACAGTCACACACCTATTACGTACATACCTAGTACTGCGTAAGGCTGCCAGGCGGGGACAAAATAAGTATAGGAGAATTCTTTACTTGTACCCTGATCTTCCCTACCTGTTACCAGAAAATATTCTCTTACCTAGACGAGTGTTTCCACGCTCGTTTATACTTTATATTACGTAGCAGACAGGCTCTAAGCGAAGCGGTAACAGGTACGAGGTGTAGACCGAATTGGTAAATGTGTATGGGAGGGAGAGGGTGACGGGAATCACGGATGAAATGAATGAAACTGGTAGACGAGGTTAGAGTAATAGGTATTTCTTTGGAACTGGATTGGTTGTACTTGTTACTGACTAAAACTCGTTTTTGGCATCGCTAAAGTCGAAGTTAAAAGTAAAGGGTATTTCGTAATAGGTGTTTCTTTAAAACTGGATTGGTTGTACTTGTTACTGGAGAATGCTCGCTTTCGGCATTTCTAATTGCTGTTATTATATTATCACAGTGGAAAAGTGCACTGTATTTCAAATCATTTCAAATCCTTTTATATAAGATAGCAGTACAGACAGCTATCTTTAATATATTTATAAAACTCTTTAAAATTATTGGTGAGAAACTCCGACTTCGAAAACAAAACGGTGAATAATTTAGCAAACTACTGCTTATGTAATTTTATACGTATTTTTCTAATTAATCAGAGAAAGTTATCACTTATTTATTAAATTTTTTCAGGTATTCACTCTGGCTTGGATTTCTTACTTGAATGGCAGAAGGACTAATAAAGTTGTCTCACGAAAAAGAAAGGCATAGCTTTGTTTTATTCACGGTACATTAGTATGCAAATATATTAATATAATAATAATAAAAGCTATAACTACGAAAAGCCTAACATTAAATTATATTAGTTTCTACCCAGAAAGTTAAACCTTTAGCGATTAAATTATTTTTATTTAATTTTAAACATTTACAGTTCAGAAATATATGCGAAAATATAAGGCAAATATTTGTAAAGTTATTGAGTTATTATAATTTAATGAGGGTGATCAACAGAATTTGTACAATTTTACGACTTTTGTATATTAGAGTTCATTTATACTTTTTTTTTTCATGACCTTTAAAATTGTCTGAAGGAGGTGAAGTTTTTCAATTTAACATTTCGTTCGTACTTATATAGGGTTTTAACGAAATTTTGATTTCAATGCTTATGAAAGATCTTATTTTCTTATGAAAATTCACATTACTATTTTTTAAATTTCATTTCTCTGTAGCTTTACGTAATCGCTCGATCTTACAATTGAAGAACGTTAATTATATTTAATTTACCACGGAATTACAATTGCAAATATATACACTTTCGTCACATTCAGCAGTCATGGGTGCGCTGGACGTGTACATATTTGTA
Source organism: Dolomedes plantarius (assembly GCA_907164885.2). Classification (NCBI taxonomy): domain Eukaryota; kingdom Metazoa; phylum Arthropoda; class Arachnida; order Araneae; family Dolomedidae; genus Dolomedes; species Dolomedes plantarius. The sequence goes on from OU015503.1 coordinate 111,062,557, forward strand.
TTAAAAGTATATATCACTCTTTTCATATAAATCTGTATATCTTTATATGAGTCCGTATTTCCAAATAGAAAATCTTAAAGCTCGCATACATACAGTGAACGTAGCAGGGGTGGCTCCAATCCCGAGGTTTTTCCCTTGGTTGTCCCGAGGGGAGGTAACGTCAGCTCTTAGGGTTATATATATATATATATATATATATATATATATATATATATATAACTAAAATATTTAAAGCATGTGTTGCACCAAAACCAATACATTATAAATATAGGCATTAATATGTATATTGTCAATATGCGCTAAGCTGCAATTATTAGACAATACTATATAAGATATAATTAAAACAATAATGATACACCAAGATAAGCTAAAAAAGGATAGTGAATTTCTGAAGCAAAAAGGAAATTTTTGAAACAAAAACGGAAATTGATGTATTTAAAAAAATCCCCCTCACGTCTTTTTAAATACATCAATTTCCGTTTTTGTTTCAAAAATTTCCTTTTTGCTTCAGAAATTCACTATCCTTTTTTAGCTTATCTTGGTGTATCATTATTGTTTTAATTATATCTTATATATATATATATATATATATATATATATATATATATATATATATATATATATATATATATATATATATATATATATATATATATATATATATATATATATATATATATATATATATATATATATATATATATATATATATATATATATATATATATATAACCAATAAACATCGTCTCATTTGAAATTAAAACTCATTTAGTATTAGGTCTACGATTATATACTTTTTGGCTATGAAAAAAAAATACTCTGGGTGTTTTTGGGAGGGGCAATCGCCCCTACTGCCTCCTCCCCTTGGAGCCGCCAATGGAACGAAGCCGAAGTTATTCGTTTAATGCAGCATAGGAACGAACATCACTGAATGCATTTGTATGCCTTTTGCCACGGTTCTCTCACTGGGAGGTTCCTCAAAGGAAATTCTTGATTCAACCGTCGTTTGCTCTATGCGTACTGAACCTACAGTTGAACTTCGAATTGTTTTACATTTTGCTTGGAAATCTCACTTGGAGAAGGAAACATAATTTCGTTGTTCGTTATGTAAAACTGGCTTGTGGAATATTGGATGGAGTGGAAAATTAACAATAATAATTCACGTCATGATTAAGAACGAATGGCTTTACAAAAGTTCGGTTTGTTAATGTGGACGACCAACCTGATTTAAGACTGAACGCTGAATTCGACTGATATCCTTCGTTAGACGTCAGTTAACCCGCCCGTATGGAGAGCAGAGAATACACAGAGGTTCACTGGATTCTACATGACAATGGAAGGGGACAGCGTGCCTTGGCCACGCCCTTAATTGCTGGGATTTCTAACAGTGTTCTGATAGTGCTATATGACAAATTAGATGATCATGAAAAGAGCACAGAGAAAAACGAAGAAAGAAGGCACCACGTTTATCTATGAGTTCATTACAATTTTAAAGATAAATATTGTTAAAGAGCTTATGGGCAAGGATACTATGTATTACTTAAACTTCTCCTTATCGAAATTAAAAAGTGATAATCGAATTAAGTATTGAAATATTTATGAAGTAAATTATTGTGGTACAAAGAAATTAAAATTGGATGTGCTGACCATTCACAAAGTTAGGTGATTAGCTTGGTATACTTCGGTTTTGTGGCATACTTTACGACTGAGTAGTTACTGAGCGAGTTTAAGTCCCCCCTCCCCCCCTGAAACTACGAAGAGTGCGATGCTTCTTTGATTTAACTTAATTTTATTTAAATAAGTTAGTAATTTCTATTTTAAAATCTCTTATTGATGTCTTAGTTGTTTGCTTAAAGACTACATCATAATTTCTTTTAAACATACTTTGTGTTTATCAGCCTTTTCTTTTATTGTTCCGAAAATCTTTCTAGTTTATGGAGTGCATTGTAGGTCAAACAAAATTACCAAAGAGAAATAATATACGTCAGTGACGTACCCAGGGGGGGCAAGGGCCCCTGCCCCCCCTCCAAAGAAATTGAAATTGCATCATGAATATTGATTTTGCATTATAAATATATTTATCCACCACATCCCCCCCCCTGAATAATTTAAATTCTATACTATTATTTGCATTTTTTTAGCTAAAATTTCCCCAAAGTGTAAAATTTCTTTCTCTATGTAAGAAATTTAAGAACGACATCAGAGGCACAAAATAACGTGGGTTTAATTGACAACACAAGAACAAACTTACATAGACACAAAAAAGCGGTATATATACATAGGCAAGGATTAAAGCACTGACCAATCAGGAATGCGATAGGGTTAAATATTAACCAATGAGAGAAGCGATTATATCTAGCACTCTATAACGGAATACAATTTTTTTAAAAAATCTTTCAATCCAAGCCATCCTTGGACACATTTTCTCCATAAGTTAACATTGAGGTGAGTGAATCCAATAGGGTTAGTACATAGCAGCTTTAATGCGTTGTTTATCTACTGAAAAAAAAATAATTTAAAAAATTCTATAAAACTAATGCGCTATGAAACTATGGATACTATATAACTATGGATTCTATAAAACTATGGATACATAGTCCACAGTAAAAATAAGTGTATGTATTTTTAACTTTATTTTCTAAAAATTTCTCGTTATCCCTATCTGGTCCTAAAAATTCGGACATCCTACTATCTATCCTATCTGTTTACTTACCGTAAGATTTTTAAAGTTTAAGAATTTTAAGTTTTTTTTCCTGTACCAGCAGGTCAGTTTTAAAAGCAGGCCAAAACGAACAATTGCAAAACATTGGTATATCCTTTCCTTACCTAATGTATTGAGCTAACCCGGATCTTTAATTACCATTGAGAAATTAAAGTTAAAATGTGTCACAATGTAGCCCCCCCCCCCCCGAGTGGAGCTACTTAGTGACATCGTGTTTTCGCCTTGAGATCCAAGAGGAAAAATTACTTGACACAAAGTTAGACAGCAAAACGCACAGTCAAATCCTTATTTTTTCATCCCTGGACAGAGCGGAGTTCTGTAACGACGATTTTCCGTTACAGTTTTTATTAATTAAATCTTACCTCTTTTATTAACTTTTAGTAATCCTAGTCCAAATTTTTAATTTAGTTTACTTTCTTTCAATTAATATATGGTCCCTTTTTTGATCATTCCTCGTAGTCGTTCCTGGAATTCCCACGCTGCGTGTGTTTTGGTCCGGTAGCTGTTTTTCTTAAAGATAATTGTATTTGGCACAATTCCTAGTTGGACTCAGCCTAAGGTATAATTTGTATCACGTCAGCTTGTGTAAGCAGGGCGTATACATGTCAATCGCTTTTGTACCCAGTGTTACCAAATTCAAGAGGATTCTCGGACCTATTCTATTATTCTTAAACATCTGTAAGGTGAACTGGTTTGTTTACAATTGCTAGCCTCGCTTTAGAGTCCTGGCTTGGTTCCTACTAGCCTCGCATCAGGGTCCAAATCGTCGTTTTTCTTCGAAAAAGGCGGTTTGCTGACGTCAAAGTATACCGAGACCAATACGAGTTCTTGGCGAAACTTAAGTACTTAGCTTGGTACGTTATTCGTTTCCTAGTTCGCACCCAATGTTGTTGGCACATTATTTTTGGCGACCCTCTTCCGCGCTTGACGGTTTCCCGTGCATGGCAACCTTACTTCCTCCCCCGCTCTGTCCAGATTTGAAAAAAAGTGGATAATAATTACAGATTTGAGTTTTTTCTCTTACTGGGTGTGTGTGAAATTGGTAGTTTCCTCCAGGTGAGAGCTTCGGCTCCACCCTGTGGGAGAAGCTATTTTTCTTTGCCGAAATATTTGTAAGAAGTTCTTTGCAAGCGTACCTAAAAGGTCGCTCATACTCGTGTCTCCTACTTTTTAAGACCAGCAAGGTCCTTATTGTATGCAGTTTTATGGAGATATTCATCATGTACGATGTTAGTATTTTGTTAATCCAGACCTTCTTCGAAAAAAAAAGCAATTTAAAAATAAAAACATTTTAATTTTAAAAGTTGTAGACTGGATTATTAAGAGTTAGAATTTTATTTTATCCCGTGTATGCGATTGGCGTTGTGAACCAGGGGTCTGCGGTTCACAAATTGTTCGTGATTGATTCATCTGCAACAGGTACTATACCACTATCCGGCATATGATTTGTTTACTGATCGCCGTCTCCCAAGTGTTCTGATTTCTTCATACCAACTGTACTTGTTAACAGCTTTTGGTGCAGCTTTACAGGGTTGATAGACGGACATTTTCTTGTAATACTACAGAATTACCGACTTTCAATTGCGTGATATTCTGCGCCGTAGAGTATGCGGACAGTTTTCTTCGGCGTTTCCCACACCTCCTGAACTCTCGTCACTTACATCATAGGATACCGAACTGAATTCATTTGTACAGATATATGATACCGTCTGAACTCACCATCACAGAAATACCTCCTTGAAATCTCCCTTACAGATTTGGCGCCGTGAGTTCCAGTGAAACCTGTACAAATATCTCTTATTACACTGGCCACTAGGTGTCTCTGTATGTCGGATAAGCCGTTGGCGCTGTTCTTTTCCTACCCGGTATCACAGACCACTTATGCCTGTGTTGTTGGTGAAAAATGTGCAGAATGCATTTTTACTGGCGTTGCTTAGGTTTTTTTAGACCTGGTAAAGGAAGGGGGGGGGGGGTCTGAAAGTTATTCTATGGCGCAAGATCCAAAATACGAAAAAATTGCAATGAGTCACAAAGTAACCCCTACAGTCATAAAGTCTTACGGTACAATTATTTGTTTCTAACGACGTTAGTCATGCTCCACAAAACAGATCAAACAGAGAAGTAGAGGGTAATTAGACCCAGTCACGTATATTATCACTTAGGGGGCATCCATTAATTACGTGAGGCGTTTAGGGGGGGGGAAGGAGTCGAGCCGAATCTCACCCATTCTCACGTGTGGGAGAGGGGGGGGGGTCTCGGCAAATAACAAGTAATTTTTTCCGCAAGAAACAGTGTAAAATTGCGAGAAAACTGGGTTATATTAAGTAAAACATGTTTCTACACTAAAATATGACTAAATCCTACACAATAGTTCCAGTAGTCATTCTTGGGACCACACATGAATCCCCGATGACTGAATTAGAATGAATATTCTTTTGCGAATTTTAGTAGCTCCTATTTAAGTATTTCATTGTTCGATTTTCTCACTGTGATTCTAGACTACGTTCTTAGTAGTCTTAAATACTAGTCTTAACTAGTCTTAAATAAAAATAATTAAGCAAATTATGTTTTTTTAAATAAATCCAACGCAATAAAGCACGGATTAGCGTATTTACACTAAAAATAAGCATTTTGAAAAATCTCACGTGAGATTAGGGGGGGGAGGAGGGGATCGAGCGGTGAGATATCGAGCCAAATCTCACGATATCTCACCGGGGGGGGGGGGGGGAGGTTGAAAAATCCCCAAAATCGCCTCACGTAATTAATGGACGCCCCCTTACCACTTATGCCTGTGTTGTTGGTGAAAAATGTGCAGAATGCATTTTACTGGCGTTGCTTAGGTTTTTTTAGACCTGGTTAAGGAGGGGAGGGGGGAGGGGTCTGAAAGTTATTCTATGGGGGAAGCGTAGCATGAAAAGGTTATGAATAACTGGTCTGGAAAATTTAATTCAGTCCAGATTTCTTTTGATTTTACACGGTTAAAAAAACTGCATTTTTAAAATCCCAATTTGATTTAAATTTTGAGAGAAAATATCTACATTAACCGTAATTGTAGACGAAATATTTAGGAAGTCCCCTTGTTTGATGTCTAGGGAATTTCGCCTTGTTTGTAGACAAAACTAAAGTATTATGTGTGTGTCAATCAAATTGGAAATCATTGTATACCATACGTTTTTCATATTGATAATTATAGCAGCATAATCTATATATATAAAACAAGTTCCGTAACTGACTGACTGACAGACATAGAACGCACAGACCAAACCGCTGGACCTAAAGGGCTGAAATTTTGCGTGGCGATTCTTCTTGTAGTGTAGGGGTGCACTAGGAAAGATTTTTGAAAAATTCTTCTTAGAGTTTTTAAGATTAAATTTTTAATTTGTTTTTGTAACTTTTTTTAAGTTTGCATTAAGAGGAATAATTTGAGGGTTATAAAAATTATACCACCAGAACGATCATGAAAATTCCTTTAAATGAAATACGTTTTCGAATCTTTACCTCCATTTTGTGATTTTTGGGGAATTTTTAAATGTTAATTTTTAGAATTTAATTTATTAAATGCTGATCACATGATATCATTTTCTGGTACTTTAAATTAATTTATCGTCACGTGCATAACAACGAAATAGACAAAAAAAAATATTTTTTCTCTTGCTAATGCGGCAGACGATTGGTCATTATTTTGTCTATAAAAATATCCCTTGCGATTTTTTATAAATACTAGGGGCTTCGCCCCTAGCCTCGCTACGCTCGCTCCTCTGGTGAATCAAGTGAATGAATGACTCAATAGTTTTTTACAGCGATTGAGTCATTCATTTGTTTACAGTTGAAGCTCCCCCCCCCCTCTCGACGAAATGGATGAAGCCCGGCGAAATGGATGAATGGGTGAAAAATTCGATCTTCTTTCAAAGGAAGCGAATGAGAAGATTTTTTTGAAGTATTTCTTTTAAAATTCAATTAAAAATCGAAATTTTAAGATAGAGACTTGAAATGAAGTTTATATGAATGAGAAAGCTTTCATCTTCCAGTTGATATAAATATTTTCTTTGTAACATAATAAGTCTGAGAGCATCGAATTTATATATCTCGAAACGCATAAATTTTTCCAAAAAAAGGGTTTTCAATTTTAATAAAAATATCAGTCTGTTTTAAATTATTTTTAAACGAATGAGGTCTTGTTTGAAGGAGAAATGTCTGTAGTCTTAGATTGTAAAAAAAAAAAGTTCTACGATCCTTTTTTGGAGAGTTATCGTAATCTGAACATGAAAAAGTCAATATTTTCCCACAAAACATAAAATAAAACAAAACTTAAAGTCCGACGAATATGAGACATGTCTTACTTTCTTCCCCACATTGTTCTGCATCGATTGGTATCGGTTTCGACCCCATACCCCCAGCGGTTTCGGAGGAGATAGCGTGACAAGCTTTTGACAGCGGCGGCGGCGGCGGCCATCTCAATGAGAAATTTCTGAAATGAGCATGGCAATGAAGATCGTGTGTTTACAAACAACAGCAGTAACCGAAATGCGTTAAAATATAAATTTAAAGAGTATTATGGTAGTGAGTTGTGTATATAAATAAAAACTTTCCAAACGATTACTGTTTTGGATGCTAATGTTCTGCTAATTTCCAGTAAAAGCTAAAATCATTTGAAAACCACACACCAGTGTTCCACTCACACGCAACACTATAAAACTGAATTACAGTACTCTACGATTATATGGGCATTGAAAATTGTGGTTAGTAGAGGGCAATAGGGACAATCCACGCATTGTCTATAGGCACTTGCTATCTTTGGCTATTATTTGATCCGTAATATCTGCCTCATATGCCGTATGCTTCTAAACGCCATTCCTGAATGAAGAAATCGTGTAGAGGAGGCTTCTGCAACATGTGGACAGAGACAGTTGTTTTGTGACAACTGACTGAAGTGGTGTCATCTTTGGCTATTATTTGATCCGTAATATCTGCCTCATATGCCGTATGCTTCTAAACGCCATTCCTGAATGAAGAAATCGTGTAGAGGAGGCTTCTGCAACATGTGGACAGAGACAGTTGTTTTGTGACAACTGACTGAAGTGGTGTCATCTTTGGCTATTATTTGATCCGTAATATCTGCCTCATATGCCGTATGTTTCTAAACGCCATTCCCATGTTAACCACAGCCTAATTCCTTTAAAATGGAACAAAATGAGTAACTCCAGTTAACCATGCCACTACTGCTACAGGGGCATCAAAATGTGAGAATACAGAGTTTAAATCAGCCAAAACTGCAATTATGGTGTACATATGACACCTAACTTCTCCAAAAATCTTTGCCTTTGTGATGAGACTCATAAGTGATTTTTTTTTTTAAACACTAGGGGCTTCGCCCCTAGCCTCGCTACGCTCGCTCCTCTGGTGAATCAAGTGAATGAATGACTCAATAGTTTTTTACAGCGATTGAGTCATTCATTTGTTTACAGTTGAAGCTCCCCCCCCCTCTCGACGAAATGGATGAAGCCCGGCGAAATGGATGAATGGGTGAAAAATTCGATCTTCTTTCAAAGGAAGCGAATGAGAAGATTTTTTTGAAGTATTTCTTTTAAAATTCAATTAAAAATCGAAATTTTAAGATAGAGACTTGAAATGAAGTTTATATGAATGAGAAAGCTTTCATCTTCCAGTTGATATAAATATTTTCTTTGTAACATAATAAGTCTGAGAGCATCGAATTTATATATCTCGAAACGCATAAATTTTTCCAAAAAAAGGGTTTTCAATTTTAATAAAAATATCAGTCTGTTTTAAATTATTTTAAACGAATGAGGTCTTGTTTGAAGGAGAAATGTCTGTAGTCTTAGATTGTAAAAAAAAAAAAGTTCTACGATCCTTTTTTGGAGAGTTATCGTAATCTGAACATGAAAAAGTCAATATTTTCCCACAAAACATAAAATAAAACAAAACTTAAAGTCCGACGAATATGAGACATGTCTTACTTTCTTCCCCACATTGTTCTGCATCGATTGGTATCGGTTTCGACCCCATACCCCCAGCGGTTTCGGAGGAGATAGCGTGACAAGCTTTTGACAGCGGCGGCGGCGGCGGCCATCTCAATGAGAAATTTCTGAAATGAGCATGGCAATGAAGATCGTGTGTTTACAAACAACAGCAGTAACCGAAATGCGTTAAAATATAAATTTAAAGAGTATTATGGTAGTGAGTTGTGTATATAAATAAAAACTTTCCAAACGATTACTGTTTTGGATGCTAATGTTCTGCTAATTTCCAGTAAAAGCTAAAATCATTTGAAAACCACACACCAGTGTTCCACTCACACGCAACACTATAAAACTGAATTACAGTACTCTACGATTATATGGGCATTGAAAATTGTGGTTAGTAGAGGGCAATAGGGACAATCCACGCATTGTCTATAGGCACTTGCTATCTTTGGCTATTATTTGATCCGTAATATCTGCCTCATATGCCGTATGTTTCTAAACGCCATTCCTGAATGAAGAAATCGTGTAGAGGAGGCTTCTGCAACATGTGGACAGAGACAGTTGTTTTGTGACAACTGACTGAAGTGGTGTCATCTTTGGCTATTATTTGATCCGTAATATCTGCCTCATATGCCGTATGTTTCTAAACGCCATTCCCATGTTAACCACAGCCTAATTCCTTTAAAATGGAACAAAATGAGTAACTCCAGTTAACCATGCCACTACTGCTACAGGGGCATCAAAATGTGAGAATACAGAGTTTAAATCAGCCAAAACTGCAATTATGGTGTACATATGACACCTAACTTCTCCAAAAATCTTTGCCTTTGTGATGAGACTCATAAGTGATTTTTTTTTTAAACACTAGGGGCTTCGCCCCTAGCCTCGCTACGCTCGCTCCTCTGGTGAATCAAGTGAATGAATGACTCAATAGTTTTTTACAGCGATTGAGTCATTCATTTGTTTACAGTTGAAGCTCCCCCCCCCCTCTCGACGAAATGGATGAAGCCCGGCGAAATGGATGAATGGGTGAAAAATTCGATCTTCTTTCAAAGGAAGCGAATGAGAACATTTTTTTGAAGTATTTCTTTAAAATTCAATTAAAAATCGAAATTTTAAGATAGAGACTTGAAATGAAGTTTATATGAATGAGAAAGCTTTCATCTTCCAGTTGATATAAATATTTTCTTTGTAACATAATAAGTCTGAGAGCATCGAATTTATATATCTCGAAACGCATAAATTTTTCCAAAAAGTGGGTTTTCAATTATAATAAAAATATCAGTTTGTTTTAAATTATTTTTAAACAAATGAGGTCTTGTTTGAAGGAGAAATGTCTGTAGTCTTAGATTGTAAAAAGATCAAAATTCTACGATCATTTTTTGCCGAGATATCGTAATCTGAAGTTAAAAAACATAAAATATCGCACAAAACATAAAATAAAAAATTTTCTAGAATAAAATTTAAAATTCGGGCTTCGAGGTGCACCTTCCCATAGTCTGCACTACCCGTGTGCCAAATTTGACGTCTGTAAGTATCACAGATTCTCCTGGGGGTCGCATACACACACACACACACACGCAAACACTCTCTTTTATTAATAAGATATATATATGTTTACAAAAGTATAACACGAAATCAAACTAATGAACAATGGCAAACTTACTATGGCGCTACGCTGCTCAACCGTAAGCTGCAATATTTTAAATAAAAACATTATTAAACCTGACAACACCAGCACAATTCATCAACCTGAAAGATGAAGAATATAAATGACCGGGGGGAGTTGTGACCCCCAACACTCCGGTTAAACATGTTTTTACCTAGGCAACACTCCCGGAAGTCATTCTTCATCTGCAACCTGACGTAAAGTCAAAACAAAACAAGGAGCGATGAAATAAAAAATAAAGGAACTGGAATAAAGTACATTAAAAACCTGTGTTAAATTACATCATCAGTACTAAACTATTTCAAAACAATTAGTCAATTCACTAAAACATTTCAGCAACCCCATATATTCTCTACACCTATAAACAATGCATCATATAATAATGTTTAAAAATATTTAGACTTATCACTAAATTATAACTGTATCCACATATAACCACTTAAAATAAGCCCCTCCTAAGTAACGAAATATCTACATACAATACTCTAAACATTATCAAATATATACATTTAGAACTATAATTATAACTAAAATAGCAAGGACACATACCTAGCGCAACTCGACATTATAGACAGTAAAAGACCAACAGGTGCGAAACGTAACTTGCCAACTAATCATTTTATTACTTCAATTACTGAAATATCGATTAAGACATTCTTTCCTATCGATCGAATGGAATTCACACATGGTCTTTAATAAAAATCCCAAAGGAAAACCCATTTCTACAGCAATGTTTGCAAATGATTTTATACCTGATTGTATTTCCAATTTGTTACTGTTTAGACGTTTAATACGTAGCATGTAGTTAATGATTAGGTTGCGCTTTACATTTCTATGTAAACAAGTATTCCAAGGCATTACGCGTTGTGTAGTAAATGGATAATAGTCCCTTTTATCATGCATTTTGTATTTCACTAGACTACTCCCTTCATCAACACTTAAGCTCAAATCCAGAAATATAACTCGATCATCCGGTGTTTTATCAGATTCTAAAAGGCTAAGATTTTTTGGATAAAACCCCAGATCTATGACCTGCTCTTTGTACTTAGTGCAAATTAAAACATCATCCACATATCTGAAATATATTAGCTCACTCAATAAGGCGGTCCCCATTTCATAATGGTGGAGGTAAATGTCTGCCAAAATTGAGGAACATCCTCTCCCCATTGGGATACCATGTATTTGGCGGAAGAAATGTGTGCCGTCATATAAATATGTCTCTTTAAGTACCATCTGTACTAGAGTCTCATAACGATGATATGTTATGTACGTTTTAAGGTCATATTTTTCATAAAGATTTTTAGTAATTTCAAATAAATCGTTTATATTAATAGTGTTGAATAAATCTGCGAAGTCAAAACTCTTTATATAATTAATACCACTTTCATTGTTTAACTTATCAATTACCTCATAACTATTCCTGATCATATAACCTCCCTCCTTAATTAGTTCCTTATATACGACTTTAAGAATAGCCAATAAGCGATCATTTGCATATGTTAAATACAATTTATAACCCACAGTTATTGGTCTAAACTTTATCGGATTTTTATGGAATTTAGGAACTAAGACTAAATAAGGGTATTTAATGTTCGTGATTTTAAATCCAATTTTACGATATAACGCCCTTATACGATTATTTTTCTCATTCAATGATGAAAGATCCATTTTATAAATTGATTGGTTTTTGTATATATTTTCTAGATATTCACAATAATATTTTTTACATACGAAAGCATAACTTGACGCAACCTTATCCACGTATGTGATTACAAACTGGTCTTTTAAATCACTTATTGCAGTTTTAAATTTACCTAACAATCCGCTATTTTGTACTTTTTGTAATTCAGGCCTATAACAATGAGATATTGCATTATTAACTTTGAAACGCCATTCATCAAAAGCAGTTAATGGACAGCTATATTTAACAGCCATTCTATATATAAATTCATCAAGTTCCTTTTTAACGCTTTCCAATACAAAATAGTACTTTTCAATACGATATTTAGTACCGCAGAGTAGTAAATTTTTTAAAGCAATATTTTTAACGATATCAAGATCTCCTGTTATGTTATGTTTGTGATGTATATCGTAATACTTATCATTTTCCGAACAGATGCACCGTTTATAATCTACCGACGACAAATTCTTAGAAACTTCATTATAGTTAAAAACATTTCGTCCAACAGGTAAATTGTACTTAAAACTCACGCTAATTTTTGTACCGTTTATTGGAAAATTAAAGTCCTTATCATTAAAAATTTTATTAAATGGAATATCGTTAAATACTTTATTTGAATACGTAATATTACAATAGTTTAATTTATCCACGTTAGATGTTTCTTTGTCAGTTAATTCAATATTATAAAAGCGACATCTTGATTTTATCAAATCTAAGAAAGTAAGAGGAATAATTGAATCCCTTTCAAATAACGACGTAAATTCCTTATTACGGCAATATAGCCAAAGTTTCAGTAGCCATTTCTTTCTGGTACCATAAATTAAGTTTTTTATCCATTTGTATGGAATAATATTACATTCTTTAATTACTCTGCTGAAATCCATTAAATCATTTAAATAATTATTCCAATTATAGCTTTTCTTTCGTCCACCTCTTTGTTTACGTTTAGTTACTTTATTGTTAGTACCATAAGTATCCCTAATACTAGGAGTATAGCAATCAGAAATTGTATCGTAACTGGTAACATGATCATAAATTCTTGTATTTAAGCCATACGGATATACGGTGTTGAATTGAGCTATGTGGTGGTTTTCCCACCAAAGTCTCATAGACAGACTACGCACTATGTCTATTATAGATACCTTTATATTTTCCACTCCATGTTTACCAAAATGTTCAATTTCGTGAGATACAGATTTATCCTTAATATTATAAATCTGACTTCTATGTAGATTTAGACGTTTATTTAATGTATTTTTAGTCTGTCCAATATACTTTAATTTACAAACAGTACATTCGATAATATATATGCAATTATATGACTTGCAAAATTCCTTGAATTTTTTATTTTTAACGATCTGATGTGGATCAGCTTGTGGGCATAGCTTGCATCTATTATTCTGGCATTTTTGATATTTAAATCTATACATTTTTGGATAATAACTAACAAAGTACTCATCGCCACTATCTGGATGTTTCTTATTGTTGTTGTACATTGGAAGAGTTGTCACTTGCTTAAAAGACACAATTTTTTTGTTTATCATACCCTTAGTATATGTGTGGGAGAAATAATTCGTAATTAAATTAGGGTTACTTGTTATTGTTTATAGTTGTAGAGAATATATGGGGTTGCTGAAATGTTTTAGTGAATTGACTAATTGTTTTGAAATAGTTTAGTACTGATGATGTAATTTAACACAGGTTTTTAATGTACGTTATTCCAGTTCCTTTATTTTTTATTTCATAGCTCCTTGTTTTGTTTTGACTTTACGTCAGGTTGCAGATGAAGAATGACTTCCGGGAGTGTTGCCTAGGTAAAAACATGTTTAACCGGAGTGTTGGGGGTCAGAACTCCCCCCGGTCATTTATATTCTTCATCTTTCAGGTTGATGAATTGTGCTGGTGTTGTCAGGTTTAATAATGTTTTTATTTAAAATATATATATATATATATATATATATATATATATATATATATATATATATTACATAATAATAATAAAAATTTTTAATTTTATAATAACGAATTTAACGTTTTATTTTTATGGGGTTTTCTAAAGATGATTCATAAAGATTTACCAAATGGTCTTATTAAAAATCTTGCCGATTACGACCCTGCTGACCCAGCTAACAAGAAAAAGCCCTGTGCCATTTTTGTTCGTAACTTTTAATTGTTTGTCCTGTTCTTTGTTCGCTCAATCTCTTTTTTTCCCCATGTTTTATCTTTACTTGTACTGTCGAAGCTTTTTGTTTTCCCCACTTTCTATTTCCCTTCCTACTTTCGTTCTTTACTGATCACTGAAGTTTTATGGGGCGTCCATTAATTACGTGAGGCGATTTTTCGACCCCTCCCCCCCCCTTTGGTGAGATATCGTGAGAATTGGCTCGAAACCCTCCCCCCCCCCCCGCCCCTAATCTCACGTGAGATTTTTCATAATGCGTATTTTTAGTGTAAATACGTTAATCTGTGCTTGATTGCGTTGGATTTGATTTTTTTTAAAATCATAATTTGCTTAATTATTTTTATATAAGACTAGTTAAGACTAGTATTTAAGACTACTAAGAACGTAGTCTAGAATCACAGTGAGAAAATCGAACAATGAAATACTTAAATAGGAGCTACTAAAATTCGAAAAAGAATATTCATTCTAATTCAGTCCACGTGGTCTCATGTGTGGTCTCAAGAGTAACTACTGGAACTATTGTGTAGGATTTAGCCATATTTTAGTGTAGAAGCATGTTTTACTTAATATAACCCAGTTTTCTAGCAATTTTACACTGTTTCTTGCGGAAAAAAAAAATTACGTGATATTTGCCGAGACCCCCCCTTTCCCTCACGTGAGACTGGGTGAGATTCGGCTCGACTCCCCCCCCCCCCTAAAAGCCTCACGTAATTAATGGACGTCCCCTTATGCATTGCTATATCATTCTACAGTGGAGGGCCCGGCCCATGTACTGTAGTTACCACTACTCTTCCTGAAGCTTCTATTATACGTTCTTTTGTTACAGGTTTTCAAGATCTGGTACCAATAAACTATTTTCCCAGGTACACGGTGTATTTTCTTTGATGGGTTTTCTTTAAACGGAGTTTTCTGGGTTGTATCTAATGTGTAAAATCAGAATTGGACGTAGTTGTTCTCCGTTTGCTTTGCTGCTAGGCGAAGTGGAAAATACGAAACTAGCTGAAATGTGAACTAAGTGTCAGAATTATAAGAATAAACAGGAGTACGTCAGAAGTATAAGAAGATTAATGATTCTGAGCTTAATACTAAATTAGCATGGTCAACAAGCTAGATAAGGAAAACCAAACCAAAAGTAAGCTTCAGAACCCATAAATACTTTCAAAAGACAACAGATTATCGATATGGTATACTGATTTCAGGGGAGTCATCACCTGAGGCGAAAAGGATGTCTGACTCCAAAATAAAACACAGCCATCACTTATCCTGGTAAATGTTTATTCGTTATCCAATCGTCCATTAAACGGACACCATGTAAGAAATGCGACATCGATTTATTGAAGCCGATGTTTTTTAGCATCGATGTTTTGTGCGCGATGTTTTACGATGTCTCGATGTTTTTTTTAATGAAAAAGTACCATAATAAAAAGAATTTACCACGTAGCATAATTTTCCCACTCAGTAAATGTAAGTCTGAATTCTGAAAAGGACGAATACAAAAGGGTGAACGATACCTTAGCAAACAGACAAATGGCAATCAACAACCAATGAACCAATCAGAGCGCTTGGAATATTCCTGACACTCCAGAACCTTCCATGGGGTTTTATTTTTACAAATAGCATGAAGCTACAGAAGGAGGAGCAGCTCAGTGTTAAAAATGTGTCTCCCTTTTTGTCGCCGCCACTAGAGGGCGCTCGCGTGCACTAGCGGGCGGATTAAACACTGACAACCATACGCTTTAATATGGATTTTTCGTATTTTTCCTAGCGAAAACAAGTTGTTTTATTTTAGTGCGTATTTAATATGAATTTATTTCTTCAATTTAACAATTTTTTATTTTCATTCAAAATCTTTATTTCAAGTGTTTTTTTGCTACAATTCAATAAAATTCTTAAAGGAAATGAGTAAATAAACTTTTTCAGAATAATTGTGTATTGGTTTCAGAATAAATTAGTTCAGAATTTTGTAATAATTTAATAATTAAGGAAATGAAATTGCAGAAAAGAATTGTGAAGAAAGTTTTTTATCATTGTTCATAATCTCTTATGGAAAAAAAATGTGAGAAATAATACTGATTAACCAAAACACACACACACACATAGTAGAAAAGCAACATTTTCTATCAATCACAAATAAATTCTTATCAGGACTAATAAAATAGGAAGTCAATTCAGTATTTAATCAGACAATACTTTAAAATATCTTCCTTTGGAAAAAAAAATCAGTCAAAGCATCTCAGATTACACTTTTTAAAACCGGAGGTATAATCCTCAAGTTGGTAAATTACTGAATACAAATTTTTTCAGCGAATTAAAAAGAAAAAAACAAATAACTTTGACAAGGACAAATCGGCTATATTTTTTAATTTTCACAAAGTACGCATTTTATTGCATAAGCAGATTTTGTACGCAGATTTTGCACGCAGATTTTGCATAAGCATTTATAGTAGCAACATTGCTTATCATACAATGAAAACTTATTTACTTAAGGGGTGTGGTCACTTTTACGTACCTTTAAAAGTATCATTTTTAGACCTATGTTCGATTTTATGTACTACTCATCATTTAAGCTTGATTTATATGAAATTTTTTGAGTAACTGCCTATAATATTGTTTATTATAGATGCAATTTTTCAAGGTAATTAATAAAAATGACTTTTTATGCATAAAAAGTGAATTTTTTTTTAAAATCGAGCATTTTGCAGTCAACTAATGTGCGCATTCTGTCAAAATAAATTATTAAGGTACATTAATAATTTTTTACTATATGTGATTACAATACTTCAGGCAACAATATCCAGCAACATTATTCTAAAATATATTAAAAGCTTTTAGTACGTGCTATTTTTAATTAGAAATTTCAAAAATGACTGGTAAAAGCTTATAAAAAATTCTTTAAAAATTAAAATATATTAAGGTTCAAAAATTTTGGTAGATTTTGTTGTCTAAAGTGTTGTAATCACATATAGTAAGCAATTATTAATGTAACTTAATAATTTATTTTGATAGAATGCGCACAGTAGTTGACTGCAAAATGCTCGATTTAAAAAAAATATTCACTTTTTATGCATAAAAAATCATTTTATTTTTTTATTAATTACCTTGAAATATTGCATATATTATAAGCAGTATTATAGGCAGTTACTCAAAAAATTTTTTGTAAATCAAGCAAAAATCATGAGTAGTACATACAATCCAGCATAGGGCCAAAAATGATACTTTTAAAGGTACTTAAAAGTGACCACTCCCCTTAAGGGGAGTGGTCACTTTTACGTTCTTTAACTAACTTACGTAATTTAACTAACTTAATAGTGATTAAATTCAATATTATGGTTCCAGCATTGTCAGGAATTACCTTCAAGTTGGTAAATTATCGATTACAAATATTTTCAGCAAATTAAAAAGAAAAAACCCCAAATAACATTGATATGGACAAATCAGCTATATTTTCGCTTTTTCACAAAGTATGGGTTTCATTGTAATCACAGTAAAAAGATAGGAAAATATTAATTTTTTTTAAAATTATACTCAACAGATTTTGCGTAAGCATTTATAGTAACAACATTCTTTATCATACAATGAAAACTTATTTACTTATCAACTAACTTAATAGTGATAAAATTCAATATTAAGAAAAGTTAACTGGAAATATTTTATTTCTGTGCACAATTTAAAAAAAAAAATGATGGCTTTAGTTAAGACGTGTAGCTCAATTTGCCATAACCACAAAATATACTGAATAGAAGAAAAGTATTTCATAATTATAAAGAACTGAAATTAACAACATACACTATTAATACATTATTATAAAATGTATTAATAGTGTATGTTGAAATGTAGTAGATGATTGAAAGTATGTATTGGATGATTGAAAAATAAAACACGCTTATTTCCAGCAGAACTTAAGATGTCTTAACTTTGCGTTCACTTAAAACACAGGAGCTGTACTTTTGTCTCATTATTATACATCTTATATTAACACAAAACAATAATAATGTTCTTTCCTTAGGAGCAGCAAATATACTAGGATTTCTCTGTCCAGTTTCTTTATTTCTTTTTAAGGCTGATCTATAGCCAGTAGAACAACCCGGAGCAAAACACGTGTTTGGCATATTTCTGCACACAGAATAAATTTTAACATTTATAAAACAACTTTCACCACCACGCCGTATAACTCAATGTAAAATAGTCACTTCGTTTGCATGTCGCGCCCTCTACCGGTGAGCGACAACAATCGGTTCATTTTTCGAAAAATTCCCCATTGAAGCTTACGCTAATTCTGTAGCTTCATGACAAATAGTATATACACGAGAGCAGCCCTTTAAGTTTTTGTTTTAATCTGGTTTTATATAAGTTGACGTTAATATTATTCGCAAGATGCTTCCCAGAAGTACCGCTTGGAAATATTTTTGCAAAATCTCTGACAAATTGGCGAAATGCAATATTTGTGGCAATATTGCATTTCACCAAGTCCCTCAAAGCTTCTGGCAATACCATGAATTTATCTGGACATTTGAAGGCAAAACATGGCGATATTTACATCAAGAATTTTGAGTCATCAATGTAGCCCAAGGCAAAAGCAACCAAGTTTTTGTCATTTGTGCTAGCCCAATCAGAGAGTAAAATTAAATCATCCCCCCCCCCCCCACCACGACTAACCGAAGTAAAATACACAATTGGACAAAAAAATTAGCGCACCAAGAAATAATTGCGGGATCGTAACGAAACTTGCAATGAAAGTACATGTCGGGGAGATATGCAAATGATTAGAACTGCAGCGTGATTGCGCATTAAGTATAGCCGGTAGAGGGCGTTGAACATCGTACTCTGGGGAGTATAAAACAGGTAACCAAATCTTGTTTGAGTGTGCTGAATCATTTACAAAGGAAGAGCTGAGATAGACATGCCATTACGCCGTGTTCGAAGACAATATAAGCAGATGTCGCAGTTTGATATTGGGAGAATCGTCGGGATGATGGAAGCTGGGTGGTCAGCTAGGCGAGTAGCTCGTCAATTAGGCCGCTCTGATTGTGTTGTGAGGAGGTGTTGGGACCAGTGGACCCGAGAGATGTCATGTACACGAAGACCAGGCTCAGGACGAACTCGACAGACCAGTCGTCGAGAAGACCGCCACATCGTAAGAAATGCACGCGTACAGCCAACTGCTTCATCGGCCGCCATCCAGGCACAGGTAGCACCTTCACTAAGGGCCTCTGTGTCTTCTCGAACCATACGAAGGCGCCTGGCTGAAGGACAGTTGGTATCGCGGCGCCCATTACGTGTGCTGCCCTGGACGCCCACCCATCGACGCCTCCGTTTGGAGTTTTGCCGCGCACGAGGAAACTGGACTGCAGCGGAATGGAACCAGGTCGTCTTTAGCGACGAATCCAGATTCAATCTCGGCAGTGATGACAATCGTGTTCGTGTGTGGAGAGCCCGTGGTGAACGCTTCAATCCTGCCTTTGCTGTACAGCGACACATCGCTCCCACAGCTGGTGTGATGGTATGGGGTGCCATTGCCTACAATACACGGTCACCCCTAGTATTGTTCCGTGGCACCATGACAGCCCAGCGGTATGTTCATGAAATCCTGCAACCACATGTGTTGCCACTCATGCAACGGCTCCCAGGAGCCATTTTTCAACAAGACAATGCTCGGCCTCATAAGGTAAGGGTGTCACAAGACTGTCTCCGCACTGTTACTACCCTTCCTTGGCCTGCCCGATCCCCAGATTTGTCTCCAATCGAGCATATCTGGGATCATTTGGGACGACGAGTTGGGCATCCCACGAGTTTGAACGAACTAGAGGCAAGGTTACAGCAAATATGGAACGAAATGTCTCAAGACATCATACAGAACTTGTATGACTCAATGCCCGATCGTATCGCATCGTGCATTCGCGCTAGAGGGGGTCCAACGGAGTATTAACTCCTCCGTTCTTTTGCCTTTTTCTCTGAAATAAATTATCCTTTTTCTTTGATTTTCTTATCATTTACTTATATCAAAGTAGTCATTACGTATGTAAAATTTCGTTTCATTTTGACGACTCCTTCTTGGTGCGCTATTTGTTTTGTCCATGAGTGTACATCAGAAAGGGTTAACGTTAGAGATTACTAAGCCAGTTTTAAAAAAATGGATGTTTTTAAACATCGATGTTTAAAGACATCGATGGTTTTTGGGCGATGTTTCATTAGCATCGATGTTTTAATATTGAATATCGATGTTTCAAAACATCGATGTTTTGT
>OU015503.1:111088037-111093037 GCA_907164885.2 Dolomedes plantarius
AAATGCAAAAATAATACAGACAATTTTATGTTCCAATATGAAAATTTTCCCCGATTCGTCATTCCTTTCTTTATGAACAACCCCAAACAAAAACCATTTATTATACATCAATTATTGTACGTCATTTCATTAACAATAGCATCTAAAACATTTTATGAAAATTTTATTAAATTATATGCAGTAATATGTAAGATATCATGATAACGGTAAAGATTTGTGCTAAAAAACATAATTCTGAGAAATAACGTTTCTAAAGTTGTTTGTCACATCAATTTTGTAGCAGACGATTTTTTTAAAAATAGCTAAAACTCTGTTTCTAATTGATGTAGAGTGAAAATCAAAACTGTTTTGAAAAGAGAAAAGATTGAATTACACGATTCTTGCGAAAAATAAATTTGACCAAAATAGTTTTAAAAAATGACATTTTTAAGGTAGGCAACCTTAATTCCCATTGCAGGGTGAGTTAGTGCATGGAGCGAAGTGGGGTGTGAGGTACATCGTTCCCCAAGGTCGATTGACTTGAAAACAGTTCAAAACATTTAGAATAACCGACTCTAAGTGGTTTGGGATGCTGTGATATTTGCCCCAAAACTATTAAAAAATCCCTTCAGTCTTCTCTTATAAACATCACAAAACATATGTGATAAGAACACATAATATAAAATTCGAAAACAAAATGTTGCATGGATTGAAGATCGTTAATACAAGATGAGGGGAACAAAGACGAGTCAGAAATTTAACTTTTTTAATAAAAAAAAGTTTTAAAAGCTGATGACAATACAACCAGTTATAAGAAAATTTCAAGGTAAGTTTAATTTATTGTCATTTGATTGAACAGTAAGTGTTCGATCGAATCTGTGACTGCATTTTTTTTTTTATCCTAACGCGTATTATGCAGTTTAAAATTAATTTATACAACATTATTTTCATGAAATGGCCACCAAGGTCTGCATTAGACCCTAAGATGCGAGTGAATTAATCATTTAACTGAAATTTATTTTTAAAAGACTTGAGAGTACTTTGATGTGAGATGTCTCCCCTTCAAACTACGTTTGGTTTTCAAAAGAAAAAAGAAATGAAATTTAAACGTTATAATTTTGTTAAATGAAGAGCGAATCGTCTCAGAAAAAATTATTCAGCTAAAATGCAGGTGTTGAAAGTAGCTATTTATCATTTTTGTTGACGTCATAGATTTTATTTTATGTCATTGCTTTTTCCTTTTTATATGAATGGCAACAGAAAGTTGTTATAACGCGCGAAGATTTTTACTTCTGCTTTTCTGTTATGACGTTCCACAAACGATGTTTTTAGATACTGTCCGACCACGGAAGCAAGGTCCCTGGAAGCTGTTACGCATGCGCGAGAAAAGTTAGTCTACTTAGAAAATAGGGGAAAACGTTATATTTTCGGATGTGTTTGTTTATGAAATACGGAATGTATTCCAGACTGCTTTTTTGTCCGCAATATTAAAGTTATTTTTTAAAACTTTATTTTTGATCGAATATGTGAATAATAATTCTAAAATAATAAAAAGAAAGAAGCAAATCTATTTAAAAAAAAGGAGTTTTATAGGAGTGGATATTTTCGGATTACATCACAATCAAAATTATCTAAAGCTACGTTTTCGGTGATTCTTTTTTTTTTCTGACGTTTCCTCGGAGATTCAAATTTTGGAGTTTCTTCACCCTTTGCTTCTCTGCGTATTCTTTTTACACTGGACATTGATATCCCGGTCATTTCACTAGTTCTCTTTAGGGATTGCGAAAGTGGAACAATAACATTTCCGTCTAGTGCTTCTTTATCACACAATTTAATTACATTGTGTATTATACGTTTACAATCACTACGGAACGGCTTATTCCGAGCAATTGTGTTGGGTAAAGGATCCATTAATTTTAATATAATAATCAAAATAACAGACGAGGAAAAAGCAAGCGCAGTTAGTAACCGATTCTAAAGAATGTCGAGAGAATACAAGACTTTTCCCCCCTCCTTCCTCAGCAGCCTTACCTACAGCGTGAATAGAATCGTCTTGGCATTATGCCAACCGTGGTTCTTCGTACTGTGGTCGGACAGTACTGTAAATAGATAAAGGGTGCACACTACCTTTAAGACTAAAAAAAAAAAAAAAAAAAAAAAAAACCACCGATTTTTGGTGTTTTCTATATTCTGTGGGACATTTCTGACCAATATGCAAAAAACCACCATAAAAAATTTGCATTATTTCTCGAGTTATGAGAGTTTATGTAAAGCTCACTCTATTGCCATGGCCATGTATATTCCAACTTTAACTTCAGTTTTCTCAAATATGTAAATTTTTGGATTACGCGCACTGTTACTCCCAAACTATGTGTGCTAGACACACAAAATTTTTATCAGATTTGTATTTTAAGCTTCTTTACATACTAAAACCAAAAAAAAATAAAAATAAATTTGTTAAAAAAAATTTTACACTTGACAATGTTTTAAAAAAAATTGCTGAATTTTAATTTTTTAAAAAAATTATGTAAATTTTTCAATTTAAACAATATTTTTTGTATATTTTTTGGTTTTACATTAAACTTGAGTATATTATTAATTTAATTTGACCATAAAATAGTTTCTGTATGCATATTTCTTAATTTTATGATGGGCGAAACATCCAATCATTTTTTTCCCTTTTTAGCAATGTGTACATTTAAAAATAAAATCTAAAAACTATTTATGAATTAACAAGTTCTATTTTTATATAAAATATAACTGAAGAATTGTAATTTTGATATAAAACAAAAAAATTATATATATATTTATATATATATATATATATATATTAATACTAGCTGAAAACCCGCACTTCGCTACGGAGTACATTCAAAGTAAATACAACGGTCTATGTATGCAATTAATGCCAATATATATATATATATATATATATATATATATATATATATATATATATATATATATATATATATATATATATATATATACATATATATATATATGTATATATATATAATAAATACGACGATCAATGTATATAATGATGTAAAAAATATATGTATAATTATAAAAAAATCGTAAGGGATATTTTTATAGACAAAATAATGTAGAAGAAAATATTCAAATTAAATCTAATATAAAGAATACTAAAGAATATAGTACAGTTAATATAGTACAGTTTGTAGAACATTTCTTTTACTGTATTTTAATATTTTTTTGGATAATGTCCAATTGTCTGCCGCATTATCAGGAAAAAAAATTTTTTTTGTCTATTTAGTTTTTAGGCACGTGGTGATAAATTTATTTACAGTACAAGAAAAAGAAGTCACATGATCAGCATTTAATAAATTAAATTCTAAAAATTAATCCTTAAAAATTCACTAAAAATCAGAAAATGGAGGTAAATATTCCAAAAAGATTTCATTTTAAAGGAATTTTTAGGATCTTTCTCTTGGTATAAATTTTATAACCCTCAAATTATTATTTTAAATGCGAACTTAAAAAAAGTTCCAAAAGCAGCTTAAAAATTTAATTAAAAAAAATCTAAGAAGAATTTTTCAAAAATCTTTCTTAGTGCACCCCTACACTATAAGAAGAATCGCCATGCAAAATTTCAGCCCTTTAGGTCCAACGGTTTGGTCTGTGCGTTGTATGTCAGTTAGTCAGTCAGTGAGTCAGTTACGGAACTGTTTTATATATATAGACTAGCTGAAAACCCGCGCTTCGCTACGGAGTACATTCAAATTAAATACAACGGTAAATGTATGCAAGTAATGCCAAAAAAATAAATATATATATTTATAATAAATGAGACGATCAATATATACAATTGATATAAAAAAATATTTATATATATATATTTATAAAAAAATCATAAGGAATATTTATTTTTTTTGGATAATATCCAATCGTCTGCTGCATTAGAAAGAAAAAATGGTTTTTTTTTTTTGTCTATTTAGTTGTTACGCACGTGACGATAAATTTATTGAAAGTACCAGGAAAAGAAATCACGTGATCAGCATTTAATAAATTAAATTCTAAAAATTAATCTTTAAAAATCCACCAAAAATCAGGAAATGGAGGTAAAAATTCGAAAAAAATTTTATTTTGAAGGAATTTTTATGATCTTTCTCGTGATGTAAATTTTATAACCCTCAATGTATTATTTTAAATGCAAAAGTAAAAAAAGTTTAAAAAATAGCTTAAAAATTTAATTAAAAAAAAACTAAGAAGAATTTTTGAAAAATCTTTCTTGGTGCACCCCTACACTATTAGAAGAATCGCCATGCAAAATTTCAGCCCTTTAAATCCTGCGGTTTGGTCTGTGCGTTGTATGTCAGTCAGTGAATGAATGAGTCAGTTTTATACGGAACTGTTTTATATACAGTCGAACCCCGGTATAGCGAACCTGGTATATAACGAACTCCCGGATATAACGAAGAAAAATTTTGGTCCCGCCGTTTTCCTATTGTATTTAATGCTAATTTATCCTTTTATAGCGAACCTCCGAAATCTTAAGAATCAGCTATAACGAACATTTTTTTCAGTCGACAACTGAATGTTTTTTAATTTTCAAACTTATTAGGAATGTTGAAGATACAACGAATGTTGAGAAAGCAAAGAATGTTGAAGAACAAGATGATGAAGATTTACTTATCACGATATGGATAGAAAAGCACAAAATTTCATCATTCTCAGATTGTGGCGTGCAATTGTTCGAAACATGTGATAATGAAGTCATTACATGTGAAAATCCGACTGATGAAGATATGGTGGAAGAAATTTAGATGAATCATTCTGAAATCGAAGATTCTGCATCTGATGCTGATGAAGAGGAGCACATAAAGGACGAAATCTCCACCATCTCAGATGCTACAGCAGCGATGAGTGTAATTAGTAAGTTTTTGTCAACACAAACATCGGAAGAAAGAGTGTTGGAGTCATTTGAAGTATTGGACAAAGAAATTCATAAAATGTTTTTGAAATCGGCATCACGTCAGCAGAAGATTACCGATTAT
>OU015503.1:111098037-111105537 GCA_907164885.2 Dolomedes plantarius
AGACGTTTAAAAGCTGTTGTGGATGCTAAAGGATATCCTACTAAATATTAATTTAACGAAAAATCAGAATATTTACTAATATGTAGAGATTTTTTACAAGTGTACGATGACTTTTGTGAGATAAAGGTTTTGTTACTTTTGGATTATTGGTTTCTTAAAAATAAAGTTTTACTATGTTTTCAAAATATTTCATGTAGTTTTGTTAAGAATAGATTATAGATCTTATTATTAAATACCCATTCTGAAATATTCAATTTAATCAATGGATAGACCCCTATTCCATTGAAAATCGTAAGTGTACGAACACTTTTGGGAACCACTGTATATAGTTCAATTTTTTATTCTGTGATAAAAAAATAATTTGAAGACTAAATTGGATGTTGCCTTTTTTCGTGCAAGTTCATTAGTCACACAAAAATTGTAATAATAATTAAGATAGGATATTATAAATTTTATATGTCGTCAGAAAAATGTCCCATCTGCAATAATACATTCTACCGTGTTTATTCGAATTTATATTTTCAGAGGAATTTTAAAAAACGATGAATATTATTTTATCAATTTCCTCCAATATTTTTTTGGTTTTATGGACTTAACAAATTTGGCAAGCGAGCAGGCTCATATGCATAAAAGGACTCAAAATTGTCACTGCATCTCTGTT
This sequence comes from Dolomedes plantarius, assembly GCA_907164885.2. Taxonomy (NCBI): domain Eukaryota; kingdom Metazoa; phylum Arthropoda; class Arachnida; order Araneae; family Dolomedidae; genus Dolomedes; species Dolomedes plantarius. Next base: position 111,098,699 of record OU015503.1, read on the forward strand.
CGCTCGTTGATTTCAAATAAGGAATCATTTTCGGAGTGCCTAACCTGCGTTGTAACTCCAGTACTGAAGTTGAATGTTATCCAGGTAGGTGCTCTTTAAATTTAGTTATGTATTAGCGGTACACTCTGCTTTATTATATATATATATATAATAGCCCTTGTCTCTGTATAACACTTCCGGGCTGTACTCATCTTTCAGTTGAAGCCCTCAGTAAACAAAATGCCGGTTAGGCTTAATTTCAATTTCAGATGTGGATCAGAATTTTTCTTACCTAAAAACTAATATCTTCTCCATCAAATCACGTTTGTTCAGCCTATTTTTCTATAAAACATTCAGAACTAAAAAAAATTGGATGTTTTTAGCTGTATATTTAACAGTTTTTAAAAATCTGATTACTTTTGCGATGAATTCTGAAAGTAAACAAACTTGAATGTGAATGAATCAAGTAGCTCAAGTATTCATATTGCGTAGTGAGCTGTAAAAAACTGGATGGCAGTCTACTACTCCAATCGCATGAAAAACTAAATAAAAAAATAATGAAAGGGTTTGCTTTTACAAGGTGTGGATTAAATGCAATATTGTTAGATAATTCGGGATATTTTTAACTTTCATATACTTTTTCCATTATGACGTCATTATTAGTATTATGACGTCAAAATGACGGGCTGGATGGCAGTCTACAACTCCAATCGCATGAAAAACTAAATAAATAAAAATTAATGAAAGGGTTTGCTTTTACAAGGTGTGGATTAAATGCAATATTGTTAGATAATTCGGGATATTTTTTAACTTTCATATACTTTTTTCCATTATGACGTCATTATTAGTATTATGGCGTCAAAATGACGGGTTACCTTCTAGTCTATTTAATAATAGTGAATATGCGTGGCAAAATTAGTTTAAATGCGAAACACAGTTTTTTTTATTCTTCATAATTTAACAAACAATTTATAGTGTTTAAAAGATTTGGTATTTATATGAACCTTATAAAAATATTACAAAAAATGTATTTTATATATATATATATATATAGTAAATAAAAACTAGAGAAATTAAAATAATAAATAACTCTTAGTCATAATAAATGTCTAAGTTAACTTAGGTTATTATGTCCTATAAAACAGTAACCTAGTAAGTCTTCTAAAGTGATTCCATTGGCTCCATGGTTGCAGTGTTTATGACGTCAGTCTACTTTCCGTCTACTAAACTTAACTTTCACTTTGTCTGGCGCCGAGTTTGGTGATCTATGATAAAGACACTGTTCATTCCATCTTCTGTTTCATATTGGATTGTACGGTGTCTGAGTATGTTTATTGTATAGATCATACTTATCTGAAACAATCCATTTGTTTTTAGACAGTATTAACACCGCTGAAGATGAGATATTGTCTAAAATCTCTTTCAATCTTATCTTTTCATGTTTTTGGTTCCTGGCTGTAGTAGCTTTAGTGCTCATACTGGTTTTTCTCTTTCAACTTTATCTTATATATATATATATATATATATATATATATATGTGTGTATTTATTTATTGTTATTATTATTATTATCGTTATTTAAAATTATTATTCCAATTTTTATTTAATTATATATATATATATATATATATACACTCATGGACAAAAAAATTAGCGCACCAAGAAATAATTGCGGGATGGTAACGAAACTTGCAATGAAGGTACATGTCGGGGATATATGTAAATGATTAGAAATGTAACGTGATTTCGCATTACGTATAGCCGGTAGAGGGCGTTGAACATCGTACTCTGTGGAGTATAAAACAGGTAACCAAAGCTTGTTTGAGTGTGCTGAATCATTTACAAAGGAAGAGCTGAGATAGACATGCCATTACGCCGTGTTCGAAGATAATATAAGCAGTTGTCGCAATTTGAGAGGGGGAGAATCGTCGGGATGACGGAAGCTGGGTCGTCAGCTAGGCGAGTAGCTCGTCAATTAGGCCGCTCTGATTGTGTTGTGAGGAGGTGTTGGGACCAGTGAACCCGAGAGATGTCATGTACACGAAGACCAGGCTCAGGACGCCCTCGACAGACCAGTCGTCGAGAAGACCGCCACATCGTAAGAAATGCACGCTTACAGCCAACTGCTTCATCGGCCGCCATCCAGGCACAGGTAGCACTTTCACTAGGGGCCTCTGTGTCTTCTCGAACCATACGAAGGCACCTGGCTTAAGGACAGTTGGTATCGCGGCGCCCATTACGTGTGCTGCCCTTGACGCCCACCCATCGACGCCTCCGTTTGGAGTTTTGCCGCGCACGAGGAAACTGGACTGCAGCGGAATGGAACCAGATCGTCTTTAGCGACGAATCCAAATTCAATCTCGGCAGTGATGACAATCGTGTTCGTGTGTGGAGAGCCCGTGGTGAACGCTTCAATCCTGCCTTTGCTGTACAGCAACACATCGCTCCCACAGCTGGTGTGATGGTATGGGGTGCCATTGCCTACAATACACTGTCACCCCTAGTATTGTTCCGTGGCACCATGACAGCCTAGCGGTATGTTCATGAAATCCTGCAACCACACGTGTTGCCACTCATACAACGGCTCCCAGGAGCCATTTTTCAACAAGACAATGCTCGGCCTCATACGGCAAGGGTGTCACAAGACTGTCTCCGCACTGTTACTACCCTTCCTTGGCCTGCCCGATCCCCAGATTTGTCTCCAATCGAGCATATCTGGGATCATTTGGGACGACGAGTTGGGCATCCCACGAGTTTGTACGAACTAGAGGCAAGGTTACAGCAAATATGGAACGACATGTCTCAAGACATCATACAGAACTTGTATGACTCAATGCCCGATCGTATCGCATCGTGCATTCGCGCTAGAGGGGGGTCCAACGGAGTATTAACTCCTCCGTTCTTTTGCCTTTTTCTCTGAAATAAATTATCCTTTTCCTTTGATTTTCTTATCATTTACTTTTATCAAAGTATTCATTACGTATGTAAAATTTCGTTTCATTTTGACGACTCCTTCTTGGTGCGTTAATTTTTTTGTCCATGAGTGTATATATATATATATATATACAGTGGAATCTCGATCTATCGTTTTTCAAGGGACCGATTGAAATGAACGATAAATGCGGGAAAACGATAGATGCGGAAACATAACAAAACAATATGATCTTTGGGACTGGATAAAATGAACGACACGTACGGAAAAACGGTGGATCCGGGAACGATCGATCGAGATTCCACTGTATATATACATATATATATATATATATATATATATATATATATATATATATATATATATATATATATATATATATATATATATAAAATGAAATAAAAATTGGAATAATAATTTTAGATAATAATAATAATAATAAGAATAATAAATATATATATGTATTTATTTATTATTGTTATTATTATTATTCCAAATTTTATTTTATTATATGTATATATATATATATATATATATATATATATATATATATATATATTTGTTTATACTTTTAAAGTTTATTTTAAGAAAATGACACAGTCGGGGACCGAACCCACGACAGTAGTGCGAGCAACCAGGTGCTTGCGTGAAGGGACGGATGCAGTTAGTGATAAGTAACTGACAAGCCTATAGGATGATTAGGAGAAAAATAATTTTAAAATTAGGGGCCAAATACAGAATTTATCCGGGACTGACTCCAGAAGAGCCGCCCTTTGGCCGCTTTCTATATTTAGGATCCCTGAAGTCGTAATCGGGAATTTCTGCTATTATTTCATTATTAATATTATTCGTGTTATTATAGAATTTGATAGAGGCCTAAAATTTCCATGGGTGGGAGGGGGTCGCGCTGAGTCATTTTTCTTCTGAAAAGGGGGCGGTGGGCCAAATAAGTTTGGGAACCGCAGGTTTAGACTCAGTAAAATAAACAACGGCCTTGATATTTTGTGGATTTGTTTAAACAAACCCAAAAGGCTATTTACACTAGGTTTACGAAAAGGTCATTTGATGAGATCTATTGACACAGATCGGCCATCAAGGAAAATAACCTTTTATGTGTTTGCTTTCCTAACAGGGGAAGGGGGGGGGGAGATCAAAAGTGAGAGTCCATGAAGCTACAGAAGGAGGAGTAACTCAGTGTTAAAAATGTGTCTCACATTTGGTCGCCGCCAATAGATGGCGCGCGCGCAGAGTACAGGGTTTCGACTCGGAACCATAGTTTGGATTTTTCGTACTTTTCAAGAGACAACAAGTTGTTTCTTTAAGTGCGAATTTAATATGAATAAATTTGTCCAACTTAACAATATCAATGTACACTGAAGTGCCACTGAATTAAGGATAGCAAAGCCTATGCAAATTGTGTAGCGCTGCGCATCATGTATGCGCAAGTGAAGGCGCTGTGGTAACTGCATATATAGCGCGTACTGTGGTTGTTCTGAATTAGTTGTTGGAATTGCCAGTATGGATAAACTGCCTGATTTAGACGCCTTCGATCGCGGACAAATCGTAGGTGCGCGACGCATGGGCCATTCAATTTCCGAAATTGTCAGACAGCTAGGATTTTCAAGGTCGACAGTGTCAAGAGTATACCAAGAATACATGGATGGTGGGAAAAACACTAGCGATCGGGCAAACTGCAAAGGACAATTAGCCTTGACAGTGCGTGATGAGAGATGGCTCAGGCGTATTGTACGTAGCCAGCGAAGCCAAATATTAGCTCAAATTACCACCCAGTGTAATGACGGTGCCAGTCGTACAGTCAGTAAACGGACTGTGCAACGCTCGCTTCACCGTATGAGTTTCGGGAGCCGTCGACCTACGAGAGTACCATTGCTCTATACTCGCCATCGGGCTGCACGTCTTGCCTGGGCAAGAGAGCACAGAGACTGGAGTGTAGAGGACTGGAAACGAGTAGCATGGAGTGATGAGTCTCGATTCCGACTACTTAACGCCGACAGGAGGCTGAGAATATGGCGTCAGGCTCATGAAGCCATGGATCCTGCATGCCTGGCTGGAACTGTACAAGGGCTTGGTGGCTTAATCATGGTCTGGGGTGATTTTTCGTGGCACAGTTAGGGATCTTTGGTGCGTGTACCAACCTCCCTCAATGCAATTCGGTACGTAGAGTTGTAAGGTATACACAAGATTCGATTCACAAGAATCGAACTTTTGAGTGAATTAAAGAAGCTGCTTTAGATATGCTAATTTCGGCATACGCGCTTAGTATAAATACCACGCAGCGTCATTAATGGAAAAGGGAGTTGTTGTTAAGGTTGAAAAGGTGTTATCCTGCTCTAGTCCTTAGCGGGCCAGGAAGTTTACGTGGCAGTACTGCTGGTTTGACTTACTGTTCGTGAGTATAAAAATATATTGTCCTTAAAAGCTGTATTTACATTCCGTACAAGTAGTACGCATGCTTATTGCTGTAAAAGCCAATTATATGTGCAGCGAATTCAATAAACATTATTTCATGTATAAACAGTGTTTGTATATAATTCAAATAGAGTGCTACTTCAAATTATATACACCCAAGTCTGGGTAGAAGTGAGCATAGATTCTCTATACTGGCGCCCGAAAAATATATATACCCTGGTAGTTAGCGTTACATTTGTAACGAACAACATAATTGAAATTTAAAACTGTGTACTATGTACTTATATTGATAAAATTGTTGCAAGTACTTATATACTATTTAAAAAATGAGTGTTGTAGAACAAAATCCTGCTGGAAATTTTCCTCGGGTAATTATGGTTCAGCAAATTGCGCCATTCGAAGCCACCTTCAATGGCGGCCCCTCAAGCCAATTCCTAAAGAAAATTGAGCATTACTTTCAGCAACAATGCACCCCAGAGGGGGATAAACTTAAAATTGCTCTAGCCGCTTTAAGAGGTAGTGCATATCAGTGGTACACGTGTATGAAAAGCAGTAATCTGATTTTTGACTATTCGTCATTCAAGCAACAGTTTCTTAGCGTTTTTCCAAAGACCTTTAATCAAAGTGAAATTGAAGCGGAAATTTATTCGCTAAGGCAACGTGAAGGTCAGTCTGCATTAGATTTTGCTATGGAAAAGATTTCCAAGTGTGAGGAATATTTAGAGGGAATGACGGAAGCGATAATCTTAAAAATAGTTATCCAACGTTTGAAGCCAAATGTTCAAGATTTTTTAGATAATCAAACAATTACAAGCAAGGTTACCCTCCTTCAAGCTTTAGCTAAATATGACAATAGACATTTCTTCGCTACCCCTCACCGTCATTCAGGTACGAGAGATTTTATACACCCCAGCCAAAATTTTTCGCGAGTTTCAAACCAGCAGCGTAAGCAGTACCGCAGGCAAAATAATAGAAGCGCACGGCGTGATAATGAAATTAGTGCACTTAAAGAAAATATGCAAGCACCTTACTTGCACTGGCAAGTTGATTCACATGATATGGTTCAACCTGTTGAAACTGTGTGGTCAAATGTATTATTTTGTCCGAGCAGTAATCATTATTTTGAGAATAGTGAAAGTCAGGGTATTTTTGTGGCTTATAAAGAAAGTGAGTCTAGCTGGAATGATGAGGTAATTCCAGTACAAATTTCTGAAAATAGTGCCGATACTAATGCTAGTGGTTTAGAAAATAAATCATCGGACACTTCTATTAATGCTATACCTGATATTATTAATGCTATACCTGATATTATTGATGCTATACCTGATATTTTAGATGATATTCACACATCTGTTAATGAAGGAAATTTAGTAGATGACGAAGTATGCGTTACGGAAGTTAGTGAATACTTATTAGTTGACGACAATAAAAATTCTTTAAACGATAGTAGGAACTCGCTAGGTAATGATGATATTATTTCAAGTTTCCATCCGAATGAG
>OU015503.1:111110537-111405537 GCA_907164885.2 Dolomedes plantarius
GGGACCTTGTTTCCGTGGTCGGACTGTATCTATATTTTGGTGCTTGCTTTCACGCAGAAACGCAGCTTGGAAACAAGCCGCAAAATATAGATAAGCTGCTGTAACATAGGGGTGCCCACGCGCAGCTTTTTTTTTTTTTCACGCCGGCTGGAGGATAGAACCAGACCTATTTTTACCATGTTTTTATTAACTTGCTTTCTTGTTCGTGTGTTTGTCCGGTACAAATCTTGCTATCGATTTTTAACTAACTCCCCGACTAGCTAGACATTTGAAAATTTTAGAATAGCTCAGAACACGATGACTGTGAAAGCAAGGACTTTCACAATTTGTGAGCAAATCGCAATTGCGAAAATGCGTTGCGTCGAGGCGCATACCATTCCCTGATTCAAGCACCAGCAAAAGTTAAGAGGAACTGAGTGGCAACGGTGGTGGATAAAGACCGCGATTTTTAGATTGTGAAGGCAGTAGCTCACGACGGATTCCTACATGGAGTTCGTGCGTGGAGCTACACCGGCTTGTGTAAAATTTGAAGCTACAATCTACAATAAGAGGAGGCATGTGAAATGATGTCCGAAAGGATTTTTCTCGAAATACTAATATAACTCCTCGGCATTCTGACACCTGCACTAAATGAGGTAAATGGCCGATACGTGAAAAATTTTATTTCCACGGATGGATTGCGATCGTGTCTGGATACTCTGAAGCGAGTGAGTGCCAGAGTTCTTCAATTGCCTATTTTTTTCGTGTGAAAGTCGACGACCATAATATGTACTATGTATGAGCCAGTCTGATGGAATGACTGCATATATTGCCGCGCAAGGCATTCTCGGCGAAACTTGTAACCACGTGTTTTGATAGAATTATTCTCGTGTGTTGTTCCAGATATCACTACATACTGAACGCTCGTGTTATATAGGGAATGTGAGATTCGTTCTCGTGAGTGCTAAGTCGATATTTGTGAAAAACTATTCTGGCGGAATCAATCAACATGATTATATAAAATCCACGTGCTTCAAAGAATGCTATGATTCTCGATACCTCAGCAAACTGGTGAGCGATTGTATTTCTTTGTTTTTAATGTACTAATTGATTGTCTAATAAGTGATATGTGTTTAAATGTGATAAAGAAGAGGTCTGACAATTTTTAAGGTATTTGATTTAACAATGAGTTAGCACATTTGAAGTGTTAAGAACAGGCCCAATAATGTTCATGATTTATAATGAGTTTTGCATATTTAGTAATTTGATAAGGTGTTTTAGTAATGATTGTGTAATGTGAGAAGGCCTAAAATAAAAGGAATGCATTCAAGTAATTTGATTTGTATTTATGTGTATGTCCTCACTGCATGCTAAATATTAACTCAACGGATAAATCACAACGCGATGTACTGAGTAAGGTGCTTAATAACTTAACTTATAATTTGAGTTAAGATTAATAACCATATAGATAGAATCTATTTTTGCACCAACAGCTCTAATTGACCATCATAAGCAATAAGTAAATTAACTTTTATTATCTTAAAGTTAACCTAATTATTATCACCAATAATTTAACACCCCTTCTGTTATCATTGGTGCCGTCACAAAAGAAATAAGCATAATTAAATATTAAGTTAGCATAAGTTAACCATGTGTTATATGATATCATGCTAGGTTGAGAACTTGGTTTGTTGAAAAAGTTAAATATAGTGTGTCATTTCCATCTATCAGTATGAATTTTAGTGTATTGATGAATTTCAGGTATTATATTTAAATATTGAAATATTTTATTCTTTTATGATTGTGTATTTAGTGTTTGATAATATATTGTGGTAAATAAGTGTAAAATTCAATATGGCAACTAAAATATTTAGTCAGTCACTAGCTTCTTCTGTTCAACCATTCAGTGGTGAAAAAGGTGAAAATATAACCTACTTTATCAATCAAGTAAAAGAAATAGCTAAACTAGAGAATTGGTCACAAGAAAAATTAATGTTAATTGTAAAACTGAATCTTAAGGGCAAAGCACTATCTTTTTTCATTAATGATCCCAGACTGCAAAAAACTTCAGATTTTGGTGAAATTGAAAAAATCTTACTAAATAAATTCAAAATTAAAGAAAACTTCCAAGTAATCCAGGAAAAGTTCAATAAAATCAAACAACTTCCCAATCAATCTGTAGCTGAATTATCAGAACTAATTGAAATTCAGGCGTCAAAATTTATAAATACAGACAATTCTATAGACCCATCACTAAAAAGACTTCAAGCGAACATGAAACTTTCAAAATTGATAGATGCTGTTAGGCCAGAAATCAAAATTGAGTTAAAAAAATTTGGCCCAAAAACATTCGAGGAGGCAGTAAGCAAAGCTAAAAACATAGAAAGTGCTTTAGAAGACTATGCTAATTTTGAAACAAATAATGTGACTTCTCAAACATCAACTGAATTTAACATGCTCATAGCACAGCAGATTGAAACCAATAAATGTATTCAATCACTGGCAGAGGAAGTGAACAAATTAAAACAAGTGAATAATTTATCACAAGAATCAGTTCCTTCAACCTCTCAGCAAGCAGCTAAATATGAACAACCACTGCCAATAATGTCATGCCACATTTGTCAAAAAAATCATTTGACGACACAATGTTGGTATTATCCAAGAGGAAATCACAAAACAAAATCTAACTTTCAGAGAGGACGTAGATTCAATACCCAGTTTCGCCCATACAATAGGGGTAGAAAATTTAATAACTACAACAGTAGAAAAAATTTAAACGGGTAAGGGATTCCACGCACATGAATAGAGAAACAAAATGCGTAGGAATCCACAAAAAAAAGCACAACAATACCAAAAAAATTCAAGAGAAAAAAAATAAAGGTAAATCTGACTCAACTAAAGAGCAGATAGGTGTTGTATTGTCATGTAATAATGCAGACTCCAACTCAAATTTACCAATTGTAAAATTAAAATTTGGACAGAAAGAATTTTCTGCGTTAATAGACACAGGTGCTAATTTGACTTTGGTCCAATCTGGAATAATTGAGGAAATTAAGGAATTTACCAAAATTGACTACATCTCTAGAGCAGTTAAAATTCAAACTCTCGACAAATCCACAATACCATATGCCTCTGCAGCCAATATTAAATTTAAGATAGACAACCGTTGGTTCACCAACACTTTTTTCATCACCAGAACTAATTGGAATTCATCCTATCAAATTATATTGGGGTATGATTTTCTACAGAGAAACAAAATTCTCATAGACACAGTGAATAAGCAACTGGTAATAGGTAATAGCAAAATCAATTTCACTGAAACTCCACCTACTAAAGTAGTGAATAATATAACAAAGGATAATGGTAATATTAACAATAGCCAGGTTAAAACCATATCTAACATTACAATCAAACCTAATAACTTCAAAATAATAAAATTAGCTATGCCAAAAAATTTTAATCCCAATGATCAGGTGTTATTCAATCCATCTAAAATTAATATTGACATAAATATCAGCAACTCTGTTCACACTGTATCAGAGGATAATTATATTTTTTCCATATTAGAAAATCAATCTGATAATACTATCAATTTAAAAAAGGGTATGAAACTTGGTTCAGTTACCAAATGGGATGAAAATAAAATAGTGTCACCAATGCAAGAGCAAATATTGCAGGTGAATAATTTAAATCTCTCAGAAATCTTAGAACTGCGAAAAGCAGAGTTAAATGAAAATGATTTTGATCTAGACCATCTAGAAAGTAAAGATAAAAAAGAAATGATTGAATTATTAATGAGAAATAGTGCAGTGTTTTCTAAGTCTTATCAGACACTTGGTTCGACAGACAGGGTAATACCCGAATTTAATTTACTGCATAACTTTCCTATTCAAACCCGCCCATATCCCATACCAAATATTGCAAAAGAATTTGCACAGCAAGAAATTAAAAAATTATTAGAAGCTGGCATTATTGAAACATCTACATCTAACTATAATTTTCCAATCCTATTCGTAAAAAAGAAATTGTTACCTGGTGATGACCAAAGCAAACTTAAATTCAGAATGGTAGTAGATTATAGACTTCTTAATAGTATAACTGAGTCATTTAAAATTTGTCTTCCCAAAATATCTGAGATAATATCAAATGTTGCTGGTAAAAAATATTACTGTGTATTAGATTTAAAAAGTGCATTTTTTCAACTAAAACTTAAGCCTGCTGACAAACATAAATTAGCATTTTGTACTGAGTTAGGAAATTTTCAACCTACTCGTCTCCCATTCGGTGCAAAAAACAGCACATCTTACTTTCACACTTTAATCTCTAAATGTTTAAGTCACCTTAAAGGTGAATTTGTGCAATATTTTCTTGACGACATAATTGTTGCTGCTAACTCCATTCCTGAACTAATTTCACATCTGAATAAAGTCTTCGAAAATCTCATTAAATTTAATTTAACTCTTGATCCAAAAAAAGTCCAACTGTGTAAAGCCAGAATAACTTACTTAGGATTTAATATTGACAAAAATGGTTTTTCTCCTTCTGAAGATAATATTGCCAAAGTGACAAAATTTCCAACTCCCAAAAATGTCAAGCAAGTACAAAGTTACCTAGGAATGCTAAATTATTTTAGACACCTAATTCATGAATTTGCAGAAATAGCCAGTCCAATAATTAATTTAACTAAAAAAAATGTACCATTTATTTGGAATACAGCTTGTCAGGATGCATTTGAAAAACTTCAAGAAATTATTTTGGAAAAGCCCACTTTAAAAAATATTGATCCAAACCTACCTTTTTATGTAACAACTGATGCTTCTAAAATTGCAATATGTGGTATACTTATGCAAAAAATTGAAAATAAATTTTATCCTATTGAATTTTACTCTAAAACTTTATCTGATGCTCAAACTAGATATCCTTCCATCAGAAGAGAACTTTATGCAATTTTTGCAGCAGTGCAGCATTTCCATGAAAATTTTTATGGCAAAAAATTCACCATCTTAACTGATGCTAAGCCTTTAACGCATCATCTTCAACTTGACAAACAACCAGAAGTTGTTCAACGATGGCTGTTACATTTACAGCAGTTTGATTTTGATATTCAACATATCCCTGGTTTCAATAATCCTGCTGATTATCTTTCTCGAGCCATTGATGAGGAAAAATTCATAAATAACATAAATATTTTTGGTATAAACAATGATTTGTCTATTGAAAATATATTAAAGCATCAAAAACAGGACAAATTTATTGCAGAAATTATTAGTAACATAAATAACAGCAATCCAAAATACAAACAATATTTTATTGACAAAAACAACAATTTAGTAATGATTAAGCATACAGCTTATAAGAGTAAAAAGTTAACCAACAAGCAAATCACCAACAAAATTCTTATCCCCAAAACATTAATTAGACATTGCATTGAAATTGCACATGCACCTCATTTTGGTACTCAAAAAACTTACAACTTACTAAACAAAAAATATTTCTGGAAAGGTATGTTTTTAGATACAAAAAGTTTTTGTGAGAATTGTGAAAACTGCCTATCAACAAAACCCAAACCTGCAAATACAATAACTAATATGATTCCAAAATCTTCACTTGCACCAGGTGAATTATTAGCAATTGACATAGTAGGTAAATTACCGAGGTCAAGTGATAACAAATTTTTCATCATGACTATTGTAGATCACTACAGCAGATTTTTGGAAGCAATTCCCCTGCAATGTATAAAATCTCAGTCGATAATTAAAACCTTAAATGAATACTTTTCAAAATTTGGAATACCTAAAATAATAATTTCAGATAATGCACAGAACTTCAAATCTGATGACATGAGAAAATTTTTAAGTGATCTGAACATTGATTTTAGAAATTGTTCAATTTACTATCCTCAATCAAATGGAATTGTTGAAAGGTCACATAGAACGATGAAATCCAGTATTACAGCACTATCACATGAAACATTTGAATGGTCACAGAACATACATCTTTTCAAGTTGCATTATAATGGTACTGAACACAGTGTAACAGGTTTTTCGCCTGCAAAATTATTCTTTGGCAGAGAAATCAACTTACCCATACACCGCCATGATGAACCAAAACAAGTTGAAAAATACTCAAAATATATAAGCAAAATGAATGAACAAATAAGTAATACAAGAAAAGAAGTGCAAGAAAATGAATCCCAGTATTTTAAAAAGCATGCTAAATATATTAAAGGTAGAAAAAAACCTAGATTTGAAACTGGTGATAAAATATTTGTAAAAGAGTTCATCAATCCACATGTATTGAAAAAAAAATACAAAGGTCCTTTCGTGATAAAAAAAGCATTGAGAAACGACAATTATCTGATTGAAAATGTAAATGATCCGAATGAAAAAACAATAAAGGTAAATGTAAGCAAAATTTTCAAACAAAATAAATTAAGAGAAAATCTAATATCAAACAACTCAACTAATTCAAATAACTAAAGGTTAATAGTTAGAAAATACAGATAAATTTAATTTTTCTTTTGCTAATTTCTTCAAGCATTCTTGAGGCGTCGCGAACTTCTAGGGTGTGTTAACAAATTGTTTGGCTGGTCCAGATTTGTTAGGAAGAAAATTGTTAATTGAAATTTGAAATATGTCTTTAATTGCTGATCAATGAAAAAGTACTTAAGATTGCTAATAATACTGTGATAAGAAAACTGATAAGATGATAAAATTGATTTCAATCAGGTAAATAAGAATCAGAAATTATCAAAAGGATGATTGTGTGGATAGACGGTTAAAAAAAATGATGTATGCATAAATAGGGTGTAAAAGATAAGATTTCAAAAAAAATGTTGATAATATGTAAGAATATTGAATAGTTTTGTGTCAGTAACTTGAAATTGTATAAAAAGAGAGGTAAAAAATGAATCAAAGTAACAGTAAGATACATAACTTCAAATACAAAAATAATCGAAGTGTAAAGATGGAAATGGCTCACTACATTTACTTTGAAGATATATTTGGCACAGTGAGGAATTCAAAATAAAAATGTTTTGTTGTAAAATGTAATGTAATAAGTGTTATCAGACAATCGCTTACTCCAGTGCACATTTTTCTGAGAATTTGTAAAAAAAAAAAAAAAAAAAAAAAAAAAAATTTTTTTCCCTTCCATCAAAAAAAAAATTTTTTCTTCGCTTCGGGGGAGGAAATGTGAAAGCAAGGACTTTCACAATTTGTGAGCAAATCGCAATTGCGAAAATGCGTTGCGTCGAGGCGCATACCATTCCCTGATTCAAGCACCAGCAAAAGTTAAGAGGAACTGAGTGGCAACGGTGGTGGATAAAGACCGCGATTTTTAGATTGTGAAGGCAGTAGCTCACGACGGATTCCTACATGGAGTTCGTGCGTGGAGCTACACCGGCTTGTGTAAAATTTGAAGCTACAATCTACAATAAGAGGAGGCATGTGAAATGATGTCCGAAAGGATTTTTCTCGAAATACTAATATAACTCCTCGGCATTCTGACACCTGCACTAAATGAGGTAAATGGCCGATACGTGAAAAATTTTATTTCCACGGATGGATTGCGATCGTGTCTGGATACTCTGAAGCGAGTGAGTGCCAGAGTTCTTCAATTGCCTATTTTTTTCGTGTGAAAGTCGACGACCATAATATGTACTATGTATGAGCCAGTCTGATGGAATGACTGCATATATTGCCGCGCAAGGCATTCTCGGCGAAACTTGTAACCACGTGTTTTGATAGAATTATTCTCGTGTGTTGTTCCAGATATCACTACATACTGAACGCTCGTGTTATATAGGGAATGTGAGATTCGTTCTCGTGAGTGCTAAGTCGATATTTGTGAAAAACTATTCTGGCGGAATCAATCAACATGATTATATAAAATCCACGTGCTTCAAAGAATGCTATGATTCTCGATACCTCAGCAAACTGGTGAGCGATTGTATTTCTTTGTTTTTAATGTACTAATTGATTGTCTAATAAGTGATATGTGTTTAAATGTGATAAAGAAGAGGTCTGACAATTTTTAAGGTATTTGATTTAACAATGAGTTAGCACATTTGAAGTGTTAAGAACAGGCCCAATAATGTTCATGATTTATAATGAGTTTTGCATATTTAGTAATTTGATAAGGTGTTTTAGTAATGATTGTGTAATGTGAGAAGGCCTAAAATAAAAGGAATGCATTCAAGTAATTTGATTTGTATTTATGTGTATGTCCTCACTGCATGCTAAATATTAACTCAACGGATAAATCACAACGCGATGTACTGAGTAAGGTGCTTAATAACTTAACTTATAATTTGAGTTAAGATTAATAACCATATAGATAGAATCTATTTTTGCACCAACAGCTCTAATTGACCATCATAAGCAATAAGTAAATTAACTTTTATTATCTTAAAGTTAACCTAATTATTATCACCAATAATTTAACACCCCTTCTGTTATCAATGACAATGCATTATTTTAATACTTTTAGCCATCTTTAAGCAGAATTGAATTAATTTTCAGTTATTTTCAGTTAATTTTGTTTTGTAGACTGGTTGCAGCCATCTATCGGCCGGAAAGGGAACGAAAAGTTAAACGCGAGTTAACTTCCAATTAACTTCCTTTTCTTTCACGTTGATGGGATAATTCATCAAAAAAAAATTTAAAAAAGTATTTATTAATACTTAGAATTGTCAAGTTTATATGATTCAACAGAAAATTTAAAAACGTGGTATATAAAAAGTTCTTTTTATCTTGCAATTATTCAAGCTGGATTTCAAGCTCAGGCTACGGCCACACGAGCGCATTTTCCCGCTGCTTGAAAACACCTCGATGATAGTATTGAAGACGTGTTTACATGAAGATAGGAAGATAACTGTTTGTGTTGTTGGCATATTCTTGTGTTCTCGTAATTTTTGATTTTTAAATTTTTGATATTTGAAATATAATGGACATTTGGAGATTGAACTTATGATTATTGAAATCGAAAAATATCCATGTCTTTACGATACACGGAATAAGGATTTCAAAAACCGGGAACTCAAAAGAGATACTTAGATGACTGTAACAAAGAATGTTATTTTCGAAAAATGGGACCAGGTGGGCTAAAACAGACGAAGTAATTTTGACAAGTAGTAATACAAATTAAATTTTATGTTTTACAAGTTATAACCTAAGTTGTAAGTAGGTGATAGTTATAACTAGACCGTGGATTATATACAATTACATACAATTTTTCTCATTTGCATGCGTCTTTCTATTAAAAATATTATAAATAAACACTGCATTCGCTCCAGAAAAAAATATCTTCTGTAATAGCTATATCCCCGTTTTACACACCTGAACAGCAACAGATACCTTTAAAATATGTTCTTTTGTTTAGGTAAGTAATATTCAGATCAAAAATATTAATGCCAATTTCTATTTTAAGTGCATATATATATATATATATATATACAAGTTGAAAACCCGTACTTCGCTACGGAGTACATTCAAATTAAATACAACGGTCAATGTATGCAATTTATGCCAAATATATATATATATATATATCATATGATAAATACGACGATCAATGTATACAATTGATGTAATATATATATATATATATATATATATATATATATATATATATATATATATATATATATATATATTTATAAGAAAATCGTAAAGGATAATTTTTTAGACAAAATAATGTAGAAGAAAATATTCAAATTAAATCTAATATAAAGAATACTAAAGAATATAGTACAGTTTGTAGAACATTTCTTTTACTGTATTTTAATATTTTTTTGGATAATGTCCAATCGTCTGCCGCATTAGCAAGGAAAAAAAATATTTTTTGTTTATTTAGTTGTTATGCACGTGACGATACATTTATTTAAAGTACCAGAAAAAGAAATCACGTGATCGGCATTTAATAAATTAAATTCTAAAAATTAATCTTTAAAAATTCACCAAAAATCAAGAAGTGGAGGTAAAGATTAAAAAAAATTTCATTTTAAAGGAATTTTTATGATCTTTCTCGTGATATAAATTTTATAACCCTCAAAGTATTATTTTAAATGCAAACGTAAAAAAAGTAAAAAAACAGCTTAAAAATTTAATTTTAAAAAATCTAAAAAGAATTTTCCAAAAATCTCTCTTAGTGCACCCCTACACCCTAAGAAGAATCGCCGTGCAAAATTTCAGCCCTTTAGGTCCAGCGGTTTGGCCTGTGCGTTGTATGTCAGTGAGTCAGTTAAGGAACTGTTTTATATATATAGATTTAAGTACATATCTATAAATACATATTATATTAAATACATATTATTTTAAGTACATATTATTTTAAGTACATATTATATTAAGTACGTATTATTTTAAGTACATATTATATTAAGTACTTATTTATTAAGTCGTCGGTCCAAATAATGAAACACATAACGTGTTAACAGCATTTTCATTTATTGAAACTGGATTCATGTTGTACTGAAAAGCACAAACGCCTGAGCTCGCGTAAAGAACACGCACGTGTTAACAGCATTTTCATTTATTGAAACTGGATTCATGTTGTACTGAAAAGCACAAACGCCTGAGCTCGCGTAAAGAACACGCACGTGTCAACAGCATTTTCATTTATTGAAACTGGATTCATGTTGTACTGAAAAGCACAAACGCCTGAGCTCGCGTATAGAACACGCACGTGTGGCCGGCTCGTGTAGATTTTCAAGCTGCGTGAAAAGACGCCGCGGGAAAAAAAACTCTCGTGTGGCAGTAGCCTAAAGGGCTGAAATTTTGGATGGCGATTCTTCTTATATTGTAGGAGTGCACTAAGAGAGATTTTTGAAAAATTCTTCTTAGATTTTTTAAATTAAATTTTTAAGCTGTTTTTGTAATAGTCTTTAAAGTTTGCACCTAAAATAATTATCTGGGGGTTATAAAATTTATATCACGAGAAAGATCATAAAAATTCATTTAAAAGGAAATGTTTTTAGAATCTTTACCTCCATTTTCTGATTTTTGGTGAATATTTCAAGATTAATTTCATTTCCTACTATTAGTTCACACTCTCTCTATATATATCTTGTTCAAATTTTCAATCGTTAATAAAAGTACTTTTTATTCATCCACTCGAGTTCAAATACATTTTTTTAAACTTGTAGTGGATGACATTTGATGTTACTGCAATTTTTTCAAATATTAATTCATTAATTAAATTTAATTAATCAATTTTAGTTTTAGACCTAGAGCGTCTCTTGCTCTTGAATAGTAATTTCCCTCTTGTTGCTGTGTAAACGGTAGCACTTCGGTATCGCGGGCTTCTCCCGTCCTGTAGGTTGCGAGATCGAATCCCCAACCTGACAAACTTTTTCTCTCTCTTTCCCCACCTCCTAATCTCGCACAGTAGGCAAGGTTCTGGCAGGCAATCCTTTTTTTCAATTCCTTCTATTAGTTCACACTCAAATTTTTCTTTGTTGACCTAAGTAGGAATTGACTTTAAAAATTTTTTTTTATATATTACTTGTTTTTAGAATTTAATTTATTAAACGCTGATTATGTGGTTTCTTTTTTTGTGAAACTTCAAATTAATTTTTGCGTCCCGTGCATAACAACGAAATAAATTGACAAAAAAATATCGAAATACGGTAAAAGATAAAATTTAATCACTAGACTAATTGAGATTGAAGTTTTTTAAGAAGTTAATTCAAATGAGTATGTTTTATCGATATTAAACGTATAAATTAATTGCATACATTTACGATGCATTTAATTTGAATATTTTCTTCCACATTATTTTGTCTATAAAAATATCCATTACGATTTTTTTTAAATATATTTTTTTGTTTTTTGGGGGTCCATTAACTGCGTACATTGGCCGCTGTATTTAATTTGAATGTACTCCGTAGCGAAGCATCGGTATTCAGCTAGTTCTTGATATTTGCCTATGGTTTTCTGAGGATCCAGGACACTTCCATTGCTTTGTTGGTTAGTTGGCTTAAGTCTTCCTGGGAACTGAACTTTACAGACAGAGCGTTACAGATGAAAACTTCAACCAATCATATAGCTCAATGCAATGACCACATGATATTCCAAACCAGTCACAGGTCATGTAAACAATCTCGATGCCTACGCTATATGAAGCAATGTGAGCAAGGCCTAAGTCCTCCCACTGCAAATGGTTTCATTTGTCTGCAGCTTAAAATTGCATTTTCACGAGATTTCGTCTCGGAGCATACGAAAAATTCGCTGTCCGAAAATGAAGTCATTGTGGCATAAATTATTTATCAACAATAAAACTCATTGGTAGATTTTATAAATTATGTCACGATGACGTCCTTTTCGAACGGCAAAATTCGCGTATTCTCCGAGACCAAGGTACATGCTGAAAAACTTAAGCCCCATTGATTCAATCTCTTTAAAAGAGTTTAAATTTAAAATTTATTTAATTGTCTGGTGTTTCATACGTCTTGCTTGCAACCATTTAACTATTCAAGGAGACGAGATTTTTCAACAAGGTTTTGGTCTCACAAATCGTTCAGTGAGTTTTGATATTTGAACCTCAGTCTCAGAGGATACAAAAATTTCGCCATGCGAAACAGATGTCATCGTGATTTTTATTCTTAACTAGCCGGGCTTCGCCCGTCTAGCCGGTCGGTTTAGGGACTCGCTCCCTTCAGCAATTATCGTCATAGAATGGAAACACTAAAAAACAACTAATAAAGGTATTTCAACCGTTTTTGTTTTGAATAAGAGATATATAATCCTGTATATCATTGATTATATTCTTTCACTTCCGTCTTCTTTCACTTTTCTTACTTGAAATATCAGTTTAGAGAGCTTCAGGATATACTGCATTTACTGTTCTTCCATTTGGAGCCAGGATGTAGAAATTTTCAGCTTTTCCAACTGTAGAACAACCCACATACAGTTGACCATGGGAGAGACAGGGTTTAAGAATGTCGAGTCCAACTACCTTTAGCGATTGCCCTTGTGCCTTGTTAATGCTCATGGCGAAACTTAAACGGACATGGAACTGAAGTCTTTTAAATTGAAATGTGATATCAGAAGGGATGATTGGGTCCTAGGAATGAATACGTCTTCGCCTGCAGAATGTCCTGTCATGAATGTGGCTTCAATAACATTTGGCATAAGTTTCTTTATAGAAAGTCTTGTTCCATTGCAGAGGGAAGGTGGATGCAGATTTCTGAGCAGCATAATTGGTTCACCAATCTTTAGCTCTAATATGTGAGTGGGTACTCCAGATGGCTCCAGTGTATTTAAAAATTCAGTGTTATGGTGGACCACCTCTTTTGTATCACAGGTAGTGGCAATAGATTTGTAAATTTGAGCTGTACCTGGCAATTCTTGTAAAAGCTGCTTATTGATGACGTTGACATCTTCGTTTCTTGGGGCAAGGATTGCTCTTTGGCACAGCCATGTGTGATTAGTGAAGTGCTAGACCACATTTGGATGCACCGCGTCTTTCAGCTCTTGTTCAGCTGTCACAATCATTCCAATCGTTTCCATGGCTATACATCCTGTATTATCAGAAGTAATGGCCCCATTTCCTAGTTGTAGAGGGTTACCTACTAATTGCTGGGCTAAGGAATTACCATTGACATGAACTCGCATGTTTGTTGAAAGACCAAGTCTTTCGGTGTCATTCCACACGTAAGACGTTTTAAGCAGGCCTGCATTTCATCCGCCCTGGTTCCAATTGGAATAACCGGAAGTTTCTGTCGAAAGTCACCAGCCAACACCATAGTTACACCTCCCATTCTGTAATTGTTACCTCTGATGTCATTCATTGTGACATCGAGTGCTTCGAATGCGGCTTTTTGGGACATGGTGCATTCATCCCAGACAATAAATTTGCAATGCTTCAGAACCCTTGCCTTTCCCGAATTTCTTGAAATGTTACATGTAGGATTCTCTGTGTTTGCTAGATTTACGGGTAACTTGAAAGCCGAGTGAGCTGTCCTCCCTCCTGTCAATAGTGTTGCGACAATGCCAGAAGAAGCAAAAGCCAAGGCAATCTCGTTTCTGCAATCTCAGTTCTCGTTCTCAATTTTTCTTAAACCAAATACTAACTTAATTAAAAAGATTGCCTTAAAACTGAGATTAAAATTAAAATTGCAAAATTACAGAAAAAGAAATCAAAAATATGTTTAAAATTATAGAAAGACAAAAACAAAATTAAATTACCAACTGTAAAAGTTTGCCTTAAATAAAACTGAGATGAAAATTACAATTAAATAAAATAATATATAGGTGTTTCTATATGTTGAGCATGTTGGTCATGATAAGGCAAATTAGAAATATACCATTTATTAACAACACAACATAAAAATTAAATAAATTATTTACAGAAAACCATATTTACGTGCGCAGTTATCATAAATCAATGGCAGAGACAAGAATACATAAAAATGGTATTAATTTTTAAAGTCAAAAACAAAGTTGAGTAGTTTCTGTCCCTGCTCTACTGAACGATGATATGCCACCACAAATAATGTAAAATAAATAATAAAATTAATAATCTATACCAATAATACAATATAAAATAAAAAATACAATTAATTAATATAATTTTAACATTAAATTACTAAAAAGTTTTTATAGAGCTTATGAACACCAACAGAATCCATGAATTCTTCCGATGCTTTGAAGAAATGAAAATAATTCAGATGTTGCCAAATTATAACGGTTAAAATTCAGTTTAAAATGAACGCTTTGTTTACTATTGTTAAATTATGTGACTTGGCAGGTAGCACACTAATAACTATTTTAGTTATTTATATTTGTGTTAAATAACTTTATTTAATACTAGCTGTACCCGTTCACACGTTGCTGTGTTTGAACAAAAAGGCAGTTTTGATACCTCAAACATAATTTATTAATGATCAAATGTATACAATACATCAAATTGAAAATTAACAATAAAATTATCTCTACATATATGTCATTTGAATATAACATATGTACAAAACATAGATATACATGCTTCTTTACTTGTGATATTAAACAATATTGCAAACGAATTTCAATTGAACAATAATTTTGTAATTATTAAATATCATCATGAAATGAATGATATTTGATGATTGGTGGTGAACTTTATCTTAGTAGTGCTTGTAAATATACAACATTTTTTTGTTTTCCTATCTGGTGCAAGAACAAATAAATTTGATGGTTTTCCAACTCGTGAACACCCAACGTACAGCTGTCCATGTGAGAAGCATGGATTTATCAAATTTAATCCACATACTTGCAATGATTGTCCCTGTGCTTTGTTAATGGTCATTACAAAGGCTAGTCGTACAGGAAACTGTAGACGTTTGAATTCAAATGGAGTATCCGTTGGTATCATGGGAATGCGTGGTAGTAGTACATGTTCCCCTTGGTGTTTTCCATTTAAAATGGTTGCCTCAATTATGTTATTCATTAATTTTTTTTACTGATAGCCTAGTCCCATTGCATAGTCGCGGTGGATTTATATTTCGTAGAATGATGATTGGGGAACCAATAGTCAAAGATAAAATATGCGGTGGCATTCCTGGTAGATCCAATGAATTTAAAAATTCTATTGGATAATTAACTGATTCATCGTGATTGACAACAGTATCTATGGATTTATATGTTGTTTCTTCGTCAGGTATTTCATTTTGAATTGTGCAGTTTATTAAATTCACATCAATGTTTTTGGCTGCCAATATAGCACGCTCACTAACCCATTGATTATTTTTATAATTCTGCGATAAATTTGGAAAAACTTTGGCAATGAATTCATCAGTGGATTTTACAATGTGACAAAAGTTTTCTGGTAATGTAATACAGTGTGTGGATTCGTCCATTTCCATTTTACCATTCACAATATCTAACAATTGTTTTGCAAATCGTTCAGAAGATTCATCTTGTTGTAATTGAACACGCATATTGGTCTTTAAAGATATTTTCTCCACATACCGCCATAACACTGATGATTTGAGACATGCATTCAATTCATCTGCAGGTGTTGAACGTCGTATAACTGGTAGAGTTTGTCGAAAATCACCAGCTAGCAAAATGAGTTCACCACCAAAGAGCTGCTCATTTCCTCTCAAATCTTTTAATGTGCGATTGAGTGCTTCCAATGATTTCTTGTGTGCCATGGTGCATTCATCCCATATTATAAGCTGACATGATCTTAGTACTTTTCCCATCCCAGAATCTTTGCTAATATTACATGTTGTAGTTTCAATTACCTGTATATTTAATGGCAATTTCAATGCTGAATGTGCTGTTCGACCACCGTCCAAAAGAGTTGCTGCAATACCAGATGATGCAATAGCAAGTGCAATATTATTTTGTGATCTTATAGTTGCCAGAATAATTGAAATAAGAAAAGTTTTGCCAGTGCCTCCAGGTGCATCTAAGAAATATAAACCACAACTCTTGTTAGATATTGCATTTATAATTGTGTCGTATGCTGTTCGTTGTTCTAATACCAATTTCGGCAGCTTAATTCGAACAAATGTTTGTAATTCATTAACATCGAAGTGCGTTTCTCGTTGTATATCACGATCGAAAATGTAATTACCAGATCTATTTGGAGCAATCATTCCCAATTCTGTCAGTGATTTGTTGGATATTGTCAAACATACATTCTCAATTAAAATCAATGCTTCATTGTATATATTTGATGTAAATTGAATGTTGGGATTAGCATTTATGCTACGCATGCGATGTAAAATGTCTTCACTCATATAGTCTTTATATTTTTCCCAAAGATCCTTTGGATTAGCCGGAAAACATGTAGTTAGTATGATGGAAAATAGTGTACGTATCTGCTGTGGTTGAGCTGTATTAGAAGCATCAGCGAGTGAAATATCCCAATGAGCATCGTTTTCTAAGAGACTTAATTTCTGGCAAGCCTCACGAAATGTAACACACACATGGCCATTGACTGTTTTTAATTCTTGGAAAGATGTTGGTCCACGAACATTGATTAATAATAATCTTAGGTAAAAGCATTCTGCGTTATTTGGATGTACAGTGTACAGACGACCCAATGCATCTGTGGAATATAAATTTAGGTGTCCTTGTACTGCTCTACCTTGTTTACGACGCTGAAATTTTCTTCTTGATGTATTCCACGTAAAATAAGTTGGTACTTCAGAGTACAGTAGTGTCCTTGCAAAGGTATCATTTCTATGTGAAAAATTCAGTTAATGTTGTTGGCGGTGGTGACATTGCTCTTGCACGTACATTTTCTGATGTAAAATGCACTCGCTGTCCATTTTTAAGATGTACTGCTATATTAACAACCGTTAGATATCGCTCATGAATGGAAAATGATAAAATATGCCATACAGCCTCATTGCTACTTATGAAGCGTCCCAGTTGATATTGGGTGACTTCATCGTTAGAAGCAGTTGTATTTTCCACTGCATACACTGCCATATCGCTTCCTTTGTTCACATATTTGCAAATATATTTTATAGCTTTCACTGAATTGCAGTACTCAACATTTATGTGTGTGTTATACGTTTTTAGTAGTAATGGAGAATATGGTACTACCCAACGATTATCAACATCAATAGTATTGTTGAGTACTTTTAGTTTAATGGATTTTCCACCATCTTCGGTAGATCGTCGTCGATAGAGTGGATATCCATCATTGCCTGTAATAGTTTCAGCAAGTAAGTCTCTAGGATACCGCTTTGTGCACTTTCCATCTGACATGCATGGTGAATTATTATTTAGTGAGCCACATGGACCATGAATCATATTTTTTGAGACAATATCGTGAAAGTCTTTATCAATTTCAATGTCTGGTATTTCTGCAGAGATGATTTCAACAATTATGTTTGGTGTTACCTTTTCCATCATCCATATTAAAATATGCGCATGTGGTAAACCTCTTTATTGCCATTCAATGGAATACATCCAACAGCGCGCCTCTCCAAATACATGGTGTTTGACAATAAAATCTATTAAAGATTTTAATTTTTGTTTAAATACACGTGCAGAAATATCATGACGATCTGATGGTGATTGTCCAGTTAATAAAAGCTCCTTTATTTCATCCCATGCTGGGTTGCATGTAAATGTGATGAAAAAATCTGGACGACCATATGCACGAACATACGTCATTGCATCTTGTGCATATTCATGCATGTGTCTTGGGCTGCCTGTAAATGTGGATGGTAAAATGACCATTTTTCCCAATTCACTGAGATTGCCATCATTTACAACTGCATCACGTAAATGGATGTACTCTTCAGAACGCAATTTGACTTGATTTAGTCGTATGTAGAGGAGTCTTTCACTTTCTATTTTTGCATACATGTCAACAATGTATTGATGAAATAATTGTCTACATTTCAATATATGATTATCAGCATTCTCACGAATCATCATTCGATATGCATAATAATTCATAGCACTGACCTTTTTGTTAATGTCCACATTAGTTGTAGGATTTCTCATATTAATATTAAAATGATATCCATCCTCTCCTTGCCAAAATAGAATGGGATATTGTAATGCAACATATGAACGATGCGTTTCTGATACTTTCTGGACGTCACCATTTCTACGATGAAGAATTATATCGCGAGAATTAAATTCTTCACCAACTATGACAATTTCCACTTCATCGATCGTTGGTGCGTTGAATTGTCTTCGATGTTGACCAATAGGTGTTTTATCTGCCTTTATTATTACATAGTAATCGTCAGATGGCATTTGTTCAATGTCGGTTTTAAATAATTTAATTAATTCATTATGTTGTTCAAACAAATTTTGTAATTCAGCGACAATCTCTCGTTTAGTACTCATATTCAGTTGGCACCGTCTGTTGATTTGTTCGTCAGTATTTCCCATAAAATATATCTGAAGATATTTGTGATCAGCATTTGGCAAGGGTAGTAGTGATCCAGCATGGTGATAAATTTGCCCTTGTACTTTAAATGTTGGCATATAATTTGCGCTAACGATATTCGTTGCTCCGAACGATGTCATTTGGAAGCATGAATTGTACTTGCGTATATTTTTCAAAAAATATTTTGATCGACTTGTTTCACCTGATACTTAAGTTAATAATGGTTCAGGTGGTGAACGCAAGTCTGGTAACTTTACTTTTCCACCTGCACAGCACATACCTGGTGTTTCATTTTTAAATTTTTGAGCACCACAATACGTACACTTTTTATCCATTTTTCCAATAATTACACTTGGATGAAGACTGTAATTGTAAAGGGGATTGTAATTGAAACCACATAAATTCAAATCAGTATGTATCGTTCGTCTTGTCTGTGTCCTGCGAATTCGATTCCTTTGCTGCCTTGCTTGCCTCTGATCACTCGTTTCTAATGATCGAGCAAGAGCAGTGTGAACTCGATCTCTTTCTTGCCTTCCTTGCGTGGAAAGGCAAGGAAGGCTTTTCCTTGCCTTCCTTGCCTAATTTCGAGTGATCATTAGAAAAGTTCACTCGTTTCTAATGATCGAGCAAGAGCAGTGTGAACTCGATCTCTTTCTTGCCTTCCTTGCCTCTGTTCACTCGTTTCTAATGATCGAGCAAGAGCAGTGTGAACTCGATCTCTTTCTTGCCTTCCTTGCCTCTGTTCACTCGTTTCTAATGATCGATCAAGAGCAGTGTGAACTCGATCTCTTTCTTGCCTTCCTTGCCTCTGTTCACTCGTTTCTAATGATCGAGCAAGAGCAGTGTGAACTCGATCTCTTTCTTGCCTAGTTTTTCTCTGCTCACTTGTTTCTGAAGCTCGTTCTTCTCTTCTCCTTTTTGCTTGATTTGTACATCGACCAATGGCACTTCGCTTTGGTGGCATAATTGAGGGGTTAAATGAAACGTATTTCCAATATTTTTATTTATTCACGTAATAATAATTTATTCTCGTATTAATAATTGCAAAAGTTTTTTGACATCTTAAAAAACAACCTACAAACGTATTCCATCCTATGAAAAATAATAGAAGTTGCCATCTTCAGTCATTGTAAAGTAGGAATAATACAGAATATGATATCACGCGAATAATACAAAATATAATATCACACATGCAAACAATCTCAGGTGCAGGAATCTAGCAAATATTACATTACGTCATACTGCTAGGCTGAATTTCAAACATCATTACTAATTAAATGTTATTTTGATATTTTTGGGATATTTGTTCGGGAGCACCTAGAACCCAAACTCTGATTTAAAAAAAAAATTTCAAAAACCTTCCTAGGGATATACCTAATAATTTCCCAAATTTTCACGGTGATTGGATGTATAGTTTTTGAATCTATCGAGTACAGACAGACAGACACACATTCATTTTTATATATATAGATTTCGCGCATCAATTTAAATTCACGTTTGCTTGCAGAATGGTAGCGATTTTTTTAGTGAAATAAATATTGTAATATAGGATTATTTTCATTTTCATTATTATCTGACTTTGTTAATAATTCAAGAGGACTAATAGAGGAGCTACAAATGGCGCCATTTGGCGGACTTTAGCGCAAATAGATTAAAAAAAATTCTAGAATAAAATTTAAAATTCGGGCTTCGAGGGGCACGTACTCATCGTCTGCTCTACCTGTGTGCCAAATTTCATGGCTGTAAGTGCCATAGATTCGTCTGGAGGTCTTCGTTCGTTCGGCCGCACACAGACAGAGAAACACTTCCTTTTATTAGTATAGATCAACAGTAAAGCTCACTGGGAGATTTTGCAAATTACGTCACAATGACGCCAATTTTCGTACCGCAAAATTTTCGCATTCCCCGACACTAAGGTTTTGGTCCCTTTGCAGTCCATTAGTGTTAACTTAGTTCATGTTAACATTGTACACTTACTGGATGGATCCTTAACAATTATTTGGACTTGCTGAAATCGCAGTCGCTAGAACTCGTGTAAATGACATAACTTGAAGATCGCAGTCTTATAGGCTGCGAAGAGAATCCACTTGTACAAAATTATTTTGGAACTGAATGTACATTAGCCAGACTTTTAAGGAACTTGAACTGTTTAGACAGGCACCTTCAGCGTGCAAAGCAATCATGGAATCGGCTTCGCACTCTTTATTGGTTTCTCAAGACACTGGTAAGGACAAATTTCCAAACGAACAATACTTCGACTTTCAGCGTACGTCTGGGCTAGTATGCCATGGTCGGAAATAAGGCATGATGATAGTGAAACAAAGGCTCATGAATATTGGTACGTTGGAAATGTCAGTCACAGCATAAGTGACCAATGTTACTGAGAGTGTGATTAATGTAATGCTTGTGATTTAGTACAACACCAGCATTTCGTATAGCAGCAATGCTTACTGGACGAATTTAAACGTGCAACGAATAATTCAACAAATTACTGAAAGTGTGATTAATGTAATGCTTGTTATTTAGTACAACACCAGCATTTCGTATAGCAGCAATGCTTACTGGACGAATTTAAACGTGCAACGAATAATTCAACAAATTACTGAAATCCTTTAATATCCATACTCTTTCCCTCAACCCGCAGTGTGTTTCGCAATAAGTCTTGCCATGGCATAGAAATAAATTCTCTCAAACCGTTAGATTGAATCGTATCTTTAGAGCATGAAATTTACGTTTTCATGGAGAACTATTAATATGAGTTATCTGAAGGCTTCTCCAGGTAACACAGAGACTGAAAAAAATTGTTGAAGTTGAGAAATTTAAGTACTTTTTCACGTAATTGTCAAAGGCAATGCTTTTGGTCGCGTTTAACAGTCAGTAAACAAACACCCTGTGCCCTAGCAAGAAATTTTTTTCTGACCCCCCCCCCTCGATATGCTTAACTCGATACCATCTAACGACTTTGTTAACGTATGGTCAGCAGCTTGAATAGATTCTAAAATTTTGAGATCGACAATACACCAATTTTCATGAACGAGTCAAATCAAAATCTACCATCCGTGATTCGTAATTTGAAATACTACTCACAAAAAATAGCAACTGCCCACACCACTTCGTGAAAGGAAAGATATCAAATGTCTACAAATAAAATATAGCCGATCTAAAATCCAACACGCATGCGTAGAGAGATAATTCACAAGAAGGAAACAAAAACTAACCACAAGAATGCATTGTTTTCTAGCAAAGTTTATTCAGCTCCCTTAATCACCACAAAAAGACTTTGTACATTCCCTTCATACAGCCGCCAGCACGGCGAGCAACACCACAAAAACGAAGGCAAAGCACCAGAAGGCCAGCCTGTCCACCAGCACTGACACTATGTACCAGTCCTTACGCCGCTTCAGCTCGTCAGGGGACGAGGCGGTCGATCCGGGGGGCGTGGTCTCGGAGGCCCGTTCCTGGCTGGAGACGTGTGAGAAGGCGAAGATGCAGAGGTAGCGCTGCAGCGAGAAGTGCGCCAACCGCACCAGGACGTTGGGAGCCACGCCTTTCGCAGTGCGGAGTAGGTTGGTTACCACGGTGACGATGACGAAAATCGCTGAAAGGCAGAGGCAGGAGGCTGCGTACTGTGCTGTGGGAAGGAGATGAATACCAATCAGGATCAACAGTCGTTTTAGATCGAGAGCTTATTCTGAAGGCTATATATGCATATATGCATGCATACACACACACACACAAACATATATATATATATATGGGACAGGATAGCTGTGCGGTGATTTAAATAATTAAACTATTATAATCTAATGTGGGTTCATGAGCCTACATCCGTCTGTAGTACCTGTATTCGACCGGAGAGGACACTATAATCCGTTTACGTCGTTCCAGCTCAACTAAAGAAGAAGAGATCTGGCAACCTCAGACAGTCAGCGGATGGACGTAGACAAACTATGGCGCGTTTGTCTGATAGCAGTAGACGGCTTCTGTATAATGCTCATTAGCCTATATTATGTTATTAATCAACGACGTAGTCTTGAAAATTTCTCCTGTAAATAAGTATTGTAAATAAGTGTTAATTAAATGTTAGTATAGATTATAATAGTTTAATTACGTAAATCACCGCACAACTATCCTGTCCCATATATATATATATATATATATATATATATATATATATATATATATATATATATATATAACAGGAAGCGTGATTTGCTCCTGTGTAAATTCGATTTGACGCAGTCATCGTGTCCGTTTTTTAACGAGCGAACGTCAGGCAATGAATCAATGAACAGTCCATGATTTATAGATCCTTCTTTATTGATGTTCTTCAATAAACCACGCTCCAGGGTAATTCTTTCCTTGTCGCCATTTAGATAACCTATTCGGCACGCAGCCGCGAGCTTCCGCTCTCAACGAGAATTTCCCTCCAGTCTGTCGCCAAAACCCGATTCAATCCGAGCTCCCTGCTGCACGCACATGTGCAGATCTCAGCCTTGGTCATCTGGACTTTTAAAATCGCTGATCTTGTAATTTAACTTCGCGCCCAAAACCTTTACACTTCTAGAAATAAATCCTCTCGCCTAGAATTATCCGCTTTGAGCTCAAGTCGCTTCTAAAAGATGATTTTCCCCACAGCAAAATACGCGGGCTTTGTAAATGCAATATTAGATTCTTATTATTTTAAGCCCCCTTTCCCCGTACTTCTCAACTATATTTTGACAGTTCAGTTATGTTTTGACACACACACACACACACACACACACACACACACACATATATATATATATATATATATATATATATATATATATATATATATATATATATATATATATAGAGAGAGAGAGAGAGAGAGAGAGAGAAGACCGGTGGCGTAGTGGTTAAAAGCGTCAAGCTGCCATCCCACAGGTCCAGGGTTCAACCCTGTGACTGGGCAAGGTCGACTCAGCCTGTCATCCCTTCAGTGGGTCGAAAAAATGAGGACCAAGCATGCTTGGGAACTAAACTCTGAGGGTCCTACGTCAGGTTGACCACCTAACTGAGACATATGCTTTATGGCACCCCAAGCCCACGGTTACGAAAGCGGAGATGGGTACCGTCAGCCTTGGTCCACATCGGACTGTTGCGCAGTGAGTTTAAGAAAGTTTATATATATATATATATATATATATATATATATATATATATATATTAGTATATATATACACATATACAATCACTTCCAAAAGTTAAGCACGGAGCTGGAAAGTGCGAAAAAATGGATCAGTACTGCTTTGATTGACATGAAATGCTACAAGTAAGTAGCTCTATGTTTATTCATGAAACAAAACAAAGAATTGCATAGAGATAAAAAAATATTGAATTTTCATAAATTATAAGATGACGTCATATTTGCGTCATTAACAAAATGATGTTTAAATGCAAAACAAACAACCAAAACAGACATTTATAGGGTATGTGAGCACCCCTCACCTTCATGCAAAGTGTACAGCGTGTGATCATGCTTGTTACGACGTTACCAACCACCGCAGAGTCCAGTAATCGCCATTCCTCCTGTAGGGCAGGTTCAAAATCTCTGAGAGTGGCTGGAGGTGGGAAACGTCTACATACAGCAAGGCCGAGGGCATCCCAAAGATTTTCAATTGGATTAAGGTCCGGCGAGTAAGCCGGCCACTCCATACGAGCAATCCCCTCACTCTCCAGAAAGTCGTCAACGATGGAAGCTCTATAGGGACGGGCATTATCGTCCATTAAAACGAAAGAAGGACCAACTGCTGCAGCGTACAGTTTCACAGTGGGGTCTAGGACTTCATCTCGATACCGTACAGCCGTCACAGAACCTCGTCTGTAGATGTGCAGGTCGGTGTGATAACTCAATGAAATCCCCGTCCAGGCCATGATGCTTCCACCACGGAATGCGTGATGTTCGGTGATGTTCTCGGGCCGATTGCGTGTGCCTTGTTTCCTCCAGACCCTTACACGCTTATCACCGGGTTGTAGGGCAAATCTGGACTCATCTGTGAACATAACGTTGCCACAATCAGACACAGTCCAATTCACATGCTGGCAGCATCACTTTAATCGTGCCCCTCTGGATTGGACGGATAAAGGAACACAAACTCGTGGTACCCAGCCGTACAGACCATTCATGTGTAGCCTTCGACGAACAATAGTGGCAGATATCGTCTTACCAATGGTCGCTGCAAGCATAGATGTCACACGTGTGGAGGTCTGTCTTCGATTCCGCTTGGCTACAACAGCAATATATCGATTTTCCGAGGGTGTCGTAACCCTTGGACGACCCCCTCGACCGTCTACGGGTCTTCGGACAACTGTTTGGCTGGTTTGGAATTGTTTCCATAGTCGTGAAATGACGGAATGATGAACGCCGAAGAAAAGAACAATATCTGTGATAGACTGTCCTGCTTCAATGCGGCCGACAGCCCGCCAGCGTTCAGAATCTTCCATTCGTCTTCTGGAAGCAATAGAAACACGTCTAGTTTAAAAACAAATCGTACGAATGTTCTAAACACCTTTCATCAGCACTTACATGCAACTCCTGTAACCCTTCACAATGCCGGCTTCTTATACGACTGCCTGTTTTGCATATTTCTCGACGCGAAAGCGTGATTGGCTGTTACCTAACATATTTGCATACTTCCTTCTACCTTTGCAGCAAATTTCAGCTTCTTTACTTCAGATTCGCTTACGGAAATTAAAATTTTCCTCTCCGTGCTTAACTTTTGGAAGTGAGTGTATATATATATTTATATATATATATTTGTATATATATATATTATTATTGGTTTAACTTCATAAGTACGGTTTTGTGCATTGCAGCGACCTCCGGGAGTGTTGCCTGGGCGTAAAAACATGTTCTAACCGGAGTAGGGGGTCACAACTCCCCCGGTCTTTAACTGCAATGCCTTCATAATCTGTTGTTATTGGATATTCTATCTGCTCTTGCTTTCAGCTCAGCTCCGTGCAGTTTTGATTTTTCCTTCCGTATCGTATTTATACTGTATTTTTATCTCTTATATGGTACATTTTTACGAGCAACTTGGCACCGTGGATAATGTATACCAATCTTCTTATTTATTTTGTACTAATTCAGCATTTGCAACTTATATATATTTATATATATATATATATATATATATATATATATATATATATATATAAGATATAATTAAAACAATAATGATACACCAAGATAAGCTAAAAAGGATAGTGAAGTTTTGAAGCAAAAAGGAAATTTTTGAAACAAAAACGGAAATTGATGTATTTAAAAAGACGTGAGGGGGATTAAGACCCCTCTATCCTGGTTAAAAGATCTTTTTACATAGCTAAAACTTTCCCAGCATTCGTCATACATCAATTAGAAAATTTAAAACTTTTCAAAAGGGTTTAAGACAATAAATAGAAAAAGTTAGACATTTAAGTAGAAGTTATATACTATAATAAGATAAAGTGACATAATGTCATAAGATGATCTCTAAAAACTACCTTACTAAAAACAGTAATTATAAATATAAGAAAAAGCACTGAAAATTCCACAATACATTGAAAAATTACACTACCATTATAAAACACCACATTTTATAAAACCATTAAATCTTTAAAATTCAAAACAGCAGACAAAAACTCTATACCTCCAAGTCCAAGTGCCCAAGGACATCCACGCGCCCAAAACAACGCCTCAGTATATCCACCAGAAAGCCAGCCGGATAACCCGCCTGTACAGCCAGTTCAATGAATTTTTTAACTCTTTTATTCATTTCAATCCTAGAATCACACAGTCTATCACAACGAATTATGTAGTTGTTGACTATATTACGTTTAACATTTTGATGTAAAGCTGTATTCCAATTAGATAGACGGTTTATGTTAAAGTCGTATAAATCTTTTTTATCGAATATGCGAAAAGATATTGTTCCATTTGACAAAGTGAGGGTTACATCCAAAAAGTTGATTTCATTTTTGGAGTTTTGTTCGGTCTTAGTTAGTTTTATATTAGCTGGATAAAAAGTAGGAGCAAAGTTACAGTTAACCTCGTGAGCAATGAAAATGTCA
The DNA here is from genome assembly GCA_907164885.2 of Dolomedes plantarius. Lineage (NCBI taxonomy): Eukaryota > Metazoa > Arthropoda > Arachnida > Araneae > Dolomedidae > Dolomedes > Dolomedes plantarius. Next base: position 111,137,442 of record OU015503.1, read on the forward strand.
TCTACGTATCTAAAGAAAGCTATATTTTGTAAAAGTGAAGATTTAGATTCAAAATAAAATAAATATAAATCTGCCAAATAGGACGATGATCCACCCCCCATTGGCAGTCCAAATGTCTGAATATAATAAGTTGTACCATTAAATAAATAATTTTCAAACAATATGATACGAAGTGTATTTTTAAAAAGAGTAAAAGTAATATATTCTTGTAAATCAAACCTGTGAAAAAACTCAATTAGAATTGAAAAAAGAAAAGTAGTGTCTATATTATTGAATAGGTCTACTACGTCATAAGATTCTATTAGTTCTATATCGTTTAAATTTTTGATTTTTGATATTAATTGTAAGCTATTAGTGATTATATTGGATCCAAATTTTTTTATTTTAATGAAAAGATTTTTTAAAACTGGTATTATCAATTTATTAGCATAAGTTATGTAGGTACCGAAACCAACAGTTACTGGTCGAAAGGTAATAGGTTTTTTGTGGAATTTGGGAATTGCAACAAGGTAGGGAAAGGAGAAGGAATAAAGATTTATATTAATTTTTTTATGCAGTTTAACTAAACGTCGTTTCAGAGACAACTCATCAAATGCATATGGTTCGTAAAGTCTATTATTTGAATAAAAATTTTTTACAATTTGAATATAATAATATTTGCAAATAAATGAATAATTAGATGCCACCTTGTCAACATAACTAATTACCAGTTTATTTTGTAGTCCCTTTATAGAGGTCATACTTGGACTATTGAAATATGTTCTAGAACCCTTTAAGGCCAATTCATAACTTTTTAGAAAAGTGATTGAGGTTTTTTGTTTCCATTTTGTAAATGCCTCCAAAGGCAAATTATATTTTAAAGCATTTTTTTCAATGAAGGTGGTGAGGTTCTTATTGAAGGTTATTTCTATGTCTTTAAAACAATTATATCTAAACTTAGTACCCATTTGTATTGCATCACGTAGGTTTTTGTTCGATACTATCTGGACATTACCCGTTATGACATGGTTATGATCTGGATTAATATATTTTGACATTGATTTATGATGACAATCACACTGATAAACTGTGTTTAAGTTTTTTGAATTTAGATTATAATTAAATATTTTACGACTAATTGGTATATTATAAGAGTATGTAACTTTAGGTTGTATTTTACAAGGTAAGTCAGACATAGAATCCTTAAATATTTTATTTATTGGTATGGAATTAAAGGCATTGTTTTTAAATTGTATAACTATGTATTCTGTTTTTATAGGTTGCATTGCTGCAGAAAGATCTATTCCTAATTTTTTAGCTCTAATTTTAAAGGTTTCTAATCTTCCATTCGTCTTCTGGAAGCAATAGAAACACGTCTAGCTTAAAAACAAATCGTACGAATGTTCTAAACACCTTTCATCAGCACTTACATGCAACTCCTGTAACCCTTCACAATGCCGGCTTCTTATACGACTGCCTGTTTTGCATATTTCTCGACGCGAAAGCGTGATTGGCTGTTACCTAACATATTTGCATACTTCCTTCTACCTTTGCAGCAAATTTCAGCTTCTTTACTTCAGATTCGCTTACGGAAATTAAAATTTTCCTCTCCGTGCTTAACTTTTGGAAGTGAGTGTATATATATATTTATATATATATATTTGTATATATATATATTATTATTGGTTTAACTTCATAAGTACGGTTTTGTGCATTGCAGCGACCTCCGGGAGTGTTGCCTGGGCGTAAAAACATGTTCTAACCGGAGTAGGGGGTCACAACTCCCCCGGTCTTTAACTGCAATGCCTTCATAATCTGTTGTTATTGGATATTCTATCTGCTCTTGCTTTCAGCTCAGCTCCGTGCAGTTTTGATTTTTCCTTCCGTATCGTATTTATACTGTATTTTTATCTCTTATATGGTACATTTTTACGAGCAACTTGGCACCGTGGATAATGTATACCAATCTTCTTATTTATTTTGTACTAATTCAGCATTTGCAACTTATATATATATATATATATATATATATATATATATATATATATATATATATATATATATATATATATATATATATATATATATATATAGATAGATACATAGATAGATAGATAGATAGATAGATAGATAGATACATAGATAGATATATTATTAACACAAAGCAAAAAGGAAATATATTACTGTTTCGTTCGATAAAAGAGAAGAAACCAACCAATGAGAGGCACCACCCTCCCGGCAGGAACCGTCGCTGCTAGATGCTGCAGCAGCATGGACAAGACGATGACGTTGGCGCAGCCAATCACGTATCGGGTCGTCTCGTTCGGCAGTAGCCAGAATCCTGCGCGGATAATGACTTTCAGGGCTGTGCATAAAATGAAAACGTGGAGAAAACAAAAACATTGGAGTTGTTTTTGCGCAACTTAATACTCAGTAGTACTTACAGGTATACCTCTGTCGTAATTATTGTCTGTGTAGTTTGGTTCACTTACTTGAATTTCATATCATTTATATGAGAGGAATCCACTCTCAATTTCCTGTACGTCACCGGTGAGAGTTTGTATTGCCAAGTGGCACTGCAGGCGGGTGAGAGTTTGTATTGCCAAGTGGCACTGCAGGCGGGTGAGAGTTTGTATTGCCAATGGCACTGCAGGCGGGGGAGAATTTGTATTGCCAAGTGGCACTGCAGGCGAGTGAGAGTTTGTATTGCCAAGTGGCACTGCGGGCGGATGAGAGTTTGTATTGCCAAGTGGCACTGCGGGCGGGTGAGAGTTTGTATTGCCAAGTGGCACTGCAGGCGGGTGAGAGTTTGTATTGCCAATGGCACTGCAGGCGGGTGAGAATTTGTATTGCCAAGTGGCACTGCAGGCGGGTGAGAGTTCGTATTGCCAAGTGGCACAGCAGGCGGGTGAGAGTTTGTATTGCCAAGTGGCACTGCAGGCGGAGAAATAAATGTTTTCTCTTTTATTTTTGAAAAGTAAGTGAAGTGTTTTATAGCGACGAGCTGGTGCGTTGTAGATGTTCTACGGCAGGAGTCCCCAACCTTTTTGTACATAAGAGCACATTCTAGAATACCGGTCGGACGGCGGGCACCATTTATTTTTCTTTCAAGGAGAATTAATTGTTGGACATAGTTAATAATGCAGGTACGTAATGTACAAAAGACATTTAATTCCAAAAATATAATTTAACATACACTGGCGTAACAAAATTAAGAGAATTTGCAGACTTGGTCGATTATCTCTAGAACTACTCTACCGATTTTAATGAAATTTGATATGTGCATACATTGATACAATACAAAACAAATAACCATTCAATAATTGTAATAAACACGCATGATCGTGCGTAACACTCGTTGGAGTCGGAAGGTACGAAACAGCGGTTAAAGAATAAACAAAAAAATGGGTTAATAGATGGTGTTATTTTGCAGCAATCGGTTAATTTCAAATTGTAACAGTAAAAATGAGTAACCACCAACGTTTAGATGATGGAATGAGGTGGCGAATTGTGGGGAGGCTAGAAGCAGGCCAATCTCAAGTCCAAATTTGTAGAGAGTTCAATTTAACGACCAGCGCCGTGTGTAACTTATGGAAACAGTTCCAGGATACCGGATCCATCGACAGAAAGCCTGGGCAAGGTCGTCCAAGAGCCACAACGGCCAGAGAAGATCGCCATTTGTCGATTATAGCAAGGCGTAACAGCAGTGCTACAGCTTCTCAGCTCTCTCGTGACTTGTATGCAGCCACAGGAACCCGTGTATCAAGGGTGACTGTTTCCAAAAGACTTCATGAGAGAGGGTTGTTTGCAAGAAGACCTGCTGTTTGCGTCCCGCTCACTTCTACGAACAGAAGAATCCGTTTATCATGGTGCAGAGAGCATAGAGATTGGAGTATGGAACAATGGGCGACCGTTCTCTTCACTGATGAGTCCCGGTTCAGCCTAAACACCGATTTTCGCCGTACGTTCATATGGAGAGAACAAGGGACCCGCTACCTACCCTCCAGTGTCCTCGAAATTGACCATTATGGCGGAGGAGGTTTAATGGTCTGGGCAGGCATCATGTTGGATGGCCGCACACCTTTCCATGTCTTTGAAAGAGGCACTGTGACTGGTGTGAGGTATAGGGATGAGGTCTTGGAGCCCTATGTTCGCCTTTTCAGGGGTGCAGTTGGCCCCGAGTTCATTTTAATGGACGATAACGCGAGGCCACATAGAGCTCTTCTGATTGACGAATTTCTAGAGAGTGAGGATATTCACCGGATGGATTGGCCAGCCAGATCTCCAGACCTTAATCCTATAGAGCATGTCTGGGACACTCTGGGGAGGGCAATTGCAACTCGCAACCCCCCTCCGAGAACCATCCAGGGAATGAAAACAGCGTTGCTGAACGAGTGGGACCAGTTGCCACAGGAAATGATTAAACTGCCTTATTTCAAGTATGAAATCACGCTTCGAGACCTGTATATCTGTAAGAGGGGACCATACCCCCTATTAACCATCTACTAACCCATTTTTGTGTTTATTCTGCAACCGCTGTTTCATACCTTCCGACTCCAACGAGTGTTACGCACGATCATGCGTGTGTATTACAATTATTGAATGGTTATTTGTTTTGTATTGTATCAATGTATGTACATATCAAATTTCATTAAAATCGGTACAGTAGTTCTAGAGATAATCGAACAAGTTTGCAAATTCTCTTAATTTCTTACACCAGTGTATAAAAATTATTGTTAATATTCTTGAGTAAAATAAGTGATTACTAAATAATGCATACAAAATCTACAAAGTATAAAAATTCTTTATAAAAAATATAAATCTCAAAGTCAATGTGATTTTTGGCATTGCATTTCATTGGCCATTTGGTTCATTTCCTTTTAGGTGTGGGAAATTAGGTTGGCGAAGATTTGGCGCGAGGGGGAATAGAGATCGATTGCATTACGGTTTGCACTTTTATCTGTATTGGACGCCACTTCTACTTTTGTGTGGTTAATCATTAAAAATGAAAAAAAAATTTACATAGCAATTTATTGAAAACTGAAATATTTTTATCGGGTGGCAAAGCGGCGGGCACACGTAAAACGATCGGCGGGCGCCATGGTGCCATCGGGCATAGGGTTGGGGATCCCTGATCTACGACATAACGGCAAAATGACTTATAATGAATGGTTTTTCGATTTTGTGTATTAGTGCGCGCAATTAGAATAGATTCGACACACCTTTGACAAAGAGACTTGTTTCAGTGGGGCAGGCCCCTTACTGATCCTAGTTCTAAGAATTTATTTATGACATTTTCGTATTATCTGTTCTTCTTAACCCCTTCCTTCACGCTCGTATCAAAATTACGGGTTGAGGCTTCGCCTTTTATTTCTCGTCCCCGTGATATTTCCAGACTGGCCTGTTTAAAAGTAACGCACCAAAATGATTAAAACAGTCCAATTCATTTACCCTGAAAAGTTTTTATTTCTCATTGTACATACCAGATGGCAGCACCAAACTACTTACAATGTAATTGAGGATGGTTTTTTTTGAAAAAACTAGATGTGGCAGATCAAGAAATAAATGGAATCCTCCGGGAAAAAAAAGGCATTTTTATTACTGTTTTCTTGAAAATTATGCGATCGTTAAGGGATCGTTAAGTCCTCACCAAATTTAAAATTCCACTTAAATTGCATGACCTTTCATTTACGTGTCTTTATTAGTGGGTTTCTTGAAAAGAGGCATAAACTCTATCCTATTTAACAAAGTTTCGTCTAACTTTCAAAACTATGTACCTCGCAGTATATCAAACTATACCCGTCTTTTTCATAAGAAGTTTAACGTTCGATTTTATCTCTGGAGAGGTCTATTATAATCCCACGTGTGACTCGAAAGTTTCGAGAGTTTTAAAATAAACATCATTTAAAATAGACATCGATCCCATTTCGTGAAAAGGAAAATCTAGTCGCCTGTCATATATATATATGTGTGTGTCTGTGTGTGCCAGCCAGCCTCTCTCTGCGCAGATAAGGAGAGCTAGGGTACTCACCGCAAAGCAGGGTAACCATGGAGATGAGTGTAGGGATAACGCAAACATAACGATACATCCGGGACATCCTCTCCAAGTGGATGCTAATGTTGACTTTGTGGTACGTCTGCTCCTGTCGGATAACTTGGACCACGTGGACGACATCTTTCAAGACCCATTCCGTGCCCTGCACCGTACCGGATTGAATCAAGGGTCGCCTGGAACGAATCAACGAATGAGCGAAAGAATATGAATATATATATATATATATATATATATATATATATATATATATATATATGACGCCCGGTGGAGTAGTGGTTAAAAGCTTCAAGCCGCCACACCACAGGTCCAGGGGTCGACCCTGCGACTGGACAAGATCTTTCGTCTTGAGTGGGTGGATAAAATGAGGACCAAGCATGCCTGGGAACTAACTCTGGGGGTCCCACGGCAGGCTGACCACCTGCCCGAGACATATGCTGTATGCCTCTCCCCCCCCCCAACCCCATGGTCAAGACAGCGGGGCTGGGCACCACCGGCCTTGGTCCACAATGGACTGTTATATATATATATATATATATATGTGTGTGTGTGTGTGTGTGTGTGTGTGAGAGAGGAAATAAATGGGAAAGGAATGGTTAAACTAAAATTTAAGGGAACTTAGTAATTAATTTATTGTCGTGGCGTAACTCGCCACTATTCTCATATCTTATTTCGAAACGCATCGAGAGAAGTCGGGGAAATTCCCTTTGGATTTGAGTGACAGTTCGTGGTAAACGCCTCTGCCTATTCTTCGGTGCAAACGTCACACTCATGCGCGATAAGTTTAGATGGTCTAAGCCAATAGTATTTTCGTCAGACCGCGGGAGATTCTTGATCAGACGGTCACGCGACGCGCGGGAACGTGATGAATTCTGGATTAAATTATCAGATTGAATCGGGTAGGTTAATATTTGGAAATAAACGATGTTAGATGTAATTACTTGTAGTTCTTTGACACCGGCCTTAACTTCATTGACTGCTATAACTTTAATAATTACTTAGATATAGATTAAGAAAGATTAAGTTCGAAGAGAAGACGACGTAACGGGATGGGTGTAAGTAACTAGCACGTCATATATATATATATATATATATATATATATATATATGCATGTGTGTGTGTGTGTGTGTTTGTTTGTGTGTGTGTATGTATGTATGTATGTATAATACACACTCACACACACAAATACATACAGTCTTGAGATTTGACGCAACACTCACACAAGCACAACTGGCCTACAGTTCACATAGAGCAGCCGAGGTTCAACTGAGAAATTGACATTCTTGATTATTCTAGAAATGAAAAATTCCAGAAATCGATAACTACGCAGGCATCCAGATGAAATATGATGGGGTCTCCGAACAACCTAAAAAGTCACCAAATGTGTCTCAAATGTCGCCAAAATTCTCGAAAATATCGCCAGAAGGTCACATATTTGAAATCTAACTACGAACCAGTAGGTAAAGAGAATTTAACACGAAGTAAACATAAAATAGGGAGAAGTGAATGTTTCCAAACGTAGAAGAAAATACAGCGCCATTTACAAGAATATAAAGAATTTGAGAAAATTTCGCTACAGCAATGAAATAAAAATTTATTTTGAAAAAGTTTCATTAAATATTTTCAACGAACAGGAATCAATTATTTAGAGTTTAAAAGTTAGCAAATACTAAATTAGGCACTGGGTAACCTTTGTTCCTTGTTAAGCACACCTTTACTGCTATTATATATATATAATATATATATATATATATATAATATATATATATATATATATATATATATATATATATATATATAATATATATATATATATATATATATATATTATATATATATATATATATATATATATATATATATATATACATATATATATACTATATTATATATATATATATATATATATATATATATATATATATATATATATATATATATATATATAAAGAGAGAGAGAGAGAGAGAGAGATTTATTCTTAGGATACATGCTATCCCACCCCGTAAGGAAAAGGTTAACCGTTCAGCGAGCGAGCGAGCACATTTTTGGAACACCAGTAGGTGCGCATGGCATAAAGTGCAACGTCTCTTTCAACTTTGATTATTCCCTTTTTAATGAACTTTTTGTTTTCAAATTGGAAAATAATAATTCTGCGTTTTATGACAAGATATAAAATGTTGATAATATTGAGATAAATTTATAACTAGCATTATTGCCCGGCGTTGCCCGGGTAGATATATAGATATAACATTTTTCATGCATTCCATCAAAAAAATACTGGGCTGCACTCCCCGCTCTTCATGTTCATCTGGCCAGACAGAATGCGCTTAGCGCGTTTTTACTGAAATGATATATCCAGTATTATTTTGATGGAAAGCATGAAAATTTTTATATCTATATATCTACCCGGGCAATCATTCTTTAAAAATAATTTCATTAATTTTCTTATGCCTTAATATAACTAATGGACTAATAGTTCGGAATGAAAGTTATGGGTCGTTATGTTTCTCTGTTTAAAGATCTTTTCCTCCTACTGCTTAAAAATACCCAAAACTCTAAAAGACTTATTTTATATGATTTCACGGAATAAGTAATTCAAATACATATCGTATGTTAACTCTGTTTCGCGAACTTAGGGGAGAAAACCTGTAGAACTCTTAAACTTCTTCCCATTTTATGATCCTCAAACAATTAATATATTTAGATCAACAGAAGTCTTCCAAAAACTTGCCATGGGCCAAATTTAATTTTTCTTTTTTTTTCTTCCTTTTTTTCCAAATTTTATTAAGTTCTATTAGTTTGAACGCCATTGTCTAAAATTGTCTAAAGCAGCGGTTCTCAACCATTTTAGACTCACGATTCCACTAAACGTAAGAAAAATAAACACCTCGTCCTCCCCCCCCCCCGTTACCTCCAGACCAACACTCAAACCACCCCAGATCACCCCTCAGAATAAACCACTTTTCCCCAGCGTATCGAATTTGAAGGGTTGTGGTAAAGGGGCTGTCTCCACATTTAAGAGGTGCGCTTAGGGGCACAAAAATCATTAAAAAATTATTTTTTTAAAAACTATTTGAGCCCCAAATTTCGTTTTTCCTGATGTAAGTTTCTAGGGTCCAAAACATTAACTGTGCCGAATTTGGTCCCGGTGGGTGACCCACAGTCTATCATTCTATAGCGGACAAACAAACAGACAAGTTCTTTTATATATTTAGATTAAAGGCCAAAGAATGCAGATACAATCGCCTTACTTCAAAACTGTGCGGTTTATTGGATCCGTGGACAACTTGCGAATGGATTCCTATTATTAGGCTTGGGCGATGTATCGATGCATCGTGAAAAAACCGGTGTGAAGCCGACATCGTCACACCGGTTTAACAATTTTCAAAACGTCGTAACATCGCGATTTCCCGGTGCCACAAAGCTAGCGGTGTACGCATACGAGCGATTTCCCGGTGTCACACAAACGGTTCCGATGTTTCCGTGTGCGCATGCGCGATGTTACGATGTCGCATGGCTTGGTCGACGATTTCCCGGCGTCCGATATTTGTACGCATGCGCGGATTTACGATATCACATCGCTTAGCTTGAAGGGACGGATTTTCCGGTTACACACCGTCAATACTTAGACTGACGACTCAAAGTACTTGCTAGAAAATATTTTGCAGTTCAAGGTTCAAGTGTACCTTCAGAGATAGTATTCAGCACAGGCGGGAGTGTTATTGCAAGACAAAGAGCTGCATTGCTTCCAAAAAATGCAGAAATGCAGATATTCTTGGCTCAAAATTAAAGATATTTGAATGTTTAATTAGTTTAGTCTGTTGCAGGACAACAACCTGGTCTCATCTATCTATATATATAAAACAGTTCCGTAACTGACTCATTCATTCACTGACTGACTGACTGACTGACATACAACGCACAGACCAAACCGCTGGACCTAAAAGGCTGACATTTTGCATGGCGATTCTTCTAATAGTGTAGGGGTGCACTAAGAAAGATTTTTCAAAAATTCTTCTTAGATTTTTTGAAATTAAATTTTTAAGCTGTTTTTGTAACTTTTTTTACGTTTGCATTCAAAATAATACATTGAGGGTTATAAAATTTATATCACGAGAAAGATCCTAAAAATTCCTTCAAAATGAAATTTTTTTCGAATTTTTACCTCCATTTCCTCATTTTTGGTGAATTTCTAAAGATTCATTTTTAGAATTTAATTTATTAAATGCCGATCACGTGACTTCTTTTTCTGGTACTTTAAATAAATTTATCGTCACGTGCATAACAACTAAATAGACAAAAAGATATTTTTTTTCTTGCTAATGCGGCAGACGATTGGACATTATTTTGTCTATAAAAAAATCCCTTACGATTTTTTTATAAATATATATTTTTTTTCCTACGTCAATTGTATATATTGATCGTCGTATTTATTATAAATATATATATATATATATATATATTTATTTTCGTTGGCATTAATTGCATACATTGACCGTTGTATTTAATTTGAATGTACTCCGTAGCGAAGTGCGGGTTTTCAACTAGTTTTTATATATGAATCTATGTTACTTTTTTTAGGGAGGCACACTGCCACCTGGCTACGTTCGTTGTTAACGTCGCGATACATCGCCACATCCCGATTGTAGACTGACGATGTATGGTGATGTCAAAAATGTAACATCGCCCAGGTCTACCTAATACAGTGGAATCTCGATCTATCGTTTTCGAAGGGACCGACTGAACTAAACGATGGATGCGGGAAAACGATAGATGCGGGAACATACAAAAAAGTATTAACATTCCTTAAAGTTTGATATCCCTCAAATATATTTACTCACATACATAAATGCATACATACCCGTAGTGAAACTGAAGATAAAATTGCAAAGTGGTACTGAAATCCACGATAATAATAATAAAAAAAGAAATACACGTAGATACACATGAATTTTGATTGAAATAAAAGTACTACTTAATCGTCGTTTGTTTTTTGGCGGTTTTCTCTCCACAAGTATACAATAACTTTTTTGTGTCGCAAATTGCATTCTTTTCGGTATCGGTTATTGTGAGATAGTATAAAGAAGCGGCAGCCGTGAATCGTTTGTAACTAGAACCATTCCATTCCACTGGATGGGGTTCGACATAAGACCACCAGGAAGTTCTGCTTCCGGGTGATACCCTCACCGGCCAGTGTAGAGTGCAGCAATTACAAACTTTTCACACCCTAGACCAAACACCAGGACGCCTCCATCCCGAGGCCAAGAGAAAAGCCAGAGTACAGCAGGAACCGCTCAGGTCGGCTGACTGTGAGCCATAGCTGATGAGAACAGAAATGTTAAGTAGTCGGAGAATTTGGAATGAGTTTCCGAAAACAGGATACTTCAGGAGCTAAAGAATTAAGGAACACCAACGACGAACAAATAATCGAAGTGGTACGACTCTGCGAGACCAGGCTGAACAGAAGAGAACAAAAATACGATACCGTGCATCTCAAATGTTCTGCTCATTGTTTAATTAGAGCGTCATTCTAGCTCAATCCAGACATTTTAATTTCAGATTCAGTTATGATGAAAAAACGATCGATCCGATAAATTACTGTAAAGCTGCGATTTTCTGAACGAATATTGCGGGAAAGCGATGGATCGAGGAACGATCCATGCGGTCTGTTTTTGCTTGTTTAATATGGAATTTATTCGCGACTGGATGAAATAAACGATGCATGCGGGAAAACGATCGTTCGGGGAACGATCGATCGAGATTCCACTGTATGTCCCAAAACCTAAAATACAATGAGATTGTCCATCTTCGTGATATGCGGGATACCGTGTAATATCTGAACATTTGATCGAGTACATCAACTCCTGATTTTGCCGTATTGCAATCCTGTATAATCGCTGGTTTACCACGGTTAAATCGCGACTAACAATGAATGGAAAGGAATAAAAGGGTCAGAAAATCAGACTACATTAGGAAGGGCGTAGCTATAAATAGAAACTGCTTAGAACATTCAAACCTTACATGTAAAAACAAACCATTCAAAATTACGAAAATGTTGCACTTTGTACACGGGCGCGCCCGTTGAAGGGTTAAGATACGTGTTTCGACCGATAGATGGCAGCAGGGGAATGGGAAATGGGCCACTCCTACATTTAACAGTAGCGTGGACACAATTTCTTTTTAAAGCATATTTATACGTTCTTGGCATAAAATGTACTATTCAGTTTCTAGAATCTAATGACATAAACCACGATAAGTAGTAGAACTATACCTTAAAAAATCCCTTTATGATACTCCGGATACTCTATGAAAATTTCTACAGCTTTCATTTGTTCTATTTCCACTGAACCGTCGTCAGAAACTATTCGCTCGGGAGAGGCCCCAAATATTCTGTAATAGCGCTAGTTAGAACAAAGCAGTAGATAGTCCATCACAACCCATGGTTGTCGGATGAGGCGTGGTTCGAGTTGTCGGGTTGTGTTAACTCGCCAAAGATCCGTAAATGGGCCACTAAAAATCCCTATGCCGCTCACCAAACACCACTCAATGACCAAAAATTGGTGCGTGGTGTGCGATGTGTCGGTTGCGCATCGTAGGCCCCTTCTTTCTTTCACACCGATGTGTACCTGGTCATTTTTTAACAGTTCGTGAACAGACTGGATGATGAGTGAGTAAACGGAGGTCACTCCAAGCCAAAATGGAGCGACGTGTCACACGGCGGCAACTGAGTCTTTCATAGGCAAAGGGGTCGTTTCAAAAGGGGCTTTGAACACCGCGGTAGCCGGATCTGACTCTACCAGACTTTGGGAAGAGTCTGTCGGAACAAGCCTCGCACTGTGAAAGATTTGGAGGGAAACATCCAACGTGATATTTCTGCTATTCCCCTCGATACCCTTACCAGGGACCTGGTAAGGGACCCTGGGTCCTGGACTGCATCCAGGAACCTGGAGTGCCACGTCGAAACGAAGAAAATGGATATCACTTCCAGCATTGCATGCAATGCAGTCGATTACACATACGTTGAGTATGTATTTTTGGGGGGTTCAGATTGCTTCCTCCTAGCGAAAGTTGTTATATAATATACGGGGCGTCTCCCGAGCGAATCCCCCTATATAATTCCATTGTCCTTCTTAGGCAAATGAACGCTAAAAAGGTCTATCTTAACTTCAGTTTATAAGATTCAGTTTACCTGCATTACTGCCCGACATTCGTGCTATCGTTTTAGACTGACGTAGCACTTGTTACCTAATAGCCAATGTCGTTATGGCAACTTTGACGTCATACTTCTGAGAAATGGGGTTTTTCATTTGTTTTCCCCATGGTTTATTGTTTTACCTTTCCAGTGTATAGGGCAATGTCTCGCAGCATGTCGCATCTCAACTCTTGCCGATTTTACTTCTTGTTTGGCGAGGAGTGGCAAAAAATTGCATAATTTAACATGGCGTTCAATGAGCATTGTTATAGCTTGTTGAATAAAATTCTCTCAGATTACGCAAAGTCTTTAGATACGGTATCTAAACAAAGGTATATCACTAAATTAAACATTCAGGTACAGCCCGGAAAGGTTTATTCAGTATGTGACCCGTATTTATTGACAGAAAAGACTGGAGTTACGATACAAGACGCTGGACTGAAGTAACTTATCCTGATATCTATACATATCTCAACATAATAATAATCATTCTCAACGAAAGAATGATTATATTCTCTTAAACCTTGCGAAATTTTTTAAAAAAAGTGTTAAAATACCTGTTACATACAACTAATATGAGGAATTTTATAAATAAACTTAAATTATTTAACTCAAAATGAAGGTATCGTCCAAAAACACATGCAAACGCATAGGAACTGCTTCTGTTTTCTGCCACCCGAGAATGACGTCATCTATAGCAGAAGAAAACTGACGTAGCCAGTGACGTTGCGGCGTTTCGCCTTAGATCAGTAATCACTAGACTTTGTTCCTACTTGATTAATATACGGAAACATCTTTACATTATACTGCATGCATCATATATAGTACTAGCTGAATACCCGTACTTAGTTACGGAGTACATTCAAATTAAATACATCGGTCAATGTATGCAATTAACTTTAAAAAAAAAAATTAATGTTGAGTGTTATTGGATGAAATCAAATTAAGACAATTTTTGAAAATATTATTTTTAAACCCTCTTTTTCTTAATTGAACAATATTCCTAATTATTTATAATGTTTATTGCCATTCTATCTAAATTTAGTTGTGTAACTGCATAAAATGTAAATAATTAATTTAAATTTAACTCTCAAATATTTTTATAATTTTAAAACGTTACTTTTGTAATTATTGTTAAACATAATTTTGTGGCAACAGTTATATACATAGTTTCTCTTTAGAATGTAGTTGAGTTAAAAAATAAAAAAACGGTTGGTGTTGATAAGTTGTGCTATTAGTTTTTCTTAGTTAAATACCGTTAAATTAGTAAGTTCTTGTTATGTTGTCTCAACTAGGAGGCAACAACTGGTGACCCGAGAGTTCAATTTGTTTATTAATATGACTACGCAAAGCGGAACTGGAATAACTACTTTCATGGATGCCGAAGCGAATAAAGTAAGCATTAAGATTCCTCCATTTTGGCGAGAAAAACCGGACATTTCGTTTTACCAAGTGGAAGCCCAGTTTCAAATAAATAAAATCACCACGGAAGAAACTAAATTTAATTATTTGATATCCCAGCTCGAACCGAAGTATGTTGAAAATATATGGGACATTATTAAAGACACTAAGCCCGAAAAATATTCTATGGCGAAAGAAAGACTTATGAATACCTTCAAAGAAAGTGAAAACAAGCGAATTCAGCGTTTGGTTACTGGATTAGAACTCGGAGATTATAAGCCAAGTCAACTTTTGCAGAAAATGAAAAGTCTAGCAACAGACGATTTTCCGGAAAAAGTGCTGAAATCTTTATGGCTGGATAAAATGCCTGATTATATAAAAAATATTCTTCTCGTATGTGATGAAAATTTAGATAAATTGGCCACAATGGCTGACAAAATTCATGAGATGCAATCTGAAAAAGAAATTTATGCTGTTTCACCGAAAATTAACTCTAATGATGCTTTAATTGCAAGAATAGCTGCTTTGGAACAAAAAATTGATTCAATGCACATAAATGACCGTTCTAGATCAAAATTTAGATATCATCACCGAAATATATCTCGAAGTCGTAGCCGTTCAAATAAGCGATTTAATCCGAAAGGTAAATATTGTTTTTTTCATTTTAAATTTGGCGATCGTTGTCGACCTGAGAAATGTTATTCGCCGTGTGCTTGGCGAGAGAGGTCGGAAAACTCCATGACGCAACAGGATTAGCGGCTACCGCTGTTGCTGATATTAATGAAAGCCGCAAGTTTCGTTTATTTGTGAAGGACATAAACACAGGACTGCGGTTCTTAGTAGATTCAGGTGCTGACGTTAGCCTCATTCCTGCGACTCATCATAATACATCAGTAGATGATTTTAAATTATACGCAGCGAATGGAACGGAAATTCCTACTTATGGAATTAAGATTTTAACTTTAAATTTAGGACTTAGAAGAGAATTTCGATTTCCGTTTATATTAGCTAAAGTCGATAAAGCGATTATAGGAGCTGATTTTTTAAATAAATTTAAACTTTTAGTTGACATTCATAATAAACAGTTAATTGATGGAATAACTAATCTGTCTGTTCGAAGTAATGTAACGGCTGTGTTTTTTTGATAATGCTATTAGTACTCTAGATAAAAATTCTAAATATGCTAATTTGTTACAACAATACCCAAATTTAACTAAACCTAATTTATCAGTATCTGCATTTAAGCATAATGTTGAGCATTTTATTACAACTAGAGGACAACCTTTTTATACCAAAGCTAGACAATTGGATTCCAAGCGATTGCAAATAGCAAAACAGGAATTCCAGTATATGTTAGAAAATGATATTATTCGTCCCTCTAAATCACAATGGGCCAGTCCTCTTCACATGGTTCCTAAGAAAGATGGTTCTTTCCGACCTTGTGGAGATTATCGGCGTCTGAATGCACAAACAATACCAGATCGTTACCCCATACCCCGATTAGAAGATTTCAACCACATTTTAAAAAATACTCTAATATTTTCTAAAATTGATTTGCATAAAGCATATTTCCAGATTCCTCTTAATGAAGATGATAAGCCAAAAACTGCTATTATAACCCCTTTCGGCCTATATGAATTTAACGTAATGAGTTTCGGTTTGCGTAACGCTCCTGCTACTTTTCAAAGATTCATAAATGAGGTATTTAGAGAACTAAATTTTGTTTTCCCATATTTGGATGATGTTTTAATTGCGTCAAAAACTGAAGAAGAACACGAAAAACACTTAAAATTAGTTTTTGATAGATTGCAAAAATATGGATTGAGACTTAATACTTCTAAATCTGTTTTTGGAGTTAATGAATTGGAATTTTTAGGTTTTCTAATAACAAGTGAGGGATCAAAACCTCTTCCTGAAAAGGTTAAAGCTATTCTTAATGTTAAATTGCCTGAAACTGTTCATCAATTACGAACCTTTCTAGGAATGGTTAATTTCTACCGTCGTTTTTTGAAAAACGCCGCTAGTACTCAAGCCATTTTACACGAATACTTAAAAGGTGCAAAGAAAAGAGATAATCGAAAAATAACTTGGACAGATGAGGCCATTGAACAGTTTGAAAAATGTAAAACAGATTTAGCAAATGTTGCTCTTCTGTCCCACCCAGACCCAGAATTACCTTTATCGTTGTGTACAGATGCTTCGGATTGGGCAGTAGGCTCAGTTTTACAACAATTTGAAAACGGTAGTTGGAAACCAATCGGAATTTATTCCAAGAAGCTTAATCTCACACAGCAAAATTACAGCACATATGATCGTGAACTTCTCGGAATTTATTTATCCATTAAATATTTCAAACATTTGTTAGAAGGAAGAAAATTTACAGTGTATACAGACCACAAGCCCTTAATCTATGCATTTTTACAAAAGTCCGATAAAGCATCTCCAAGGCAAATTAGGCAACTTCAATATATTTCAGAATTTACAACGGATATTAAGCATATTACAGGAAAAAATAATGTAGTAGCAGATACATTGTCCAGAATTGAAGAAATCACCTTAATTAATTATGATCAAATTTCGGAAGAACAAGAGCGAGATGCTGAATTTGAGACATTGCAAAAATCTACAAGTTTGAATTTGAAACAGTATTTCCTTCCATCTGGAAAAAAATTATGGTGTGATACTTCAACACAACATATTAGACCTTATATACCTAAGAGTTATCGTATGAAAATATTTCATCAGTTTCATGGATTATCCCATCCTGGAATTAGATCAACAATAAAATTAATTTCTTCAAAATTTATTTGGCCTAATATTAAGAAAGATGTCCAGAATTGGGCGAAATCTTGTATTCCATGTCAAAAATCGAAAATATCTCGTCATACGAAATCAATATTAGGAGAATATCAAAAGCCATCAGAAAGATTTCGAGAAGTACATATTGATCTTGTTGGTCCATTACCACCATCAAATGGCAACACCTATTGTCTGACATGTATAGATAGATACACAAATTGGATGGAAGCTATTCCGTTAGAAAACATCTCGGCAGAAACTGTAGCGAAAGCTTTCTACAGCAATTGGATAGCTAGATTTGGAATACCCTTGCATCTAATTACTGATCGAGGAACTCAATTTTCATCCGAAATATTTCAAACCCTGTCAAGAATTTGCGGCATTAAGCTTTCACATACTACAGCCTATCACCCGCAGTGCAATGGCAAGGTAGAGAGGCTCCACAGATCAATAAAGGCTGCTTTAAAAGCTCATAATAATATAAGTTGGAGTGAAACGTTACCAACAGTCCTTTTAGGCCTACGAACGGCAATCCACGACGATACTAACTATACAATAGCAGAAATGGTATACGGAGAAAATATCAAACTTCCTGGAGAATTCTTTGAAGCAAAAATAAATCATACACCACCTGGAACTTTTATAAATAAATTGCAAAAGTATATGGAATTAATCAGGCCAAAAGAAACTCAACAGAAAGGTATTCCCAAAATATTTGTACATAAAGATTTAGGATCAACCTCTCACGTTTTTCTTCGTATTGACAGAGTTCGGAAGCAACTCGAACCCCCATATGAAGGTCCATATTGTGTTATCAATCGTTCACCAAAATATTTTACTCTCAGGATAAAGAATAAAGAAGTAAATGTATCGATTGACAGATTGAAGCCAGCATACATTCTACCACAACAAATTCCTGAACAAGAGAAACCTACAACTCCAAATTGTGTGAACAATACTCCTACGCCAGCTGATATTCAAACCAGAGCAACTGTGATTCAACCCAAAATCAAATCAGCTTTAAGACAATCCCGAACTGGTAGAATTCTTAAGACACCGTTGAGATTCAAAAACTGATATTTTATATTATTTATTAATTTTGTTATTATTTGATGATGAACACCATTATTTGTGTCCAACCTTTATAGCGTAACGTTCGTTACTGGTAGGGGAGTAAATGTAACTGCATAAAATGTAAATAATTAATTTAAATTTAACTCTCAAATATTTTTATAATTTTAAAACGTTACTTTTGTAATTATTGTTAAACATAATTTTGTGGCAACAGTTATATACATAGTTTCTCTTTAGAATGTAGTTGAGTTAAAAAATAAAAAAACGGTTGGTGTTGATAAGTTGTGCTGTTAGTTTTTCTTAGTTAAATACCGTTAAATTAGTAAGTTCTTGTTATGTTGTCTCAACTAGGAGGCAACAGTTGCTTGCTATGTTGAACTATATTTTTAAAATTTTTCTTATTAATTTGTTTCCATGGTGCATTTGAAAAAATTGTAGTAGAAAAACCTTTAAAGCTAATTACCAAGAATTTTAAGTAATTGAATTTAATAACCACAATGAAGCCTAAACCTGAATAATGACCAACCTCATGAACCAGATATCCTTTTTCCTTTTTGATTTTTTGGGGTGCCTAACACCTCTTGACTCCATTTTTAGATGGTTAAACTTTGCGTGTTGTCTACATAAATTAAATAAATTGAAAAAAAAATAAATAAATAAAAATTTATCTTTTAAACTTTCTCTTAGAAATACCTATTAAGTGTAAAACCTCTGGATCTCATGTATGTAACCCGATATTGACAGTTTTGATTTATTTTTGCCTTTTTAAAGTTTTGCAATTTATTGTGTTTTAATAAGTATATTTTTTTCATTCCATTTTAAAGTGTATATTCAAGTTTTTGGGAATATTGACCTACTAACACATTCATCTTAACATATAACTAAGTGTATTGATATTTTCTTATTTTGTTTTGTAATATTTTGTGATATATTGTATGATATTGCCATGACTGGTGCGAACACAAAGGTGATATTTTAAATTTTAAAATCCTGAACCAAAGTTTTTTAAAATTATTCCTGATAATTGTTATTCCAAATTGCTCATTTTTGGTATACGAGGGGTCTCGCCTGATGGAGAGCCTTGCTGAGGGAGTCGGCCCCTTACGCAAGTCTTTTCCGGAGGGGGGAAATTGAAACAAATTTTAATCCTTTTAAATATTCCTAACATGCTTTTCCCAAATTCGTTTATCTTATTGCAACAGAATACCGTCCCCTTAACCTTTGAATCGTGACCTAAATCCAAACCGAAGTAATCTAGTAGTTTTTCCCTAAGGCACGTGCGGCCAAACCTTATATAATCGTTATATAAGTCGAAAGTTCTAGAAGCCTGGGGAGAGCATCATCCGATATGACGCGCTGGCCAAACCTTATATAATCGTTATATAAGTCGAAAGTTCTAGAAGCCTGGGGAGAGCATCATCCGATATGACGCGCTGGCCAATTAAAAAGGCGGTGCGCCTCGACCTGGGAGATTTTGGCGCCCTTTTCTGTACTCTTTGTGTTCGAACCATGAAACTAACATGACGTAAGTTGAGCCTCCGTCCATATCTCGCAGTGCTGTGCGCTGCCGGGGCCTTTTTCCCCGGCATCGGTGGAATTAAACTTGTTATAATCCTACTAGAAGATGTCCAGTAACATTTCGGTAAATAAAACACTATTTTGTGACCAGATGCTTCCTTCCATGGCGTTGAACTCAGTTACTCTCTCCATTTGCTAGCCACTTGTGTGTGAAAACAGCCTGACTACAAAATTACGGATAAAAACAGAACTTTCCCGATCAGTCATCCTTTTGGAGGTATTACATATATATATATATATACGTAACGAAGGATATCGATATCGGTGAATAAAAGGTGTAAAAGGCGTGGTCCTACCAGTGGGTGGAGAGGACGACGTGGTGGGCGTCAGGGGCGTAGTCGTCAATGATGATCGAGCAGGCGTGGCCGTCGAAGGGGTAGTGTCGGTAGTCGGCGCTGCATGGCACGTCGAAGCGTACCTGCGGGCACCACTGGACGCTGCCGTTGCTGGACACAGTGACCGGCGAGGAGCGGACTCGGTCATGGATCTGGACCGGACGCACGCTGCAAAAAGGAGAGGTTCGCGGAACGTAAGGTTCACGGAGGTCGCATCAGGTATATATACATACATACATACATACATATATATCTTTATCTTTATATATATATTTCTTCTGTCCGTGTGTATGTCACTGAAGTCCTCCTAAACGGCTGAATTGATTTTAATGAAAGTGATGATCATCTGTGCATCGAACTTATAAAAGGTTCACAACACACACATATATACAGGATGTTTTTTATTAAACTGACACTACCCAGAGCCATCTGTAGCGCGATCTATCAGCCGGAATTCCCCAAAATTGATAGCAGAATAAGGACGAAATGGGAAACAGTTTCCGTTAAATAAAAATATCCAACAATCGCCAATAGGGGAAGATATGGCGCTGTTGTCGTCGGCGCACCCGAGAATTTGCACAAAAAGCAAGTGAAGCATCAGAATGCAAATTCACGACTACGCAGTCGACGGCAGAGCCAGTATTTTGGGCTCTGAAGATAAAGAGTGAATACCGAAAAAGTTGTAATAAGCAGACAAATAAATAACAAAAAAACTTCACTGCAACACCGCTTTATTCTGCAAATTCACGTCTCCCTCCTCCAATGCGGCCTACGTTCTCAACGGCCGAGCGTAACATGTCACCAGGAATGTTCGTCAAAGTCCGGGATATGTTGTCCTTTAGGGCCGTCGAGTTCGAGACTCTACTAAGATACACCTTGGACTTAAAATAACCCCACAGAAAGAAGTCACATGGGATTCCTGCAGGCGGCTTATCTTATACGGACAGAACTCGAGAACTTTCCACAAGATTTTCCAAGCCTTCGAAGGATTCATATCCAGTTGGCGCGCTACTCCCCGGCCGCTGCTACTACCAGCAATGGTCCCCTGTGCGCCTTCGACGATTGCAGTCGCAACTTGGGTTACTGTCTGTTCTGACACCGGTTTCCTCCCTCTACCAGGCCGGACAGCTAGGGTTCCTGTTTCTTCAAATTTGTTAATCATGCATTTCAATTCATTAATTGAAATAGCGCCTTTAACCTTTAGCTTACGGGGCCCATTTTTACTAGTTCTTCTTTAGAACGGGAAATTACATACCCCGTTAACGGCCATTAAGAGGGTTATGTATGTATATATATATATATATATATATATATATATATATATATATATATATATATATATATATATATATATATATATATATATGTGTGTGTGTGTGTGTGTGTGTGTGTGTGTGTGTGTATCGTTCAGTCATATATATATATATATATATATATATATATATATATATATATATATATATATATATATCGTTCAGTCTTTTTAGTAAGAAAAAATTCCCGCCTTCCTAGTGTTAAACTATGGTTAGCTTACTATGGAACTTTCCCTCTTTAGAACGGGAAATTTCATTCCCCGCTTCTAAGAACGGTCATTAAGGGGGTTATATATATATATATATATATATATATATATTCATTCTTGGGATACATGCTATCCCACCCCGTAAGGAAAAGGTTAATTAAGTCGTTACGGGATCTAAACTCACAGAGCAGCCGATGCGTCTGATCGGTGAAGATAGAACAGCTTCACCAGTAACGCGCGTTGAGGTACCGTAAGACGCATCTTGAACACAGCTGATACTCGGAATGCGCTTTGGAGTTTTCCCCCTCGTCTTTATAGCCCAAAATACTGGCGCTGCTATCGACTACGCAGTCATGAATTTGCATTTTGATGTTTTACTTGCGTTTTGTGCAAATTCTCGGGTGCGCCGACAACAACAGCGCCATATCTTCCCCTACCGGCAACTTTTGGAACTATTTTCTTTTCACGGAAACACTTTTCCACTTCGTCCTTAGTCCCTCTATCAATTTTGGTGGAATACAGATGGCTCTGAGTAGTGTCAGTTTAATAAAAAAACACCCTGTATATGAAGGAAAGCACATAAAAGGATGGCAGACGGCCAGGGTGAACAGACTGTTGAGATTCAGAGTGAACTTCCATTTTGTTCAGCGGTGATTGACAGCGCATCACTTGAAGTTGATAGCTGTGCACGAGATCAGGTTCTTCAGTTAGAGAAAGGCCATGAATCTATTAAACAGCCTAGAAAGAATGATTTGCGTTTGAATGCTGTGTGGAGAGATAACATTCCAGTAGCGCAACGGTCGCGAAAATTGCCTTTCGTAGAGCAAAAAATTGGTGATAAACAAATAGACGACCCTTTTGGGTGGTTTAAGTTCGTTCCTGACGTCCAGCGAATAATTAACAGCACTGTCAGCAGATCCACAAAATTCACTCCTTTTGAGTTACTGACAGGAGTGAAGATGAGAAACAAGTCGGATCTAAGAATCAAAGAAATCCTTGACTAGGAATTCCTGCATCCCATGATTCAGGGAAAAGAGACGATTCGTCAACAGACTACACCGAACATCTTCAAAATACAAGAGGGATATAGACGCAAATACAAGCGCCGTTGGAAAAATGCTCCCCTGTACAACATCATACCTTGGTCTGGCAGAGTTGCAACCTGAGATCAGTGCTTAACGAAGTTTTTTATACTCTTTGCTTTTAATCAGTTCTTTTTTAGTCTCTTTTTCTTTAGTTGCGTGTTGCAGTGTTCGGGGGACATCACACGTCGATGGCCGAGCGCTGTGGGAAGTGAAGCGAGCCGAATCCCACTTCTGACACCACGCTGTGCGAATAGGAGAAGCGAACACCTCCGAGTGTGACGCAAGCAGACGTTTCCCGGGTATTCGTATAAAAGGCCGACAGTTCGATTCGCACTCAGGCTCCGTAATGTTGACATCTACAATGAAATCGGTCTCCCCACTCTTAAAAAACACCTTCAAAATCTAGCCATTAACTTTCACTACAATATCGATAATGATTTACTTAAAGATTTAGCAAATTATGATCATGCTGACCCCTCTAACAAGAAACGGCCTAGAGCCATCCTGTCATTTTCTTAAATGTTTTGTCCTTCGTCCTTATTATAAAAGATAAAAAATAATACTTGACTTGCCAAGGTAAAAAACAACAAAAAAATTTTATAAAAACAAATAAAAATGTATTTCTATCCTTAAACTTTCTCTTTTAATTTTATTCATCTTTGCATCGTTTGTAGACCCTCTTTTCTACTGCCCTGCAAGATGCTTACTCTCTTTTTCTTATACTATGAACTCACGGATTAGCAGCGGCCCAATCATTACATTCCTTTCCTATACTCTGTTTCATTGGTTCCCCTCTGCTTATTACCTGAAAGTCTGCAATTGAGGGCGTGGCCCAGGCATTGCAGTTGCGACCCATTTCCTATGGTTCCTATGGTTCGCACTCAGGCAGTCGCTCACTCGCTCGTAGAAGAGAGACGCGCGTTCGTCTAGCGGAGTAGAAGAACGAACTGACCTTGAGTTCTCGTGAAGGAGACACACGTGCAGTGGGAAGCAAAGCGCGTGGATAAGCAGCAGAGTCAAGTGCTGTGGAGTCGACTATCCAGTTTTATCGCAAGTTTCTTCATCTGTAGATACCGCATCATATCATCGTTCTTTTTTAATAAATGAGTTTTTAGCGTTTTTAAGTAAGGCGTGTGATTTCCGAACCAATCACACCTCCATCCTTATGCACATAAAAGGTGTCGCCCAGCCAGATGAATGCTCTCCTCCCATTGTTCTCCAGAATTCGTTTTTCTGGCTTCAGCAAAAATCTTCAGGTATTGGTGCCAAGATGTGAATGTAAAATTCGGCAAGAGCAAAAACACTTGCTATTCATTCATTTGGGATACAATCAGACTTTTAAAAAGAATGAACGAACAACGATATAGCTGAGGGGACAACTTTGGCACGACCTGGGATCATTAGTCGCCAAGTTCAATAAACATATTTTTTGTTTTTTACGAGATCAGTCCTGGAACTTTTCTGACAAAGGTTGTACAATCGCTTCTCCTAAAGGGCGATCAAAAGGGAACCATGGTGAACGAAGCCGAGCGACATAACAGATTTTCATTCCTCAGCGTGTCCTTTTCGTTTCTGCCGCCAATAACGGCGACCTTGGGAGGTATTTAGGACTTTTGTGACTTTTAGAACAGGTTTTTATAGCGTTAGACTTACTTGTAAGCCGCTTCTAACTCTGGCAACCACACATCCTCGGGCGAAAGCCTGACTACGGACACGTCACTGTAACTGTTGGGATCCCAGGTCAGGAACTGGTCTGTCCATGACTGCGGAGAAAAAGAACGAGGATTTAGGCAAAACGTTTTAAATCCCCGTGTCACGTCTCTCTCTCTCTCTCTCTCTCTCTCTCTCTCTCTCTATATATATATATATATATATATATATATATTATATATCTATATATATATATATATATATATATATATTATATATCTATATATATATATATATATATATATATATATATTATATATCTATATATATATATATATATATATATATATATATATATATATATATATATATATATATATATATATATATATATATATACACGAGTATATATGGGTGTTCAAATGAAAAGATAACGAAACGGCGTAACAACCAAACCGGTTGAAATTTGAATATGCAGCTTTGGGATAACGTACTGAGGCATCTAGTAACGTGAATGTAGTGTCCGGCGTAGTTGTACCATGAGTGTAGCGTGTGCCTCTAACTTTTTTTTTTTTGGGGGGGGGGGCACGAATCGAATTCAGTTAGGGCCCTTCTCAGCGCACTGACTGCCGGACGGTCCTTAAATTATGAAATATTATGATTTTTTTAATTGAATAACAGCAGAATTGATGTTTGAGTAGTACGCAAAAGTTATACAATGAGAAAAATAAATATAATATAAATAAAATGAGAAAAAAAAAATAAAGCATCGAATTTTTGTTATGGATCATATCATTATTAAAAACTACGTTAAGGCTAAAGAGATATTCAGAATCTTCATTTTCACAATTTGAAAAAGCGGAGGAAAAAAACCAACTTCCTTAAAAGTTTTCTACAATTTTCCTATTTTAACTGAACTTCTATTAACCTTTAGCTTACGGGGCCCATTTTTCCCATTTCCTCTTTAGAACGGGAAATTTCATACCCCGTTTCTAATAACGGCCATTAAGAGGGTTATGTGTATATATATATATATATATATATATATATATATATATATATATATATATATATATATATATATATATATATATACATACATATATATATATATATATACATGTGTGTGTATGTGTGTGTGTGTGTGTGTGTATATATCATTCAGTCATATATATATATATATATATATATATATATATATATATATATATTGTTCAGTCTTTTTAGTAAGAAAAAATTCCCGCCTTCCTAGTGTTAAACTATGGTTAGCTTACTATGGAACTTTCCCTCTTTAGAACGGGAAATTTCATTCCCCACTGGTAAGAACGGCCATTAAGGGGGTTATATATATATATATATATATATATATATATATATATATATATATATATATATATATATATATATATATATATATATATATATATATATATATATTCTTGGGCCTTTATTCTTGGGATATATGCTATCCCACCCCGTAAGGAAAAGGTTAACGTTCTAATTTATTTCAAGTTAAGTTGGGAAGGGGGAGGGGTTAATATTTTTGGTGGATACTGGGTTCTGGAGATGGGTGTTCATCTCGGGGGGCGTCCATTAATTACGTGAGGCGAATTTGGTGATTTTTCGACCCCCCTCCCCTCTCTGGTGAGATGTCGTGAGATTTGGCTAGACCCCCTCGCCCCTAATCTCACGTGAGATTTTTCAAAATGCGTATTTTTAGTGCAAATACGTTAATATGTGCTTGATTGCGTTGGATTTATTTAAAAAACATAATTTGCTTAATTATTTAAGACTAGTTAAGACTAGTATTTAAGACTACTAAGAACGTAGTCTAGAATCACAGTGAGAAAATCGAACAATAAAATACTTAAATAGGAACTACTAAAGTTCGTAAAAGAATATTCATTCTAATTCAGTCCACGGGGACTCATGTGTGGTCTCAAGACTGACTACTGAATCTATTGTGTAGGATTTAGCCATATTTTAGTGTAGAAACATGTTTTACTTAATACAACCCAGTCTTCTCGCAATTTTACACTGTTTCTTACGGAAAAAAAATTGCGTGATATTTGCCGAGACCCCCCCCCCTCACCTCCTCGTGATGTACTCTGCTCTGCTCTGCCTTGGGGAAGCCAGTGATTTATGTTCACTGCGTACTCTGTATGTGCGGATCGCCTCCTCTTTCGGTCCTGCTACAGAGCATCAAAGATCCCGGGGTCCCGGGGGTCAAATGGTGTCAATGGGGGCGGGGGAAACGGCGTGTAGGGTTACCGTGACTAATGTGATGACAGGAGTGGGGGGGTCTCCATGCAGAGAACTCTGCATGAATGCATATGCACCATAAGACTGGGTGAGATTCGGCTCGACCCCCCCCCCCCCTAAAAGCCTCACGTAATTAATGGACGCCCCCTCGGAGGTTAGCTGCGCCAGGGTAGTCTTCGTTTTCGAGCGACTATCCTCTTCAACACTCGTCCATCCCGGTCTGTCAACTTCGACATTCGCCCGCTGTTCTACCTAGCAGAGGACACCTTTCCCAGGTTTGTGTAGGCTGTCATAACCCTCGACACAGTGGTCTCTGAAACACCCACGAGGTGGGCTGTTCTCAACACGGACGTTCCGGCGAGGCGAGCTCCAATGCTCGTGCTTCTTCGCACGCTGGACAGGTCGGACATAATGACGCTTTGGTGGGAACAGAACTCTCTCATACAACTGTCACACCTTCAAATGCTCGACTGATACCTTCCCTTTCGCCTCCACTGGGTGGCAGACTGTTGCGACGCGTGGAGGGGTTGTGTTGGACGATCGAAGTAAAACGTATTCCGGAATGGGTGTTCCTATTATTTTGTCCTGTACATACATACATATAAAATACCTTAAATTAATCTATAAAAATATAACATCTGGTGTTTGTGGTATAATTGATAATAGCTATAGTCTATTTAGAAAACTACAAACATTAGATAACAGTAAATATATTGTAACTTATGATTTTAAAGATCTATTTAATAATATTGATATAATTGATTTAAATAGGATAATCATAATGTTAGTACAAAATAATATTCAATACTTAAACAAAGAAATTAAACTAACTCGTTTCAATAGGCTCCTAGAATTAGTAACTAAACATAATTACATAGTTCATAATAATAGTATATACTTACAGTCCAAAGGTGTACCACAAGGTGGTAATGCTTCAAGTATGCTAGCTAATTTATACTTATATTATTTTGAAATTAATAATATAGAAAATAGCAATTACAATATATTTAGATATATAGATGATATAATAGTAATTAATAAAAGTAATAGCCCTATAGACTTAAATTGTTATCCTCCTAATTTGGAACTAATTAAAAGTAGCCATGATAATATTAATGTAAACTTTCTAGATATTAATATTAAATTAAGTACTAACAATAAATTTACTTTTGACTTATACGACAAAAGATCTGACTATAATTTTAATATTGTTAAATTTCAAAATTATCTAACCTGTTTACATAAATCTGTTTTTAATAACATTATTGTAAATCAGTTAGTTCGTATAAATAGGCTATGTTCTAAAGACAATAGGATTAAGCATATTATAGACTTGAAAGTTGTGATAACTCGTAATAATTACCCAGTAAGTCTATCCAAAAACATAATTGGTTGTTTTTGTTTTAATGAATAGTTTGTTCTGTTGCATTAATAAGTTAAACATAACAATAGGTTAAAATAAAAATAATAACTACTAAAAATAAAAATAAAAATCATAAGTAAAATAAAATAAAAATAAAATTAACTCATAGTAGTAACAATAATAAAAACTAAATAAATAAAGGAATGATAGTCTTAAAATAGGGTAACCTAAGTAAGTCTGTAACTGAGTATCCACTACCTCAATGGTTGCAAGTTTTATGACGTCAGTCATCTTGCGGTTACAAGTTCTTAACTTCCACTCTGACTAGCGCCAGGCTTGGTGTTCTTTGGTTAAGTACTTTTATTCAAATTTAATTCAATTATTATTCAATTCGTCTGTTAATAATGGATTGTACGGTGTCTGAGTGTGTTTATTTGATAGATCATACTCATCAGAAACAATCCATTGGTTTTTAGACAGTATTGACACCGCTGATGAAGAAATGCTGTCAAAAACCTTATTAATACTTTCTTTACATGTTGGATGTTCCTGGCTTCAAGTAGCTTTAGAGCTATTACTGGTTTTCTCTTTCATCTTATTCTTATATATATATATATATATATATATATATATATATATATATATATATATATATATATATATATATATATATATATACATATATATATATATATATATTTATATATATAAATATATACAGTGGAATCTCGATCTATAGTTTTTCAAGCGACCGACTGAACTGAACGATAAATGCGGGAACATAAAGCAACATGGTCGTCGGGACTGGGTGAAATAAACGACACATACGGGTAAACGATGATTCGGAGAACGATCAATCGAGAATCCACTATATATATATATATATATATATATATATGTGTGTGTGTGTGTGTGTGTATATATATATATATATATATATATATATATATATATATATATATATATATATATGTGTCTGTGTGTGTGTGTGTATACATGTATATATATATATATACACTGCTGGCCACTATAAATGCAACACCCTGAAGGAAACATGCAAATAGCATGAAATTTACAACATGCATTAGCGGAGGTGACATATGCAAACGATTAGAATTTCAGCGCAGACGCACATCACGCGCGCCTGTGGCGCCACTTCAAAGCGCTATTTAAGGCTTGGAGATTTCGACGATTTCAAGTTCGGCAAATGTGTTTTTCTTGTGTTTTTTTCATAAAAACGATCAATTATGCCTCTTCGAAAACAGCGATCATCTTTTGATCAAGTATCCGAGTTCGACAGAGGAAGGATAGTGGCCTACCGAGATTGTGGATTATCTTTCAGGGAAATCGGTAGTCGTGTTGCACGAAACCAAACAACTGTAATGCGGATATGTGATCGTTGGATGCAGGAGGGTACGACGGACCGGCGTGTTCGATCGCATCCACCTCAGCGCACCACTTCACGCGATGACAGGCAAATTGTGCGCATGGCAGTGACGGATCGCTCAGTTACATCACGAACCATGGCACAGCACATGCAGTCTGTAACGCATCATCCAGTGTCTGCGCGTACCATTCGACGCCGTTTACAGCAGAGTGGTCTGTCCGCAAGACGTCCATTGCTATGTCTACCCTTGACGCAGAACCACAGACGTCTCCGCCGCCAATGGTGCGATGACAGAAGGATGTGGACGGCAGAATGGAATGAAATTGTCTTTACTGACGAGTCACGCTTCTGTCTGCAACACCACGATGGTCGCATTCGAGTCTGGAGACACCGTGAAGAGAGGATGCTGAACAGCTGCGTTATGCACCGCCACACAGGTCCTGCACCGGGTATTATGGTATGGGGCGGTATTGGATATCACTCTCGCACACCTCTAGTACGCATTGACGATACTTTAAACAGCCAGCGCTACATCTCCGAGGTGTTGGAGCCAGTTGTCCTTCCTTACCTTCAGGGCTTGCCCACAGCCATATTTCAACAGGATAATGCGCGACCACACGTGGCACGCATTGTCCAACGGTTCTTCGTAAATCGCCAGATTGAATTGCTTCCCTGGCCGCCTCGCTCTTCGGATCTTTCGCCGATAGAAAACATGTGGTCCATGGTTGCTCTACGATTGACCCAGATTCCATCCCCAGCTGCCACAGCAGATCAACTTTGGCAACGTGTGGAAGCTGCTTGGTCTGCTGTACCCCAAGAACTCATCCAAAGTCTCTTTGAATCAATGCCGAGGCGTGTGGCAGCGGTGATCTCCAACAATGGCGGCTACTCTGGCTACTGATTTTGGCAGGAACCACACTTCACAGAAGTCTATAAATTTAATCATTTTATACTTGGTCAACATGTTATCTACAAAATAAATTTTGTTGTGATATCTCTTCTCTTTCTTGGTGTTGCAATTTGGGTGGCCAGCAGTGTATATATATATATGAAGGAAAGGTATATCCATAGAAGGTGTTTCCTAATCAGATATGTCCTCTCCTCACATTGTTTTCTAGAATTCGTTGTCTGGCTTCAACAGAAATCTTCCGGCAGTGATGCCAAAATGCGAATGTAAAATTCGGTAAGAGGGCAAACACTAGCTATTAATTTATTCCGAATACAAGCAGACCTTTAAAAAGAACGTACCACAGAAGGTCAGATGATTTGTGAATTATGTTCCAACACCCTTAAGCAGTGTTTTAAATTGACGAAGTAAAAGAGACTTTCTTACCAGCGCCAGTTGTCCATTCACGGAAAGAATCTGGTCTTTTTCGTCCTGCAAAAAAAAAGATTTGCAATCAATATAAACATATATATACACACAGTGAGAGAAAGAAATAGATAGATATATTTATATAGGCATACTTATATGCATGAACATATACACACAAACACATTATATATATATATATATATATATATATATATATATATATATATATATATATATATATCTACGCAACAAAGATCCCAAGCGCAAGAAAACGCAAGGTACATGCACCAAAGATCCCAAACTGTGCCACGAAAAAACACCCCAGACCATGATTGAGCCACCATGCCCTTGTACAGTTCCAGCCAGGCATGCAGGATCCATGGCTTCATGAGCTTGACGCCATATTCTCAACCTCCCGACGGCGTTAAGTAGTCGGAATCGAGACTCATCACTCCATGCTACTCGTTTCCAGTCCTCTACGCTCCAGTCTCTGTGCTCTCTTGCCCAGGCAAGACGTGCAGCCCGATGGCGAGTATAGAGCAATGGTACTCTCGTAGGTCGACGGCTCCCGAAACCCATACGGTGAAGCGAGCGTTGCACAGTCCGTTTACTGACTGAACGACTGGCACCGTCATTAAACTGGGTGGTAATTTGAGCTAATGTTTGGCTTCGCTGGCTACGTACAATACGCCTGAGCCGTCTCTCACCACGCACTGTCAAGGCTAATTGTCCTTTGCAGTTTGCCCGATCGCTAGTTCTTTTTCCACCATCCATGTATTCTTGGTATACTCTTGACACTGTCGACCTTGAAAATCCTAGCTGTCTGACGATTTCGGAAATTGAATGGCCCATGCGTCGCGAACCTACGATTTGTCCGCGTTCGAAGGCGTCTAAATCAGGCAGTTTACCCATACTGGCAATTCCAACAACTAATTCAGAACAACCACAGTACGCGCTATATATGCAGTTACCACAGCGCCCTCACTTGCGCATACATGATGCGCAGCGCTACACAATTTGCATAGGCTTTGCTATCCCTAATTCAGTGGCACTTCAGTGTATATGTAATGTGTTTCTGTGTATATGTTCATGTATATAAATATGCCTATATAAATATATCTATCTGTCTATTTCTTTCTCTCTCTGTCTCTCTATATATGTTTATATTATATGTTTATATTATACCCCCATATATATATATATATATGGGGGTATCCCAAGGGTAATATTGTACTCATAAGAATATATATATATATATATATATATATATATATATATATATATATATATATCATAAGAATCATTGTACCTAATTTTTTTTCTCTATTATCAGCATCTTCACTTATAGTTGTTTACATGCAAAACTTCTAATGAACTTTCACTGAGCATAAAATTTCTTACCTAATTATGCTCATTAAAACTCGAACGTCACAGAAAGGCCCGAATAACTGGGATAGGCGATCCCATTCGAAATGCGTTGCAACATACACTTTCTCGTAAATGGTTTCGTCCACATTCAATGTATGTATAGCGACAGACCTTTGTGGATGCTTAAATAGCTTGTTGTGCAGTGTGCATAGTAAGGGGTCACGATTTAAGAGAACTTCAACAAGGTATGGTAGTTGGGTCTCGTTAGGTGGGAGACTCGGAGACTTAGGGTATTTCGGAGATAGAAGCGCATCACGATCCACTATTTCAAGGGTGTACCTCAAATCCGGTAAAACATCGAACCTACGACAAAAGTGTGGCCGTCGAAAGACTGGACGATCGTGACGGAATCATTTCATGCGAGAGGAGTGCGACATTAGCGCAAATAACATCGCAATTCAATGTCCACTAACACCAGCGTAAAGACTGTACAATATTCTCTGTATAATAGCCGACGTCCAACGCGAATGCCGTTGCTTTCCTCTCAGCACAAAGCTCTGCTCGTCGTACGGGCTCAGGAACACCGCCACTGAACACAGGAAGACCGGAAGCGGGTAGCCTGGTCTGACGAGTCTCGTGCCCAACTGATTCGGGCAGATTCCGCTTGCGAAGAACGTGCCGTAAATCAATAGCGCCCTTTACACGTACGCTCTTTCGCGCGTGCTTGGAGCGTACGGGATTGCGCGCGTGCTTGGAGCGTACGGGATTGCGCGCGTGAAAACTTGCAGTACGCTCAAAGGCAGCTTTCCCTTCGTCTCCGACGCGTTCACACGTGCACTCAATCAGGCGGGATCGTGGTTTCACGCGGGAAAGTGCGTGCGTGTAAAGGGTGCTAATGAATCCGGAATGTGAACATGATGGTGGTATAGGATGGTTGTCCCTCAGTAATGGTATGGGGTGTGCTGAGATGGTACGAATCAGGAACCTCTCATCCGTATACAACTTCTCTGACCGGTGGACGCTACATTAACATATCTTTACAGATGTGTTACAACCGTCCATGTCACGCGTTCACTCTGTTAGGTTTGGCGCCTTCCAACAAGAAAATGCGCCTCCGCACACATTCGCAACCGAAGAAATGTGGTTTGTGGAATGCTCACCCGAGTTTTGGAACATGAAATGGCCCCCTTGTCTACCAGATCTCAACGTCATTCAACATATCTGGGATGCCATGCAATGTTCCGTTCAAAGCAGATATCCGTCATCAAGGAATATTACAAAATCGTAGACCGTTTCCTCAGGAGGCACGATTCGTTGTCTACAGCAGGGGTCCCCCAACCCTATGCTCGAGGGTTCCATGGCGCCCGCCGATCGTTTTACGTGTGCCCGTCGCTTTGCGACCCCGATAAAAATATTTCAGTTTTCAATAAAATGCTATGTAATTTTTTTTCATGTTTAATGATTAACCACACAAAAGTAGAAGTGGTGTCCAATACAGATAAAAGCACAAAGCGTAATGCGACCGATCTCTTTTCCCCCTCGCGCCAAATCTTCGCCAACCTAATTTCCCACACCTAAAATGAAATGAACCAAATGCCCAATGAAATGCAATACCAAAAATCACATTGACTTTGAGATTTATATTTTTTATAAAGAATTTTTATACTTTGTAGATTTTGTATGCATTATTTAGTAATAATTTATTTTACTCAAGAATATTAACAATAATTTTTATATGTTAAATTATATTTTTGGAATACATTTTTTTTGTACATTATGTGCCTGTATTATTAACTATGTCCAACTATAAATTCACCTTGGAAAAATAAATGGTGCCCGCTGTCCGACCGGTATTCTAGAATGTACTCTTAGGTACAAAAAGGTTGGGGACTCCTGGTCTACAGGTCTCCTCAGATAGCTCGTGGAGTCCTTGCCCCGTAGTGTTTCTGCAGCTCTGCGATCCTTATGGGACATACCAGGTATTAAACAGGTGTCCCAGTTTTACTGGCACATCAGCGTATATCCACCAAGTTATTAAAATCACAGTGTTTCGAGTGGTTTCATTGTGTCATGACCAAAAGTGGAAAGGTCCCGTAAATCAGAGAATACGAGGCTCTGCAAAAGGCGTAGAACTGACATTTCGCCACCTTTCTAGACTTACCAAACCCAAGATATGCTGGACCTGGTAGAAGACGCTGACGGTGGTTTTTCGGTTGGGGTCGAGCACGGGGCGTCGATTACGGTTGTAGTTCCTGAGGAGGTCAGATCGGAGGCGCTGCCGTTCCACCGCAGGTTCCACGTCCAGGACTACGGTCGGGGCACCCAAAAAAGAAAGCAAAGGAGAGACAGCAATGAGGAGTTCGCCAGATTGACGCCTGCGTGGCAACTTTTAAACAATGACTCTTTTTCAATTCCTACTATTAGTTCACACTCTCCCTTTATATATCTTGTTCAAATTTTCAATCGTTAATAAAATACTTTTTATTCATCCACACAAGTTCAAATACATTTTTTTAAACTTGTGGTGGATGACACTTGATGTTAATACAGTTTTTTCAAATATTAATTCATTAATTAAATTGAATTAGTTAATTTTAGTTTTATATGGGAGCCCTTTCAAAGGGAAGAGACCTAGAGCGTCTCTTGCTCTTGAATGGTAATTTCCCTCTTCTTACCGTGTAAATGGTAGCACTGCGGTAGCGCGCTCTCCTCCCGTCCTGTAGGTTGCGGGATCGAATCTCCAACCTGACAAACTTTTTCTCTCTCTTTCCCCCCCTCCTAATCTCGCACAGTAGGCAAGGTTCTGGCGGGCAATCCTTTTTTTTCAATTCCTACTATTAGTTCACACTCTTCCTATATTCAATTCCTACTATTAGTTCACACTCAAATTTTTCTTTGTTGACCGAAGTAGGAATTGACTTTAAATTTTTTTTTCTATTACTTGTTTTGTTTACTTTCCTACAATATTTTGATCTTATTGAAAACAGTGGTAAAAATATTTGATGTTTGCAATGAAAAATAAGGTTAAATACTTGCCTTGAATGGAGATAAAAGCGGTATTTAAATTTATCACACACACACACACACACACACGCATATATATATATATATATACATATATACAGTGGTGGCCTATAATTGCGGACACTTTTTGAAGTTTGAATGTTTTCAGCTGTGATTGCTTGTAAAAAATGTTACACTTCACGCAGTGCATTGATTCATATATCAGACAAAAGGATATTTAAGGCTGATTTCAACACAATAAACATAGGTCATATACTCTGAAGTGCCACTGAATTAGGTATAGCAAAGCCTATGCAAATTGTGTAGCGCTGCGCATCATGTATGCGCAAGTGAGGGCGCTCTGGTAACTGCATATTTAGCGCGTACTGTGGTTTTTCTGAATTAGTTGTTGGAATTGCCAGTATGGGTAAACTGCCTGATTCATACGCCTTCGATCGCGGACAAATCGTAGGTGCGCGACGCATGGGCCATTCAATTTCCGAAATCGTCAGACAGCTAGGATTTTCAAGGTCGACAGTGTCAAGAGTATACCAAGAATACATGGATGGTGGAAAAAAACTAGCGATCGGGCAAACTGCAAAGGACAATTAGCCTTGACAGTGCGTGGTGAGAGACGGCTCAGGCGTATTGTACGTAGCCAGCGAAGCCAAACATTAGCTCAAATTACCACCCAGTTTAATGACGGTGCCAGTCGTACAGTCAGTAAATGGACTGTGCAACGCTCGCTTCACCGTATGGGTTTCGGGAGCCGTCGACCTACGAGAGTACCATTGCTCTATACTCGCCATCGGGCTGCACGTCTTGCCTGGGCAAGAGAGCACAGAGACTGGAGTGTAGAGGACTGCAAACGAGTAGCATGGAGTGTTGAGTCTCGATTCCGACTACTTAACGCCGACGGGAGGCTGAGAATATGGCGTCAGGCTCATGAAGCCATGGATCCTGCATGCCTGGCTGGAACTGAACAAGGGCATGGTGGCTCAATCATGGTATGGGGTTGTTTTTTCGTGGCACAGTTTGGGATCTTTGGTGCGTGTACCAACCTCTCTCAATGCAATTCGGTACGTAGAGTTGCTGGGTGATCACCTCCATCCGTTTATGCTGTTCTGTTTTCACGGTAATGGAGTTTTCCAGCAAGACAACTGTACCTCTCACAAGTCCCGGTTGGCTACTGGCTGGTTGGATGAGCATTCCTCTGACTTCTCTGTCATGAATTGGCCACCTAGAAGCCCAGACTTAAATCCTATTGAGCATGTTTGGGATATGTTCGGAACAAGGCGTGAAAGGCCATCACACAGCACCAAAGAACCTTACTGAATTATGGACAGCTTTAGCCAATATTTGGCAAGCCATTCCCGTGGAACGTTTCCAGAAACTTGTTGAATCTATGCCTCGTCGTGTGGCAGCCGCTATCAAGGCCAGAGGAGGCCCAACTCGTTACTAGGTAGGTATCCCTAATTCAGTGGCACTTCAGTGTATATTCAGGATTAAAATTTCATACAGATATAATGTGAAATAAAAAAGTTGAATCTCAACGTCCACTGTCCCCTCAAGTCGAAATTATTTTTCTGCGATTGGTATAAAAGCTAATAACTTGGTATATTTAAATCACTGTTTTTGACTTAAGCCCTTTATATCGGGCATCATAAATATACAGCTTGGTCCAAAATTGTTGAGCGCATTTCATGTTTGATAAAAAGAGGAACAAAATGATGTACATACATGTTTATTGTTTTCTTAGAAAGATTTTTATATATCGCGTGACCACTGGCGTCACTCCAACTGATGCGACCAACGACGGGTTAACACCACACATATTTATCCCGGAAACCGAAGGCTTCTATCGGCGTGGGTAATTTAATTACTTCTTCTCAATTTGGTCTCATGAAATGCGCAATGTTTTCCATTTCATTCTTGTGAATCGCTGGAAACATTTCCACTCAGGTCAGTGTTGCCATCTGGAGTTTTTCCCCCGAAATTTGGGGGTAAGTTAGCCGAAAAAGGGTGTTTTTAGGGGCATTTTGTGGGGGGGGGACATTTTTTTAATATTTTGTACAATCGAGACGCGTTTTTTATTAGATTATAAATTCCATACATATGTCAAATCTAAATAAACCACCTTTTCATAATGTAAGTGTGTATTTTCGATTTATTTCAATTTATCTCTCAAACAGGATGCCTATTTGGAATCTGTTTTAGGGAGATCTAGAGTGATCTCAAGTTGGTGTGAGGGGGAAACAGGGGGATTTTGAGATGGCGCTAGGGGGAGGAGCTCCGTAGAGAATGGCAACACTGACTCAGGTCTACCCTAAGTTTTCCCTCGTTGGCTACCGCTACGTTTAGACGGGCTCTGCTTCCCCCGTAATCTTTGCCACCTGCTGAACCAATTAGGCCGGTCTTCGACGACGGTATTTTTAAAGTACCATTTGTTCCACTTGCGCTCCAACAAGATGCTTCAGCTTCAACAGTCCGTCTCCTCTGTCATTAGTAGGAGGGGCTACGGGGCCACGCCCACGTGTAAGTGTCGCCGTATCTCCAATAGCCAGACGTATGCGGCGTGCCGCTGCTTTAACCCTTTGGACTACTATGTCGAGTCACGCTCGACAAGAATTTTATTCCCAGCAACTCCTACGTCGAGTCCCACTCGATATTTTTAAATTTCCAATCATATACTTTTAAAGAAGCTAGTGCCCCCATTGCTCGAAATCAAGCGAACTTTATTTAATTTTTGGAAAGGCAAAAGACTTTGTAACTAACGGAATGTGGTGCTTATTGAACTTCAGCATTTCAGTCTTCAGCATTTCAGTTTTTTTTTTTTTTTTTTTTTGGGGGGGGGGGGGGGGGGGGGCAACGTCGGCTCTTAGGGTTCTATGTAGGGTTTCTCATTTCCCGCCAAATAATGGATCCCAGGAAACGAGAACTTTTTAAAGAGATTCCCGGGAAACTCCGGTTTCTAATATTTATTATTTAAAAAATCTGCTAAATTTAAAAAAACAAAAAAAAAATCATTTCATTTTAAGTTTAAATATATAAGTTATATAAAATGTTATATTTTTAACCACGTGCAGAAAAAAAAATATTCTTAAAAAATTATACAAATCCACCGCACGAACGACCTTAAACCTCTGAACTCAATGCGAAAATGGTTTGATTTTGATTGGCATAAAAAAAACTAGCATATGAACAAAAGAATGACCCAAAATTCGCCAATTATTTGGCGGGATTTCGTATTTGGTTTAAAATCGCGCGCAATTTAGCGTGATTTCGTTTTTGCGTAAAATCGTATCTGCCAAACCCAATAGGGTTGCCAGAAAACAAAAACCTCCAAAACAACTACCAGATTTGGCGAAAAATCGCCCCTTGGCATCCGTTGTGTATACTACATCTGTACCTAAAATAATCCCAGGAATCGATTATTTTTACCCGAGAAATCGGAAATAGATATTTTAGTAAATTTTCCGTGAATCGAGAACGAGAAATCCCGAGAGAGAAACCCTAGTTATAAATATATATATATATATATATATATATATGTGTGTGTGTGTGTGTGCGTGTGTGTCAAATGACCCGAATTGGGTCATCTCTTGAAGAAACACAATCGATGCCGAAATTAAATGAAATTCCAAATCATAACGAACAACTGAAGTTTATTCCATGAAAACTGCAACATGTTACTCGCATCGAAGCCAAGCCGCGTCTCTTCGTAAAAGCGCCAAAATGCAATTAACTCAGAGAGGTTGCCAGAATTGGCGGAGGAAGTTAGTGTGTGGAAAGGCGAGGCGTTTTCTCCAAAGAGTAGAAAAAGGGGTTACCAGACAGAAATAAAGTTCAGAATGGGCCATTATAGGTTGTTAGTAATATTATCACACACACACACACACACACACACACACACACACACACATATATATATATATATATATATATATATATATATATATATATATATATATATAAGAAATAACCATCATCTCATTTTAAATTTAAACTCATTTAGTATTAGGTCTACGGTTATATAATTTTAGGCTATGGAAAATAAAAATACGCCGGGCTTTTTTGGGTGGGGGAAAATGCCCCTACTGTCCCCCTCCCCCCTTGGAGCCACCATTGAACTGAACATCCAAGTGTTCTACTAGGTGATGAGAATATTTTCAACTTCGAATATAGATGCTTCGAATATAGATGCTGTGAAGGAGATTTGGCTAGAAATTAGCTAGAGATTTGGCTAGAAATGAATTTTATCCGACGATATATAAAATCTATAAGATAAGATTTCCTTGGAGTAATCGTTATTTTTATTACAAATTTTACGTCACAATGAAACTTAACCGATTGGGCGAGTGAAAAAAATAAGTAATAACATCCAATTCAGTGCTCAAATTATTTTTCTTTACTACAGGAAAAAAAAATTGAAATAATTGTTTGGGGATTCAGAAGTACTTACTTCTAC
Organism: Dolomedes plantarius; assembly: GCA_907164885.2. Lineage (NCBI taxonomy): Eukaryota > Metazoa > Arthropoda > Arachnida > Araneae > Dolomedidae > Dolomedes > Dolomedes plantarius. The sequence continues at coordinate 111,177,277 of OU015503.1, forward strand.
AGCAATTAGACTGTCACTGACTCATTTCTTTATTTTGTTGTGTGATGAAACACTAAATCATTATCATTAAGTAGTCATTGCTTTTGCTTTTGTATTGCATTATGGCCAGTGGCCCACACAGGGGGTGGCCAAGGGGCCCTGCCCCCCCCCCCCTCAAAGAAATAGAAATTGCATTATGAATATTGATTTTTTATTATAAATATTTTAACCGTTCATTTCGCCCCCCCCCCTGCATTATAAATATTTTTATCCTTTCATCTCTGCCCCCCCCCAAGAAAAAATCCTGGATGCGCCACTGATTATGGCACGATTTACATTAGAGTATGGACTTAACTTGACCGGCTTGTGAAAATAGTTACTCATTATTCGATGGCAATAAAAATTTTTGTCACTGAGCGATGTGAATCTCCTTATTATTTGGGAAATTCATTATGACTGTAAAAAGTTAAGAGTCAACCAAGTGCTTTGACATTCAAATTTCAAAATTTCAAAAAGTGGACTTAATCGATTTCGCTTGTGAACGGCTCGTGTATTAAACTTGTTCTCTCATGATTTTAAAGAAACAAAATTTTTAGAGATTACAGAACTTAAGAAAAGAAGGAAAAGTACATAAATTTTATTATAATTTGTTATGTAATAGAAATAATTACAGTGATTTCCGCTTATAAGAATCACGTTTGTTATCACTGTTTTTGATTCTTATAAGAGGTTGATTCTTATAACCGAAATTTAGGTTTTTGGACAGGCACACACTCAAACACGTATATATACATTATGAGGTAATTTACCATAAAATACTCTTTAATTTACGTTAATTATCTGTTATTAAAATTATTTTTTATAATTTTAAACATACAACTTCATTTCTAGACCTTTAAGTAGATACACATGATTGTAGTAGAAGAAAAAAAATCCAATATTTGTTACAACATACCTGCTTAACAGTTTTAATATTTCAACTACAGGAAGGTAGCAAGAAAAAGTTTTCCATGGTAGTTTGACGCAATGAAGTTTTCAGGAGGCTGTTTATACCTCTTTCAATACTAATAGTCTCAGACGAAGATTCACCTTCTAGCTTACGTTTCACGGTTTGATAACGTGTTGAATCTAACAATGTCACGTTTGCCTAAGTGATAGTGGACACTTCGCCGAAGATTTAAGTGTTTTAGGGTCCAGGAAGCCGCAACCAGGATGTGGGAGGGGGGAAAAAAGAGTCCCTATTTTTGTTTGTCAGTGGAGAAAAGTGAAACCGGACCCGGATGGGTAAAGATGCCTCCGGGTCAAGCTAATAGGACAGTGTTGTGCTAAAGCGTATAAGGGGAAACTATTATGTTATGTCTAACAAAGAAAGGGATGAATTTTACGACTATATTCCATCCCATCTTATCATTCTTTAAAAGAAGAAAAGAAGAAAGAACTTCGTGCCTTTTGAGGGTTTAAGTGGCTTTTTTTGAAAAATGAAAGGAAAGCGAAGAGTGTAAACTGATTTTTAAAACCGGTGGATAGATTCTTTAAAGCGAAAATTTTAACATGGAAATAATACATTTGTTTTTGCGATAATGATTCTTATAAACGGTTGATTCTTATAACCACTGATCACTATAAGCGGTTGTTACTGTACTAAATCATTCTCCGAGCCTTTATTGCAGCAAATTGCTCGATTGAATCTCTACAGCTCATTGCTTTTGGTACCGTCTTTTCCGTAGAAATTATCGCCATATCTTTCAATTTCTCTTAGTTTGTTGTTCCTATATAACTACATAAAATATTTAGCTTGGAAAAACTGCGCTCAGCAGCTGCAGCATTTATAGGTAGTCGAACTTTTAGAGCTACAACAAAGTTTGGAAATAGGCATTCAAAATTTATTTCTCTTGATATGACATTCAGCAGTTTATTTAAAATAATCTAAATATTTTCGCATATTTGTATATGTTTATGAATTTCTTCACATCTTAGATTAAACTATTGATATTTTTTGTTATTCGTGAAAAATTTCGTATTTTCATTGTCTCATTTCGGCGCCTGAAGCGCTCGCCAAACCTATGAGACCGGCCCTGGTGACAATGACTGCTATCCGTTTATCACAGTGGATTAGAATACCTTGGGTTTTATTTGAAGGCGGAAGCAGGAATTTTATTAAACTTCTATAAATCATCGGATTTTCCCCTAGGAAACTGTGTGCTTTCTATTGGCAAACTTTCGACTTCCCTCAGGGTGCCATTCTTGTTGTTTGTCCTGTTCTTTGTTCGTCACTTCGATTTCTGCTTCATTCCTGAAACCTCTCTAGGATCTGATCAGTTTCTCCCTCCTCAACTTCCCTCTTTATTGCTAGTCATTTACCTTTTGTCCATGTCCCTTTAGTCTACTTTGGTCCACGTGACCAAATGGAAGTTCTTGCTTGGAGCTTCGCTCAGTCTAAAATTTTTTATTTTCCCCCGTGTCTTACTTTTACTTGAATTATCGGAGCTTTCTTGTCTTCCCCCACTTTCTACTTTCCTTCTTACTTCCGTTTTTTACTGATCAATGAAGTTTTATGCATTGCTATATCATCCTACAGTGGAGGGCCCGACCCAATACTGTAGTTCCCACTACTCTTCCTGAAGGTCCTGAACGCTTCCCCCAGGCTCCATCTCCGTTGCAGCCAAAGGTCGAGAATGCCCTTGGATATCCCAGTCTTCTATACTGGTCTCCATTCCGCTATGTAGCTGGATTTGCTATTGTAGCTGGATTGTTTGATTTTTTTTTCCAGCTTTTCACCGTCCTCGCTTTAATTTCTCCCACCTTCTTCAGCGCCACCCATCAGATTCAGCTGGGAAACTTTTCGGTGATAACAAACTGAGCCCTGATAGGGAACTAACTGGTCCTCGGAAGGTCCCTCCTGTCCTTTTTTACGGTTTTGTTATTTCTATATTCGTATGGGGTTACTTATCACTATTTTTTGACAGTTCTCTTTATCTGAGTATTATTTTTGCGGTTTTGTTAGTCCAATATACACTACCACTTTTTGTAAACAGTTATTTTTATATATCCAATTTTGCATGATTGTGGATCAGTGACGGGCAAAATGGATCAGTAGAGAGATCCGGATCTTTGGGAACTGTTCACTTTACTGAACGGCTCTGAACGATCCGTTCATCGTTCACTAGAAAGAATAAAGTCTGTATACATATATATATATATATGTATGTGTATATATATATACGTACATATATATATATATATGTATATATATATATGTGAGAATGAGTTTGGCAACACAACTGAACTATTACTACAACTTCGACTCCTACTACTTCGGCGCGAAGGACTTGGCGCGCAAACACAGTGATGGACTAGTGACATTACGAAGCGGATGTGTCGCTCCGCAGGCTTGCCGTTTGGAGTCAAATAGCTGTGTTGATGCTTTGTTTTTTTTTAATTTCATACTAAGTGTTAGTCCTGTCTTGTAAACATCGTCTAGTTTAATTAAATGTTCAAAATAATTAAGTCTAATGATTCACTTCTAAAGGAAGGAGTACTAACTCCTTCCTACATGGGTGCTCGGCCCTCGGACTCGAAAAATACCCCTAGCTTGGACTGAAAAACTATTTTCTTTTGATGATTACCGGATTACTGTTCTCTGTGATTTCTGTTTTGGATACCGCCAGCGAAAACGAAAGCGATGTGCCACGGACTCTGATAATATTCTGATGGGATGACGAGAACCGAAAACCAGAACTGTGAGTATATTCTGATCATATTGTAATTATTTCATGCATACTTTGAAGCTTGTTCAAGAAAATTTTGAAGATTAATGGAATTCTCATCTTATTGATGATAATTATAAGAAAACTGAAAATATTTCAACGTTCTTTTGATGCAAGAATTTAATTGATGCTAAATTCATTTTTGATGGTCTTTGACGTTGAATTTATCACTTCTGTTTTCTTGAAGAGAATTCTATTTCGATGAAATTATTTGATGATTTGATGAAAATTTCGACATTTAACTTGAAGAATCTTGTTTCCTTGAACAAACCACAACATAACATATATTTTGAATGATTGCAATTTGAATACAGTTTGAAGAATGTTATATTATTTCCTTGATGCATATTTTGAGAATCAATATTTTATTATTGAATTGGTATTTGAGGAAATTTCGATTTGAAATTTTATTTTTGAATTTGAGTACTTACGTATTATAAGTATTGATTTTGGTTTTGAATATTTGTATATTTGTGTACTATAATTGTTTGAACCTAGTATATAGTTATGGCTACTCTCAACGATTACCCCAATATTGCAAAATCATTAAAAATTGGTAGTACGAATCAAATAAAGGTTCTACATCGTTTAATTTTTGGTACAGATGGCGACAGACAAAATCGTACCAGATTACGTAAATTTACAGGTTTTAAACAGCCATTCGTGTTGGAAGCAACGAAACAGAAAGTACTTAAAGAGTTTTCACTTAAAGACTTGATTTCTATTTGTAATCTACTTCATTTAGAATTTTCAACTGACCCAGACAAATGTGCCAATACCATTCTTATGAGTCTTAGTGATTTATCGTTATTAAAAGCAGAATTTTCTGATCTTTCGGAATGCGAAGTGAATGATGACTCACTTCCGGGTGCACGTTCATCCCAAACTAACAGCGTTATAGAGGAAAATAGATCTCCCTTTTCCCCCACCATTGACGCAAAAGAATCTTCGAATAAGCAAAATACACACATTTCCGTTGGTGAATCAGATCAAAATTCATTGCCTTCAGTTGAAACTGCGAATCTCTCTTTCCAGTTGTTTAGTCTGAAAGACGTTGTTGATTTAATAAAACCTTTCTCGTCTCGTGATAATTACAGTGTTGAGAATTTTATATCTGACGTTGAAGAACTTTTTTGTTTATATCAGATAAACAATCCAATTCACCAAATTACTTTTGTTAGAAAATGTTTAACTGGTCCCGCTCAAACTTTAATTAGGTCTATTCGTGGAATTACAAATTGGGAACAATTGAAGCACCATTTATTAGACGAATTTTCGGACAAAATTAACGGTATTCAGTTACATAAATTAATGGAATCTCGACGTATGAAACCGTTTGAAACCCTACAAGAATATTTCTTAGCTATGAGAGATTTGGCACACAAAGGTTCTCTCGATGACTCCTCTCTGTTTGAGTATGTCATAAACGGAATTCCTGATTCAACAAACAATAAAGTTATTCTTTACGGTTGTAAATCCGTCCCTGAATTTAAGGAAAAGTTGAAAATTTATGAACAAATCTTTAACAGATCACAAAATTTCAGACAAAATAATCAGAAAAAAATTGATGCTTCCTACCTCAATGTGAAAGTCGATAATACACGTAGCCCAAATACACAGCCAGTATGTTTTTCCTGTGGCTTGAGAGGTCACAAAAGCAACCAATGTTTGAATAAGTCACATGGTAAACAATGCTACGGATGTAAAAGTTTTGGTCATGTTCATGTTAATTGCCCTAAAAGTTATCGAAATTCTAAACCAAAACCTGATTCTCAAAAACCTATTTCTGATAAAACTGTAAATGCACTTTCTCCTGAAACTTCATCGAAAAATCCCATGCATGTTGACATTCAACTTGCAGGAATTCAATTGACAGCACTCTGTGACACTGGGTCACAGGCAACCCTCATCAATGAGAAAACCTATCGAAGAATTGGTTCGCCACCATTGCAGCCCACCAACATTCCCTTTTCAGGAATTGGCAAAAACCAAGTTCACAGCATCGGATTCTTTCAGGATTCCATCGAAATTCAAACCATTACTTTACCTGCTAAGATACATGTTCTAGAGGATGACTTGATTCCTTTTGATGTGATTATCGGAATCGACTTTTTACAGCAAACCCAATTTACATTTGATAAAGACGGTATTCGTTTATGCAAAACTCCTGAAAATAACACCTTCGTTAATATTGCTAATGTTTCTGATGATCAAGCTTTTCCATTTGATCTTTCACACATTTTGAATTCTGAAATTCGTGAGGAAGTTCAAAATATCGTTACTTCCTACAAACCCCATAAAGTTCAAGACACTGAAATTAAGATGACTATTTTATTACAAGATGAAATCCCTGTAGCTCAACGTTCTCGACGACTCCCTTTCGCGGAACAGAAAATTGTAGAAAGCCAAATTCAAGATTGGTTAAATGATGGAATTATTAAAGAAAGTTGCTCCGATTATGCCGCACCGATTGTTCTATGTAAGAAAAAAAGTGGAGATTATAGACTTTGTGTTGATTACCGCAAATTGAATAGAAAAATGATAAAAGATAAATTTCCCTTACCGCTCATCGAAGAAGCTTTAGACAAACTTGGAAAATCTCGGGTGTTCACTTCACTTGATCTCAAAAATGGTTTCTTTCATGTACCTATGGACCCTAATAGCACTAAATATACTTCTTTTGTGACTCATGAAGGACAATACGAATTTTTACGTGTCCCATTTGGCTTATGTAACAGTCCCAGTGTTTTCCAACGATATGTTTACACAGTTTTTAGAAATCTCATTCGCGACAATGTTCTTATTGTTTACATGGACGATCTTCTCATACCATCTAATGATGAAGTTGAAGGTCTACAAAAATTACGCCTCGTTCTCCAAACAGCTGCAGACTATGGCCTTGAATTGAACTTTAAAAAGTGTCAATTTTTACAGCGAAAGATAGAATTTCTTGGTTACATTATCGAAAATGGAGTAGTTAAACCCTCACCTACCAAGACGCAAGCTGTTCAAAATTTCCCACAACCTCAAACCCCTAAACAAGTTCAAAGTTTTCTTGGATTAACAAGTTATTTCAGAAAGTTCATTCCAAATTATGCGCTGATTGCTAGACCATTAAGTGACCTCCTTCGGGATAATGTAGAATTTAATTTTGACTCTGAACAAATAGCAGCTTTTCAACAACTTAAAAACATTCTTTCACAAAACCCAGTTCTTCATGTTTTTCAACAGGGATACCCATTAGAACTCCACACTGATGCCAGCTCCTTAGGTTTTGGCGCTGTGCTCTTGCAACAATCCGATGATGGACAGTTTCATCCTATTCATTATTTTAGCCGTAAAACTACAGTTCAACAAGAAAAATATCATAGTTATGAACTGGAAGTTCTTGCCGTTATTGAAGCGCTAAAAAGATTTCGAAACTACTTGTTGGGAACAAAATTTAAAATTATCACCGATTGTGATGCTTTCCAAAAAACGATGCACAAAAAAGACCTACCAGCTAAAATTGCTCGATGGGCATTGATGTTAGAAGACTTTGATTATGAAGTTTGTCATCGACCCGGTAGACAGATGAAACATGTTGATGCTTTAAGTCGTAACCCCATTCTTGTAATTACCTCAAATGATATCACTCAAAAGGTGAAAAATGCCCAAGACCAGGATGAATTTATATCTCAAATTAAATCTATGCTTGAATCTACACCTTCTGATGAATTTTTTGTTAAAAACGGAATTCTTTATAAACTTCATCAGGATGCCGAACTTTTAGTAGTACCACAAATGATGCAGAAAGAAATAGTGCTAAACGCCCATTCACAAGGTCATTTTGCTTCACAAAAAACCGAATTAATTGTTTCTGGAAATCTGGAAAACAAGAAGGATACATTCACTCCATTCCAAAAGGTGATGCACCCCTTGAATGTTACCATTGCGACTTTTTAGGACCTTTACCATCGACAAAAAAATGTTATAAGTATCTTTTTACAGTAGTTGATGCCTTTTCCAAATTTGTATGGATCTATCCCGTGAAGTCCACCTCTACGAAAGATGCCTTAGACAAATTATCCTTGCAACAAACTACATTTGGCAACCCTTCAAAAATCATTACTGACAAAGGTAGCGCATTCACATCTTCAGAATTTCAAAGTTACTGCCAGGAACAATCAATTGAACACATTTCAATAGCAACAGGTGTGCCACGTGGCAACGGTCAGGTTGAGCGTGTTCATGGCACAATTATTCCCGTTTTAACTAAGTTAGCTCTAGATGAACCTGACAAATGGTTTAAATATGTCCCAAGATTGCAACGTATCTTAAATAGTACCACCACACGCAGTACAAAATTCACACCTTTTCAACTTTTAATTGGTGTTAAAATGAAACAACAAGAGGATCTACAGATTAAAAATCTTCTTGACGAGGAACACCACCAAAGAATTCTTGATGACAAAGAAGCGTTACGTATCGAAGCTAAACGAAATATCCTCCGTTTACAGGAAGAAAACATACGACAATATAACAAACGGCGTAAACCGGCTTGTAAATACAAGATCGGTGACAAAGTGGCAATACAACGAACTCAATTTGGAACCGAATTAAAGCTCCGACCAAAGTTCTTCGGACCATATGAGATCACGAACATCAACCCCAACGATCGTTACGAAGTTCGAAAGTTAGGACATCACGATGGTCCAACCATAACATCAACTGCAGCGGACAAAATGAAACAGTGGTGCAGAAACTGAACACCAATACCACTGTGTTGAACACTGCTTGATTTTTTGAAATATTTTTCCTTTTTCTGCTTTTTTTTTTTTATCTTTTCAGAATTATTGTTTACAACCCAGCCGCGGACGTCTGGAAAGTCAGAACGGCCGTGTGAGAATGAGTTTGGCAACACAACTGAACTATTACTACAACTTCGACTCCTACTACTTCGGCGCGAAGGACTTGGCGCGCAAACACAGTGATGGACTAGTGACATTACGAAGCGGATGTGTCGCTCCGCAGGCTTGCCGTTTTGAGTCAAATAGCTGTGTTGATGCTTTGTTTTTCTTTAATTTCATACTAAGTGTTAGTCCTGTCTTGTAAACATCGTCTAGTTTAATTAAATGTTCAAAATAATTAAGTCTAATGATTCACTTCTAAAGGAAGGAGTACTAACTCCTTCCTACATATATACATATATATATATATATATTATATATATATATATATATATATATATATATATATATATATACATATATATATTATATATATATATATAAATATATATATATATATAAATATATATATATATATATATGCATATATATATATATGTATATGGGACCCTGAAAGGCAGCTGCCTAGCGCACTCCCCACCGCCGAGAGCGATACGGTCGGACCAGGAGAAGGGCAGATAAGATTTGGAGGCGAACGAGAGCAGAGGCTCGCGCGCCAGAGTCGAGGAAGGAGTTCCTAAGAGCGAACGGGGAAGAGACCCCCGGAGATTGGGCCTAGCTTATAGCTACGTTCCGAAGGGAGGCGATAGTGAGCTCCCGTGTTCTGAATGTCTGAGTAACTCCAGAAGTCCAGGCCGATTGGGTGCTTGGCACTATTGTTTTTACCTTAAGAGATCAACCGTTATATGTTAAATGAAATTGTGAATCGTCTTGTCAACTTTAAATAAATATTCGTTGTTACTCTTCGTGAGAGACTATTTATGAGTCATCATGAGTCTTGTATTGAATGTGGGGTGCTAGATTGTTATATCAGACGACTAGTTTAGCTTAATCTAAAGGAAGCATCCCACATGTGTATATATATATATATGTGTGTGTGTGTGTGTATATATATATATATATATATATATGTATTTATATGTTGTTGTTTCTAATGCCCCCTGGGCATTCTAGGCTTCGGGCTGAAGTGTGCGACTCCGGTTTAGCACCACAAGAGTCGGAGTCAGTCTTAGCTAGCTGACAGATTAATTTTGACCGAGCACCCCCATGAGCGACATCTTGGAGGGGGGGGGGGATCGTACCCTCTCCCAGCCTCCCTGACCTCATAGAGGGACTTTCCGGTCTTTGGATTTAACGTGCCCATATCCGGCCTAAATACGGAAGTATTTAATGTTGCGCGTCGGGATATATATATACATATGATGAGTCAATTTGACTACTAGATTTTATGTCAAGAACGAGTTCTGTTTTTTATTTCCTTTAAATACTTTTCTTATTTACATATATTAGTAATTATTAAGTGAAAATGTATACTTGTATGAATATATAACTTCATTAACTGAACATATTCCTTATTTTAAAAGTTGTATTATTATTTTATATTTAAAAATATACAAAACGATGTATATATTTATCAAGAGGGATAATTTTTGTCATGTTATTTCAAACGCAAAATCGTTTAACATCTAGGTGTGTATCTGATTATATGTTTCTGTGACATAAAAAAAAGTTCTTTCACACCGTAAACCCCCCAAAAAAGAACCAGATTTTTTAAAAAGTCATTTTTAAGCAGTTTCTAAGAGGACATTTTAAAGTTAACTCGTTCAGTACCTTAGACGACCTTAGTCGTTTAATATATGAACTATTAACATTTTCTTCAACTTAATCTTTTATATTTTTCGAGAATATTTCATTATGTTTGATTGGCCGGCAGTAATGTTTCATTTTGATTTTATTTGTAACTAGCTTTTTACCCGACTGTTTCGGGTATTTATTTATCCTGATTTTTTATTAGACAGGAAAAAGAATGAATTCTACCTTCAGTGCAAAATCGAAGTCATTTTATTTCTCCCTCCTCTCTCCCCCCAGTGCTGATAGGGCTGAACTTGTACTTAAGTAGCATCGGGAGTGTCAGTATTCCTCTCAGCGACCCCGAAACCTATGGATTCGACACTACTCTCGATCATTTTGGAAATTTTATTTTTCACCCCTTCTTCCCCCCCCCCGAATATAGATGGGGGGCTGAACTTGCCCTTTAGCGGATCGTGAGTGTCACTAGTCATCTCAGCGACCACGAAAACTATTGATTAGACACCACTCTCGGTCATTTCGGACATTTTATTTTTCATTCTTTCCCCCTCCCCCCCCCAATGCTGATGGGGGCTGAACTAGCCCTTAAACGGAATCGTGAGTGTCACTAATCATCTCAGCGTCCCCGAAAACTATTGGTTCGACACTACTCTCGGTCATTTTGAACATTTTATTTTTCATCCTTTCCCCCCCCCCCAATGCTTATTTTTGGAGAGGGGGGCTGAACTTGCCCTTAAACGGCTTCGAGAGTGTTACTATTTATTTCAGCGATCCCGAAATCTATGGATTCGACACTAATATCAGTCGTTTTCGTTTAGTTTTACATGGCCCCCTCCCCCCTCCCCCCTAGGGGTGCTAGGTGTATCAAACCCACCCAGTAATTATTACCATATTATAAGTCATATGTGTACCAAGTTTGGTTGAAATTGCTCCAGGCGTTCCAGAGTGATGCTGAAACATGGTATATACATATATCCGTTACTACATATTATTAAATGGATGAATTTGTATTTTCCACTCTACATCAATCGTTATATCAACCGCAACACTGAAAACGTAATTCATTACAATAGACTGCTTATTTCCCCGTTGACTTATTCCCCCCGTTACTCAGCAGCTGGCCAGCAAATCAATCACCGCTGCCCGAACGTTTCTCCAAAGACCCGGATCCTGGTCGTTCACTAACAGATCTATAGCAGATCCCAAGTCGGTCTTTCAGAGAACCGGGTCATTTTGAAAACAGATCTTAAAAAACAGCCGTTCATTTTGAAAAGTCTTCAAAAAGAGACGGCTCTTTTTGAAAGACCTGTATCTTCAAAAAGATTGGAATCTGAAGATCTACATCGGTCTTTCCGGTTTCGGTGAACGATGTGGGAGCCGTCAGATCCGAGATACTGAGATCCGGATCAGTCGTTCATTTCAAAGAGCCGTTCAGAGCGAACGGCTCTGAGCTGATTTACCCATCTCTATTGAGGATACTTGTAAATGAAAAATAAAAACTAAAGTTTTATCACGGAATCCCAAAGCTGCTAACGGCGTGGGTGATTTAAGAAGATGCTCCTCGCTTTGAACAAACGTCTAGAAACTGAGAATATGAAAGAGTGACTTCAGAACCACTTTGCAAAGAATCAAGCATGAAGCTACAGAAGGAGCGTAAGCTTCAATGGGGAATTTTTCAAAAAATGAACCGATTGTTGTCGCTCACCGGTAGAGGGCGTGACATGCAAGCGAAGTGACTATTTTACATTGAGTTATACGGCGTGGTGGTGAAAGTTGTTTTATAAATTTTAAAATTTATTCTGTGTGCAGAAATATGCCAAACACGTGTTTTGCTCCGGGTTGTTCTACTGGCTATAGATCAGCCTTAAAAAGAAATAAAGGAACTGGACAGAGAAATCCTAGTATATTTGCTGCTCCTAAGGTAAGAACATTATTATTGTTTTGTGTTAATCATGACGCTACAAAGCCATCATTTTTTTTTTAAATTGTGCACAGACATAAAATATTTCCAGTTAACTTTTCTTAATATTGAATTTTATCACTATTAAGTTAGTTGATAAGTAAATAAGTTTTCATTGTATGATAAAGAATGTTGTTACTATAAATGCTTATGCAAAATCTGTTGACTATAATTTTAAAAAAAATTAATATTTTCCTATCTTTTTACTGTGAGTACAATGAAACTCATACTTTGTGAAAATGCGAAAATATAGCTGATTTGTCCTTATCAATGTTATTTGGGGTTTTTTCCTTTTAATTTGCTGAAAATATTTGTAATCGATAATTTACCAACTTGAAGGTAATTCCTGACAATGCTGGAACCATAATATTGAATTTAATCACTATTAAGTTCGTTAAATTACGTAAGTTAGTTAAAGTATGTAAAAGTATCATTTTTAGACCTATGCTGGATTGTATGTACTATTCATGATTTTTGCTTGATTTACAAGAAATTTTTTGAGTAACTGCCTATAATACTCTTTATTATATATGCAATATTTCAAGGTAATTAATAAAAAATTAAAATGATTTTTTATGCATAAAAAGTGAATATTTTTTTTAAATCGAGCATTTTGCAGTCAACTACTGTGCGCATTCTATCAAAATCAATTATTAAGTTACATTAATAATTGCTTACTATATGTGATTACAACACTTTAGACAACAAAATCTACCAAAATTTTTTAACCTTAATATATTTTAATTTTTTAAAGAATTTTTTATAAGCTTTTACTCAGTCATTTTTTAAATTTCTAATTAAAAATAGCACGTACTTAAATGTTTTAATATATTTTAGAATAATGTTGCTGGATATTGTTGCCTGAAGTATTGTAATCACATATAGTAAAAAATTATTAATGTACCTTTATTATTAATGTACCTTAATCACATATAGTAAAAAATTATTAATGTACCTTAATAATTTATTTTGACAGAATGCGCACAGTAGTTGACTGCAAAATGCTCGATTTAAAAAAAAATATTCACTTTTTATGCATAAAAAGTCATTGTTATTAATTACCTTGAAAAATTGCATCTATAATAAACAATATTATAGGCAGTTACTCAAAAAATTCCATATAAATCAAGCTTAAATCATGAGTAGTACATACAATCGAACATAGGTCTAAAAATGATACTTTTAAAGCAGTGATTCTCAACCTTTTTAAAGCTGCCGCCCCCCTAAGGGGCAAAAAATTTTTCAGCGCCCCCCTTTGGGAAAATCCTGTAATTTAGAGTATGGGGGGGGGGGGGTTTACAGAATTATAAAAGGCAAAAATTTTGAGTAATTTTTTTCAGTATATTTACACACCAAATTTGTTTGATTTAACTTTATTTTGCCCTAGAAGGCAATTACATTCCTTTTATTAAAATTAAAATGAGTAATGCAAAAAAAGCTTAAATGCTTTTTTATGTTTAAAAATTAATTATTCTTAATTAGATAATTAAAAAACAGCAAAAAATATTACACTGAAAGTGTAATAGCAATGAAGCAATCAAGAATGTCAGTGGGATGGTTGTGCTTGATGGTTCAGAGCCAGTTTCTGAACGTTCGCTTCAATATTTTTACAGAGATGAAGGCGCAAGTCTCCTCTTTCCACGATTTGGAGTCGACTTTTCTTTTTGTAATTAGATCAGTCACAGCACTGAATCCTCGCTCGACAAGGAGGGAGGAAGGGAAGGCAATAAAAAACTTTTTGACGATAGTCCACAGTCCTGGGTAGAGGCGACTGATGTTACTTTGAAGCCAAAATTCTGTGAGACGATCACCATCCTGGATGCAGGCTTTCAAAAATTCATTAGTGGAAAGCTCGACCAATTCCTCTTGAATTTGAACCTTTGCTGTCTCAATATTCATAAAAGGGTTCATGACCCATTGAGGGATTTCCAAGTACAAAATATCCTCAAAACGCTCAGAAAAGTCCTTGTGCAAAGACTCAAGGTGTTCACAGTAAACTTGTGTTTCATTAAAGGGGATTTCACTGCTCTTATGCAGATCCGACAAGATTGGAAACTGGCTGAACTCGTTGAGACCAAAATTCTGCTTCCACAAAGTGAGTTTTTTAAGGAAGGCTGAAATAACAGATTTTGTTGTGATCAAATTGAGCTCTCCGCCATGAAGCTGCAAATTAATTCCATTGAATTTTGCGAATAAATCTGTCATGTAAGCAACATCAATCTTAATTTGTAGCAATCTATCTCTCAGAGCTACATCTTTCTTTTCGAGGAACTCAAGTACAGAGTCGAAAAGGTTCCAGAACCTATTAAGGCAGGCGCCTTTGGAGAGCCAGCGAACCTCGGTGTGCAGGAGCAAGCGATTGAGTTCTTCATCATTGTCCTTACACAGCTTCCCGAATAATCGATCGTTGAGAGCATTACTGCGAATTTTGTTCACAGCAGAGATGACATATTGTAATGACTGATGCAAACGCTCGCTGAACTTTTTTGCAACTAAATGCTGTCTATGAATCACGCAGTGAACAGCTAAAATACCTGGTACCTCTTTCTTCAAAAGGGCAATGAACCCACGATGACGACCCACCATTGCAGGAGCTCCATCGGTGGCAACAGACATAATGTTCGCAAGAGGAATATTTTTCTCTTTAAAATAATCTTTTGCAGTATTAAAAATAGATTCACCTTTAGTATCTGAAATCAAGCTTCTTGCAAAAAGCATCTCTTGAATAATTTTGCCTTCCTTCACAAACCGGACGTACGCTAACAGTAAAGCCTCATTAGTGCTTGGCAAGGTTGATTCATCAATCTGAAGAGAATATTCGGTGGGTACCAAAAGTTTGCATAAGGAAGCTTCAACATCTTCAGCCATCTCATTCGTCGTCGCACTGTATCATTGCTTAATGGGATATTTTTTATAACACTGGATGCGGGTGGATGGTGCAAAACCATTTCTAAAACTTCCTTGACAGCCGGCAGTATCAACTCTTCGCCGATGGTATGAGCTTTTCCCGATTTAGCAATTAATTTTGATATATTATAAGAGGCTATCAAGCCATCGTCGCATATTCTTGATGAGGTTGCTAATAAGCCTGAGATAGAAGGTGCCTTCAAAAACTTGGCCCTGATGTTCGTGAAAAACGACAAATCTTTATTTTGTTTGTCAGGATGAATTTTTTGCAGATGCTCCTGCAAACGAGACGGTTTCATTGCCTCATTTGACAACACTTTGTTACAAAGTAAACACATGGGTAGTTGCGAGTTCGACGGCGAAGAAACAAATCCGAACTTCAAGTACGTGGAATTGTATTGACGGCACTTCTTATTAAAAGACATCGTTGGCGGCAACAAAATATGATGAGGGAAAGATAACTATTTCTCAAAATTAACCCTATGAGCGTTAAGACTCGACAAAATTTTCTAGTCTTAAATGCTTTCTCTGGTTTTAAGTAAGTGCGCACACACACACAAAAAAAAGTACAAGGTCAAATCCAGTTTTGTCAATAGCCTTCGTCGAAACCAACGCACCCCCTTCCCCTTTGGAGGGTGAAATACAATTCCGAGAGGGTGGATCGTTTTGTTATCTCTCCCCTGCTCAGTGCTCATTATCTCTCCCCGTCGTAAAATCTGGGCTAGTTTTATCAGGGATATGGAATTTTGACTTCAAGATTGGACTACAAATTAGCCTACTTCCTTCAAATCAGTTCCTTCAAATCAGTTATTCGGAATATTTGTTTAGTCCTTACATTCATATGAAAATTAAAACTTTCCTATTAGAAAAATAATTTGTACTTGTAAGCACTAATATGGAAGAAATTCATGAAAAAATAAACTGATTTATTTTATTTCGTTAAGTTAAGATAAATTTGTTTATTTTCTCTGAGATTTACTGAAGTCTTAAAATTAAGCTGAGTGAAAATATAATTTAATTTGAAATTTAGAATTTGAACGTTTATTTTCTAACGATCAAAAGTAAGAGTAATTACCCTCACTTAAGGCGACAGCAAAGAGGACACTGGTGTCAAAAGGGACAAAATATGTAAGCAAAGTCTAACGTAATAGATATGAATAGTTCCAAGGATTTACTGTTGATATACGATTGTTCAATATATAAACTTTATATCTAAATTATTGTCTCATATCCTTCAAGATTTCTTTATAAGACAAAAGAAAAATTAAAGAAAAATTCTAAATCTCAAAATCATGTTCACTTGATCCTATATTTTAAAACCTATTTAAGAATATTCATATTTAGAAATAAAAGAAAAAGAATACAGAAGGTCGTTCGCATTTTTTGGAAACGATTTTAATAGTTTATGGAAACGATTTTTAAGTTTTATGTATAAATGCCGTATTTTTTGCGACGATTTGCTTCCATCTGATAGCCATGGTTCTTGACAATAGGTCTAGCTCAAATTTTCTATGAAAGTAAACTTTTGTTTAGTACTATCATGTCAATTTTACCCCATTCCTCTTGAACCGTTTTCCAAAGTCCGTTCAGTGTTCTTGGATGCCGTTTTACTAAGGCTCGTTTTAATAAACCGAAAGCGCAAAAGTCCATCAGAAGCGTCAAGTGATTTTACAGGTATTTCATTAAATGGGTTACATTTTATTTCTGTTTCCGATTTTTCTTTGCTAAATAAGCGGCACTTGATTTAGACGTCTGAATAAAAGCTTTGTCCATATGAAGCTCAACTTTATCAATGTCCTTTTCATAAAAGGCTGGAATTTCTTTTTTCAAAAATTGGTTCTAAAATATTCTGATGACAGAAGAGTGAATTAATTTTGGCTTTACTTAAGACTTTTTTGATTTTTAATTTCCCGCTGTAACAAAATCCGAAGAGACCATAGCAATGATAAACTTTAGCCAGATAAAGGGGATTTTAGCATGTATCAAAGGGGTAAATGGGTTTATGAAACTCAAGATTCATTATTTCTCTGTCTTTTCACAGTTTACAATTCAATTTCGACATCTAACCTTAGGTTTTCTGTTACTCAGAGTGGAATGCGACCCTAGGTTACATATCTTATATATATATATATATATATATATATATATATATATACACTGCTGGCCACCCAAATTGCAACACCAAGAAAGACAAGAGATATCACAACAAAATTTATTTTGTAGATAACATGTTGACCAAATATCAAATGATTAAATTTATAGACTTCTGTGAAGTGTGGTTCCTGCCAAAATCAGTAGCCAGAGTAGCCACCATTGTTGGAGATCACCGCTGCCACACACATCGGCATTGATTCAAAGAGACTTTGGATGAGTTCTTGGGGTACAGCAGACCAAGCAGCTTCCACACGTTGCCAAAGTTGATCTGCTGTGGTAGCTGGGGATGGAATCTGGGTCAATCGTAGAGCAACCATGGACCACATGTTTTCTATCGGCGAAAGATCCGGAGAGCGAGGGGACCAGGGAAGCAATTCAATCTGGCGATTGACGAAGAACCGTTGGACAATGCGTGCCACGTGTGGTCGCGCATTATCCTGTTGAAATATGGCTGTGGGCAAGCCCTGGAGGTAAGGAAGGACAACTGGCTCCAACACCTCGGAGATATAGCGCTGGCTGTTTAAAGTACCGGCAATGCGTACTAGAGGTGTGCGAGAGTGATATCCAATACCGCCCCATACCATAATACCCGGTGCAGGACTAGTGTGGCGGTGCATAATGCAGCTGTTCAGCATCCTCTCTTCACGGTGTCTCCAGACACGAATGCGACCATCGTGGTGTTGCAGACAGAAGCGTGACTCGTCAGTAAAGACAATTTCATTCCATTCTGCCGTCCACACCCTTCTGTCATCGCACCATTGGCGGCGGAGACGTCTGTGGTTCTGCGTCAAGTGTAGACAAAGCAATGGACGTCTTGCGGACAGACCACTCTGCTGTAAACGGCATCGAATGGTACGCGCAGACACTGGATGACGCGTTACAGACTGCATGTGCTGTGCTATGGTTCGTGATGTGACTGAGCGATCCGTCACTGCCATGCGCACAATTTGCCTGTCATCACGTGAAGTGGTGCGCTGAGGTGGATGCGATCGAACACGCCGGTCCGTCGTATCCTCCTGCATCCAACGATCACATATCCGCATTACAGTTGTTTGGTTTCGTCCAACACGACTACCGATTTCCCTGAAAGATAATCCACAATCTCGGTAGGCCACTATCCTTCCTCTGTCGAACTCGGATACTTGATCAAAAGATGATCGCTGTTTTCGACGAGGCATGATTGATCGTTTTTTTTTTGAAAAAACAACAAGAAAAACACAACTGTCGAACTTGAAATCGTCGAAATCTCCAAGCCTTAAATAGCGCTTTGAAGTGGCGCTACAGGCACGCGTGATGTGCGCCTGCGCTGAAATTCTAATCATATACATATCTCACGTCCGCTAAAGCATGTTGTAAATTTCATGTTATTTGCATGTTTCCTCAGGGTGTTGCATTTACAGTGGCCAGCAGTGTATATATACACATACATACATACATACATATATATAATTCATGATCCCGGTAAAGAACTAATAAGCGCACTTACCTAGCCGACTGGATACAAATAAACAATGAAAGTAAATCGAAACTGGGGGAAAAACAGAAATAAAGCGAACAAAAAGCAACACAAGAAACACGGGTACACAAGAAACATTCATAGTGAAAGGAAACATTCATAAACGCTCAACGCATGCACTGCGATGAGCGCGAAAACAGGTGACGCATACGCTGTACTGGTTGGGACCGGAGAAAAATCCTAGTGTAGAGTTCTTCAGGGTCATCCTACTTAGAATACAAATTCGTCTCACCATTAGAATTGCGTGAGGGGGATCCGTCGCCTAAGTTCGTTTTATTGCTGGTACAAATGGTGTAAACCGGATAATCTATTTAATAAATTTTTTGGGGAGTTTTAAAATTAAGTTCGAAGGCCAAAACATGTTCATCGCCCCCCTACCGCCCAAAACCAGTTCACCGCCCCTCAGCATCCCCTCACTGCCCCCAGGGGGGCGGTACCGCCCCCGTTGAGAACCAATGTTTTAAAGGTACGTAAAAGTGACCACACCCCTTAAGTAAATAAGTTTTCATTGTATGATAAGCAATGTTGTTACTATAAATGCTTATGCAAAATCTGCGTACAAAATCTGCTTATGCAATAAAATGCGTACTTTGTGAAAATTCAAAAATATAGCTGATGTGTCCTTGTCAAAGTTATTTGTTTTTTTCTTTTTAATTCGCTGAAAAAATTTGTATTCAGTAATTTACTAACTTGACGATTATACCTCCGGTTTTAAAAAGTGTAATCTGAGATGCTTTGACTGATTTTTTTTTCCAAAGGAAGATATTTTAAAGTATTGTCTGATTAAATACAGAATTGACTTCCTATTTTATTAGTCCTGATAAGAATTTATTTGTGATTGATAGAAAATGTTGCTTTTCTACTATGTGTGTGTGTGTGTGTTTTGGTTAATCAATATTATTTCTCACATTTTTTTCCATAACAGATTATGAACAATGATAAAAAATTTCTTCACAATTCTTTTCTGTAATTTCATTTCCTTAATTATTAAATTATTACAAAATTCTGAACTCCATTCTGAAACCAATACACAATTACTCTGAAAAAGTATATTTACTCCTTTCCTTTAAGAATTTTAATGAATTATAGCAAAAAAAAGCACTTGAAATAAAGATTTTGAATGAAAATAAGCAATTGTTAAATTGAATAAATAAATTCATATTAAATACGCACTAAAATAAAACAACTTGTTTTCGCTAGGAAAAATACGAAAAATCCATATTAAAGCGTATGGTTGTCCATGTCTAAGCCGCCCGCTAGTGCACGCGAGTGCCCTCTAGTGGCGGCGACAAAAAAGGGAGACACATTTTTAACACTGAGCTTCTCCTCCTTCTGTGAGTAATATAAAATTCAAAAGTAATATAAAATGAAAGCTTAAATTTAATAATACAGAATTATAATTTCTATTCTTTTCTCAATCTTTTAACATTAGCGCAGAGTTGGCATTTTTATTCTCTTGTTTGCATATAAAATGCATGCGCGTAATCAGAAAAAAATTAATAACCTTTTGAATGAAATTAAAGTTATTTTGCTCAGTGCAACCAATTACTGGCATAGGAGGACCAACATAATCGTCACTTTACTTACATGTCGCGCCATCTACCGGTGAGCGACAATAATCGGTCCATTTTTCGAAAGATTCCCCATTGAAGCTTACGCTCCTTCTGTAGCTTCATGCTGCTGTGTACAATCATCAATTTATCATCAATTATTATTTTTACATATATGTAATTTTTTTTATTTAATCTTATAGAAAATAATCTGATTTAAAATTATAATTCAGAATGTTAAACAATATTGTGCTAATATTTACACCAGCTAGTTTAATTTTTATTATTATTGAAAATTCTTTAAAAAAAAAATCTGTCGCCAACTTGGCGATTTTTTACTCCCTGTTATGATGTATCCCCTTTTCTGGGTACCCTTAGGATTCCATGTGAATGCGCCTTTGATACCAACCCTGTTTACAGAATCTAATCCTATTATCAGTTTTGCTCCTGGTGCCATCTATTGACTTATATAGGAATCTATTATAAGTTTTTTTTCTGCTTCTAATTAATTTTGTATGTTTCAAAATCAGAATTACATATATAACACAGGATTTAAAGAGATTTTAACAAAAAAAAAATTTGAATTTTAATAATTTATATTTATTTTAATGTGTAATTTTAAAAAAATAAATAGATTGAATTTAAAGTTTTTAATTTTAATTATTTATATATATTTTAATGTATAATTTTTAAAAAATCAATAAATTGAATTTTTAAGTTTTACATTTTAATTATTTATATATATTTTATTGTATGATTTTTAAAAAATCAATAAATTGAATTTAATGTTTTAAATTGAATTTAAAGTTTTTAATTTTAATTATTTATATATATTTTAATGTATAATTTTTAAAAAATCAATAAATTGAATTTTTAAGTTTTACATTTTAATTATTTATATTTATTTTAATGTATGATTTCTAAAAATTCAATAAATTGAATTTAAAGTTTTAAATTTTAATTATTTCTAATTATTTTAATGTATAATTTTTAAAAATCAATAAATTGAAGGTATAAATTGAAGGATGCTAAATACATTTTTACGATTACTAAAGGGAGCAATATTGAACACTTTAAATTCTGTAACACTTTTGGGTAATAGAGATTAAAATTTTATCTCTCTTTTTATTCCATGAGATCTAATTGTTAGTAAAGTTATGGACATATTACATTAAATAACCCAACAATCAGAAAACCATATTTAACTTTCTTAATAGTAGACATAATTAGTACCCTTATAATCTTCAACCTTTTAATTCATTTAGTAGCTAGTGTTTATGCATGTATTTTAATGCAGGTTGATGATAAAATCATTTTTAAATAGCAAGATATTTTTTACTTTATTTTTAGTAAATAGATGACGCTACTCTAAAAATTATTACACTTCTTCCTTGAAAAAGGGTGCACGAATATTCGAATCTGATTGGTTCCCGCTCTCACAAGTACAGTAACCACCGCTTATAGTGATCAGAGGTTATAAGAATCAACCGTTAATAAGAATCAATATCGCGAAAACAAAAACAAATGTATTATTTCCATGTTAAAATTTTCGCTTTAAAGAATCAATCCACCGGTTTTAAGAATCAGTTTACACTCTTCACTTTCCTTTCATTTTTCCATAAAAGCCACTTAAACCCTCAAAAGGCACGAAGTTCTTTCTTTATTCTTTTATGAAAGAGTGATAAGATGTGATGGAATACAGTCGTAAAATGCATCCCTTCCTTTGTTAGACATAACATAATGGTTTCCCTTTAAACGCTTTAGATAAACACTGTCCTATTAGCTTGACCTAGGGGCATCCTACCCGTGAGGATCCGATTTCACTCTTCTCCTTGGACAAACAAAGACAGGGACTTTTTTTTCCCACCTCCCACATCCTGGTTGC
The DNA here is from genome assembly GCA_907164885.2 of Dolomedes plantarius. Classification (NCBI taxonomy): domain Eukaryota; kingdom Metazoa; phylum Arthropoda; class Arachnida; order Araneae; family Dolomedidae; genus Dolomedes; species Dolomedes plantarius. The sequence goes on from OU015503.1 coordinate 111,199,534, forward strand.
TGCTTCCTGGACCCTGAAGCACATAAATCTTCGGCGAAGTGTCCACTATCACTTAGGAATACCTGACATTAGTAGATTCAGCACGTTATCAAACCGTGAAACGTAAGCTAGAAGGTGAATCTTCGTCTGAAACTCTTGGTATTGAAAGAGGTATAAACAGCCTCCTCAAAACTTCATTACGTCAAACTACCATAGAAAACTTTTTCTTCCACCCTTACTTTAGTTGAAATGTTAAACTGTTGAGCAGGTATGTTGTAACAAATATTGGATTTTTTCTTCTCTTATTATAATCATGTGTATCTACTTATAGGTCTAGAAATTAAGTTGTATTTTTAAAATTATAAAGAATAATTTTAATAAAAGATAATTAATGTAAATTAAAGAGTATTTTATGGTAAATTATCTCATATATATATATAGGTGTGTGTGTGCCTGTCCAAAAACCTAAATTTCGGCTATAAGAGTCAACCGCTTATAAAAATCAAAATCAGTAATAACAAACGTTATTCTTATAAGCGGAAATCACTGTAAATTAGATTTTGCGTGGGTGGGCAATTAAATTATTTTTCATGATGTACTTTCAAATCTGGCTTCTCTCCCATGATTCCATCTAAGGGCGCCTTTGATAGCAACCCTGTCACTGGTCTACACTGACGTAATTCGAACTCCTTTGAATAGAAAAATTCTGATTGGTCTCCTCCCTCGCTCAAAATTTAAATTCGCTAATTTCTGGGAAGTATAACATTTTGCATATCCACTCTCCCGCTCTTTTTCTGCGGATTGCGGTGCGTTAGCTGTGGATTGTCTTTGCTTTTCACCGATTTCAACGATCGCCGATGGAGAACGCTAAATTTACGATGATTTTCTTGTCTGGTTTGGAGCGAAAGGGGGAAAAAATGTGTAATCAAATGGTGAATGATGATGGGTTAATTTCTAATTGTTTTTAATGCAATGTTTGCAAGTCTCCCATGTGCCATAGGACCATAGGAAATGGGTCGCAACTGCAATTCCTGGGCCACGCCCTCAATTGTCTCCCATGAGTTTAACCGAGAGAAAGGAAATCGTTGATGGATACGAATGGGCGTGTCGTAAGTACGGTGAGAATCCTCACCGATTGAAAAGATCTGTGCGAAAGGGGAGGTGGTTTGAAGAAAGCCATCTCAGTATGACTCGCGTGTTGATGTTGACTTATTTGTGGCTTTTTAAGGTCCCAAAGAAGTTTATATCTCACGAGCTGAATGTGTCCGATCGATCCATCACCGATTAGACGAATTTCTGTAGAGATGTCTGCGTAGATATGGTTGTGGCTGAGAACGATACGATCGGGGGTCCAGGAGTTGTGGTAGAAACAGATGAGAGTAAATTCGGAAAGAGGAAATATAATTACAAGATAAAAAGAACTTTTTACACACCATGTTTTTAAATTTTCTGTTGAATCATATAAACTTGACAATTCTATGTATTAATAAATACTTTTTTTTAAACTTTTTGAGGAATTGTCCCATCAACTTGAAAGAAAATGAAGTTAATTCGATATAACTTTTCTTTCCCGTTCCGGCCAATAGATGGCTGCACCAGTCTACAAAATAAAATTAACTGAAAATAACTGAAAATTAATTTCATTCTGCTTAAAGATGGCTAAAAGTATTAGAAAAATGCATTGTCATCGTGTTCTGAGCTATCCTAAAAGTTTCAAATGTCTAGCTAGTCGGAAAGTTAGTTAAAAATCGATTGCAAGATTTGTACTGGTCAAACACACACACACACAAACAAGAAAGCAAGTTAATAAAAACATGGTAATAATACAGGGAAAAGAGTCGGAGGAAACTGGGTTTTTGGGGGTGTCGAAAGGGGATCGAACAAATGTTTTTTTGAGGTTGTGGATGAAAGGAGTAAATTGGTTTTGCTTGAGGTGATTAAAAGGAATATAAAACAGGGTTCTATAACTGTGTCCGATTGCTGGAAGGCGTATGATTGCCTTAAAGATGAAGGATTGAAGAATTACTTCTTCAGAATTATTTCCAGTGTCCATGGATTTTACTCGACATATTAAACGTATATGTTTGCACATATTCCATTTTATACTTGAATCTATACAAGTACAAGTATAATTATGAATACATGACTTGCACTCCAAGCAAGTTAATTGACATTTGCAATCAATGCCTGATTGTTGTACAAAATACACCTCTTGGATTTCTGATGTTGAAATTGCATTCCACCCATTTTCAGTTTTTGAGACTAATTCATTGGGAAGCTTTAAGCTTAAATCATGTCTCTTACGAAGCTCGATTAACTTATTTGTGAGCTTCCCTTTATGCATGATTATTAATCTATCAACTAATTTGCCTTTGATAAATTGCATGAATATGTTTATCGATTTATCCAATATTTTTATGTGTTTACCTCGCAAGTAAACTTGCTTGATTGTACGATTCATACTCTCAACATGCATATTGGTGTTAATACCACAGTGTAATCTGTGACAATGTGCCCGTGTTTCCACGCAGTTTGCATAATTAGATGCAAAATATTTACCAAATTCAGAAGTTTTATCATCCTTTAAACATCAATGAAATAGCCTCTGTTAACATATTTTGAAAAGCAGTGGAATATCGCTCTTCCAAAAGTGTGCGTAAAATTTTATACACCTCTAGTCGCTTGTCTGTTGAATTAAATTTTTTTTAAGATTATTTCTCCACGCACGGTCTACATGCCATGTACAAAATAATCTTTTCTTGGGAACTTCCATAACCTGGCACCAGGCATTGTAAAAAGGGTGTGCCCTATCAGACATAAAATCATTAGCCTTAAAAACTTCAACCTTATTTTTTATGCATTTGAAAAATATCGAAAGGCAAATTTCATCAGCTCTATTTGATATCAGAAATGCGCATGGAAAGCCTTGTCTGATATCATCGAGAACAAGAATTGTTGTCAATTCAAACTAACATCCATTCAATCCGCGTGTCCCATCCACACAAACACAATCTGGGCCGTATTTTTTTAAAATTACAGATTGAGCATCTGTCATTATCATTAACACAAAATCTTCATTTTTTAATTCACCATGTTGTTGATCAACAGTTCCCCGAGGTTTATGATACAGGACAATGCTTCATTGCTTCTCATTTCATTTACCAATGCATTTACGCTCGTACCTCCATCTTTATGTTTAGTATGGGTTGTATTTATTGTCAATGTTCAACATATCTTTCCTTGTTGTGAGATAAATTCTGTCCAAGTTACAGACAGATACTGTGTTTCGAATGTAATTAAGGATAACATTAATTGTTATGTTTGAAGGCTGAAAATCATAATTTTTGTAACTAGTACTTTACGATATTGCTTGGTAGTATTCACAATGCTCGTTCATGAGGTAGTAAAAATAGTAAATTGTAATCCTTGCTTTGAAAGATGAAAATTTTCACTTTGTCGCTTTTATAAAACGGGAGCCTAGGGTAGGATGATCAATCAAAGGGGAGACGTAGACATAAAAAGGTTGAGAGCCCATGAACTGGAACAATCAGAATTTTCATATACTGAAATAATATTACGGGCTGTTTGCATTCTCCCGTTACAATGAAAATTAATCTTATTTCAAAAGTCCGAGCGAAAACCAGCGCGCTGTACCACTGGACGCCACAAGCCCCTTATTTTTAATATGGAAATTATGAAGCTGCGTTCTTTTCTTGCTGGCTAATATTGTAACCTCCCACTTTTCGAAAGCCCACGCCTACCAACTCGAATGCAACAGTGCTGAGGGTGCTCGGATCGAATCTGATTTCAAAGATCCAAGAGGCGGATTGGACAATTTATCCAAGTTATATTTATTTAGAAGGGTGAGGGGGAAACGTTCTAATTTTCTGAGCAGAATATAGAGATGAATGGAGTTCCTTGGCCATGTGGTTTTATCTCCAGTACGCAAGATGTCATGTAATCGATGATAGTGTGCTCAGTAGTTAAAGTTTAAAGGGTAATTAGGTAATTAAGAGTGGGGTTACATCAATAAAATTACTAGTAAATTAAGTTAAACTTTCAATAATTAAAAGGGTGGGGAATAATATCTTAGGAATTTAACAAGTAGTAGAGATTAATAAGTTTAAAAATTAATAATTTAAGTTTAAAGCTACAAGGCAAGAAATAGGAATAAGTTAGGTGGCCCTCACCAAAAGATAAAAAAAAGGCCCTCCTCAGGGTCATACAATTCGTAATGAGTAGGAAGCAGAATTCCACGGGGGAAAAAGAAATATCAAGATAAAAAATTTGGAAGGTGCGATACCACCTGGGATCGAACCCACAACTCAGGGTTTCACAGATCAGCGCGATGCCTCTGCGCTACGGCAGGACATAAGCAGGTGTGCAAGATAGAATGAGTATCGCGATGCGGTAGTTAATGTTAGCTCCTAAGGAGACACGCCCTAGGGCGTTTACGATTAGCAGGGAGAGAATGATCATAATCTGGCAATTCTGCGAGTACTTCATTACGAATGTTAGGAAGGGTTTCATAAAATTTTTTACAAATTTTATGAGCCTGTTTCGAGAAAGTTGAAATGTCGAAGTCACGTCTGATAGTCGAATTCGACAGGTAACGGAATGCTCGGCGGATACGCCTGAGAGTTTTATTCTGGAAGATTTCTATTTTTTTAATATGGGTTTGTGCGGCGGAAAACCACACAGGAGCAGCATATAGGGCGACGGGAAGTACACATTGTTTGTAAAGTAGCACTTTGTTTCTCATAGTCATATGGGGGCTGAAAAATAGCGTTCTGAGTTGCATGATGACAGCATCGCATTTGCTGACAATATTAGTAATGTGGGGTTTCCATGTGAGTCTGCGGTCCAGTGTTACGCCGAGATACTTCACTGTGTTTTCCCATTCGAGTGGGGATTGTTGAATATAAAGACGCGGAGGATTGGTAAAGCGATTACTGAAATAGATCGCGTGACACTTAGAAGGGTTGATTCGAATTTTCCAGCGTGTGAACCAAGCTTCTAAGGTGTCGATATGACGCTGAATTTGAATAGTCAGGTAGTTTTCATTGTGAGAGGAGGAAAGGATAGCGGTGTCATCCGCATACATAGCAAGTAGAGTATTAACTCCACGCGGCACATCGTTCACGAATAAATTGAACAGGCTAGGTCCGAGGATCGAGCCCTGTAAAATTCCAGACGTTATGTACCTGTTCCGGGACAGATTGTTGTGTATGCGGACGGCAAAATTTCGATTATGAAGATAGTTATAAATTAAGTGAATAAGACTGTCTGGCAGATTAATTTGAATTAGTTTATAAATTAGTCCCGGGTGCCAGACCTTGTCGAACGCGCATTTAATATCTAGAAACAGAGCAGCGGTAGGTTGTTTACCCTGTAACCCGTCGCGGGCAAATTCAACTACCCTGAGGAGCTGCTGCGTCGTGTTGTGCTCAGACCTAAAGCCAAACTGCTCTGGTATGGTAATATCGTGCTGGTCGTGGTGATCGTTGATTCTGTGAAGAATAACGCGCTCCGCCACCTTACTAAGGGAGCACAGCAAGCTTATTGGACGGTAACTCTGGGGAAGATTGCGGTCCCCCCCTGGCTTGGGGATGGGACAGATAATTGCAGTTTTCCAGCATTTGGGGAAATAATTATATTTAAGGATAGCGTTAACAATTATGGTGAAATAGAATATTATATTGGTAGGGAGGTTTTTAAGAATTAAGTTGTTAATGTTGTCGATGCCAGGGGCTTTTTTATTTTTGAGTTTTTGAATAATGTCAGCTATTTCAAAGAAGTTAGTGGGGGAGGTGGGGTCAGAGGGTGGGGTGGAGAGAAAGTTTTGCACAGTCGAGAGGACGAGTCTATCATTCTCCTCGTCGACTAGGTCATGATTTGGAGAGAACTGTTCTCTGTACGTGTCAGCAATGGTGTTTGCTTTGTCTATGTCAGTCATTGCAACTCTGTGGGGGCCATGAATGGGCGGAAAATTGGAGTGCTGCTTACGCATACGTCTGACAAATTGCCAGACGGAGTTATCATCGGGACTGAGACCTTGAATGAAGTCAGCCCAAGTAGAGTTACGGAAAGTTCGAATATCGCGACGTACGCGAGCGCGCAGGAGGTGATAATTACTCCTGTGTTGGGGGAGGCGGGTAAATTGGAATAATTTTCGAGCCGCGTTACGGTCCTTAATTAATTTAACAATGTTTGGCGGGAGGTTATGGTAGCACGGCTTTTTCAAAGTATGCGTTGAGTTAGCCTTGGCGTATTCAATAGTTTCTGTTAAACTGTTGGTGGCATGCTCTATGTCCTCAGGACAACGAATGATGGGGAAGTAGAGGGTCGAATATTGTAATAATTCTTGGAACTGCTTCCAGTTAGTGCGGGTGGGGGGGGAAGGATTTTGAATATCGACTTGTCGATCAAAATTTATTAATACAGGAAGGTGATCAGAGTCAAAGAGGTCTAAGGTTTCTACTGTATAAGGGTATGGGATATTTTTGGTTAGAGCAAGGTCAATAGTACTGGATCCCGATACGTAAAAATGGGTGGGGGTGGGGGGGATAATTAAGTTAACATTAGGATTATCACTGATATATTTATGAAGGGCGCGGCCAGAACGGTTTGAGTTTCGGCAGTTCCAAGCTGTATTGTGTGCGTTGAAATCACCCGCCACAATACAGTAATTACTGGTATTTAGTATATTGTTAAAGTCAGAGCACAGGAAATTTTTACTGGGGGGGGATATAGATAGAAGAAATTAAGATTTTATTGACTCTGTCAGGGAGTAACATTATAGATGTGCTCTCAACGTTAGTGGTATTAATATTATTAATTTTAAAGTGTTCGAGGCCCCTACGGACATAAATTGCAGTGCCACCTCCAGGCTGGTGAGTATTAGGGGGGCGAGGACGGTCTGTCCTGTAGAGAGAGTAATTACAGATGTTAAAGCGCCAAGGTGCTTGAAATCTAGTTTCTTGTATCAGGGCAACGTCTATATTCGAATTTTCCATGAACTCCCTGAATTCATTCATTTTGTTTGAAAGACTGTTTGCATTCCAGAATAAAACCCGCAGTGAACGATTAGTGGAGCGACTACTCATGACCGGTTGGTGGATCTAAGTACAGTGCAATTTCATTAAATACCGCCACCATTTTTGAAAATACATCACTTTGAGTGCGCATATGTGCCGAAATTCTCTTAAAGAGAAGCATGATGTCGGCAATGTTATAATCGGACATAAAGTCCTTAATAGAACGAATTATAGTTGCGAATTCAGCAAAAGTTGAGGTTGGCCGCTCGTCATGAGCAGATTCTCCACTCTGGTTTGAAGCAGCTGCAACTGGGGCAGCACTAGGGATGGTGTCATTGCGCGCTTTCGGATTGGATCTCCTAGGCGCGCTCTGATTGGGTGAATTTCGATCCGACCCGAGGTTATAAAGGGGGGTGACTTCGGCATTTTTCGGCATTTCTCTGGATGTCGAAGCAGTGCTCTTTTCACTATCAACGGAAGCTATGGGGATTTTCCATGCCGATGTTTTAGGTGGGGGAGCAGGGATAAATACAACAGGTTTCTTGTTGTTAGTAGAGGGATTAGGTCTAGTTTGTGCGGACTTAGGGTCCTTAACTTTAAGGGTATTCTTATTTTTGGGGTTAAGGGGACACCCTCTGTAGTTGGCAGTGTGATTTCCCTTGCAGTTAGCACAGCAAGTTTTATCATCTGAGTCCTTCAGAAGGCATTCCCCTGGGACGTGAGATCCCCCACACTTAACACAGCGTGGGGAAAGTTTACAATTCATCGAAGAGTGTCCGAACATCTGACACCTGTAACATTGGCTAACGCCAGTTTGGGTGTAGTGTTCAAAAGACACTCTTAGATAATTAATCTGGTTTAGGGAGCTTAAATTATCGAGGTTTGGGGAGGGCCTGACGGTCACCAAAAATAAGGGCATGGGACGCCTAGTTTTGCGATTAGTGAGGTACGCTACTTTAATCGGCTCAACGCCAATTGTGCGTAGCGCATCTTCAATGTCGCTAGTGGGGGTACAAACTGGGAAACCGCGCAGAACATACTTCTTTGGACGCTCGGATCTAGGATCCAGCGTTCTAAAGGGTATTTTCTGGCTGTCTAGGAAACTTTGTATATTTCTGTAGGATTCTACAGAGTTAATTTTAACTTTGATTAGGGAGCCGGTTAGCGATGCTTCGACATCCTTGGACATTTCATTAATGGTCTTAATGACCGTACGCCAGTTTTCACTGACCTCGAAAAAGACATGACATCTTTTCGAGGGTGATTTGGCTTTGCTGTTATCATTACCTTCGGTATTCTGAGTATCCATAACGGTTTCCTCAGTTTCAAAGGGTTGGGTAGTTGGGATCTCACTTTCGTCGGTTAATCCGGCGAATTTATTTTGGGTAGTTACGTTTGCTTCAATGCTTTCCTTAGAAAGCTTACGTTTTCTTGGGAAGTGAAAAAGGGTGGGAACATGCTCAACTATGGTGATCCTAACTTGATGTGGAGCTAAAAGATCGTTAATATCTTTGTAGTACACATCATAAAATTGTCGGAAAAGGTTGAGGGCCAAGTAATCTTCAATATTGGTACTGTGTCTTTTGAGCACACTATGCAAAGATTCCAAAAACATACTCACGGAATGAGCATCTTTTTCAGTTGTAGCACCGATGACGGTTCTCGAGAATGCCAGGAACTTGGAGATCAGCTCGTAGAAGGGCCAGTCAGTTGGGAAGTTGTCGTTATAGTAGTACACTTGTTCATCAATGGAAGGAGGTGTAGGGTTATCAGTAGGCAAGGGGGTAATCGTAGCTGGGTCGGTGGGGATATCCGGGACATTCCCCGGAGTCACAGCCGTGCTTTCCGCACGCTCCATTCAAAATTCAAATCCTGTTATCATCCAATTTAGCAAAGGCAAGCGAAAAGCTGCCACTAAAACTGGCCCGTCACACACACGCAAGTTTGAAAAATCCCCGTGAGGTCACAAGCACAGAAGTAGAGGCACGTGAGAGGCTTAGAGAGCTAAGTGGAGAGCGACCGATCTCAACGGAGTCCGGTGGCAGAGAAATGTGTCGAAATGTGATGACGATGACGTTCTAATTTTGTGTATATGGCGATGCCTTTAAACCAGTGGTTCCTAACTCTTTTGTTGATCAGAGACCACTTCTCAAGGAAAGCGCGAGTTTCATAGAAGTTTAAATTTTATTTTCTTATATTATATTTTTATCCTCTTTAACAGAAAATGGAAAACCTATAAAATGCAAATATATACGTCTCCGCCTCTAGCTATTTTAGCTCCACTATTTTTAATTCATGATCTATGTAAATGATCTATGTATTTGGTCATCTTAGTAAAAATATTCAAAACAACGATACTGGATAAAAAAAACTGGTAGTCCATTGTTAACGATTTCTAATGATATTTTGTTATTACTTCTAATAATATTTTGTTATTATTTTGCTTGCCACTTAAGTTTAATCGGCAGAAATCACACCTTTGGGTTCAATATTTCCTTGTGGATTATTAGTTAAAGAAATAACTTAACGAATACCTATTTTAAGAGAAGCATTTCTTATATTTTTCGATACACATTTTTCTCTCTCTGACTCTATTTATTGAATCGGCAAGCATCCAAGAATTTTTATGAAACATACAAATGGACCATCGAAAGTTTTAGCACTCCAAACCTGAAAATTAGAAATTCCCTGAATGAATCGAAATTAAACGAAATTTCGAAGTATTTTTCTTTGTTTCTTTTTAGTTATAAAATATTCATAAAAGTGGTTCTGAAATCAAACCTTCATAGGTTTTTTTTGTGACAGGCTCATATAATTTAATTTTTGCACACCTCTTTGAGCGTGACACTTAAAGACGGGTGTCTAGTAGGCAAGGCGTAAACCTGATTGTGCATGTTAATAGCAAACAATATAAACACGTGGTTAAAAAGGCGTACACACGTATGGTCCAACTGCGAATAAAAAGTTATACATGTGTCGAGCTAGAAAAAAATGAGCTCTTTTCGACAAAATCATTTTTTTCCGTTGTTCTTATGTTGGCGTACGTGAATACAAAAATTGTGATGCTAAATCTAAAACACCGAATTTTGGGGGAGGGGCGTAACCTCCACACACAATATATTCACAATAGCATCCGACATCTGAAGTCCCGGAAAAAAATCCCTCAATGATGTAATTGTTCTTGTAATTTAAATGTAAATTGTGAAAATTCTGTCTAATTCCAGGTTTGCTAAGCTGTCTCTGAGTGGAAACATTGAGTTTTAAAGAAACAATAACAGCATGAATTACAGTCGAAGTCATTTTCTGTAAAGCATTTTTGCTAAGTTAAATCATAGTGAAATATAACGACTGTTTGTATTCATCATAATATTTAGTATAGGACCTAAAGAAGTAATGTTAAAATGATGGGGTTATTGTATGTATCAGCTTCGTATGATATCACATTTCATTTTGCTAGTAACTGAGATATTATTAATTACTGTGGTGTGGAATACAGTCTCAGTTGCTGTAGTGGAAAAAGAAATTCGACGGATGAGGAAATGTCACAGATGATAAAAAAAATCAAAATATCGTATCTGTTTTATTTCATTTTTTTTTCTTCCTATATCTTTTTTTTTCTTAACTTTCAATGTCAACACTTTTCTTTTAATCCTGAGAACGGAAATATAGCCGCCAAAAATTATCCATGCCGAGGATATGGAACTCTGGTGCTTCGTTAATGTACCATGTCAATGTCAATACCGTAACTGTATAGAGTTGCGTTAAAACTTCTCTGTTATACACGCATTCAAGCAGAACATTAATATGCAGAACATAATATGCAAGTATAGCCCCGTAGGACTGTATGACATCGTTTTTAAATATATCGTATCACATATTTTTTAACATGTAAAAAATATAAATAAAAATATGTAATAAGAGAAAATTTAAACCATATATTTTACTTAAATAATTCAGTGCGATATAAACTTACTTCAGACTATCTGTGATGTCTAAATAATCATTTATAACCCTGTTTCCCTGAATCTGCAAAATGCATTTTTGAATTACAGAATGTGGACTTACTTCCTTCGGCCCTCAGCAGAACTTGTGAAAGAAGAACGTACAAAAACACAACTGCGTAGCTTCGAATTTCGCACAGAAGAACACTTGGAGACGATTTCGGAGCCTTCCATAAAAACATTCTCGAAAAAAAAGATGGAAAATTCCGATTGTCACACTGGTATTGCCACTTGGTATTCTGTTAAAAACATCGATTTTAAAAGCGAATTAACGAGAACACTAAATATTTGGGGGAGGACATAGCTTATTCTAACCAGCGATCGACATCGATGGGCAGTTCCGAATTTCTGAGCGTTGCCACCTGCTCCTGAACGAGTGAGATCATCGCCATTCAACAGACGATTTTTTTTTTTTTTTACCGTAGAGGAGTCAACTTGTTTACAAACTGACTGAGAAGCAGAAAGATATCGGACCGGTGTAGCTACATTGCCTTTAAGAAAATAAATATTCCATTTTCGAAACTGACAACATTTATCAGTATATGTGAATTTCGTTCTTTTACCCAGAGGTATAGAATCAGAAGGCCTCAAAATTTCTGTCATGTTTCTTTTTCTTTTTATCAGCAGTGTCGTCTGGCGGACGGATTATCATTGAACTTATACAAGAAAAATTTATTTCTTAGACTTTTAATATCCCCCCCCCTCTCTCTCTCTTTATATATATATATATATATATATATATATATATATATATATATATATATATATATATATATATATATATATATATATATATATATATATATATATATATTATATATATATATACAGTCGAACCTCCATATATCGAACTTCCCCATATCGAAATTTTCTATTTATCGAAATCTTAGCAAATCTTCATGTTCATTACATAGAAAACTGTTTCTACATATCGAAAAAATCTCTATATATCGAAATTTTTTTTCAAAACATATTGGGAGATTTTATTCCTCTTTAGAATAAAATCTCCCAATTTTTGGCGTTTGAAACAATACGTCGTGTACTTCAATTCGCGGAAAATGTCCCTGATGAAGTTTTTAGTGGACTGAATAAATGCGAACATTACTTTGATGAACTTTTCCCAAAACTGGCTGTTCAGCAAGATATTCGTAGTTTTTTTTAAAAGAATGCAACTGTGATCATTGTAACCACTGTCTGGATTATTGTTTTTTTTTTCTAATTTATGTAGTACTCAATAAATCTGTCATATTAATTCATTTTTCAGTTATTAACTTTCATATAAAGTGATTCGCATATAAACAAGAAATGGAGTTTCGTATACGAAAATTAGCTTTAATTTTAATGTTTTAGGAGAATTGTGATAAAACTAAGATCAATTCTCTATATCGAATTCTTTTCCGGCAATTTTCTACTTCGATATATGGAAGTTCGACTGTATATATATATATATATATATATATATATATATATATATATATATATATATATATATATATATATATATATATATATATATATATATATATATATATATATATATATATATATATATATATATATATATATATATATATATATATATATATATATACATACAGGGTGTAACGAAACTCTTGGGCAAAACTTTAAGGGGCGATAGTACACATCAAGACAAACAATATTATATAAGAAACTTAGGGTCCCAAACGTCTTAAAAAGGAGATAGACGCCATTAAAGTTTAGGGTCCGAAATTTCAAATGATTATAAAAAACGGAAAAATGGGAATAAAAATCTAAGCAAGTGCGTCTGACTCTTTATACAACATTTTTTTCCAAACTTCAGTTTTGTTTTTTTTAATATAACGTGCCACAAAAGGTTAAAAATGCAACAAAATTCGATTAAATTAATTTTTTTAAGTAATATATAAACAAATATATGACATAAAATATATCACATTATATTTAATTATTTTTTCAGACTTGTATCTTATTTCTAATGTTACAAGAATATTTTACTATTAGATAATAACTATAACAAGAAAAAACATTTAAGAATATCCTTATATCTTGGACATCTGCCAGGAAACCCTTCCTACACTTGAAACAAAATACCTATACAGAATGTTTCTCACATCGTTTGCTTTGACTCCTCCTCTTGTAGTGTTCTCTCCTGTAGCGAAATCCGCAAAACACGAAGGCGGCGGAAATTTTTTCGCCCTGTGTGTAACGTTTTCTTTGAGCGGAGATTTCTTTGAGCGGCAACGGTAAATTCTCCGCGACGGAAAAAAACGGCCGTGTCTGTAACGGCCTTATACTTTAGAATTTTAACGGTACACCAAATAAAATCTTTGTCTTTTGATGCTCCTACGCCAGTTACTAAGTTTAATAACTGTCAGATCATTGCGGTTTAGCGTCTGGCTCATAGAATTCTTCGTTCAATATGCATTGTTTACAAATAATAGTATGTATGTCATTTCCCGATGCATGTCTAGCATCAGGTCTTGCCAGCCCTAGTGCAACAAACATCTGCGTCGTGAGCGTGACCCTGACGATACCTCCTACACTCCTACATATCCTTTATATGAAGGATCAAAGTTATAGACTCAAACATTTACCCACTAGATGTGCCCGGAATTCGTATTCGTGTACTGACTCTTCTAAAACTGGCATTACCGAAAGGTCCACAAAAGTAGTGAACAATTTTAAGCTGTATGAACATTGTCCGAGGAAAAATGACCTTGTGAATGCTCGTTCGGCTACCAGTTTGCAAATTGCACTTCTTAGGGTTGCCATAAGTAAATAAAGAGAGCATTAAATAAAAATGACGTGTTATGGAAATGTGCGTATATAATATTTATTCGCATAAATCAACAATTATTTGTATTTATTATATAAATAAAAATACAGTTTGTGAAAAAAGAGCATTTTTATTAAAATATAATTCCCTTCTTCAAACAAAACAAATATTTATTAATTATAAAACAAAACAGTAACTTCAAATTCAATATAGTAATAGCTATTGGTAGTAATAAAATAGTTCTTAAATATTCACAATAAAGTTTTTTTAGGGACAGGTCTATCAGATTTCTAATTTTTTTTAAGGCTAATAACTTCTGAAATCAACTTATTATAACTATTTTATTATAAAACTGGTAATACGAAAGCACAAAAAATTCTTGTTACCTTACCTACCAACTTAATATTTTGAGTACATAAAGGTCGATTTCCATTAAAGATGCTTGGTGTAATAAGCTCCCGCTTTTGTCAAAAACATAAAGCAGTGAGTCATATTAAAAATATACAAATTTTAAAGTAATACCTCCAGTCTTGTAATCTGTGATACTTCCGAGATATATTTTTTTAATGAAAATAATTCAAAGTGTATTGTTTTATTGTTTTATTTATTTATACCTGAATTATTAAATTATGAACTGACTTTTTATTTAATTAGTCGCGACTGGAATTCTTTTGTGATTATTCATAAAAAATATTGCTTTTCTTTTTAAAAGTTTTTTTGTATGATGTATTGTTCACACTTATCTGTGAACAATACACCATACAAGAAATCATACTTATAATTACTATGTATGTGTGAGTGTATGGTTAAGCAGCAGAATTTCTCACATATTTTTATTTGTTTCTATAACAGATATCCTTCACAATTGTTTCCTATAATTTCATTTCCTTACCTTAGCCCTAAAAAATTCTGAAAAAAAATATGTGATATAGTATGACTCTTCCTGTGTCAGATGTTTGTCATCTCTGGTTTGGACATTATATTCTCAGTAGCTGCAGCTATTGTGTGTCGTTATATAAGCATATAATAAGTGGCTTCAGAAAATAATGTATCATTAATTGCTGATTTACTCTAATAGTTTTCACGAAGTCGTTGAGAAAAGCTGTTTAAATAGACGTTCTAAATCAAATATAGCTCAACATGAAGTATGGTGATCGAACGCATTTGGGTCACGCCCTAGAGAGTCGATATTGCTATTGATTGGGGAAAGGACGAATGCTAATGGCCATAAGTGCCCAAAATCTCACGTTGCGAATAGTTACGAAATTTAGCACATCAAATTTAAATTTCTTTCTACCACAATAATTTACTTAATGAATACTTCAATATATAATTCAATTATGACTTTTTAATATTGTTATGGTGAAGTTTAAGTAAAATATAGTAATCTGCCCATAAACTCTTTAAAAATATTCGTCTATAAAATTGTAATGAACTCGCAGAGTTCATTATAACTCTCTGTAATTTCTTATAATTCTCTGTAATAACTCCTTTTTTCGGTTTTCTCTGTATTCTTTTCTTCATCGTTTAATTTGTCTTGCGGCACTTTCAGAACACTCTCAGAAATCCCAGCATTATAGGGCGTGGCCAAGGCAAAGCTGTTTCCTTTAGTGTTGCCAACTTGGGGGTTTTCCCCCTAAACTTCGGGGTAAGTTAGGCGAAAAGTGGTGTTTTTAGGGGCCCCATTTTTTAAGGGTATTTTGTGAGGGGGGGGGGACATTTTTTCATATTTTGTACAATCGAGAAGCGTTTTTTTATTAGATTATAAGTTCCATACATATTATGTCAAATGTAAATAAACCTCCATTTCCTTATATAAGTGTGTATTTTCTATTTATTTCAATTTATCTCTCAAACAGGATGCCTATTTGGAACCAGAATTTCTTTTAGGAAGGTCTAGGGCAGGGCTGTCAAACTCTACGAACATTTTTGTGGCCCGGCCAATATATTGCCGCACAATAATATATAATAAAATTACTGACGCAGAATTATAATAAGATACGAAGAATTCGCTAAATGTTTTTTTAATGATACTCTTTTTTTGATATTATTAAACAAAATGCATGCATTTATGTTGAATATACTGTATATAGGTAAATATACCTACGTTTCTATAAATATTGATTTTTTTGCGGCCCACCTATAGTTAAACCTTGTTTGTTTGACCCAAGGTAGCCTTTGAGTTTGACACCCCTGGTCTAGGAGGATCTCAAGTTGGTGTTAAGGGGAAACAGGGGGATTTCAAGATGGCTTTATGGAGAGGCACTTGGTAGATATTGGAAACACTAGTTTCCTTCCAAAATCATTTAGAATCCAGTGAATCTCTGCGTACTCTCTGCTCTCCATACGGGCGAGTTAACTGACGACAAACGAAGGATATCAATCCAATTCAGAGTTCAGTTTTAAATTTGGTTGGTCGTCTACATTAACAAACCGAATACTTGACAAACCATTCCTTCTTATTCATGATGTGAATTCTTGTTGTTAATGCTCCAATCCATCCAATATTTCGCAAGCCAGCTTCCCATACTGAACAACGAAATTATATTTCCTGCCCCAAGTGAGATTTCCAAGCCAAGTGTAAAACAAAAGTTCAACCGTAGGTTCAGTCCGCATACAACAAACGACGGTTGAATCAAGAATTTCCTTTGATGAACCTCCCAGTGAGTGAACCGTGGCAAAGGCAAACAAATCCATTCAGTGATGTACGTTGCTATCATGCATTTAGAGAATAATTTCGGCTTCGTTCCATTGGCGGCTCCATGGGGAGGGAGGGGGGGGGGGAGGCTATAAGTGCAATTGCCACTCTCACAACGTCCGAAGTATTTTTTTATTTATTTATTTTTTTTTTTTTTTCATAGCCAAAAAATATATTATCGTAGATCTAATACTAAATGAGTTGAAAATTAAAATTAGATGATGTTTATTTCTTATATATATATATATATATATATATATATATATATATATATATATATATATATATATATATATATATATATATATATATATATATATATATATATATATATATATATATATATTCCTAAGTGCCTCCGTATCCCCCCCCCCAAAAAAAAAAAATATATATTTGAGCTGCCCTTGCTTTCTCACTGCATGTATGCGAGCTTTAAGATTTTGTATTTGGAAATGCGGACAAGTTTATTACAAATAATAAAGATATACATATATATATATATAAAGTATGATATATACTTTTAATTCTGTGGTAAATTAAATATAGTTAATGTTCTTGAATTGTAAGATCGAGCGATTACGTAAAACTACAGAGAAATGAAATTTAAAAAATGGTAATGTGAATTTTCATAAGAAAATATGATCTTCCAGAAGCTTTGAAATAAAAATTTCGTTAAAACCCTTATAAGCACGAACGAAATGTTTAACTGAAAAAATTCACCTTCTTCAGACAACTTTAAAGGTTATGAAAAAAAGTATAAATGTACACAAAAATACAAAATCTTAAAATTCTACAAATTCTGTTGATCACCCTCATGAAATTATAATAACTTAATAATATTACTAATATTTGTCTTATATTTTTGCATATATTTCTGAACTGTAATTGTTTAAAAATATATAAAAATTATTTTACCTCTAATAGATTAACTTTCTGGCTAGTAACTTCTCTAATTTAATGTTAGGCTTTTCGTAATTATAGCCTTTATTATTATTATATTAATATATTTGCTTACTATTGTACCATGAATCAAACAAAGCAATGCCTTTTATTTTCGTGAGAAAACTTAATTATTCCTTCTGCGATTCAGGAAAGAAATCCACGCCACAGTGAATAACTGAAAAAATTTAATAAATAAGTCACAAATTTCTCTGTTTAATTAGATAAATACGTATAAAATTGCATAAGCAGTAGTTTGTTTAATTATTCACTCTTTTATTCTAAGTCAGATTTGATCACCAGTAATTTTTATTAGTTTTAAGCAATATAAAATTTATAGCTCTTGTTACGTGATACCCTAAGTTCTAGACATAATTGGCAAATTTTAAAAAATACTGCGGATCCGACCGCTGTACTAAATAAATCAAGAACAAACTTGCGGTATTCAAGATACTACTGATGGGCAAATCTGTTCAGACAGATCCGGATTAGAGATGCTAAAAACGAGTATTTTTCAGTAACAGGTACAACCGATCTTGTTCCAAAAAAAATACTTGCTACCCCAACTTCGAATTACAGTTTCATTCCCGTCACCCTCTCCCCCTTCCATATTCATTTGCCGAGGTCTATACTCCGTCCCTGTTACCGTTTCGCATAGTGCCTAGTCTGCTATGAAGTGGTGGGCGGAGCAAAAATTTAATTACCCGTTTCTTAGCCAATTGGCAAAAAAGAAGCGTTGTGCCCTCGAAACGTCTGTCCCGTGCGAGAAAATATTTTCCAAGTCTGGATAAATAATATCCGATCGCCGTTTTCGGTTAGATGGCGAAAAAGTCAATCAACTTTTATTTTTAAACACGAACGCTCAATTTTGCTCATAAAGGACTTTGAAATTTGGCAATTATCATTAGAAATTAACTACCAATCTTTTTATCACTTAGTGTCGTTATTTTTCATTGTTTTATTTATTGATAGTTATTAAGCGATTTTGTATTGATAAAAAAAATAGAAACTAATAGACCAATTCTGTGATGATTGACCGTCTATCTTGAGCAATTATTTTCAGACTAAAAATAAATAAAGAAAATAAACAACGAAGTAACGAAAACAAAAATTTAAGTGTAACAACTTTTTTAATGATTAATGTAAGATTTTTACAAATGCCATGTACATTTTAACAATAATGCGTAATAATTAATATAATGCGTTTAAATTGAAATACCTATTCAGTTTCGTTATTTGATTTGGATACAAAATCTTAGTATTACTATTAAGGTAGCTGTTAATACTGTTAATTTTTAGGACATTAAATAATATTCTATTTTTTTTTATGTAATAAAATTTTAGTAATTCGTTTTTCTGTAATATTAATATAATTGTATTAGGTACAGTTTAATTCATATTTACATAAAGGGATAATTAATATTTATGTGCAAACTACAATTGTTCGGTAGATTATTTATAAAATCTGTTTACCTATTGTATAATAATTACATTTATACCAAGTTGTTTTTTCTAACAAATATTTATGTTTTGCTAATGATAATCTTGTTTACTATAAAATAAATTATTTTTCATTAGACGTTATTTTTATTATCATCAATAATTTAATTCACAAAATCCTGACAAGTGAGCAGATACAATTTTTTTCACCTGTCATAAAACACACAAATGATTACCAATAATATAATGAATAATCAGTGAATTTTATCAACAACATTAACCCAATAATGTTATTTTATTTCAAAACCAATGAAAGTAAACATTTTTATAAATTTATTTGAGTGTATTAGTGTTTAATAATAGTCATGAATTAAAATGAAGAAGAAAGTAAGAATATGCCCAACGAAATTCAGATCAACTGTTAATTTTATTGGAAAATAATGGTTATAAACGAACGTGAAAATGTTCAAGTAAGCGAATACTTCCTGGTAAACGGGGAAGGTCACAAGTCAAGTGGAAATACTCGTGTATTTGTGTTGTATGCGCCCGACGACCCTTCCTACGTACTCAGTAGTACGTAGAGGTATAAAGTATACACGAGTGTGGAAATACTCGTTTAGGCAAGGGAGTATTTTCTGGTAAAAGGTACGGAAAAATACTCGTATACTTATTTCGTCCCCGCTCCCCGCCTGGCGGCCCTATTCTATTCGCCTGGCGGGAGTATTCTATCGTTTGACACGTACGCCGTACCTGTTACTTTTGGAAATCGGTAACAGGTCCAAAGTTCAGTTAGCACATACCTGTTACAAAGTAACAGGTCCAGTATTTCCGATCCATCCCTAATCCGGATCTTTTGGAACCGTTCACCTTAGTGAATGGCCCTCAACGATTGGATCATCATTCAATGGAAAGAATGAAGTCTATATATATATATATATATATATATATATATATATATATATATATATATATATATATATATATATATATATATATATATAACATTAAAAATCCCATAACACTTTTAAATTCTAGTTATTCTAAATTAATTTGGGCTTCCGAGCTAATTTCGCTTTTGAGTCTAAAAACCTTCGATCGAGAAATCTAAAATGGCAACTATATTACTCGAAAACTAAACTTGGGTAGCGTGGGTATACAAATTGACGACTTTAGCGCAATAGTCACGCCTTTTCTTAACTTTTAACCATGAAGCTACAGAAGGAGCGGAAGCTTCAATGGGGAATTTTTGAAAAATGAACCGATTGTTGTCGCTCACCGGTAGAGGGCGCGACATGCGATCGAAGTGACTATTTTACATTGAGTTATACGGCGTTGTGGTGAAAGTTGTTTTATAAATTTTTAAATTTATTAAGCGTGGAGAAATATGCCAAACACGTGTTTTGCCCCGGGTTGTTCTACTGGCTATAGATCAGTCTTAAAAAGAAATAAAGAAACTGGACAGAGAAATCCTAGTATATTTGCTGCTCCTAAGGTAAAAACATTATTATTGTTTTGTGTTAATATAAGATGTATAATAATGAGAGAAAAGTACAGTTGCTGTGTTTTAAGTGAACGCAAAGTTAAGACATCTTAAGTTCTGCTGGAAATAAGCGTGTTTTATTTTTCAATCATCCCTATATCCCATCAAAAATAATCATCACGTGTTCACAAAGCTCTATTGTATGTAAAAAGATGTAAATAATTACTCATACTATTGCTCTAAAGGAAATAGCTCATCAATAAAAGATGTACGATACTTACGTATATAATGAAGCATTAGTTTTTGATGGTTTTCAAATTTTTAATTACAAATTTACCTTCATTAGCGATTGTAATTCATTTGATATGTTTGTGGTATGTAACAAGTTATCAGAGAGTGAATTTTATACCAAGCATACAATTTTCATTTTATAAATATATATTGATTGTGTTTGTTGTTCATTTCAATTCTACTCATTCCAGGATAGGGAACTTTTGGAGAAATGGCAAAAAGCCATCCCCAGAAAAGACAAAGTTTTCAGTAATCATGACAAGCTCTGTGAGTTGCATTTTGAAAAAGAGTGTATAGAAAGGTCATATGTGACTAAACTCACTGATGGAACAATATTTACTCTTGAGAGAGGGTCACCTCTTTTAAAAGCAGGTTCTGTACCAACATTATTCCCAAATTTACCAAAATATCTGTCTGTTAGAACATGCAAGAGAAAAGCTCCAGCTCCTCGTCATTCTTCATTTGAAAAAAACAAAAGGCCTAATATAAGTACAGATGTTGAATCTCATACAGAAGCTGAACAACAGCAAAATTATTATTCTACATTTTTGATTCATTTAGAAAATATACAAAAACCAGATTCATGGTGGACAGTAGCATCTACTCAAGAGTATCTGATATGTTCAAAATGGAATTCTAAATATTCTTGTGAGCGACGAGTCATTATTTGTCAGGATTCATCTGTAAAAGTATGTACAGAATATTATTGTTTAAAAAAGTTGAAATTGCAAAATGGTTAATGGTTAATTTTAAAATGTTAAATGGTGTAAAATAATATTCTAAGTATATTACTTCCACCTTAACTATTAGATATAAAAGTAATGAACAGTTGTTTCCAATTGTTGTGTTGATTAATGTAATCATAAGTACTTTTTAAACAGATTTCTTTACTTTAAGAATACATGACATAATGAATTAATGCATATTGATTTTAATCATTAAATATTACTAATAATAGAAATTGAAGTACACTGCTTTTCGAATTTCAGATTTTTTTGGGAAATATAGAAATATCACTGGATGTTGATGTGCATGATATTGAAAGCCTGCCATTTTTACTACAGCGTGTTAATGATTTAGTAATTTGCAAAAATGCTGAATCAGTGTAAGTTTAATTTTATTCTGTTTCATTGGGTGGTAACATTTGTTCTTGAACTTTACTTATTGTTTTGATCAAATTTATCTATAGTAAATTGTATATCACACATTTAATTTTTATTTTATAATAATGTATTAATAGTGTATGTTGTTAATTTCAGTTCTTTATAATTATGAAATACTTTTCTTCTATTCAATATATTTTGTGGTTATGGCAAATTGAGCTACACGTCTGAACTAAAGCCATCATTTTTTTTAATTGTGCACAGAAATAAAATATTTCCAGTTAACTTTTCTTAATATTGAATTTTATCACTATTAAGTTAGTTGATAAGTAAATAAGTTTTCATTGTGTGATAAATAATGTTGTTACTATAAATGCTTATGAAAAATCTGTTGAGTATAATTTTTAAAAAAATTAATATTTTCCTATCTTTTTACTGTGACTACAATGAAACTCATACTTTGTGAAAATGCGAAAATATAGCTGATTTGTCCTTATGAATGTTATTTGGGGATTTTTTCTTTTTAATTTGCTGAAAATATTTGTAATCGATAATTTACCAACTTGAAGGTAATTCCTGACAATGCTGGAACCATAATATTGAATTTAATCACTATTAAGTTAGTTGATAAGTAAATAAGTTTTCATTGTGTGATAAATAATGTTGTGACTATAAATGCTTATGCAAAATCTGTTGAGTATAATTTTTAAAAAAATTAATATTTTCCTATCTTTTTACTGTGACTACAATGAAACCCATACTTTGTGAAAATGCGAAAATATAGCTGATTTGTCCTTATGAATGTTATTTGGGGATTTTTTCTTTTTAATTTGCTGAAAATATTTGTAATCGATAATTTACCAACTTGAAGGTAATTCCTGACAATGCTGGAACCATAATATTGAATTTAATCACTATTTAAGTTAGTTGATAAGTAAATAATTTTTCATTGTATGATAAACAATGTTACTATAAATGCTTATGCAAAATCTGCGTACAAAATCTGCTTATGCAATTAAATGCGTACTTTGTGAAAATTCAAAAATATAGCTGATTTGTCCTAGTCAAAGTTATTTGTTTTTTTCTTTTTAATTTGCTGAAAAAATTTGTATTCTGTAATTTACCAACTTGACGATTATACCTCCAGTTTTTGAAAGTGTAATCTGAGATGCTTTGACTGATTTTTTTTTTCCCCAAAGGAAGATATTTTAAAGTATTGTCTGATTAAATACTGAATTGACTTCCTATTTTATTAGTCCTGATAAGAATTTATTTGGGATTGATAGAAAATGTTGCTTTTTTTTTTTAAAGGCCTGTTATATATGATGTATTATTCATACTTATCTGCAAATAAAAATATTCTTATATTACTATGTGTGTGTGTGTTTTGGTTAATCAGTATTATTTCTCACAATTTTTTTCCATAAGAGATTATGAACAATGATAAAAAACTTTCTTCACAATTCTTTTCTGTAATTTCATTTCCTTAATTATTAAATTATTACAGAATTCTGAACTAATTTATTCTGAAACCAATACACAATTATTCTGAAAAAGTTTATTTACTCATTTCCTTTAAGAATTTTATTGAATTGTAGCAAAAAAAAACACTTGAAATAAAGATTTTGAATGAAAATAAAAAATTGTTAAATTGAATAAATAAATTCATATTAAATACGCACTAAAATAAAACAACTTGTTTTCGCTAGGAAAAATACGAAAAATCCATATTAAAGCGTATGGTTGTCCGTGTCTAAGCCGCCCGCCAGAGCACGCGAGCGCCCTCTAGGGGCGGCGACAAAAAGGGAGACACATTTTTAACACTGAGCTGCGCCTCCTTCTGTAGCTTCATGCTTTTAACCATGAAACTAATGAAGGAGCGAGAGATCCAATGGGGAATACTTCGAAAAATGGACCAATTGTGGTCGCTCACCGGCAGATGGCGCGACATGTCTGCAAAGGGCGGATTTTTCATTGCGTTGTATGGCCGTGTGGTTTTTAAATTATTTAAAAAACTTTTATATATATATATATATATATATATATATATATATATATATATATATATATTCGGTGCTGAGGGTGCTCATATCGAATCCTGGCGAAGCGCCAGTAAAACGCCTCCGTTTGTGTCGTCCCTTCATAGGGGGCAATGCTGGTCTGCCTATATGGCGCCCCGATCATAAAATGGTCAGCAAAACTGCGGTGAATTACAGGTGAATGTCTTCGCCACAAGTACCTCCGCATTGAAAATATATATATACACTGGTGTGCAAAACTTAAGCAACAGGTGGGTTTTTTGCCATAACTCCACGAGAAATCATCTGATAGACATGAAATTCGGAAATGAGGGAGAGTATTATGTACGTAAAGGATGACGAAAGCATCGGCGCTGAAAAAGGAATACAATGCATACGGTCTGGAATCAAACAAAAACAAGCTTTATTGAAAGCATAGTATCGTGACTCATGATTGTCTATCCAAGATGAAGAACAACAAGCAGATGTTCCTTAATATGGGATATGCCCTCCCCTCACTGCAATGGTTGCTTCGCACCGTCTCCGCATACTCAGAACCAGCTGGTGCAACATTTCTTGCGGTAGGAGTGCCCATTCCTCAATCAGCATCTGTTTGAGTTGTTGGGTGTTCTCCGGAGGATGTAAGCGTGCTTCAATGCGTCTCCCCAAAGCATCCCATACATGTTCGATGAGATTTAAATCTGGGGAGTACGATGGCCAATCCATTAGAGTGATATCTTCACTTTCCAGTAGCTCCTCAACAGCAAGATTCCGATGTGGCCGTGCATTGTCTATATATATATAAAACAGTTCCGTAACTGACTCATTCATTCATTCATTCACTGACTGACTGACATACAACGCACAGACCAAACCGCTGGACCTAAAGGGCTGAAATTTTGCATGGCGATTCTTCTAATAGTGTAGGGGTGCACTAAGAAAGATTTTTGAAAAATTCTTCTTAGATTTTTTTAAATTAAATTTTTAAGCTGTTTTTTAAACTTTTTTTACGTTTGCATTAAAAATAATACATTGAGGGTTATAAAATTTATATCACGAGAAAGATCATAAAAATTCCTTCAAAATGAAATATTTTTCGAATCTTTACCTCCATTTCCTGATTTTTTGTGAATTTTTAAAGATTAATTTTTAGAATTTAATTTATTAAATGCTGATCACGTGATTTCCTTTTCTATTACGTTAAATAAATTTATCGTCACGTGCATAACAACTAAATAGACAAAAATATTTTTTTTTTTTTGCTAATGCGGCAGACGATTGGACATTATCCAAAAAAATATTAAACTACAATAAAAGATATTATGTTGATCAAAATGTCTATAAAAATACCCCTTACGATTTTTTTATAAATATGTTTTTTTTACATCAACTGTATACATTGATCGTCGCATTCATTATAAATATATATATATATATATTGGAATTAATTACATACATTGACCGTTGTATTTAATTTCAATGAACTCCGTAGCGAAGCGCGGGTTTTCAGCTAGTCATCCATAAAAATGAAGTCTGGGCCAATGGCACCTCGGAACAGACGTACATGGGGAAGGAGTACCCCCTCACAATTGCGATCCCCGGTTACAGACCCTCTGTCGAAAAGTGGAGCTCAGTTCGCCCGTTCAGCATAATGACTCCCCAGACAAGAACTCCAGGACCACCGTTACGGTGTCTTTCCTTAATGTTACTGGGATAAAACAGAGTCCCGACCTCTCTCCAAATGAAAACGCGTTGAGAATCGCTTCTGGTACTGAACCGACTCTCATCCGCAAAGAGGACACGACTCCATTGATCAGTTGTCCAGTTTTTGTGCTCTCTGCACCACTGTAAACGGTGGCGTCGGTGGCCAACTTTCAATGGGAGGCAGCGTTCAGGGCGGCGGGTGAATAGGCCCCCTTTGTGAAGGCGTCTGGCCACAGTAAACCGCGACACTTGTCGCCCCCCGTTGCTGTACAGAGTTGCTGAGCAATGGCACTTGCTGACTGCTGTCGGCCTCTTTTCGCCTGCAGGACGATATATCGGTCATCCCCTGCAGTTGTCGTTCTCGGGCGGCCACCACCAACCTTTCTAACAGCTGTACCTGTGATTTGGAACGCTCTCCAAGCTCGCGAAACGACACTTTTGTTGATTCCGAACTCTGCAGCTACACTGGTCACAGTAAGCCCCTCCTCCAGCTTTCCGATCATTCTTCCACGTGTGAAGTCGTCCAGGTGATTTTTTCTAGCCAAATTTCACGAACTGACTCACTGGCACTTGCAGGGAATGTGTTGAATTGATCATCAGATCATCAGACTAATGGGATAACTACGTTCTATAGGCCACGCCTTCCAACGTTGGCTTGCATAGTAATGAATTTGGATCCGGGGAGTAGCTTCAGAATAGGAAGTTTAATGTGATAGCTAAAGCGATGCTCATGGGAGCAATGCTTAAAATAGATAGAAAAAACTTAAAAAATAAGAAAAGTTTATAATTTAAAGCTCACTGCTTACCGAAGTAAGTAGTAAGATTACAAAAAGTAATGAAAAAATGAAGTTTAAAAATAATTAAGAACAGAGAACGGCTTTTGGCCGTCTTCTGTTGGCAGGATCGGCAAAGTCATAGTTGGCGAGATTTAAAAGGAGTTCATTATCAATAGAATTATGGAAGTTAGTAGTTAAATTTTTGAGGAAATTTGGAATAGTAAGGAGGCCAAGCTCCTCGTGGATTTCAGCATTCCTGAAATACCACGGTGCGTTAACAATTTGTCGAATAGTAATATTTTGTGCTACGGTTAGCTTTTTAATATGAGAATCTGCTGCGTATGTCCATGCCGGAGCTGCCTAAGTAATTAGAGGTCTAAGAAATGATTTGTAGATGAGCATTTTATTATTTATAGATAATTTACTGTTCCGAGCAATTAAGGGGAATAGTGAACGTTTAGCAACTCGAAACTTGTCCCTAATTTGTGTTATGTGATGTCTCCAGGTGAGATTTTTGTCAAGGGTGACTCCTAAATACTTAACGGTGTCAGACCAGGGGATAATCGTGTTACCAATAATAAGTTTGTATTTGTCAATTGTGCGTTTAGTTTTTTGTGTAAACATAATAGCTATGTATTTACCTGTGTTAATTTTGATTTTCCATTTGTCGAGCCACTGTTGGATAATTTTCATATGGTCGTTAAGGTATTTGACGGCGTACTTGGGGCCATGATCAGTTGCATAAATTATTGTGTCATCCGCGAAGATGGCAATATTAGTTTTTTTATATTGATAAATATCGTTGACGTAAATGTTAAATAAAATTGGAGCAATAATAGAACCTTGGGGAAGACCGCTATAGAAATTTAATTTGGAAGATAATTTATCTTTAATTTTAATTTGGAAAGTGCGATCTTTTAAGTAGGAGGTGAGTAGTTTAATAAGATGGGGGGTGGGGAATTATAAATGATAAGTTTATGTATGAGGCCATCAATCCAGATTTTGTCGAACGCTTTAGCAACATCAAGGAAAAGGGCGGCAGTGCATTTTTTATTTAATTTAGAGTCAGCAAGATGCTCAACAATACGATAAATTTGGTGAGGGGCTGAAAGGGATTGGCGAAAACCAAATTGATAGGGGATAATAATATTTGCAGAGAGGAGATGATTATTGATTTCATAAGCAATGAATTTTTCAGTAAGTTTACTGATGGTATTTAAGAGACTAATTGGCCGATAGCTATCAGGAGATTTCTTATTTTCTCCAGGTTTAGCTATGGGCACAATAATCGAATTTTTCCAACTTTGAGGAAAGTGATTCAATTTAAAGATAGCATTAATAAGGGCAGTGATTTTGAAAATGAACTTAAGGGGGATGTTTTTAAGCATAGTATTAGTAATTTGGTCTTCGCCAGGCGACTTTCGATTAGGGAGTTTTTTAATTATTTCTTTAACTCTGGAGGGGGGAATGTAAATTTTTATGTTGAATTGCGTCTCTGTCCTTCCTTTTATACGCGGTCGAAGTGGTGACGTCACGTCCGCCATGTTGGGCACCTCCGCAATGGCGGCCCATGTTATTCTCCCATAGGACGGAAAAACAAATATTAATATCTGTTAAGCTAATGAATATTATCTCCCTGCGCGTCCTGAAATCGATAAAGGGGATAAAAATACCCTACCTCAAAAATTGAGGAATATGATTTTGTACAGGAATAAGAGCAAATGGTGTTTTAAAATTTCAATTCGATAAGCCTATAGATGTGAAACATAGGCTTAGATGAAGTGATACTCTTGAACTTTTTTATTTAGTGTTTGTGAATAGTTTTATATGTTGTTTCTGTCTATGTGGATATTCTAACATAATATAAGATGAATTGGTAAGTAGATTTTATTCCCACTAACACTTATTTATCCCTAGTGCCATTGTGTTTACAATTTGAATGTGTCGCTGATGGTAACGGTATTAAAATGTCACTTTCGATAAACATTAGTACTGTAAAACTACGTATGTACCTTATTGTTCATTCGATTTTCCTCAAATATTTGTATGGTAACATTCTTAAAGCACTATAATCCATTTTGCAGAATGAAAGGGTTCTTGAAGTTGATATATGGGCTAGTAAAGTATACTGTATTGTTGTTGTTTTTTATGTGTTAGATGTATGCTTTTATTAATTTCTTTACCTGTGTACTTGATTCCCTTCCCTTAAAACTGAATGGGTGTCTGAGTAGGATAGATTTAAGCGGGACGATTCGGGAAAACTATCTTGGTCGCCAACGTGCCGTATCCTTTGGGCGCTTGATTTCTCTCTCTGGTTCAACCGGTTTCTCCTGGCAACCTATCTGGCGCGGAGGTCGATTTCAAAAGGGAAATTCATTTTATATTATGGTTGACCGATGCGTGTGTCGTTCAGCAACCTTCGGAGTCACTGAGCTTCGCCAAGCAGAAGTTTTTATGAGTGCTAAACTTGATTTTCTGGTAAATCGGATGAAAACAGGACAAGACTCGAGGGCGCGAAATCGAAGTAGCTCACAAGGGAAGAGAATTTTAAAATAATGTAATAATATAAATTATTTAAAAGACTATAATAATATAGTAAAAAATCGTGAATTTATCGAAGTTACACCATAGTAGCTCGAGAATTTCAAAAAAATGTAATAATAACGATATAATATGAAATTTTTTTGGAAAGGTAAATAATTGAGAATTTCAAAAAAATGTAATAATAACGATATAATATGACATTTTTTTGGAAAGGTAAATAATTGTCCTTTAATCTTTATTTATTCTAGGAACTACCTAAAAATAAAAAGGATGGTGGAACTAAGTTTATTATTAATTTTTTTTAAGGAACAGAGAGTCATTATCGTCGTCTATTAATTTCTAAACAAAATGAACAGACAGATAACAGTGTTGAATCTTTTTTACGCTAGTGTAATAATTGGTGGATTAAAAAACCTAAAAATAAAAAAGGATGGTGGAACTAAGTTTACTATCAATTTTTTAAAGGAACAGGGACAATCATTTTCGTCGTCTATTAATTTCTAAACAAAATGAACAGACAGATAACATTGCTGAATCCTTTTTAAGCTAGTGTAATAATTGGTGGATTAAAAAACTATTCTCAATCCCCTTTATTCCATAAATTATGTCTCACAAGATAATTTCATACCGAATGTACAATATTGGTCCGAAAAAATCGAATTTTCATAAGGGAGTTCAAAAATTGACATAATTTCTTTAAGTTTAAAAAAACTAAATAAGGTCACGCAAGAAAGTTACTCAATTTATGCAAACTGTTAAAAATACAGGTAGAAATCACTCATTTATGTATTAATCCGCAGATTTAACACTGATGCTGGAAAATCAGCATACATACGTCCACAGTTTTGAAGTTTAAAAAAAAAAAAAAAAAAAAAAAAAAAAAAAAAAGAATTTCACCTAATTTACCAAAAACATGTCATAAAAAATATAACTGATTATTTTTGCATTAAGAGGATGCTCCATGCTATATATTTAAAAAGAGCTAAAGAAACCACATACATTTGAAAATATTTTTTACAATTTTGAAACACCAAATTTTGATACAGCACCAAAAAGCCGGTTTTATGTAGAAAAAAATAATATACTCTAATATTTATGAGATTTATGCATTGTAGTTAATTTCCCATCATTAGTAATTTTCTTTTTCAAAACAACAGGAGGAAGGGAATGTAACATCAATACCCTGGCCTATTCCAGATAACTTAATTTGTAATCGATATAAAATTCAAACCTAGTACAAAAAAATCACATTCTCTATCTTTAAATCTACAGTTTGTAAATAATTACTGAGCACTTTTTAATGAAACAAAAATTTTTAGTTTCATTTTATATGCTGGGACCCCCGTTATTAGTATAAATGAACCTACAATGTGTTAAAAAGACCTACTTTCCTAAGAATTAATATGAAAAGTATGGATATTTTCAATCCCAATGAGCATCATTAAATACCTTCGTGTCTAATAGAGATGGGTAAATCAGCTCAGAGCCGTTCGCTCTGAACGGCTCTTTGAAATGAACGACTGATCCGGATCTCAGTATCTCGGATCTGACGGCTCCCACATCGTTCACCGGAACCGGAAAGACCGATGTAGATCTTCAGATTCCAATCTTTTTGAAGATACAGGTCTTTCAAAAAGAGCCGTCTCTTTTTGAAGACTTTTCAAAATGAACGGCTCTTTTTGAAGATCTGTTTTCAAAATGACCCGGATCTCTGAAAGACCGACTTGGGATCTGCTATAGATCTGTTAGTGAACGACTTGGGATCTGCTATAGATCTGTTAGTGAACGACCAGGATCCGGGTCTTTGGAGAAACGTTCGGGTAGCGGTGATTGTTTTGCTGGCCACCTGCTGAGTAACGGGGGGGGGGGGGATAAGTCAACGGGGAAATAAGCAGTCTATTGTAATGAATTACGTTTTCAGTGTTGCGGTTGATATAACGATTGATGTAGAGTGGAAAATACTAATTCATCCATTTAATAATATGTAGTAACGGATGTATGTATATACCATGTTTCAGCATCACTCTGGAACGCCTGGAGCAATTTCAACCAAACTTGGTACACATATGACTTATAATATGGTAATAATTACTGGGGGGGTTTGATACCCCTAGCACCCCTAGGGGGGAGGGGGGAGGGGGCCATGTAAAACTAAACGAAAACGACTGATATTAGTGTCGAATCCATAGTTTTCGGGATCGCTGAAATAAATAGTAACACTCTCGAAGCCGTTTAAGGGCAAGTTCAGCCCCCCTCTAAAAATAAGCATTGGGGGGGAGGGGGGAAAGGATGAAAAATAAAATGTCCAAAATGACCGAGAGTGGTTCTAATCAATAGTTTTAGGTGTAGATGAGAAGAATAGTGACACTCACGATGCCGTTTAACGGCGAGTTCAGCCCCCCATCAGCATTGGGGGGGAGGGGGGGAAGGGATGAAAAATGAAATGTCCAAAATGACCGAGAGTAGTGTCGAACCAATAGTTTTCGGTGACGCTGATATGATTAGTGACACTCACGATTCCGTTTAAGGGCAAGTTCAGCCCCCACAGCATTGGGAGGGGGGGGGGGAGGGGGGAAAAGATGAAAAATAAAATGTCCAAAATGACCGAGAGTGGTGTCTAATCAATAGTTTTCGGGGTCGCTGAGATGATTAGTGACACTCACGATTCCGTTTAAGGGCAAGTTCAGCCCCCATCAGCATTGGGGGGGGGGGGGGGAAAAGATGAAAAATAAAATGTCCGAAATGACCGAGAGTGGTGTCTAATCAATAGTTTTCGGGGTCGCTGAGATGATTAGTGACACTCACGATTCCGTTTAAGGACAAGTTCAACCCCCATCAGCATTGGGGGGGAGGGGGGAAAAGATAAAAAATATAATGTCCAAAATGACCGAGAGTGGTGTCTAATCAATAGTTTTCGGGGTCGCTGAGATGATTAGTGACACTCACGATTCCGTTTAAGGGCAAGTTCAGCCCCCCATCTGTATTGGGGGGGGGGGGAAGAAGGGGTGAAAAATAAAATTTCCAAAATGATCGAGAGTAGTGTCGAATCCATAGGTTTCGGGGTCGCTGAGAGGAATACTGACACTCCCGATGCTACTTAAGTACAAGTTCAGCCCCATCAGCACTGGGGGGAGAGAGGAGGGAGAAATAAAATGACTTCGATTTTGCACTAAAGGTAGAATTCATTCCTTTTCCTGTCTAATAAAAAATCGGGATAAATAAATACCCGAAACAGTCGGGTAAACAGCTAGTTACAAATAAAATCAAAATGAAACATTACTGCCGGCCAATCAAACATAATGAAATATCCTCGAAAAATATAAAAGATTAAGATGAAGAAAATGTTAATAGTTCATATATTAAACGACTAAGGTCGTCTAAGGTACTGAACGAGTTAACTTAAAAATGTCCTCTTAGAAACTGCTTAAAAATGACTTTTTAAAAATCTGGTTCTTTTTTTTTGGGTTTACGGTGTGAAAGAACTTTTTTTTATGTCACAGAAACATATAATCAGATACACACCTAGATGTTAAACGATTTTGCGTTTGAAATAACATGACAAAAATTATCCCTCTTGATAAATATATACATCTTTTTGTATTTTTTAATATAAAATAATAATACAACTTTTAAAACAAGGAATATGTTCAGTTAATGAAGTTATATATTCATACAAGTATACATTTTCACTTAATAATTACTAATACATGTAAATAATAAAAGTATTTAAAGGAAATAAAAAACAGAACTCGTTCTTGACATAAAATCTAGGAGTCAAATTGACTCATCATATGTATATATATATCCCGACGCGCGACATTAAATACTTCCGTATCTATGCCGGATATGGGCACGTTAAATCCAAAGACCGGAAAGTACATCTATGAGGTCAGGGAGGGTGGGAGAGGGTACGATCCCCCCCTCCAAGATGTCGCTCATGGGGGTGCTCGGTCAAAATTAAGCTGTCAGCTAGCTAAGACGGACTCCGACTCTTGTGGTGCTAAACCGGAGTCGCACACTTCAGCCCGAAGCCTAGAATGCCCAGGGGGCATTAGAAACAACAACATATATATATATATATATATATATATATATATATATATATATATGTGTGTATATATATATAATATATATATATAATATATACATATATATATATATATACATACATATATATATATATATATACATACTTACATACATACATACATACATACATATATATATATATATATATATATATATACAGACTTTATTCTTTCTAGTGAACGATGAACGGATCGTTCAGAGCCGTTCAGTAAAGTGAACGGTTCCCAAAGATCCGGATCTCTCTACTGATCCGTTTTGCCCATCACTAGTGTCTAAGCTGATAGGGGAAAGTTATGTTCGAAAAATAGAAAGTCCTTCCATGGCGTCTGTAGGTGGGAGAAGGTACGAGCTCTTCAATATCACTCCTGGAGTTATTTAGTCGAAATTGAGTTGGGGTGGTGTTTGTTCACCTCTACGAGTATGTCGCCCCCATTGAAACCAGTTAAATTTTATATTAATAAAAGAAAATATTGGTAGTTTAAAAATTGAACTTGAAGAAGATTTTCTAATTTGATCGATGAAAAAATTAATATTAAATTATTTTCAAATCATTTTAACTATATGGATGAAGAATTAAATTTAATTGATTAAAATTAACAAATGAAAACCGTCTAGTTGAAAAAAATTCATTTTTAAAAAATAAATATAATAAATATACGGATAATAGATTCGTTGTAATCTATGAAATTCAGAAACTGGTAAATGCTGACAAAACGAAATTTCCAAAATTAAGAAAATTTACTCAAAGATATATTTCTCGCTTTGGCACTAGATGAACATCTGATGAACATCTTGCTAATCTACTACATTTAAGAATTTCTAATTTACAACCGAAACTTTAACAATTGATTATAAAAAAACTACCAAAACCGCATTGATTATTAATTTTAAATTTTAATTAAAGAAATTGTTTTACATTGTATAAGTATTTTTGGTTTGAATTGAATAAAATTTTAAGGCGTGCTACAATGGAAATATATTAATGAATATATACCTACTTCACTCAAATGATATTCTGAAGTATATATCTATGAATGTATACCTACTTTCTGATCCGATATTCGCTTGATCTGCTCTGATCACTGTGAGTGTGGAAAAAACAAACGAATGGCAATAAGAAATGGTGATAAGAAAAAAAAAATGTTGAAGGGAGATATAAAACAGTGCAATTAAATTTGTCAGGAGGGTTCAGAGAGTTTCAAGCAAGCTTTGAGGAAAGCGGCAAAAGAAGCAAACTACGTTCTATGTAAAAATCATACTTCATAATGTGGTGGTAAATTTTGCAGTGGACATCTGTACGAGAGTATCACACTTACAAAAATAAAAAATATAAAAACATTATACATAATTTAATTGTTTTTTTCCTTCAGTTCGAAGATGAAACACTCTTATAACTATTTTACCATAAAACCGTACTCGTACTTCGAATAAAAGGTAGACATCTTGTAATTAATAAGCTCAGTATAAGCAGATGGGTTACATACAATAATATAATTGATACTTTCCCTGTCTCTGGTGCGTTAGAAAAAAATAAATGATCGAAGAACTGAGTTTAATTATTGTGCATGAGTCCTTAAAAATGTCCTTTTTTGTACGTCAAGTACAGGCAAGTAAAATCGTTCAAGGATTTCTTCAGACGTATTTTCCTAACCCACCCCCATCCTTTAATACAATGAGAAAGTTGCGTATAAAATGCGAAATTTACGTACCCCTATTTATTTGGTTTATTTATTGTACCCCTATTTACTCAGTGTTCATATGAGGCAAATTATTCATTATCACAAAAAAAAAAAAAGCAACTACATATCTATATACATAAAGGAAGAAGTCCTGACTTATCTATACACGTATCAACGCCCAGCAAAAAATATTGGAGATACAGATATCAAATTTTAGGAGCATATTAGTTTTGTGCTGAAGGCATAATTTAAGAAGCGATTTTTCAAAATTCGCCCCCCCCCTCCCAACGGGGGGAGAGTGGCAAAACGTGCTATTTTACCTATTCTTTCATATCTCGAAGAAGAAAACAGATAGCCATAAGATTCTTGCTTTAAAAATGAAAGGAACACGAATACCTAAAAATCAATTTCAGGATTTTTCAAAATTCGGCCCCCATGGAGGGGGGAAAGGCGGCAAAACGTGTTTTTCCCATAGACCCTCATATCTTAAAGAAAAAACAGATATCCATAAGATTCTTGATTTAAAATGCAACAAAAAGGATTAAATGTAACAAACACGATCACTGCCACGATTTTCCGACATTCGCTTAGATTTTGTAAAAATTGCTAGAAACAATTCAATAATTTGTATTTTTTATATATTTTTTAACACCAAATTGTTGGTAGGGGAAAAGAGAGAGATCAATCTTAATTAAACGAAGCGTGGAAAGGGGTGTGTGTGTGTGTTGATTTGTAGATATTTCGGTTGTTTGTACATATGCATCTAGAGCTCGGATTAACTCCATTCATTTTTATTATCCTGGGCAACGCCAGGTAATTCTTTGTTTATGAAACCGGCGATTTTCACAGGGGTTTACGGGGAAGACCTGAAACTCCTCCAAGGGTCGGGATCCAGAGGGATATCAAAATTGCAAGAAACATTTTAATTCTGACATCAGCATGAAGAGGGGTGGGGGATTATAACATGGTGATGGGTTGCTGACCAGTGGGGAGGGGTATCGATTGGCATAAAATTACAAGTTTACATAATATACAAGTAAGCCTTATTAAGGGTACGCCCGTGCAACGCCGGGTATATGAAGCTAGTTATTACATAAAATATTAAAACTTGTACTCAATAATTCTTAGCCTTTCTGAAGAACACTACTTTCTTAGTTGATACACTCTTGTTATGATACAAACGCTAAGTTTCGTATTAGTCTTAATCGTCAATGCCGTACATATTTTTGATTTCAAATTCAAAGGTGTCCACTGATTTATTCCTGTGTTTAAAAGTTTTATTTTGGAGCAGTTCGCAACATTGAATACATTACAATTATTACATGTATCGAATGATAAATTTAAGCAGATGTGACAAGTTATTTGGGAAATAAATCAATTGTCAAATATTGAAAATTATATTACGTATGAAAGATTACAGTACTCGCGGTATTACGATCCTGCATTTAAATGAAAGTGATGTTATAAATACTATTCGTAGACAAAGCAGCGTATTAACAAATTTTCCCCCTAAGGAGTAGTGTAAATTGAAGGAGTTCTTTCCTGAAACCCTGAAATTTCACATTTCACTGTGAAACTTATTTATGGATGGGGTTATTTTTATTATACAAAATCTTTAAATTAAACAGACATAATTTAAAACAATAATTAGATAAATAAAATTTATCATCCCTCAACCGTACTGAAAGAAGTTAATGTCCTAATGGGATAGTGGCGAAGTAGAGGAGGATAGAGGTTATTGACTGGAAGAGGAGTCTCCTTCCAATAAAACATCAGGCGCTTGCACAAGGATTCCTTATCTATTTCTGTCTCTTAACACCCCCCCCCCCCGATCTCCGTTGTATACTAAGGGAGTTTCACTACAAACCTATACAGAGAAACTGGCTTCTGCCTAAGAGAAACTGCTTTTTTAAGCTAAGAGGAACCCTCTGTAGTACTATCGGGGATAATATATTTGTTTGATACATATCTTACAAATAACTCTTAACTACCCTTTCTTGATCGTTTGCAAAAATATGCTTGATAATATTCAGAAGTCTACACTCTACACTGTATTTCTTAAGGTATCCGACTACGTTTAAAACATCGATTTTGACGAAAATTACGAAATTGTTTTTATTCCTTTTTTTTAAGATTGTAAATTTATGTTCCTAAATCTGCTTTTATTTTTTAATACGATCATTAGAAATGAAATGAGAGCGATTTAAAGGTCAGCAGCAGCTATGAATTTCAATACAAGTTGAAAATTTTAATCGTGTTTTCTGAAGAACTTATTTTTTATCAAAAATGGAAACGACTCTTGCGAGAACTCAAAATCTAACCATGATATATCTATGAAATTTTTCATGATTGTTTTTCATAATACTAAGAACCTAATGGCCTACAGATTTGGCTCTAGGTATATTATTGGTTGATTTATAGCTACATTTATAAAAAATCTCATGGAAAATTACTAAAATTTTACATGTAATTGCATATAATGACCTGTAAGTTTTTTAGATTTTGAGATATCGATTAGCTTGTAGGTCAGTACACTTAGAAGGTATTTACGTATATATAACAAAAAAAATGTGATAAGCATAATTTATTTTGTTAGTGCTAGAGCCGTTTTTTAAAAACTTTGCTAAATTTTGACCCAATTTCCTCAATTTTGCAAAAATTTGCATAGTTAATGTCTATTTTATTATCATTTTCGAGTTTTGGTGTTATATTCCTTCGAAAAATAAGATATAAATTTTCGCAAGTACAATTTTTTTTTTTAAAGTTCGAACGTAGTCGGATACCTTAAAAGACGAACCAATGATCAATAATAATCTGCGAAAAATTTATTCTAAGGCCTCCAATATTGTACTTCAAAGAGAATAGACCTAAAGCACATAAATTATGTTTTTCCTTGAAGTTCAAAATGCATCGTTGGGTGTTTCTGTCCAAAATGAAAGGATCTTGAAATCGCTGCCTACAAATGCTACCGTTTTTACCCGGCCCTTTGTAAAGAGATGCATATGGTCTTCGTTATTGTAAAGACTCAGCCTTTGAAGGCAGTTGAATCGAAAGAATTCCTAGTAACGCGTGGCAAGAGTATCCTGTTCTAAAACGTCATTTATTATTTTTTTCGCCTTGAAGATTAAATAAATTGACAGTTTTACAACGGAAAACATTTGGTTAACAGACACAACGCAGATGTGGATTCCTTTTTATTAATCATCTGAATAGTTCAGCAGTGCCGGAGCTAGGGGCGGGCAAGCCGGGCCCCTGCCCGGGGCGGCAAATGGGCTGTAAAATTAACTAGTTTATGAAGAAAATGATTAAACCAAGATTCATGTGAATACTTATGAAAAATTAATAGGTGGACTTTCAATAAAATTTCCTTTTAATATGTTTTACGAACTTTTAAGTATAGGTACCCACTCACTTCAAAAATCCTCAAGCATGAGAACGACATAAGGTTTTAGGTATGTAGTTTTTAAATAAAAACACGTTTAGAAAGATGAGTAGAGTTTTCGTGTATTAAAGACCAAATCCCAAACCGAATGAAAAATACAGCGCAATATAGATAAAATATCAAAATATTTCAAGGAAACCGCTGTTGAGGGATATAACGATTGGAGACATTTAACTCAGATTATAGAACGTCATGAAACATCAAAAAGTCACATTTATAATACAAAATCTTGGATTGATTTAAATACATCAATTTCTTCTAAAACAACTACTGATTCTGTAAATGAGAAATTAAAAAATATGGATAAAGGTAGATGTGTTTCCGTGTTAAAAATTAAAATTTATACCGTTAAATTCTTAGCCGGTCAAAATTTGAGTTTTAGAGGCAAAAATAATAAGTTATACGAGCAACAAAATGGAAACTTTTTAAAATTAATTGAAAAAATTGCAAAGTTTAATGATACCATATCAGACCACCTCACTGGAATTAGCAGAAATCCATCAAATATGCCTCATTATTTAGGTGTTCATATTCAAAATGAACTTATTTCCCTTTTGGGACCAAAAATAAGACATGAAATAATATCGCTCTTAAAAGTTAGTAAATATGATTCAATTATTTTAGATTCCACCCCTGATCTAAGTCACCAAGACTAACGTACTGTTGTAGTATTTATTCTATTAAATAATAAATCAAAGCAAATAGAAATTAGGGAGAATTTTCGGGGATTTATTCCAATATCAGATTCGACAGGATAGGGTTTAACTATTTTTTTTATTAGATTTTTTGGAGACTCACAACATTCGTTCCGGGGATTTAAAGGGGCAGGGTTATGATGATGGTGCGAATATGAAGGGTCGCAATAATGGTTTACAAAAAAAAGTTCTTGACTTAAACTCTAGAGCTTTTTATGTGCCTTGTGCGGCCCATAGTTTAAATTTAGTTGTTAATGACGCTGCAAAAGCGCCTTTAGAAATTACAAGCTTTTTTGTAATTGTACAGGAGCTATAGGTTTTCTTCTTCACATCGACTAAACGTTGGAAGGTCTTAAAGAATGAAATCTCAACTTTAACACTTAAACCCCTTTCAGATACTAGATGGGAAAGTAGAAAAGTTCTTAGATACAATCTAACAAAAATATATGATGCTTTATATACCCAGTCTCTATTCTGATAATACTAGAGACTCTGAAACTAGAAACATGGCAAATTCATTACTTTTGAAAATGAAGTCGTTTAAATTTATTTGTTCCATTATTACATGGTATAATGTGTTAACAAAAATTAATATCGTAAGTAAAGCTATGCAGGAATCGGATGAAATACTACCAAAAATTATTTTAATGTTAGTGCAACCAAAACATATTTATATAATACTAGCATTTATCCGGCGTTGCCCGGGTATTTATTAATACCAATTTTTTATTACACAGGAAAAGGAATGGATTCTACCTATAGTGTAAAATCTAAGTAATTTAATTTTCAGGTATTTAAAAGTAAGTACAGTATACAAATGATAAAGTAAAATTACAAATTCACTCTATTATTAATTTAACTTAAATCTTGATTATAAACAACATTTTTAGTTTCCTATATTCCTCTCAGTGACTCCGAAAACTATGGATTCGACACTAATCTCGGTCAGTTTGGACTTTGCCCACCCCCACCCCACCAATGATGATGAGAGGCTGTACTTGCACTTAAACGGCATGGAGAGGGCCCTATTTATCTCAGCGACACAAAAACTGGATTCGACACTACTCTCGGTAATTTTGGACATTTTATTTCTACCCCTTCTCCCCCCTCAATGGTGTTGGGATGAATAGGGACACTTCCGATGCCATTTAAGTGAGAGTGCAGCCCCCATCAGCATTGTTGGGTGAGGTGGGGGTAAGAAAGTGTGAATATAAATTACCCCTTCAGGGGTATAAAGAAAATGTGAATATAGAAAGTGTGAATATCTCCCACCATTTTATATCAATTATGGTTTCGAGACTACTCTCAGTATATTGGACATTTTATATTCATTCCTTCTTCCTCCTCCCCCCTCTCCCAAAGCGTGAGGGGGGGCTGAACTTGCTCATAGCCGGCATCGAAAGTGTCACCCTGAACCTCAGCGACCCCAAAAACTATGGATTCGACACTAATATCAGTCGTTTTCGATTATTTTTACCTGTGCTCCCTGCCCTCCTGCTAGGGGTGTATTACACCCCCCCACCCAGTGTTTCTCTCCAGATTGTAAGTCATATGTGTACCAAGTTTGGTTGAAATTGCTCCAGGCTTTCCATGGTGATGCTGGAACATACACACACACATACACACATACATCCATTTATATATATATAGATTACATAAACTGAATTTATAATATATTCTGTAATTCGTTGTTTTATTTAAGGTAAAAATATTTCAGAGAAATTTCAATTAATCCATACGGTATAATGGGGGGGGGGCGCAAAATTATTCTCGCACACGGGAGGCAGCTACCCTAGGAACGGCCCTGGAATTCGGGATAAAATTTTCG
Source organism: Dolomedes plantarius (assembly GCA_907164885.2). Classification (NCBI taxonomy): domain Eukaryota; kingdom Metazoa; phylum Arthropoda; class Arachnida; order Araneae; family Dolomedidae; genus Dolomedes; species Dolomedes plantarius. The sequence continues at coordinate 111,240,053 of OU015503.1, forward strand.
TGGCAATTCCCTCCAAGCTTCACCCCTTTTAATTTTATCGCTATATTCATCACACCTCATGTCCCATATCGTGGGACTAATACGAATTTCTTCGATGAATTGTTCCACATTCAAACTTGCAATTGCAACGCTTTCTATACTGAACTGAGTTGATGCATTTAGGCGGCTGGTGTGAAGAGCGTACCTTCAGTAATGTCTTTTGTGTTGAGTCAACTAATCGGGATGAGAACGTTAGCGGCACATGTGCCAGCTGGCAAACCGTCTGGGCGGCGAATTCACTGCGTGTGAAAGGGTTCGAGCGATTCCCATACATTTGCTATGGTGGCTACACTCCTTGACAGCCACCCGGAAATCAGTTGAATCAACTAAGTGCCTCGTGTGAAAGGGGCCTTAAACACACAGCGGTTTTTCTACCGTCCTAGAGATATTTGCGAGAGTGTGGTTTGACCATTTGTATTGACAGGTGTATCAATAACAACAATAATTCGTGTCAACATTAATTCGTGAACATGAGTGAGATTATTGACAATGAATTTCTTATTTTATATTAATTCATTTTGCTGCGGGAGCGCGATTGCAGTAAAATATTTAATTTACCATTTCAGATTAATTGTTCTGAGATTATTAGAAACTATTTTATGTGAAAAAAAATATTGTTTTATGAAAAATGTGTCTTAGATCAATGCATTGCACGCAGATATTTTTAAAAACAATAAGAGATATATATTAAAATATTTGTATATATTCTATCCATAGTTTATACTACACCTAAAATAATTACTATTTTTCACATAAAAATATTTTTTCAGGCAAATGTATTATATTGTACAGGAAATGAAAAAAAATTGCTGTAAAAAATTAGTAATATATACTTACCTATAAATCATAATGAAATACTTATAAAATCATAGTAAAAAATTGAATTTTTGAAGGTTTTAAGGTGATCTTCCCCTTAACTTATTTTATAAAGAAAAATATGATTTATAATATTTTTTAACGTTTATTTTTTACTTGAATTACGTGGTTACAAGTGAATTACGTGGAAAAATGCTTCCAAGGAAAAGCGATTGCCCGTCATTGTGTGTGATCTATCTAGAAATTCCAGTAGTGCAAACCTCGACAGTTGCTGAAAACAAAGGCAAAATTTTGACAATCTGGGAAAGCCAGAGGTTGTACGAATAAGAAATTTTTAAAATTGATAATTCTAAATAATTGTGATTATATATATACACTCATGGACAAAAAAATTAGCGCACCAAGAAGGAGTCGTCAAAATGAAACGAAATTTTACATACGTAATGACTACTTTGATATAAGTAAATGATAAGAAAATCAAAGAAAAAGGATAATTTATTTGAGAGAAAAAGGCAAAAGAACGGAGGAGTTAATGCTCCGTTGGACCCCCTCTAGCGCGAATGCACGATGCAATACGATCGGGCATTGAGTCATACAAGTTCTGTATGATGTCTTGAGACATTTCGTTCCATATTTGCTGTAACCTTACCTCTAGTTTGTTCAAACTCGTGGGATGCCCAACTCGTCGTCCCAAATGATCCCAGATATGCTCGTTTGGAGACAAATCTGGGGATCGGGCAGGCCAAGGAAGGGTAGTAACAGTGCAGAGACAGTCTTGTGACACCCTTGCCGTATGAGGCCGAGCATTGTCTTGTTGAGAAATGGCTCCTGGGAGCCGTTGCATGAGTGGTAACACATGTGGTTGCAGGATTTCATGAACATACCGCTGGGCTGTCATGGTGCCACGGAACAATACTAGGGGTGACCGTGTATTGTAGGCAATGTCACCCCATACCATCACGCCAGCTGTGGGAGCGATGTGTCGCTGTACAGCAAAGACAGGATTGAAGTGTTCACCACGGGCTCTCCACACACGAACACGATTGTCATCACTGCCGAAATTGAATCTGGATTCGTCGCTAAAGACGACCTGGTTCCATTCCGCTGCAGTCCAGTTTAGTCGTGCGCGGCAAAACTCCAAACGGAGGCGTCGATGGGTGGGCGTCAAGGGCAGCACACGTAATGGGCGATGCGATACCAATAGGGATGCGACATCGATAACAAAACATCGATGTTTCGAAACATCGATATTCAATATTAAAACATCGATGCTAATAAAACATCGCCCAAAAACCATCGATGTTTTTAAACATCGATGTTTTAGAACATCTATTTTTTAAAACTGGTTTAGTAATCTCTAACATTAATGCTACTTCGGTTAGTCGTGGAGGGGGGGGGGATTTAATTTTACTCTCTAAAAACTTACTAATAAAATTAACGTCAACTTATATAAAACCAGAACAAAACAAAAACTTAAATGGCTGCTCTAATGTACACACTATTTGTAAAATAAAACCCCATGGAATGTTCTGGAGTGTCACGAACATTCCAAGCGCTCTGATTGGTTCATTGGTTGTTGATTGCCGTTTGTCTGTTTGCTAAGGAATCGTTCCCCCTTTTGTGTTCGTCCTTTTCAGAATTCAGACATACTTTTACTGAGTGGGAAAATTATGCTACTTGGAAAATTTTTTTATTATGGTGCTTTTTCATTAAAAAAAACATCGACACAACGTAAAACATCGAGCACAAAACATCGATGTTCAAAAAACATCGGCTTCAATAAATCGATGTTTAAAACATCGATATCGATGTCGCATCCCTAGATACCAACTGTCCTTCAGCCAGGCGCCTTCGTATGGTTCGAGAAGACACAGAGGCCCCTAGTGAAGGTGCTACCCGTGCCTGGATGGCGGCCGATGAAGCAGTTGGCTGTACGCGTGCATTTCTTACGATGTGGCGGTCTTCTCGACGACTGGTCTGTCGAGGGCGTCCTGAGCCTGGTCTTCGTGTACATGACATCTCTCGGGTCCACTGGTCCCAACACCTCCTCACAACACAATCAGAGCGGCCCTACTGAGCGGCCTATTGACGATCTACTCGCCTAGCTGACCACCCAGCTTCCATCATCCCGACGATTCTCCCCCTCTCAAACTGCGACAACTGCTTATATTGTCTTCGAACACGGCGTAATGGCATGTCTATCTCAGCTCTTCCTTTGTAAATGATTCAGCACACTCAAACAAGCTTTGGTTACCTGTTTTATACTCCACAGAGTACGATGTTCAACGCCCTCTACCGGCTATACGTAATGCGCAATCACGCTGCATTTCTAATCATTTGCATATCTCCCCGACATGTACCTTCATTGCAAGTTTCGTTACGATCCCGCAATTATTTCTTGGTGTGCTAATTTTTTTGTCCATGAGTGTATATATATATATATATATATATATATATATATATATTATATATATATATATATATATATATATATATATATATATATATATATATATATATATATATATATATATATATATACAGTGGTTCCCATAAGTGTTCGTACACTTGCGATTTTCAATGAAATAGGGGTCTATCCATTAATTAAAATGAATATTTCAGAATGGGTATTTAATAATAAGATCTATAATCTATTCTCAACAAAACTACATGAAATATTTTGAAAACATAGTAAAAGTTTATTTTTAAGAAATCAGTAATCCAAAAGTAACAAAAACTTTATCTCACAAAAGTCATCGTACACTGAAATATTTTCGGATAAATTCAGAATTAAAATTATCGTCTGGCGCTTAATTTTTATTTTTGATTTGTGGTGGCATTTAAAAAATCGTTTGGCTTTAATTTTTGCTTGCCTACTCCGTAATATTCTATTCATTATTTAAAAATGGCTCGTAATCGTAAAGAAACAAGAAACAGCATCCGAAAATTGACTATTTTTCATCATAGTAGTGGTAAATCAGTTCGAAATATTGCTAAATTACTTAATTTAGCCCATTCTACTGTGCAGTATGTGAAAAAACGCTTTAAAGAAGAAAATTGGATCGAAAACTAGGTAAGAAAAGGCCGTCAGGCAAAGTTAACAAAACGTGATCAGAGATTTATAATTAGAAAATTTGTGAAAAATTCACGTTTGAGTGCTGTAAAAGTTTCTGCAGAATTCAATGAAACATTTTCTACTTCAATTTCACCTGAAATTTTTTGACGAGTTCTCAGAGCAGCTGGATTACATGGGCGTTCTGCCCATAAAAATTTTTTTGTGAGTGAGAAAAACAGAGTTTAGGCTTCCCTTCGTATTATCAATGATAAATAAGCCCCAAACCTAATGGAATAATGTCTTATTTGCCGATGAACATTTTTGGTGCTGATGGGCGTATAATTGTATGGAGAAGAAAAAAATGAGGGACTTAATCCCAAGAACTTAGTAGGAGCAGTTAAGGATGGCAGTGGAGGTGCCCTTGTGTGGGGGTTCATGTCAGCATCAGGACTAGGTAATTTAGTATTTATTGATGGCATAATGAATCATGACATCGCAACTGACTGATTGACAGATAACGCACAGACCAAACCGCTGGACCAAAAGGGTTGAAATTTTGCATAGCGATTCTTCTAATAGTGTAGGGGTGCACTAAGAAAAAATTTTGAAAATTCTTAGATTTTTTAAAAATTAAATTTTTAAGCTGTTTTTGTAACATTCTTTTAAGTTTGCATTTAAAATGATAATCTGAGGGTTATATAATTTATATCGCGAGAAAGAACATAAAAATTACTTTAAAATGAAATCTTTTTCGAATCGTTACCTCCATTTTCTGATTTTTGGTGAATTTTTATAGATTCATTTTTTTAATTTAATTTATTATATGCCGATCACGTGGTTTCTTTTTTTTATACTTAAAACTAATTTTGCGTCACGTGCATAACAACGGAATAAATTGACAAAAAATATATATATTTTTTCCTTTCTAATGCGGCAGACGATTGGATATTATCCAAAAAATATTTAAATACAATAAAAGAAATGTTCCTCAAACTGTACTATAATAATTGTATTAAATTATTTATTATGTTCTATTAGATTTAATTTTAATATTTTCTTCTACATTATTTTGTCTATAAAAATATTCGTTACAATTTTTTTATAAATATATATATATATTTTGGCATTAATTGCATCATACATTGACCGTTGTATTTAATTTGAATGTACTCCGTAGCGGAGCATGGGTATTCAGCTAGTCCTATTGTAAATGAGACAGTGACAGTAAACTGCTGCAGAGGTAAGTGCTAGTGAATTATTAAACAACTAGCTGAAAACCCGCGCATCGCTACGGAGTACATTCGAATTAAATACAACGGTCAATGTATATGCAATTAATGCCAAAAGTAATAAATATATAAATTTATAATAAATGCAACGATCAATGTATACAATTGATGTAATATATATATTGTTGGTATATATATATAAATGCTACAAAGTGTTTTTAACTTTTCACACCAGATGGTGCTAAGTGTCTGTATTTGTCCTTTTGTATGTAAATGTATATTTTCTGTAAATAAAACTCAGTTGGAATGTAGTCCTTGAACGTGTGAGACACAACATTTGGCAGCAGAGCTTGTTGTTTTTCTCCTCGAAGAGCCAGTCGCATCGACATCCGGTCGCCGATGAATTCAAAATGCAACTGTGAGATTTCCTAAAGCGAAAGTTTAAACGATAGCGAAGAAAATGGACAACATGAAAAGCATTCCGTTGTTGAATAGTGGAAATTATCTAATCTGGTCTATGAAAATCAAGGCAATTTTAACTTTAAAAAGATTAATAGATGTTATCTATGAAGATAGACCACAGGATTTAAAATTACTAGAAGATTGGAAAACAAAGAATGATGACGCTGTAGCCTATATTTTGCTATCACTTTCAGATGAACAGAGTCTCCAATTTGCAGAAGAAACCAATGCCAAAAATTTATGGGAAAAAATAAAAAGGGTTTTCACAGGAAAAAATGAAGACCGGAAGATAGATGCTGGAAATGAGCTAAAGAATATAGAAATGCAAGAAAACGAAAATGTATCTGACTACATAGCCAGAGCAAGGGGACTTTCTATGAAGTGTAGCGCACTTGGTTTGAACATTTCAGAACGTGAACTGGTTTACTACACAGTTCGTGGACTTAACCATAAATTCGGGAAAATAAGAGAAATATTGAAGACGCAAAGAGAAAAAGAAATTGATGAAATATTAGAAATTTTACGCGAAGAAGAGAATACCCATTTAAAAATGAACTCAAATTCCATATCCAGAAAAAGAGAAGCTTTCCATGTTAAAAACAGTAATAGAAACGTAAAACTTTGCTGGATCTGCAACAAATCCAATCACATAGCCAGAAATTGTTTTTTCAGGAATAAAACAGGAAACAGGAGTGGAAATGCACCCGACAACGTGATAAGAACATTACCTAACGAAAAAACCAAAAACAAGCAAAAAATGAGATTCGCGAACGCAGCATTTGAAAACGAAAATCGGAACTTTGCCCTTATGACAGACCCAGAACATTCCGACGCTACTTGTGGGGATATTTGGATTTTGGATTCTGGAAGCAGCTCACATATGTGCAAGGACCTTAAATTTTTTGAAAACTTTAATTCCGATGTTGGTCATATTAACTTAGCAGGTAAGAATTCTGTTTTAAAATCTATTGGCGAAGGAAAAGTTAAAGCTAAGACATTTGTAAACAATATTGAAAATACATTAACTATTGATAATGTGATTTATGTACCTGATTTAAGATGTAATTTGTTATCCATGACTAAATTAATGGAAAGAGGTTATAGTATTCAATCATATGATAATTATGTTTTGGTTTTAAGCAAAACTGGTCAAATTGTTTTAAAAGCTGAGAAAGTAAATAATCGCTTAGAAATTATAATGAAACCTTGTATTGATAATAATTCATCTGAATTATTAGAGTGTAACTTTGTTAAAAATGTAGAAAATTATGAATTATGGCATAAAAGACTTTGTCACTTGAATCCTCAATATATGTCTAAAATGAAAGATATAATTGATATAAATGTTAAAGAATCTGAAATTTTAAATTGTGAATCATGTAATATCAGTAAATTAACTCGTAAAAAACATTGCAAAATTAATATTGATCAAAGTAATTCTGTTTTGGAATTAATTCATGCTGACTTAACTGGTCCTATAAATATTGATTCATTGGGTGGTTCTAAATATTTTTTAATGCTTGTAGATGATTATTCTGGTATGTATTTTTCTTATTTTATAAAACATAAGTATGAAGTATTTGATGTGTTTAAAAATTTTAAAGAAAGGTATGAAAACCTAACAAACCGAAAAATCAAACGCTTAAGAACCGATAATGGATTAGAATTTGTGAATAATGAAATGACTAAATTCTTACTGAAATTTGGCATATCTCATGAAAGAACTGTAGTATGCAATTCAGAATCTGGCGGAAAAGCGGAAGAGGCTATAGGAGTTTTAGTAGAACGCGCAAGAACCTTACTATATGAGAGTAAACTACCTCAAAAATTTTGGGCGGAAGCCATATCCTGCAGTACTCATGTATCGAATATTACACCGCGCAAATATAAAAATAAACTTCCGATGGAAATATGGACAGGTAAAGAACCCAAAATAAGTTATTTAAAAACTTTTGGCTGTGTAGCTTATTATCATATTCCTAAACAATTTCGCAATAAATTTGATGTTCCAGGGAAACGCGGAATTTTTGTCGGTTATTCCAGAGATAGAATAGCATATAGGATTTATGACATCGCAAAAAATACAGTGATTGAGGAACGATCAGTTAAATTTGACGAAAAATTAAAAGGCAGCGAATTCATAACGAAAAATTCGGAATCCTATTTATGGAATGTTGAAAATCTGAGTCAGTTCAATTTTTCAAATTTAGAAGCAGAAACAGAAATTAACCCGCGTGAAGATAATCAAAGTGAAATTAATGACACAAAATCATTACAAAATGAAACCGCAAACGATCAAAGAGTGGAAAACTCAAATCATGAGTTATCACCTAAATTAAGGCGTTCCGAACGTATAAAAAATAAGTCAACGGCGAATTTGGCCTTAAGTAACTCTACTCGGGAGGAAAATAATTCAATACCTGAAAATTATGAGCAATCAATGAATAGCATTAAACATAATAAGTGGAAAATCGCGATGCAAAAAGAATTAGAGTCAATGAATAAGCATGATGTCTTTGAAATAATTGAAAGACCTAAAAATGTAAAAATAATCAAAAGTAAGTGGATTTATTCAGTTAAAACAATTAATGACGAGGAAATTTATAAAGCAAGACTCGTAGCGGCAGGTTTTAATTTAATTAAAAATAAAGACTATTCAGAGTCTTTTTCGCCTGTTGTTAATATAGAATCATTTAGATTATTGATATCATTAGCTGCAAAATTAAATTTATCTGTAAGATTTTTTGATGTCAAGACAGCTTACTTGTATGGCGATATTGAAGAAACTGTTTACATGGAAATCCCACCAGGTTATGAAGAACAATTTGGTAAGAACAATGTATGTAAATTAAAGCGTAGCTTATATGGTTTACCACAATCTGGTAGAAATTGGCATATTAAACTTAAAAATGAACTGAAAAGGATTGGCCTCAACCAGCTTGCATCTGACAATTGTGTTTTTATTACAAGTAATGAAACTGATTTTTTCGCAATTTGTATTTATGTAGATGATTTGGCAATATTTTCAAATAATTCTAAATTATGTGAAGAAATAATACTTAAGCTTAGAAAAACTTTTGAATTAAATGAAACTACAGAAAATTCCAAATTTTTAGGTATAGAAGTTCTACAAAATGAAAATGGTATTAGTTTATCGCAAACGCATTACATTGAATCTCTGATAAATAAATATGGATTGGAAAACTGTAAGAAAGCTAATACACCAATAACTAAAGGTGAGGATAGATGTTTTAATCCCACGGATGATTTAGTCAATCAGACTGAATATCAGGAAATAATAGGTGAGATTTTATATTTGGCTAATAGAACTCGCCCAGATCTCGCTTTTGTCACTAGCTATTTATCACAATTTAATAAACGACCGGAAAAAAGGCATTATACATTAGCTAAAAGAGTTTTGAAGTATTTAAACGCAACAAAAAATAAAGTTTTGTTTTATGACAGAGAAAATGGATTTTTAAATTGTTGCGCAGATGCCAGTTGGGGAAATGCTGAGGGAGGCAAATAATTTTCAGGTTGTGTTATAATGATTGGTAATTCACTTCTTACGTGGAAAAGTAGAAAACAAAAATGTGTTGGACTATCCACATGTGAAGCAGAACTGCTAGCTATCGCCGATGTTGCAAGAGAATTAACTTGGACTCTAAACATGTTAACTGAATTAAAATGTGAAAATTTTGTTAAGAGACCTGTAGTCTTATATAGTGATAGTCAATCAGCCATCGATTGGTTAAATAGTGGTAAGTCATCAAATAAAACTAGACATGTGAATCTGAAATTCCATTTTGTCAAAGATCTCATTGAAAATGATACTATAAAGACTAAATATGTGAATACTAATGAGATGATTTCTGATTTCTTAACCAAGGCTGTAACATTTGATAAATTGTTATTCTCATTGAAGAATATATGTTTAATGTAAATGTGCTGTTAATGTTCTGAAAAGATAAAACCCCTTTTCGCAGGGGGAGAGTGTTGGTATATATATATAAATGCTACAAAGTGTTTTTAACTTTTCACACCAGATGGTGCTAAGTGTCTGTATTTGTCCTTTTGTATGTAAATGTATATTTTCTGTAAATAAAACTCAGTTGGAATGTAGTCCTTGAACGTGTGAGACACAACACATATATATATATATATATATATATATATATTTTTATAAAAAAATCGTAAGGGATATTTATTTTTTTTGGATAACATCCAATCGTCTGCTGCATTAGAAAAAAAATTTTTTTTTGTCTATTTAGTTGTTATGCACGTGACGATAAATTTATTTAAAGTACCAAAAAAAGAAATCACGTGATCAGCATTCAATAAATTAAATTCCAAAATTTAATCTTTAAAAATTCACCAAAAATCAGAAAATCAAGGTAAAGGTTCGAAAAAGATTTCATTTTAAGGGAATTTTTAGGATCTTTCTCGTGATATAAATTTTATAACCCTCAAATTATTGTTTTAAATGCAAACTTAAAAAAAGTTACAAAAACAGCTTAAAAATTTAATTTAAAAAAATCTAAGAAGAATTTTTCAAAAATCTTTCTTAGTGCACCCCTACACCATAAGAAGAATCGCCATGCAAAATTTCAGCCCTTTAGGTCCAGCGGTTTGATTTGTCAGTGAGTCAGAGAGTCAGTCAGTTACGGAACTGTTTTATATACAGTGGCTCCCAAAAGTGTTCGTACACTTACGAATTTCAATGAAATAGGGGTCTATCCATTCATTAAAATGAATATTTCAGAATGGGTATTTAATAATAAGATCTATAATCTATTCTTAACAAAAGTACATGAAATATTTTGAAAACATAGTAAAACTTTATTTTTAAGAAACCACTAATCAAAAAGTAACAAAAACTTTATCTCACAAAAGTCATCGTACACTGAAATATTTTCGGATAAATTTATAATTAAAATTATCTTCTGGCGCTTTATTATTATTTTTGAATTGTGGTGGCATTTAAAATACCGTTTGGCTTTAATTTTTGCTTGCCTACTCCGTAATGTTTTATTTATCCTTTAAAAATGGCTCGTAGTCGTAAAGAAACAAGAAACAGCATTCGAAAATTGATTATTTTTCATCATAGTAGTGGTAAATCAGTTCGGAATATTGCTAAATTACTTAATTTATCCCATTCTACTGTGCAGTATGTGATAAAACGCTTTAAAGAAGAAAATTGGATCGAAAACAAGGTAAGAAAAGGCTGTCCGGCAAAGTTAACAAAACGTGATCAGAGATTTATAATTAGAAAATTTGTGAAAAATTCACGTTTGAGTACTGTAAAAGTTTCTGCAGAATTCAATAAAACATTTTCTACTTCAATTTCACCTGAATTTTTTCGATGAGTTGGCGTTCTGCCCATAGAAAATTTTTTGTGAGAAAAAGTTTAGGCTTCCCTTCGCACTATCAATGACAAATAAGCCCCAAACATATTGGAATGATGTCTTATTTGCCGATGAACATTTTTGGTGCTGATGGGCGTATAATTTTATGGAGAAGATAAAAAATGAGAAACTTAATCCCAAGAACTTAGTAGGAACAGTTAAGCATGCCGGTGGAGGTATCCTTGTGTGGGGGTGCATGTCAGCATTAGGAGTATGTAATTTGGTATTTATTGATGGCATAATGAATCATGCTGTTTTTATAAATATTTAAGAGACAATTTAAAATTATCAGCTCAAAATTTGGGTATTGGAACAACTTTGTTTTTTTATCAAGTTAACGATCCTAAGCACACGGCTCTCAACGTTCGCATCTGGTGTCTCTGTAATTGTCCACAAGTTTTGAAAGCACCACCTCAATCGCCAGATTCAAACACAATAGAACATATTTGGAGAGAACTGGAGGTTCGAGTACGAAAACACGACATTCACACGAAAAGCGTACAAAAAACAATTATGAAGGAAGAATGGATGAACATTGATGAACGGAGATTCCAAATTATTGATAAAGAGAGTTACCTAAAGAGAGGTACCAGAACGTCGTTTCGGCGCGTTCCGCCTAAAATCTAGCCCTGTATATATATATATATATATATATATATATATGTGTGTGTGTGTGTGTGTGTGTGTGTAAATAATAAATATCAAAAATTTATTTTAAATTAATTGTTGACGGTATTTTATTGTATATATATCTTATTTTCATTGTTTATAGTATACTAGCATTATTGCCCGGCGTTGCCCGGGTAGATATATAGATATAAAATATTTCATGCATCCCATCAAAAAAATTCTGGGCTGCACTCCCGCTCTTCATGTTCATCTGGCCAGACAGAATGCGCTTAGCGCGTTTCTACTGAAATGATATACAAACAATAAGAAGGAAAGAAACTTTGAGCCTGCGGACCTTCGTCTGATTTTATTGAGAATTAATAACACCGTGTTGCGTGATTCGCACGTTTGGATTGAATAAGTTTACTGTTAAATTATATTTGTTAGATACTGTTCAATTAGATTTAATTAGATTTTTTTGATCCACTGTATAATAAGAAATAAGTTTTATAATTTACATTTGCCTTTATTATTTATTTTTCCTCTTAAAAACGCACTTTTTTCCATTTCACCCAAGAGGTAAAGTGCAAGATGCGTTATCCCCTTTATTTAATCAAAGTAAGGCTTGATTCCCCATGAAGCCTTTTTCCTTAAGCTTGTATGATTTGTAAGAAATGTTTTGAATCAAATGTATTATCTGTGAGTAATGTTCTCAAAGGCTCGGGTGGTTCTTGAATTGTAGGCAATTGTACTTTCACATTACTGCAACACATAGTAGAGCCAGGAAAGTTGTGTTTATCTGGGGAGCCAAAGGTCATTCCCAACCCTCTTTCTCCCGCGCTTTGGAATTTGACCCCCCCCCCCTCCGTCATCCTCAAACCACCCCTCTTAACGCAGCTGGTTGAGGGGAATCCACAGGGGGTAGACGCACCTCTATCGGGCACAAAAAACATTAAAAAATTAATTTTAAAAAAACTTATTGAGCCTCAAATTTCGTTTTTCCTGATTTAAGTTTCTCGGGTCCAAAACATTAACTGTGCCGAATTTGGTCCCGGTGGGTGAAACAGTCTATGATTCTATAGCGGATAAACAAACAAACAAGCTCTTTTATATATATAAATACTGCATAACTCTCAGCAAAATATCCACTATAGTGTAGGAAATGTTTCATGGTGGGACAAAATGGTATCCCACTTCCCCCTGTAAAAATGATAACAGCAGATTTTTTTTTTTTTTTGGGGGGGGGGGATAAAAATTTAAGTAAGTGCGTCTGACTCTTTATACAACATTTTTTTTCCAAACTTCAGTTTTTTTTAATATAACGTGCCACAAAGGGTTGAAAATGCAACAAAATTTAATTGAATTAATTTTTTTAAAGTAATATATAAACAAATATATAACATAAAATATATCACATTGTATTTAATTATTTTTTCAGGCTTGTATCTTATTTCTAATGTTACAAAAATATTTTACTATTAGATAAAAATTATAACAAGAAAAAACATTTAAGAATATCCTTATATCTTGGACATCTGCCAGGAAACCCTTCCTACACTTGAAACAAAATACCTATACAGAATGTTTCTCACATCGTTTGCTTTGACTCCTCCTCTTGTAGTGTTCTCTCCTGTAGCGAAAACCGCAAAATACGAAGGCGGCGGAAATTTTTTCGCCCTGTGTGTAATGTTTTTTTGAGCGGAGATTTCTTTGAGCGGCAACAGTAAATTCTCCGCGAAGGAAAAAAACGGCCGTGTCTGTAACGGACCTTATACTTTAGAATTTTAACGGTACACCAAATAAAATCTTTGCCTTTTGATGCTCCTACACCAGTTACTAAGTTTAATAACTGTCAGATCATTGCGGTTTAGCGTCTGGCTCATAGAATTCTTCGTTCCCTATGCATTGTTTACAAATAATAGTATGTATGTCATTTCCCAATGCATGTCTAGCATCAGGTCTCGCAAGCCCTAGTGCAACAAACAACATCTGCGTCGTGGGCGTGGCCCCGACGATACCTCCTACACTCCTACATATCCTTTGTATGAAGGATCAAAGTTATAGACTCAAACATTTACCCACTAGATGTGCCCGGAATTCGTATTCATGTACTGACTCTTCTAAAACTGGCATTACCGAAAGGTCCACAAAAGTGGTCAACAATTTTAAGCTGTATGAACATTGTCCGAGGTGAAATGACCTTGTGAATGCTCGTTCTGCTACCAGTTTGCAAATTGTACTTATTAGGGTTGCCAGAAGTAAATAAAGAGAGCATTAAATAAAAATGGCGTGTGTATGGAAATGTGCGTATATATATTTATTCGCATAAATCAACAATTATTTGTATTTATTATATAAATAAAAATACAGTTTGTGAAAAAAGAGCATTTTTATTAAAATATAATTCCCTTCTTCAAACAAAACAAATATTTATTAATTATAAAACAAAACAGTAACCTCAAATTCAACATAGTAATAGCTATTGATAAAATAGTTTTTAAATATTCACAATAAATTTTTTTTGAGACAGGTCTATCAGATTTCTAATTTTTTTTAAGATTAATAACTTCTGAAATCAACTTATTATAACTATTTTATTATAAAACTGGTAATACGAAAGCACAAAAAATTCTTGTTACCTTACCTACCAACTTAATATTTTGAGAACATAAAGGTCGATTTCCATTAAGAATACTTGGTGTAATAAGAACCCGCAGTAATAAGAACCCCCAGGTGGTCAAGGGCAGAAAAAGACTCAATATACTTAAATTTATCTCTGGTCGTGACTGGGGAGCAGAAGCTAGCACCCTTCAAACTACCTACATTTCTCTTGTTAGGCCAATACTGGAGTATGGTTTTCCCATCTATTCTTGTGCTTCCAATACCAATCTGAATAAACTTGAAAGGGCACAGTTGAGCGCTGCTAGAATCATTACAGGACTTCGACACAGTTGTCCAAATGACATTGTGCTCTATGAAAGTAATTTACCTCTTCTTTCGTTGAGAAGAACTTATCGTCTCTCAAAATATTATAACAAGCTTTACAGTTACAATGATCAGCATAGAACTTCTGCATACCTTCATGCTTGGATTAACAACCAGCGTTTGAGGAAGCATAGCCCCTTTTCCTTTGCAAAAATGTTGGGTCTGCCTTCTGCTAATGTGGAGCCCCACTCTTTAAAACATCTGGGCGTCGGTTTGAAACTTGATGGGATCCATTTCCATGAGGGTCTCTTAACTAGTGTTATTAAAAACTTTGAGATTCCGGCCCTCATCAGACAATTAGCTCTTGAGACTATCCATGGAATCCCTCAATCTTCTTTGAAAATATATACCGATGGCAGCAGGGGTGATGGGGGAATTTCTGGTAGTGGAGTGCACATACCAACTCCTACCGGTGCTGTGGAATTTAATATTTCTGTTCGGTATTTAGATCAGAGCTTATTGCTATCAGGAAAGGCTTGCAGTATGCGTGTCAAGTTGAGGATCAATTTCACGATGTCTGGATTTTAACTGACAGCCCTGCTTCAATTCAGCACCTCTCTAATTGGGGACCAGACTAGCCTGGACATCTTAGATCTTCTTGACCGGCTTTCTTCTGGACACACTATTCATTTTCAGTGGATCCCTTCCCATGTTGGGATCGACGGTAATGAAAAGGCCGACTTTTTAGCCAGGACTGCGGCTGAGGAGTACGTGAGTCCTTGTGAGGCTCTTACTTTTAGAGAGATTTACTCCCTCATGAAGATCAAACAAAACCATCTTTGGAGAACTCCTCCTTGCCACCCATGGTACTTTGGAAGAAGTCCGGGTGTGTCTTTTCAGATCAAGCCCAGAAAGTACCAAACGGCCTTCTCGCGCTTCATGAGTGGTCATTTAAAAGCACTCACTTTTCGGCAGGGACAGAAGATCTTCCCGGAGTGCCACTGGTGCTCTGCTGACATGGCCTTCCCTGCCCATATTTTAAATTGTTTGGGATTTACTAAGGACGAGGTCCTTCTAGACCCTCTACTGATTTTAGACTTTTTGGAAATTTTTGGTTTTATGGAGATTGTCTAGCCTTGCTAGACAATCTGGGATTAGTAAAAAAAAAAAAAAAAAAAAAAACCCGCTTTTGTCAAAAACATAAAGCTATGAGTCATATTAAAAATATACTAATTTTAAAGTAATACCTTCAGTTTTGTAATCTGTGATACTTCCGATATATATTTTTTTAAATGAAAATAATTCAAATTATTGTTTTATTTATAACTGAATTATTAAATTTTGAACTGACTTACTATTTAATTTGTCGCGACAGGAATTCTTTTGTGATTATTGATAGAAAATATTGCTTTTCTTTTTAAAAGCCTTCTTGTATGATGTATTGTTCACACTTATCTGTGAACAATACATCATACAAGAAATCATACTTATAATTACTATGTATGTGTGTGTGCATGGTTAAGCAGCAGAATATCTCACAATTTTTTTTAAATTTGTTTCCATAACAGATATCCTTCACAATTGTTTTCTACAATTTCATTTCTTAACTTAGCCCTCAATAATTCTGAATAAAAATATGTGATATAGTATGACTCTTCCTGTGTCAGATGTTTGCCATCTCTGGTTTGGACATTATATTCTCAGTAGCTGCAGCTATTGTGTGTCGTTATATAAGCATATAATAAGTGGCTTCAGAAAATAATGTATCATTAATTGCTGATTTACTCTAATAGTTTTCACGAAGTCGTTGAGAAAAGCTGTTTAAATAGACGTTCTAAATCAAATATAGCTCAACATGAAGTATGGTGATCGAACGCATTTGGGTCACGCCCTAGATAGTCGATATTGCTATTGACTGGGGAAAGGACGAATGCTAATGGCCATAAGTGCCCAAAATCTCACGTTGCGAATGGTTACGAAATTTAGCACATCAAATTTAAATTTCTTTATACCACAATAATTTACTTCATGAATACTTCAATACTTAATTCAATTATGACTTTTTAATTTTGTTATTGTGAGGTTTATTAAGTAAAATATAGTAATCTGCCCATAAACTCTTTAAAAATATTCGTCTATAAAATTGTAATGAACTCACAGATAAACGTAATACCTCCTTTTTTCGGTTTTCTCTGTATGCTTTTCTTCATCGTTTAATTTGTCGTGTGGCACTTTCAGAACACTCTCAGAAATCCCAGCATTATAGGGCGTGGTCAAGGCAAAGCTGTTTCCTTTAGTGTTGCCAACTTGGGGGTTTTCCCCCTAAATTTGGGGGTAAGTTAAGCGAAAAATGGTGTTTTTAGGGGCCCCAATTTTTAGGGGTATTTTGTAAGGGGGGGGGGTGACATTTTTTAATGTTTTGTACAATCGAGACGCGTTTTTTTTATTAGATTATAAGTTCCATACATATTATGTCAAATGTAAATAAAACTCCATTTCATTATATAAGTGTGTATTTTCTATTTATTTCAATTTATCTCTCAAACAGGATGTCTATTTGGAACCAGAATTTCTTTTAGGAAGGTCTAGGGCAGGGCTGTCAAACTCGACGAACATTTTTGCGGCCCGGCCAATATATTGCCACACAATAATATATAATAAAATAACTGACGCAGAATTATAATAAGATAGGAAGAATTCGCTAAATGTATTTTTAATGATACTCTTTTTTTTGCTATTATTAAACAAAATGCATATATTTATGTTGAATATACTGTAATTAGGTAAATAAACCTACGCTTCTATTAATATTGATTTTTTTTTTGCGGCCCACCTATAGTTAAACCTTGTTTGTTTGGCCCAAGGTAGCCTTTGAGTTTAACACCCCTGGTCTAGGAGGATCTCAAGTTGGTGTTAAGGGGAAACAGGGAGATTTCAAGATGGCTTTAGGGAGAGGCGCTTGGTAGATATTGGTAACACTAGTTTCCTTCCAAAATCATTTAGAATCCAGTGAATCTCTGCGTACTCTCTGCTCTCCATACGGGCGAGTTAACTGACGTCTAACGAAGGATATCAATCGAATTCAGCGTTCAGTTTTAAATTTGGTTGGTCGTCTACATTAACAAACCGAATACTTGACAAACCATTCTTTCTTAATCATGATATGAATTCTTGTTGTTAATGCTCCAATCCATCCAATATTTCGCAAGCCAGTTTCCCATAACGAAGACGAAATTATATTTCCTGCCCAAGTGAGATTTCCAAGCTAAATGTAAAACAAAAGTTTAACTGTAGGTTCAGTCCGCATACTACAAACGACGGTTGATCAAGAATTTCATTTGATGAACCTCCCAGTGAGTGAACAGTGGCAAAGGCAAACAAATACATTCAGTGATAATCCATTCAGTGGTAAGTTGCTATCATGCATTTAGCGAATAAATTCGGCCTCGTTCTATTGGCTTCTCCATGGGGAGGGGGGGGGCAATAGGTGCAATTGCCACTCCCACAACGTCCGGAGTATTTTTTATTTTTTTTTATTTTATTTTTTTAATAGCCAAAAAATATATTATCGTAGATCTATACTAAATGAGTTGAAAATTAAAATTAGATGATGTTTATTTCTTATATACATACATACATATATATATATATATATATATATATATATATATATATATAATCCTAAGAGCCGCCGTAAACCCCCTCCCCCCCAAAAAAAAACTCGGGATTAGAGCTGCAATTGCTTTTTCACTGTATGTATGCGAGCTTTAAGATTTTGTATTTGGAAATACGGACAAGTTTATTACAAATAATAAAGATATACATACACTGCTGGCCACCCAAATTGCAACACCAAGAAAGACAAGACATATTACAACAAAATTTATTTTATAGATAACATGTTGACCAAGTATCAAATGATTAAATTTATAGACTTCTGTGAAGTGTGGTTCCTGCCAAAATCAGTAGCCAGAGTAGCCGCCATTGTTGGAGATCACCGCTGCCACACGCCTCGGCATTGATTCAAAGAGACTTTGGATGAGTTCTTGGGGTACAACAGACCAAGCAGCTTCCACACGTTGCCAAAGTTGATCTGCTGTGGAAGCTGGGGATGGAATCTGGGTCAATCGTAGAGCAATTATGGACCACATGTTTTCTATCGGCGAAAGTTCAGAAGAGCGAGGCGGCCAGGGAAGCAATTCAATCTGGCGATTGACGAAGAACCGTTGGACAATGCGTGCCACGTGTGGTCGCGCATTATCCTGTTGAAATATGGCTGTGGGCAAGCCCTGAAGGTAAGGAAGGACAACTGGCTCCAACACCTCGGAGATGTAGCGCTGGCTGTTTAAAGTACCGGCAATGCGTACTAGAGGTGTGCGAGAGTGATATCCAATACCGCCCCATACCATAATACCCGGTGCAGGACCAGTGTGGCGGTGCATAACGCAGCTCTTCAGCATCCTCTCTTCACGGTATCTCCAGACTCGAATGCGACCATCGTGGTGTTGCAGACAGAAGCGTGACTCGTCAGTAAAGACAATTTCATTCCGTTCTGGCGTCCACATCCTTCTGCCATCGCACTATTGGCGGCGAAGACGTCTGTGGTTCTGCGTCAAGGGTAGACAAAGCAATGGACGTCTTGCGGACAGACCACTATGCTGTAAACGGCGTCGAATGGTACGCGCAGACACTGGATGATGCGTTACAGACTGCATGTGCTGTGCTATGGTTCGTGATGTGACTGAGCGATCGGTCACTGCCATGCGCACAATTTGCCTGTCATCACGTGAAGTGGTGCGCTGAGGTGGATGCGATCGAACACGCCGGTCCGTCGTACCCTCCTTTATCCAACGATCACATATCCGCATTAAAGTTGTTTGGTTTCGTCCAACACGACTACCAATTTCCCTGAAAGATAATCCACAATCTCGGTAGGTCACTATCCTTCCTCTGTCGAACTCGGATACTTGATCAAAAGATGATCGCTGTTTTCGACGAGGCATAATTGATCTTTTTTTGAAAAATCCACAAGAAAAACACAATTGCCGAACTTGAAATCGTCGAAATCTCCAAGCCTTAAATAGCGCTTTGAAGTGGCGCCACAGGCGCGCGTGATGTGCGTCTGCGCTGAAATTCTAATCATTTGCATATCTCACCTCCGCTAATGCATATTGTAAATTTCATGTTATTTGCATGTTTCTTCCAGGGTGTTGCATTTACAGTGGCCAGCAGTGTATATATATATAAAGTGTGATATATACTTTTAATTCTGTGATAAATTAAATATAGTTAATGTTTTTGAATTGTAAGATCGTGCGATTACGTAAAACTACAGAGAAATGAAATTTAAAAAATGGTAATGTGAATTTTCATAAGAAAATATAATCTTCCAGAAGCTTTTAAATAAAAATTTCGTTAAAACTCCATATAAGCACGAACGAAATGTTTAACTGAAAAAATTCTCCTTCTTCAGACATCTGTAAAGGTTATGAAAAAAAGTATAAATGTACACAAAAATACAAAATCTTAAAATTCTACAAATTCTGTTGATCACCCTCATGAAATTATAATAACTTAATAATATTACTAATATTTGTCTTATATTTTTGCATATATTTCTGAACTGTAATTGTTAAAAGTATATAAAAATTATTTTACCGCTAATAGATTAACTTTCTGGCTAGTAACTACTCTAATTTAATGTTATGCTATTCGTAATTATAGCTTTTATTATTATTATATTAATATATTTGCTTACTATTGTACCATGAATCAAACAAAGTTATGCCTTTTATTTTCGTTAGATAACTTAATTATTCCTTCTGCCATTCAGGAAAGAAATCCAGGCCACAGTGTATAACTGAAAAAATTTAATAAATAAGTGACAAATTTCTCTCTTTAATTAGATAAATACCTATAAAATTGCATAAGCAGTAGTTTGTTTAATTATTCACTCTTTAATTCTAAGTCAGATTTGTTCACCAGTAATTTTTATTAGTTTTATGCAATATAATATTTATAGCTCTTATTACGGGATACCCATAGCCCTAGACAGGTTTGTAAATTTTAAAAAATACTGCGGATCCGACCGCTGTACTAAATAAATCAAGAAGAAACTTGCGGTATTGAAGATACTACTGATGGGCAAATCTGTTCAGACAGATCCGTATTAGAGATGCTAAAAACGAGTATTTTTCAGTAACAGGTACAACCGATCTTGTTCCAAAAAAAATACCTGCTACCCTAACTTCGAATTCCAGTTTCATTCCCGTCACCCTCTCCCCCTTCCATACTCATTTGCCGAGGTCTATACTCCGTCCCTGTTACCGTTTCGCATAGTGCCTAGTCTGCTATGAAGTGGTGGGCGGAGCAAAAATTTAATTACCCGTTTCTTAGCCAATTGGCAAAAAAGAAGCGTTGTGCCCTCGAAACTTCTGTCCCGTGCGAGAAAATATTTTCCAAGTCTGGATAAATAATATCCGATCGCCGTTCTCGGTTAGATGGCGAAAAAGTCAATCAACTTTTATTTTTAAACACGAACGCTCAATTTTGCTCATAAAGGACTTTGAAATTTGGCAATTATCATTAGAAATTAACTACCAATCTTTTTATCAATTAGTGTCGTTATTTTTCATTGTTTTATTTATTGATAGTTATTAAGCGATTTTGTATTGATAAAAAAAATAGAAACTAATAGACCAATTCTGTGATGATTGACCGTCTATCTTGAGCAATTATTTTCAGACTAAAAATAAATAAAGAAAATAAACAACGAAGTAACGAAAACAAAAATTTAAGTGTAACAGCTTTTTTAATGATTAATGTAAGATTTTTACAAATGCCATGTACATTTTTACAATAATGCGTAATAATTAATATAATGCGTTTAAATTTAAATACCTATTCAGTTTCGTTATTTGATTTGGATACAAAAAGTTAGTATTACTATTAAGGTAGCTGTTAATACTGTTAATTTTTAGGACATTAAATAATATTCTATTTTTTTTTTATTCAATAAAATTTTAGTAATTAGTTTTTCTGTAATATTAATATAATTGTATTAGGTACAGTTTAATTCATATTTACATAAAGGGATAATTAATATTTATGTGCAAACTACAATTGTTCGGTAGATTATTTATAAAATCTGTTTACCTATTGTACAATAATTATATTTATACCAAGTTGTTTTTTCTAACAAATATTTATGTTTTGCTAATGATAATCTTGTTTACTAAAAAATAAATTATTTTTCATTAGACGTTATTTTTATTATCATCAATAATTTAATTCATAAAATCCTGACAAGTGAGCAGATACAATTTTTTTCACCTGTCATAAAACACACAAATGATTACCAATAATATAATGAATAATCAGTGAATTTTATCAACAACATTAACCCAATAATGTTATTTTATTTCAAAACCAATGAAAGTAAACATTTTTATAAAGTTATTTGAGTGTATTAGTATTTAATAATAGTCATGAATTAAAATGAAGAAGAAAGTAAGAATATGTCCAACGACATTCAGATCAACTGTCAATTTTATTGGAAAATAATGGTTATAAACAACGTGAAAATGTTCAGGTAAGCGAATATTTCCTGGTAAACGGGGAAGGTCACAAGTGGAAATTAGAGATGGGTAAATCAGCTCAGAGCCGTTCGCTCTGAACGGCTCTTTGAAATGAACGACTGATCCGGATCTCAGTATCTCGGATCTGACGGCTCCCACATCGTTCACCGGAACCGGAAAGACCGATGTAGATCTTCAGATTCGAATCTTTTTGAAGATACAGGTCATGAAGCTACAGAAGGAGGGGAAGCTAGTGTTAAAAATGTGTCTCCGATTTGGTCGCCACCACTAGATGGCGCGCGCGCCTGATCTGTTGCCGCCATGAAGCTACAGAAGGAGCGGAAGCTTCAATGGGGAATTTTTCGAAAAATGAACCGATTGTTGTCGCTCACCGGTAGAGTGCGCGACATGCAATCGTAGTGACTATTTTACATTGAGTTATACGGCGTGGTGGTGAAAGTTGTTTTATAAATTTTTAAATTTATTATGCGTGGAGAAATATGCCATACACGTATTTTGCTCCGGGTTGTTCTACTGGCTATAGATCAGTTTTAAAAAGAAATAAAGAAACTGGACAGAGAAATCCTAGTATATTTGCTGCTCCTAAGGTAAGAACATTATTATTGTTTTGTGTTAATATAAGATGTATAATAATGAGAGAAAAGTACAGCTGCTGTGTTTTAAGTGAACGCAAAGTTAAGACATCTTAAGTTCTGCTGGAAATAACAATAATATTGAATTTAATCACTATTAAGTTACTTAAATTACGTAAGTTAGTTAAAGTAGGTAAAAGTGACCACTCCCCTTAAGGGGAGTGGTCACTTTTAAGTACCTTTAAAAGTATCATTTTTGGACCTATGCTGGATTGTATGTACTACTCATGATTTTTGCTTGATTTACAAGAATTTTTTTGAGTAACTGCCTATAATACTGTTTACTAGCCGCTGCGCGACCAGCATGGTCGCTTTTAGTTTTATATTTTCTTTTGCAAAACAACTCAACTGAAAGAAACCTATGTAAGGAATGTTACTATTACCTGTCATCATAAATATACGTTGTTAAGTAGTAGTGTGATCTCAGGCAAAAAATTTATAATCATTGCAAAATTCTCTATAAGGATGATTCTAAAACATCGCGATTTAAAAAATATGAATTTCCATTACTTCAGAACAGAGTTAAAGATAAGACTGAGAAACTCAACAACAAAGATTTTAAAAATTACACTCATCTCTGTATGTAATATTTTTCACAATTAAGATATCTACACTTTATTATTACATCAAATAAGAAATTGTTAGAAACAATCTTTTCATCAAAAGAAGAGTAAAAATTCAGCAAGTACTAAAATATAGTGTGTATAACATCACTCCCTATATGTACTATTGTTCACAATTCAGATATCTACACTTAATGATACCAAATAAAAAATTGTTGGGAAAATTTCTTCACTTACAAAATGGAGTAAAAATCAGCAAGTACTACTAAAAAAAGTGTAGACAATTAACTCTTACTTACTATTAAGATATTATAATGCAATTATTAATATTTTACTATGATATTCCTCAAACTTCTTGATATACACAGTTGATTATTTCAGAAATAGGAGATGAACAGTGAAGAATCAAAGAACAGTGAAGAATCAAAAGAACGGACTCTAGATAAACCTACATACAACTGTCCGTGACTAAACACTGGATTTGATAGGTCTAAACATATTTTGTCAAAAGTTTGACCTCTTACTTACATTTAGAAAAACCGATGGAACAAAAGAATAAATTATCTCGTGAATAAATTAAAATTCTTCACTTTTAAAATACAGCAATTAAATTGCACCAAATTACGTGCTATCGTCGAACTACAACACACGCGGTCGACCGCTAATGTTTACATCTGGTAGTTGCAGCCGTTGCCATTCGGAGTGTAGAAATGTCGCCGATTTTTGTGCCGCATACCTACGCGTTTTATATATATAGATTATATATGCAATATTTCAAGGTAATTAATAAAAAATAAAATGATTTTTTTTGCATAAAAAGTGAATATTTTTTTTAAATCGAGCATTTTGCAGTCAACTACTGTGCGCATTCTATCAAAATAAATTATTAAGTTACATTAATAATTGCTTACTATATGTGATTACAACACTTTAGACAACAAAATCTACCAAAATTTTTTAACCTTAATATATTTTAATTTTTAAAGAATTTTTTATAAGCTTTACTCAGTCCTTTTTGAAATTTCTAATTAAAAATAGCACGTACTAAAAGGTTTTAATATATTTTAGAATAATGTTGCTGGATATTGTTGCCTGAAGTATTGTAATCACATATAGTAAAAAATTACTAATGTACCTTAATAATTTATTTTGACAGAATGCGCACAGTAGTTGACTGCAAAATGCTCGATTTTTAAAAAAAATTCAGTTTTTATGCATATAAAGTCATTTTTATTAATTACCTTGAAAAATTGCATCTATAATAAACAATATTATAGGCAGTTACTCAAAAAATTTCATATAAATCAAGATTAATTCATGAGTAGTACATACAATCGAACATAGGTCTAAAAATGATACTTATAAAGGTACGTAAAAGTGACCACACCCCTTAAGTAAATAAGTTTTCATTGTATGATAAGCAATGTTGTTACTATAAATGCTTATGCAAAATCTGCGTACAAAATCTGCTTATGCAATAAAATGCGTACTTTGTGAAAATTCCAAAATATAGCTGATTTGTCCTAGTCAAAGTTATTTGTTTTTTTCTTTTTAATTCGCTGAAAAAATTTGTATTCAGAAATTTACCAACTTGACGATTATACCTCCGGTTTTAAAAAGTGTAATCTGAGATGCTTTGACTGATTTTTTTTTTTTCCCAAAGGAAGATATTTTAAAGTATTGTCTGATTAAATACTGAATTTACTTCCTATTTTATTAGTCCTGATAAGAATTTATGTGGGATTGATAGAAAATGTTGCTTTTTTTTTAAAGGCCTGTTATATATGATGTATTATTCATACTTATCTGCAAATAAAAATATTCTTATATTACAATGTGTCTGTGTGTTTTGGTTAATCAGTATTATTTCTCACAATTTTTTTTCCATAAGAGATTATGAACAATGATAAAAAACTTTCTTCACAATTCTTTTCTGTAATTTCATTTCCTTAATTATTAAATTATTACAAAATTCTGAACTAATTTATTCTGAAACCAATACACAATTATTCTGAAAAAGTTTATTTACTCATTTCCTTTAAGAATTTTATTGAATTGTAGCAAAAAAAACACTTGAAATAAAAATTTTGAATGAAAATAAAAAATTGTTAAATTGAATAAATAAATTCATATTAAATACGCACTAAAATAAAACAACTTGTTTTCGCTAGGAAAAATACGAAAACTCCATATTAAAGCATATGGTTGTCCGTGTCTAAGCTGCCCTTCAGAGCACGCGAGCGTTCCTAGTGGCGGCGACAAAAAGGGAGACACATTTTTAACACTGAGCTGCGCCTCCTTCTGTAGCTTCATGGTCATAAGTCAGCGGTAACACTGACAGAACGCGAACTTTGAATTCTTGAAGTTTGACAAAATGATTGGTAAAATATTTTTATGTGTATGATTTCCAATGAAATTTCTGGTTCTGTCATCGAAAAGAAACTTGCATTGAAATATACTCATTTTGTTCACAAAATTTTATTTGTTATATACAGTAACATCATTTTTTACAATTTTTTATTTGAAATGATTATATTTTGAGTTGTGGCAAATGTGAGACTGATTATATTTGTATAATAAATCCAAAGACGTTTTACATTTGGAACGACAGTATATAAGTGAGAATTGCCATACATGTTTGACGCCATTCCGAATCCACGTTAAATTTGTGTGTAATTACTATTAAGTGCAAAATTTTTAAAGTACATGCTCCGTTTCAAGTACTATAATGACATTTTTCTAGGAAGATTATTTTTGATTATGTGATAGGATAGAGAGCTAATTTCAATTATCCCGTACCATGGCATCTATTTTTTTCACGTCCACAAATAATTTTGCAAGAATGATTTTGATAAAATTTTTCAAATTCTCTCTTCAGTTCAGAAATTAAGCACACAAAGTACAAATTATAATTAAAAATGGTCAAGTTTTGTTGATTTAAAAGTAAATATTTTTAAAATAAATAATATAAAATCGCATTAATATGAATTTAAATACTGGTAATATACATCTTTAGCGAAATGTTCGAATACAAGGGGTATCTAAGGTCAATAGTTGCATCGATAGATGAAATGAATAATCTAACAAGAGTTCTACAGACGACACTGAATTTATTTACAAATTTACAACACTTAAAGGTCTACAAAATGCCACTAATCTAAGAGCCATGTTTACATGGCGTTGTCGCAGTTTCAACTGACCAAAATTCTGAACACGGTGGGGGCGCTGCAATCGACGTCAACACATTTCGTCACACTCCCCACCTGAACTCCATGAGTTCACCGTTTATTTATACATCCATACAAGTCTACAGTGTGGTTCAGTTAGTCAAATTTCAATTCTAGATATTTAACACAATGAATGTTAAATTCAAATCAAATAATCAAAAATGAATCATTATAAACAAATATGCAAATTGTAAATTAAAGTTTTAAATTTAAGAAAGGTTAAATCAACAAACTAAATTTTAAGTTCACTAAATAAAGAAGAAGAAGAATAACAATAAAATATAAAATAATGAAAATACTTACAATTACTTACTATTACAAATTCTTACAAATTAAAAAATGTTCTTGAATATCTACTAAAATTAAAACACAAATAAGACAAATTAATCAACTAAATAAAGAAATTACTAAATACTCAAAAGTTCAAAAATTGTTCTGATTAAATAAATGCTGGAACAAAGTCTAAAAGTCTAAAGTTCGTTCACTTCGAGTGGGTACAAAAGTTGTATGGACTTTCTAAACAGTCCCTTTGAGGTTTTCACCATACAAGCCCGAACATGTCCATCTCTTCCCGTAAACGATTCATGAATGACACCCAAGTCCCACAGGAGTTTGGACTTTGATGTTCCGTCAATCAGGATAACTTGCCCAATTTTCATATCCTTAGAGGATTCAGTAGTTTTGAAATGGTACGCAGTTTTCAAATTCAGTAAGTACTGATTCTTCCATTTCTTCCAGATTTGTTTGAGAAGTTGTGTTTGGTACATCTTTCTTCGAGTTAAACCTTCTCTAGATGTATTTTCTAGTTCTATGAAGTTTATTGGCTATGTAAGACTTCACTGTTCCCCTTTCATTTTTTACATAAATCGGTCCGGCGAAATCAACGCCGCAAATGTTAAAAGGAGGCGTTTGAGATATTCGATCTTTGGGTAAAGGGGCTGTTATTTGGTCAGCAGGTTTTGCCGAATACTTCCTGCAAATCAAGCACTTGCCAATAATCTTTTTTACTAATTGTCGTCCCTTAGGAACCCAAAATTTTTTCCTCATCTTTGTTAGCGTCAATGACACACCGCTATGCATTACCTTTTCGTGTTCTCTTTTCACCAACAATTCCGTGAACCTCGAAGTTTTAGGGAGTAGGATCGGTTGTTTTTCATCAAAGGAGAGGTCTGATTCGGTGAGCCTGCCCTTAATTCTAAGTTCTTTCCTGGAGTCTAAAAATGGTACTAATGAGCAGACATACGAATCAGATTTTATTTTTTGATCATTTTCCAAGTCTGAAATTTCTGAACTAAAGAATTCCTTTTGCGTGATTCGAATCCAAAACTCTTCAGCTAACTGCATTTCTTCAGCTGTTAAAGGTCCACGATTTTTAACAGATTTTTTAAGATTTGTCAAAAATCTCTTCACCCAAGCTGTAACTCTTAAGAGTCTTCTGAGAGTGCTGTATTTCGAAATGTCGATAAGTATGTCATTGGCCACTGCACACCCGAACTGGCATACTTCATTGCTGGTTTTCCGATATTCTAGGTCTTCATCGTCGAATTTCTTCTCATTTTCTTGTTCTGGCCAGTTTTCTTCAGGCATCTTAAGAAAGTGTAGTCCTTCTAACCAAATTGAATCGCTCAAAGTGGAAATATTGGCTCCTCTTGAGGCTAAATCTGCTGGGTTTACTTTGCCAGGACAAAAATGCCAATTTACTGGTGATGTCAATTTGTTTATTTCTTCAAGGCGATTCTTCACGAAGGGCTTAAACTTCTTAGGCACACCTTTGATCCAGAAAAGGGTGATTTTCGAATCAGTACAAAAATGAGTCTTGCTTTGAATCTCAAACCTGGGATTCATCCTCAAAGCTTTGATGATATGGTTGCTCAATCTGGCTGAAAGGAGAGCACCCATCAATTCTAGTCTGGGTTGTGTTAATGTTTTCAGAGGTGCTACTCTGGTTTTGGAGGTCACCAAGATAGATTGAATTCTATTGTCAATGTAAGTTATGCATAAATAAGCAACACTGCCATATGCTTTCTTGCTTGCGTCGGAAAAACAGTGCAATTCGACTGTTTCAACGTTGTCTAAATGACTCGAAAAGTAATATCTTGGAATTTTGAATTCCTTTAAACAAAAAAATTCCTTGCACCAGTTTTCCCAAGCGGAATTTAAATCCTCTGGTAGTCTATCGTCCCAGTCCAATGAACGCGTCCAAATCTCTTGTATCAAGCATTTTCCTTTCAATACGAATGGTCCCAAGAAACCTACGGGATCAAATATTCTGCCAATAACTTGCAGAAGAAATCGTTTAGTATTTTCTCTTTTTAACAGAAATGTCGTCAAGTCTTCAATATCAAAATAAAGAATGTCCTCATCTTTATACCATGCCATCCCTAATACTTTGAAGGGAGGTTTTGCTGCATCAAAGTCCTTTTCAGTTTCCTCTGTAGTGATACCCTCCTTAACCCACAAATTTTGTAGTATTTTCAAATTGGTTTGCCACTTATGTAAAATCCTTCTCCAATCTTTAAAAATATTAATGCATTCCAAAGAAGTTTTAAATGCGTGTTCTACGTCTGAATGACCACCAATAATATCATCTACGTATACGCTGTTGTCTAGGATTTCGTATGTCTCAGGATATACTGTTTCAAATTGTTTCAAATGGTGTCGAATTGTCGCTGCGAGAAGAAAGGGGCTACTGCTTACTCCGAACAATACGCGTGTAAATCTATAAATTGCAGGTGGTTTCAAATCAGAGGTTAGATCATCTGCGAAAAAAAACCTTGTAACATCCCTTTCCTCCTCATCAATTTCTATTTGGAGGAAGGCTTGTTTTATATCTGCTGTGAAAGCAACTGGGTGGAGTCTAAAGGATAGAAATAGTTGAACCATATCAGGCAGCAAATTGGGTCCAACATGCAGGCAATCATTCAAAGACATTTCACTGGGAAGATCCGATGAAGCATCAAAGACGATGCGGAGTTTACTAGTTGTTCTATCGTTACGAATAACTTCCCTATGGGGTAAATAGAATTTAATTTGGTTTTTATCTTCATCAGTCATCTTTACGGGCTCTATAATATTTTGTTCTAAATAGTCATCTAAAACAGATTTATACGAATTAAAACGATCAGGATCGTTACGAAGTCTGAGTTTAAGTCGTGAAAAACGTTTCTCCGCGACCACCCTGTTGTCCTGTAATTTAAACTTTAGTTCCGACCTCCAGGGCAATTTTACCTTGCAACGGGAATTTTCATATTTAATTTCGGATTCAAATTTCTTCAAAATATCGTCTTTTGTAGAATCAACAGTTTCATTTTCTGGATTAACCCCTAATCCTTCAAGCGTCCAAAATTTTTGCAATTGATCCGAAATTGATTTCTCTTCCACTATAATGTTTAGGGCTACGGAAGATTCTAGAGCATTATCAGTTTTTACCTGTACACACCATCCAAATATTGTTTCAGTGGCTGCCAGGGTTTTGTCTAATCTTTCCAAATTTCCCGTTACTATACTATAGTAATAGTCGGTTCCTATGAGAATGTCTATACCACCTTTAAATTCAGCTGAGTCAGCCAGTTGTAAATCTTTCAATTTTGACAATATTTTTTCCGATTTTAAGTTTGCGGGAGACAATTCTGAGCTTGTTATCTGATCCGTCACAAGTGCTTCTATTTGAATATTAGAATTTTCCTTTTCTCTATTTTCCAATTTTAGACTTACCACATCAAATGTTTGTTTAATGGGTTGTTTACCGCCAAAAGTATAGACTGACAAAGTCTCTTTTCTGATTATTGGGAGTTTTAATTTGCGCGAAATATTTTCATTTATAAAAGATCGCATAGATCCACAGTCAAGTAAAAGCCTCGCTTGTATTGTGCGAGATCTGTGTCTAATTTTAACACCGCAAGTTTGCAACAAAATCGAGGGTGCTTTAAAATGCAAAATCGCAGTAAAAGC
The DNA here is from genome assembly GCA_907164885.2 of Dolomedes plantarius. Lineage (NCBI taxonomy): Eukaryota > Metazoa > Arthropoda > Arachnida > Araneae > Dolomedidae > Dolomedes > Dolomedes plantarius. Next base: position 111,270,564 of record OU015503.1, read on the forward strand.
CTGCGTCTCAGCGGCCTTCTCTTTCTCTTTCAGCTTTTTTTCAAGTTGGAAACAAATCTCTGAATTATGTCTCTTTTTACATTCAGAACAAGATTGCTTTGAAACGCAGTCCTTAATCCTGTGCTTGGGCATTAAGCAAAGTAAACACCTTCCCTGTTTAAATAAAATGCCTCTTTTATCAACAACACTAACAGATTCGAAAATTTGATTTTTGTGGGTATGTTTTTCTTGTTTGCAGAATATGCAGTAATCATCTGAATTATTTTGAGATTCGATCTTCGCTGGCGCCAGGAATTGGGCAGCACTTGTACAGTCCGACCACGGAAGCGAGGTCCCTGGAAGCTGTTACGCATGCGCGAGAAAAGCTAGTCTACTTAGAAAATAGGGGAAAACGTCATATTTTCGGATGTGTTTGTTTATGAAATACGGAATGTATTTCAGACTGCTTTTTGTCCGCAATTTTAAAGTTATTTTTAAAACTTTATTTTTGATCGAATATGTGAATAATGCTTTCAAAATAATAAAAAGAAAGAAGCAAATCTATTTGAAAAATAGGAGTGTTATAGGAGTGGATATTTTCGGGTGTGTTTGTTTAAGAACTGCGAAAGAATGTTTTCAACCAACTTTCTTTTTCAGAATTTTTCTTTTGATTGAATGTATAAATAAAAACCGAAAAACATATTAAAATGAGGGTTTGAAAAATTCCATTTTTAAGTGATATATTGTAATAACATAAATATATATATATAATGCAATAAAAATAATATATTTGATTCACAGTTTTACAATTTGCAGAAATAATTAGGATATACAACTCAAAATTTTCAATCTTTTGTGATTAGCAATAAAAAATTTAAAATGAATTTAAGATCTTTCTCATAATTTTATAAATAATCGAAGTGTGAATATGAGATACAAATTTATAATTTCAGTCTTCTATGATAATTAAAAATCTAGATTTAAAAAATGCATTTTATTGTAAATTAAATTAATTTAAAAAATGGTATATTTACATTCACTGTGATATTTATAAGAGCTGCAGAAAAAATACATCAGTGATCGGTAAAAAAAATTTTTTTTTTATTTTTGTACCAAAAACTTTCAAATAAAATCAATGAAAAATCTAATATTCATCTGATGAAATATCCAAATCACTGTCCGTGTCTGAAATATCTATTTGCAGAGGATCAACCAAATCTTCAATCACACCATCCCTTTTCCAATTCATATTTTCTAATGAAACAACATGAGAGCTATTGTTGATACTATTGAATTGTTGGTACTATTTTATGGACAGCATAAAATTCATGAATTGTTCTTCGAATTACATCGCAATCAAAATTATCTAAAGCTACGTTTTCGGTGGTTCTTTTTTCCTGACGTTTCCTCGGAGATTCAAATTTTGGAGTTTCTTCACCCTTTGCTTCTCTGCGTATTCTTTTTACACTGGACATTGATATCTCGGTCATTTCACATTTCCTTCTAGTGCTTCTTTATCACACAATTTAATTACATTGTGTATTATACGTTAACAATCAATACGGAACGGCTTATTCCTAGCAGTTGTGTTGGGTAAAGGATCCATTAATTTTAATATAATAATCAAAATAACAGACGAGGAAAAAGCAAGCAAATGCAGTTAGTAACCAATTCTAAAGAATGTCGAGAAAATGCGAGACTTTTTCCCCCTCCTTCCTCAGCAGCCTTACCTACAGGGTGAATAGAATCGTCTTGGCACTATGCCAACCGTGGTTCTTCGTTCTGTGGTCGGACAGTAAACACTTTATTTTTGTTGTGTCTGAGAGAAACGGTCTAGGTTCGTTTCCACTCTGCGCTCTTTCGAATGGGGGGGGGGGGGCGGGCGGGCGGGGGAAGAAGAATATTTCTCTCTTTACATTCAAGTTCTGTGCGAATGAATTCCAAAAGCATTTCTATATTGTAAAGGGAAGAAAAATTTGGATTTTTGCGATTGAATTCTAATGTCAAATCTTGGGGTAAAATTTTATACAACACCGGGATCAACATATTGCTATAAGAATTCGGTTGCACTTCCAGTGATTTCAAACTGCGTACGTGCATTTCAATATTGTCGTACAATTTTCTAAGTTTCGAGATGTCACTCGATTTGATAACCGGAGTGAAATTTAGTAATTTTGTCATATGTAAATTAATGATTAACTCAAGTCTCCCAAATCTATTCTCTAGTAATTTGATGGCTTCGTCATAATTATCATCGGACACGGCAAACCCTTCTATTGCGTTAAATGCTGCTCCCCCTAGAAAGGAGCGTAAATAATTGAATTTTTCAATTTTGGATAGTGAATTGTTATTGTCAATCGATACTTTAAATGAACCAAAGAAATCTGCCCATTTCATGTAATCGCCATAATATTTCGGCATAACCAACTCTGGCAGACGAACTACTTTACTTTGTGGTTTCGCGTTTTCGGAATCGTTGTCGTTTACAATAGCAGCTATATTTGGTTTACTAATTTTAAATCTTCAATTAATTTTAAATTTCCATAAAATAACTTTATCCTTATAATCTCCTACAGCGGAAAGTTCTGATTCGAGATCCTTAGTTTCAACAAGTGGTTCATTAGCGGCATCGATCTCTTTTAGTTCGTCATATTTATTTGTCAATAGTTCTAAGTTTTCTTCTAAGATCAATTCATCCACAATTTCCTTTCCACATTCTGTTTCAGTGTTCTTTAAAACTTTGGAAACTTCCGATCTAATAATTTTCCGTTTTGCTTTCAATTTTGTAAGTTCGTCCGCCATAATTAATTAAATAATTGAAACGGTCTTACCGTTCGAAATGTTCGAATAGAAGAGGTATCTAAGGTCAATGGTTGCATCGATAGATGAAATGAATAATCTAACAAGAGTTCTACAGACGACACTTAATTTATTTACAAATTTCCAACACTTAAAGGTGTACAAAATGCCACTAATCTAAGAGCCATGTTTACATGGCGGAGTCGCAGTTTCAACTGACTAAAATTCTAAACACGGTGGGGGCGCTGCAATCGACGTCAACACATTTCGTCAGAACATCAAAAGACTTTCTTCCCTTTCTTGGAAAACAGATAAAAAAAATCGTCCAAGAAAGCGTTTTAAAGTAGATGGAGACTGCAATTCCTATGCCACGCCTTCTAGAGGAGCGTTAACTGTCACTGTCCACACGGAAAATTAAAACGATATTGATAATTCTTCTAAACCTTCTAATTAAAAAGAAAATTTTTAGAACTGTTAAATGTTAACACAGGAGAATGTTATCTAAAATACCTTTACGCTGCTATTACTGTATCATGAGAACTGTACAATACATTTATCCTGATAAATATATGTTTTGTCCAATTCCTTGAAAAATCGAACTGAAAATTAGTCTCAATGTCAAACGAGATTTGACTAGAAAAAGTTACTACAGGACAAAATCATGATTTCTATAAAAATATTTCAGATTTTTTTGTTCCTTTTTTGGGGGGGGCGAATGAAAATAGAAGCTTGTAAGAATGATTCAGATTATTTATTAAGATGGCCTCTCAATCAATATTGGCGGGTCACTCCGCTATCTATCCAATTTTTGAGCAGATGAAAGAAATAATAAAATATTGACAAGACAAACATATTGTAAAACCGTTACAAGTTGAGATTAATTATAAGCACTGTGGTGCTGCTGCTATCACATATACAAATTTTCAATGAACCGAGAAATATTGTTAATGGTTTAGCGATTTTAACTAAGGAAGATATAAATAATAATTTTAATCCATCAGACCTTCTTGCGTATTTAAATCATGAATAGAGACTTTTATATACATTATTTTTTAAACTTAGCGCAGATATCGATATATGCATCAAATGCTTAAAATACGAACTCCATGTTAAATTACATATAGGCCACTCCTATTTCTCCGCCCTCTTAGGCCTTTCTCAAAGGATGGAATTTAATCTATATTCAGAAATATAGTAAATTCATATTAACTAACCATTTGATTTTAAAAAATATCTTTATAATTCATAGACCATTTATTAACTACAGCTAACAAATAATAATGTAATCTAATAAATTCAAGCACCTACTTTTGCGTGACAGAATGCGAATGATATTTGTGGGACAGTATTTGTACACAGGCGTTTCGCAGGTTTCATAGAAAAATTATTCTCATATTTCATTCCTGCCTCTCATTCTTCCTCAGAGATATGACAATATAAAAAATTAAGGAATAATTTGGATAGTTATTAAATATGCAAATGTCGCATAGACCTGAAATTTGTCGAAATGAAAGATTCCATAATTTCCTACGAAATTCTAACAATGCATAGTTTTTTAAATAATTATGGAAGTCTTCTCAATATTGATATGTTATTTGGTTATAAAGTTCCGATTTCTTCTTTGTCTATTGAATATAATCTAGTGCAGAAATTAGTTGCCAGATCTTTAATATATTACTGAGATTCGATTCTCAGATCCCTATCAATAAGCATGTTTCTAAGGTGTGCCTTGTGGTACAGCGCGCTAGCTTTCGGTGCTGAGGGTGCTCTGATCGAATCCCGGCGTCGCGCCACTAAAATGCCTCCGTTTGTGTTCGTCCCTTCATAGGGGATAATGCTGGTCCGACTCTATTGTGACCCCATAATAAAATGGCTAGAAAAACTGCTGTATATTATATGCTTGTCTTCACGACAAGTGCCTCCGCATTGGTTTAAAAAAAGAAAAAGTTTCTAAACTATCAGGGCGATTTCCTAATACCGCGGAGTGTTTTATTTTGAATTGTTTTTCGATCACTCTATATGTGTGTCAGCCGCTGAACCCCAAACAGGCACGGCGTACAAGATGGGATGGAGTACAGATATATACAAGAGGATTTTATTATTTAACGCCATTTGATTCCGGTACAGGAGGTGGGCGATGTCTGTATGGGCTTTAAAAAATTTTCTTATGTTCTATATTTTCCTTCGAAGTTAGTCGACTATCGAGGCAAATTCCTAGGAATTTACCCTACCTCTCAATATGAACCAGGTGATCGCATACTGTGATTGGAGGCAGGGCCGGATCATCGCACAGACAAATTATGTCTAGGGCCCGGTTTTTTGAAGTTCCTGTCTATTTTGAAAAGAATTGTAAATAAGATAGTTTACTTTTCTGTTGGACAACTGTATAAACAACTGTATAAACAACAACCGTATAAAGAAATAAACAAAAGCATATTGTTTTTATATGGTTATTGTGAATAGCTAAAATCTAAAGGAATTGTGTTATGTTTCTTTTTATTGAAACTAAAACTCCTAGTAATTTATAAATTTTTTTTTCAAATTAGAATTTTGAACCGCATGAGAAAAGACTAGAATAGTTGAAATTTGTCGTCCGCATACACAACGAGTTGTCCCGGAATAACAGTATTATTGCGGACATTTTACAGGGATCGATCCTTGACCCGACGTTGTTCAACATTTATGCCAACGACGTAACGTGAGTAACGGATGCCCTGCTTGCCTTGTATGCGGATGGCACTGCAATCCTTTCTATTTGCCTTAACACTGACTACCTTGCTATTCAAATTCAGCGTCACATAGACACTTTGATTGGGATTGTTTTGTGCGCTGGAAAATTAAAGTCAATCCCTCTAAGTGTCACGCGATCTACTTCTCTAATAGCTACCGCAATCCACCACGTCTCCATATTTATAACTCCCCGCTTGATTGGGAAAACACGACCAAGTACCTCGGCGTAACTCGGGACCGCAGATTAACTTGGAACACCTACACCTTGAATACTATTAAGAAATGCAATGCCTGTCATAGCGCAACTCCGAAATCTAATCTACGGCCCCCATCTTTCCCTGCAAAACAAAGTTTTACTGTTTAAACAAATTATTCGGCCCATTGCTCTTTACACTATTCCTGTTTGGTTCTCTGCAGATAAGACCCATATCGACAAACTTGAACGTGTTCAGAGCAAAACTCTCAGGCTGATCCGCCGAGCCTTTAGATACCTCTCTAATCAGACTATCCGCAGGGACTTCGCCATTCTGTCGTTCTATAAACAGGCTTATAAAATCTCAAAAAAATTTTACGATAACCTTCCAAACCTTCGTAACGAGATAATTGCTGAACTTCCAGACTACGATTTTTCCCTTCGTGCTGACCGTAAACGCCCACGGGCGTGTCTTTTTAGGAGTTAACATTAGCCCTCCTATCGCGATACTCTACTTAAGTTCCTTACTTGTTCAGGTGCTTCCGTTGCGCATTGCCAACGTTCGAGTCTCGGGACACGCAGGTCGTGTGTTCGTACGCCGATTGTGCAGACCTGTCCTTTTCCAAATTTTTCCTCTTGCTGTTTTTAGCTTCCCATTCGAAGCTCTACAATTATCTCGATACGAAGTTGTATGACCCCGAAGAGGTCCTTTTTTCATTACTTCCACGACTTTGGGTGAATTTTCTTCTCTTATTTAACATCTTGTGTTTGCTGCTATCTGCCATTCTTTTCAAATTTTCTTTACTTGTTAAACTTAATTTAACATTCTCTGTTAAATTTTTCTCCATATTAAAACTTAATTTTAATAGTTAAATTGTCCTTTCACCTTTAAAAATATTTTATTTTTGATAGTGATGCATTCTTAACTTAATACTTTTTTTACTGAGCACACGTACCTTGATACTTATAACTTGCTTACTGGAGATAAAGTCAATCGACCAAGGAACTCCACTACTTAAAATCAAATAAAAAAGACAAGGAGAAATTTTCGTTTTACATTATGTTCTCTATAATTTTTAATATCTTTTTCAGGTAAAAAACTGAATTGATCAATTCAATAAAATAAAAGAATAAGCCAACTACTATTACCAATTGTGTGACCCCGGAGCTACACAGACGCGAATCAGCCTCCCCTCGTAACCTCGCGAGGTCGATTAGTCACTCTCTAGGAGTGTGACTAATCGACCCGAATGATCGTTCTCACATTCCCGCCTCTTGTTGTCATTTGTGCAACTTCCCGACATTCACCCATTTGACCTGCACACCGCAGTGTCAGAAATAAAATTTGGTCATTTCCTGCGTTACGTTATGCTGTGCCTTGTTAGCCTACGTCAATCTATAAATAGGCCTTTATTTATATTTATATACTTATTTTTGTTAGACATTTAATAAAATAAATTTCACTTTTTAAAAATTTATAACCAAACTTTTCAAACTTTTAAAGAAAAACTAAAATTTATTGTTATATCTTAAATTTTTATTACAAAAATTGTTTTTTATTAATAAATATTTAAGATTTGTTTTAGTTTTTCACATTATTTAGTTTTGTTTTCTTAATTGTTTTATATTTTTGCATGCTCTATTTCTTGCGGGAGAGGGAGGGGGCCCGATAAGAAAAAAATGTCTAGGGCCCCAAAGTGGGTTAATCCGGCCCTGACTGGAGGAGGTGGAATTCTATAGTAGCTGCAAAAAATAACTTTATTAATTGAAAGACTTTACTTGAGCCTCCACCGTTCGAACCATCGTTCAAGAATCCCAGTATGTCTCCGTAGGTACTTGCGAAAGCATTTAAAATTACGATGCTTGGCTAGTATTACTGTGTTACCGGAAAACATGGCTAGTGTAGTGAATGGAGAGTGAGGAATGTCGGTAATAAAAATATTAAAAAGGATAGGTCCTAATTTAGAGCCATAGGGGGCTCATGCATTGATTTCGCGTAGACAGGAATATGTTAGTGCACGGAGGACTTTAAAGCATCTGCCGAGAAGATAGGAGTGTATTAAGTGGATAATTGAGGCTGACATTTTAAGCTTATTAAGTTTGTAAATGAGAGTATTGTGCCAGACTCGCTCAAAATCTTCCTCTATTTCAAGTAATATTACTCCGGAATGCATCTGATTCTGGAAACCATCATGGATGATTTCCGTACAAAAATAAAAACCAAAACAAGGTTAGACTCTCACTAAAATAATGACACTGTTATAATATATTGGTATAAGTCTTCTCAGAAGAGAAGATCCCTGAGAGAGAGGTCACTCGTGAAGATTTATTTTTTCATAATGGGCGGAAAGTGACAAAAGCGAAGGTCGAATAAGAGAGAGGAGGACATTGTAACCAAACATCCAACGCTTTTCGCCAAATATTAGCATTTGCCCCAAGGAAGAATCGAAAAAGCGTTTCTTTCTGCCGATTTTTAAATTTTGCTTCGATGATGACGATACCAGTACATTACAAGAAAGGTATTAACGCCCATACTGCAAAGTGAACTACACTGCAATAACAGAAAAGGTGTTCTGTGCGGACGGGAAAACCGTATACGGTGAAAAAATAAATCGTATGAACACAGCTTTCGGTTGACACCGATTATAAAACCGAATTATGAAACGATTATGAAACGGAAACAGTATCTTGTGTACGAGGCTTAGAAGTCAGTTAACCCGCTCCAATGGAGAGCAGAGAGTACACAGAGGTTCACTGGATTCTATATGATTATGGAAGGGGACAGCGTTGCCTTGGTCACGCCCTCAAATGCAGGGATTTTTAACAGTGTTCTGATAGTGCCATACGACAAATCAAACGATCATGTAAAGAGCGCAGAGAAAAACGAACAAAGGAGACACCACGTTTATCTATGAATTCATTACAATTTTAAAGACGAATATTTTTACAGAATTTAAGGGCAAGGATACTTACTATGTATTACTTAAACTTCTCCGTATCGAAATTAAAAAATGATAGTCGAATTAAGTATTGAAATATTTATGAAGTAAATTATTGTGGTACAAAGATATTAAGATTGGATGTTCTAAGTTATCATAACCATTCCCAAAGTAAGGTGATTAGCTTGGTATACTTCGATTTTGTGGCGTACTTTACGACTGAGTGGACGGTTTAAGACCTCCCCCCCCCTGAAAGTGCGAAGATTGCGATCCTTCTTTGATTTAACTTAATTTAATTTAAATAAGTTATTCATTTCTTATTTTAAAAACACTTATTTTAAAAACACTTAGTTAGTGCGTAGAGACTACATCATAATTTCTTTTATATATACTTTGCTTTTATGAGCCTTTTCTTTTATTGTTTCGAAAAACTTTCTAGTGTTGCTTTGATGATGACGATACCAGTACATTCAGAGCCTGACTAAGGCAGGGGCATACGGGGCAGTTGCCCCGGGCCCCCACATCAGAGGGGGGCCCCCAAATCGAATAGAAAGTTTATTTTACGTTTCCTTCTTTAATGAACTTTTTAAAACAAATCATCAGTACAGTGTAAAATCCGTCAGTTTTCTGTTAGCTTGTTCATTAATCTATCGTATGAACACAAATCTATATTTCGTAAATCCATGGTTTTCTAGGGCGGAATTTAGCTGAATTCCGCCCAAATGTCAGCAAGGATATGAATTTTTTTTATGTATGTTTTTCTTTATTTATTGATATTATTTTGAGAGTCTGCAATAAATAAGGTTTAAAAAGAAGTAAACGTTTAAGAAATCACTCAATACAAGAAATTAATGCAAATATAGACGTTGAAGTAAGAGTGGATACAACAGTTGCAACATCTACAAAACAATCAGCTAATAGGCTTGATATTGTTATTCACGATAAAAAAAGAAAAATAATATTTAATAAAGTTGGTATAACAAGCCAGGAGCATTTGCAAATTGTTGGGAATGAAAAATCACGGAAATATAACGGATAAATATAAATAGCATTTTTGTCAAATTTCGGCTCTTCAGATGTGCTATATCCCTTTTAATGATGGACATAGAATTGTCAGAAAATCAATAAAATGAAAAACAGTATTTCGTCTGACCGTTGGAGGGGGTGGGGGACTTTATAGCTATTTTAGGTTCTAGTAAATTTTCTTGTTATATATTCATAATGAGGAGAAAAATTTAAATACCTTCATAAAGTTCGGTTCTTCATTACTGAAGTAGTGAAGCAGAGGGGGGCCCCCAAAGAAGTTTTTGCCCCGGGCACCAATTAGGCTAAGTCGGGCCCTGAGTACATTACAAGAAAGGTATTAACGTCCTTTCTTGTAATGTACTGGTGTGTATTGTAGTGTATTGGTGTGTACTGTAGTGTATTGTAGGTCAAACAAAATTTAGGTCAAACAAAAGTGCGAAGATTGCGATCCTTCTTTGATTTAACTTAATTTAATTTAAATAAGTTATTCATTTCTTATTTTAAAAACTCTTATTGATGTCTTAGTTATTGCGTAGAGACTACATCATAATGTACCAAAATCGTGGTACGGAAAGTTCTTTTTTTTTTTTTTTTTTTTTTTTTTTACAAGTGCATTCAACGAAATGAAATAAATATGCCAGTTACCACAAATGAGAAACAGAGATTTTTATAGACATCGAAACTAACATAAATCTTCGTTTTACAATCTTCGCTGGACTTCAACAATCGCCAGCCTCTAGGTAGCTTTCTTGACAAATTGTGATTTAAAAGAGCTTTAATTAATAACACATAAAAATATAAGCAAGTGAAATTATACAACCTTTCACAACTATACCGAGGCCTCCGAAATCTAAGCCAAGGTCTCACGTTACATCCGTCACGACAAACTACCTAAATTAATCAATCACCTATCTCGTCAAGGATATCGCTTCAACTCTATTGCAGTTCTAAAAACCTATTTTATCTCGCAAAACAAAACCCGCGTTGCCACACTACACAACCAAACGATTTTCCAACAATCAACCTAAAATCCGGATTTATCACTTACTCCTAGGTTTTAATTCCACAACTCCCGAAACATCGCACTTTGGCGATAAAACGCCAAATTGGCTCCCAAACATGTAACATTGCCCCCTCCTCAAAAGACTGGACGTCCCGGACAGTCCTACACTAACAACAACGGTCCTAAAAATACTACTACAAAATACAATTTCATAAAAACACAACACATATACCATTACAAATTAAATAAATAAACAAATTGGGTAGCCTGGATCTACTTAGGAGTAACAGCCTACGAGCCGTGGCTCGGGTATCCTCAAACTCTTCAGGACCCAATCACGTCCCATGGTAAGGAGCGAGCCGGTCGTAATGTACGACCTTCGCTTTGCTGTTCGCAGATTCGCGAATCCGTACGACGATTGAACCTCTTCAGCGGAACTGGAGCTTGGGAAGTACACCTTCCCGGCGAACGGGACTCCACAGTCGAACTTTGGTTCCTTCCTGGAACTGGTGGTCTGTCGCTATCACGTCGTAATGTCTCCTCATTCTGTCGTTGACCACGCTGACCTTGCTTCGCCAAAGGACGCTGTCGCTGACCACGCTGACCTTGCTTCGTTAATTGACGCTGTCGCTGACCACGCTGACCTTGCTTCGTCAAAGGACGCTGTCGAGTCAAGTTCGTGCGGCCCACATCTGTTGCACGGGCGAGCACGGCCTGGAATTCATTGAGGAATTTCTCTGCTTCCTTTCTTCGTTGATCAATAAATTCCGCACTCTTCAATACATCTGCGGTCAAATTAGAGTGCTCGACGACTGGCAGGTCACGCTTCCTACTTTCTCCAATGACTGGGGTATAAGTTGGCAACATTTCATTTTTCTGGATTTTCTTGTCTTTATTGCTGACATCGGCAATCTTGACGGGGACCGTACCTTTCGTCTGGTCCACAAGAGTTGCGGCAGCAAAGAGACCTCTTCTACTATTGTCCGGCATGGAGGGTATGGTGCTATATTGAGTGACTTTAATTTGGTGAGAATTGAAATTTATTATGAAATTATTTCTGTTTAAAAAGTCAAACCCGAGAATCATAGGGTCAACAATATCGGCAACATATGCCGTATGCCGATAGCTATTATTCCCGATGCTTATGTGGAGTGCAACTTTTCCATTCATCTTAATTCTATCCCCGGTCACGGTCCGCAAAGTGATGTTTGGTGGTGTGAAAAGTAGCTTCCCGCCAAGCTCTTGAGCTAAATCCGTTCTGACGATGGTTACGTTGGCACCGGTGTCAACCAGCATCCTACACGGTTGACCGTTTACAAAACCTTCAACAAACGGCCTGTTTTCTTCGTGATGCATCGACGACACATTCAGAGAATTGCAAGAGGGCTTCTCCTCGTCCGGCTGCCTTCGCCAATTCAGATGGCCGGGAACTGATTTCCCTGGGTCTTGGCGTCTTGATTCGTCGGCTTGGCGCGTTAGGCAATTCCTTCTGAGATGTCCCTCACGCCCGCAGGTCCAGCACTTCAAAGGATTTCTTCTTGGCGGCATGTTTGAATTCACCCCTGCCAAGGCACCGATTCGTTTTTCTATTTCTTCAAGTCGAGCGGCTATTGGGTCGTTTTCGGCGGCGGTCACCCCTCTCACTAGTTGGCGGTCACGGCGAGTCGCCCTCTGAGCGGACTCGTACTTCATTGCGTACACCAAAGCTGACTTCAAGTCTTTAATGTCCGCCATTCTTAGTGCTCGTTGACTCTCCGAATCGCGGATGGCGTCCACAAAGTATTCTAATGCTAGGTTATCCCTAACTTCCATCGGACATTCTGGGAAAGCTAATTGAGCTAATCCCTCAATAGCTGACGCAAGTTCCTGTAATGTCTCTGTTGATTTCTGTTGGCGGGACTTCAGCTGTAAGCGGCTATACTCTTTACGGCATTTCTCGCCAAAGCGCATTTCGAGAGCACTCGACAAGGCCTCAAAATCTAGTTGTTTCTCTACTGCGATGGTCTGCAGTACATCGGCAGCCTCGCCACGGAGTGAAGTAGCCAATTGGCATGCTTGCATTGCAATGTCCCATCCATTGGCAGTCGATGCCATATTAAACTGTGTTTTAAACACCTGCCAAGACGTTTTGCCGTCATAAGTAGACACTTTTACGGCAGAGCGGGACGATTTCGACACCGGGTACGCCTCCTCAATACTAGCGTCAGAGTAGTAAGGTACAGTAACTCGCGTTGATTCTTCTGCGAATTTCTTCTCTAGGCCGTTTATTTGTTTCTTAATGGCTTCCCTAATTTTCTGGTCAACAGTCTCGACCGTAGCTTTAAGTTTCGACTCGATAGTGTTGACGCGTTCTTCCATTTCATTAAATTTCTCGCCTACGGTAATTTTTAGCTGTTCTTGGCTTTCGCTAATTTCGCCAAGTCCCGTTTCCAACTTCTTCTGGCTTTCGCCAATTTTCGATTCTAACTGATTGGCGAGTAAATTCTGGCTTTCGCCAATTTTCGATTCTAACTGATTGGCGAGTAAATTCTGGCTTTCGCCAATTTCCTGTTTTAACTGGTTCTGGCTTTCGCCAATTTTCGATTCTAACTGATTGGCGATCTGGGACTGGCTTTCGCCAAGTTTAGCCATTGAATCTAACAGTATTTTAAACTGATCTTCCATTTTTCGGGTAACTGGCATTCACTTAAAGAAATCCCACTGTCTGACACCAAAAATGTACCAAAATCGTGGTACGGAAAGTTCTTTTTTTTTTTTTTTTTTTACAAGTGCATTCAACGAAATGAAATAAATATGCCAGTTACCACAAATGAGAAACAGAGATTTTTATAGACATCGAAACTAACATAAATCTTCTTTTTACAATCTTCGCTGGACTTCAACAATCGCCAGCCTCTAGGTAGCTTTCTTGACAAATTGTGATTTAAAAGAGCTTTAATTAATAACACATAAAAATATAAGCAAGTGAAATTATACAACCTTTCACAACTATACCGAGGCCTCCGAAATCTAAGCCAAGGTCTCACGTTACATCCGTCACGACAAACTACCTAAATTAATCAATCACCTATCTCGTCAAGGATATCGCTTCAACTCTATTGCAGTTCTAAAAACCTATTTTATCTCGCAAAACAAAACCCGCGTTGCCACACTACACAACCAAACGATTTTCCAACAATCAACCTAAAATCCGGATTTATCACTTACTCCTAGGTTTTAATTCCACAACTCCCGAAACATCGCACTTTGGCGATAAAACGCCAAATTGGCTCCCAAACATGTAACAATAATTTCTTTTATATATACTTTGCTTTTATGAGACTTTTCTTTTATTGTTTCGAAAAACTTTCTAGTGTATGGAGTGTATTGTAGGTCAAACAAAATTACCAAAGAGAAATAATATACGTGCCCTCGTATGGGAGGTTTCTTGGAGTGCCTGGATATGAAGCGTCACCTCCAGTATTTAAGGCCAATGTTTTGATTAGGGTGCTCTTTAAATAACTGAGTAATAGTGGAACAACCCATTTCTTTATTTTTGAGAAAGTTTTTAAATAGACAGAGGCTGTTCGCACATTTTTTAGACGATTTTGGTAAGCGGTAATAAAAAATAGTTTGCTGCAAAAGAAATAATTGCAATTGTACTATGTTTTTAAAAGTCAAAATTATCGTCTGCGGCTTGAAAGTTTTGTTTTTATTCAAAATGGCGTTTTTAACAAAGCAGTGGTTCGAAGGCTACATTTATGCTCTTTCCGAAGAGAAATATGCATACTCCGTTATCCAAAAACGATGTGAGAGTCATGGTTTTGCGATATCTAAAGCGTCGATAGGTAATATCGTCAATAAGAAAGGAAAAAACGTCAAATTGGAGCCTCAAGTGGGACAAAAATTCCAAACAAGTATCCAAGGAAAAAACGGGCTTCGACTATTGCAAAGGTATGTTGTTTAATGTTAAAAGAAAATCCCCCTAGTCAAAGGACAGTTGAAAAATCATTAAACTGCTCGGTGTCCACTGTAAACAAAATGATAAACGTTGATTTAAATCTTAAAAAAGCGAAAAAACGCAATGTGCATCGTCTTCTTCCAAATCATATCGCTTACTCTCCTTAAGGAATAATTTTTTTTACAAACTGATTCAAACATTAACAAGAAAAAACAATTTTATTGATTTATTTAACTTAAAAAATTTTTCATTTATTTTCATTTAAGATCCAAAGTAATTTTCTTAGTTACTCTGTTGTATTTGTGGAAGTCCAGCGATGATATCTTCATGGGGATGGTTTCACTATACCACCAGCCCTTAGCTCCGCCCTTCTCTAGTTTTATTCAAATTTTTTTATTTTTAAAATTATATAATATTTCATCTCTGAAAGCTTTATCTGACGGAGTCATTGTATTAAATACATAAAATAATTTCAAGATAATATGTTAGTGTCTATTGAGTATAATATTTTAAATGTCCCATTGGAATTTTAAATATCTTTAGAACATTTTTGTATGACATCCACTACCGCACTCAGGGATAGGGTCTGGTAAGAGGGCGTGGTTAAGGTGGACGCCCAATTCATTTATTACTTGATCGGGTGACGTCTACCAAACAGTCTTTAGAATGTGCTGAAACATCCATTATTCCTAGATAATTACATTGCAGGAAAAGATATTTCTATGCTGTACTGTTTAGGCGGACCCTGCTGAACTTATGTAATTTAAGCTTACATGTATCAAAATGGGATTTTTGGCGATTTACCATACTTAGAAAGGTATAGAAAAAATCCCCTTCAAAGTATCTCTATGAAATTATGTACAGCCTTCCTATTGTTAGTGGTCTGACTAAATAAATCATACAAAATTTCTACTAAACAACTAAAGTCTACTAAATTTTTAATTTAGTATAAAAATTCTGTAAATATTTTCCAAAAAACAAAAATGATGAAAATATTTCAAAACGATTTAAAATTATATTACAGCGTTAAGGAGCGGTTATAGAGTTTGAAAGCAAATTATTTCGTTACCTCTGCTATGAACAAAAGTGAAAAAAAATTTAACAAATGAAGCTATCATCAGCAGATGTGTAAATATAACTAAACGTGCTTTTGATTTTGAATTTTATTACTATTTTTTTGCTTAATTTAAAACTGATTATGCATTTTTTTAAAATTCATAACAAGTTTTAAAAGTTGAATTTTGAAGTTAGTTACACTTGATAAAAAAAATAATCATTACAAATTGAGTGTATATACAAAAATAAAATTTCCTTGAGGTGTCCTGCCATGGACCTACTGCTTAAAGCCGATTCCGAACGGCTACAAACGTCCATTCCAAGTGTGGGAATCGAACCCATACATTTTGGCACCGAATGCCAGTGACCTAACCTTTCGGCCATCGTACGGCTAGCTTAAGTAAGGAAAAGACGGACAGGAAGAAAACGCGACTATATTAATAAATTTTTATATTCTTGTTTTCTCAATGATATTTTATTTTCAGAAGCTCAAAATGACAAGCCCTAGACAATCACGACTAGTGATTTGCAACAGGCTTACGAAGATTATTAGCATTATACTACACCAAATTCGTGGTACAATTCCAAAGATGGAGAATTTAAGCATGAGACAAATTTTATAGTGGTTCCTAAAAATCACTTCTTTGATTTCCTCCACAATTTTAGATATATCTAAATTTTTTTTTGCCAGATAATATATTGAGCTTGAAGACCCTGACTTTTACAAACTTTCTAAAATACAGATATTAGTTGGTACTGATCTGTTCTTTAAAATTTTATGAGGGGGATCAAGTTGAAATTAGTGACTCCATATTCTTGTAAAACTGCGCATTTTGGTTAATAGTTTCAGGGAATATACCTTGTTCTCGACTCGCACCGCATTGTTTATTACTAACAGGACAAAATATTGATCCGAAAATATTAGCATTGATCCAAAATTATGATTTCTCAAAAACTTGGCCAATTAATGACCAAACTCTTAACGGTTGAGAAAAATTCTATAAAATTAGAATGAGTTGAAGAATTATTTTGTGATGAGTTATGCACCGTACCTCGAAATCAGCGAAATTTTAAAAATGGGCAAATATCATTCGAGGATTTGAATTTAAGGCTTTCTCCTTCTCATACTTCCATCTGTAGAATTTGTAATGTTCAATGAGCATATAACGGTGTAATCTGCTATTCTAATCATAGGGACGGCGCGAACGCAGTCCCAGCTACCAAAAATTCTGCACCCCAAGCAATCGCAATTTGCGAATGTGGCGAACGTCAACCTCTCGAAGTGCAATGAGGGGCCTCTGCTCGGGGGAGCCTCCTTGTTGATCAAGGCATACCCCAGTGCCAGGTAAGTATGATATTCAGGAATCTTTGAAATTACTTATGAAATACTTCTGTGAATTTTTAGTGGTAGATGTTTATCTAGCGGTTAAAATTTTCGTCTTTGAATTCAAGGTCAAGGTAGTTGGGTTTACGGCGCCGGCGTTTTAATAAGCAAATTTCCGAAGTGAACGAGTTGCCGAACATGAATTTAGAAAAATCGCACGGCTCCCGACTGAATTCGTGATTGGTCCTAGCTTTGACCTGCGAAGAAAATTCCGTTTCCACATTAAGCAGGGGTAAACCGATAACTGTGTGCTATAAAGAATATACCTTGACGATGACTTTTGCTAAAATGAAACGGAATGGCCGTTTCCATTCATGAGATTGGGTATAGACGTAGACATAGACACATTCGAGTGTTCACTTGAAAGTTAAAATAATAATAATAATAATAATAATAATAAATATAAATAATTAAATATAAATAATACTAATAATAGCGAAAAATAAATAAGCAAAGAAATATAAATAGACAACTAGACATAGACATAGACATGGTACATTAACGAGGCACCAGAGAGCAAGGCTCCATATCCTCGGTATGGATAATTTTTTGTGGCTATATTTCCGTTCTCAGGATTAAAAGAAAAGTGTTGACTTGAAAGTTAGAAAAATAATCATAAAAATAATAATTAGAATAATAATAATAAATAAATAAATAAAAATAAATAATAGTAATACTAGCAAAAAATAAATAAGTGAATACAGTGGAATCTCGATCGATCGTTTTCCCGTATGTATCGTTTAATTTACCCAGTCCAGATGATCATATTGCTTTGTGATGTTCACGCATCTATCGTTCAGTTCAGTAGGTCCTTGAAAAACGATCTATCGAGATTCCACTGTATATGAAAATTGATAATTTAATGTGTCAGGTTTAAGAAAAAAATAAAATGAAATAATAAAAATAATACTAATAATTCACGGTAGCAGATGATTAAGCAAGAATCAGTAAGGATAGTCTTGAGGTCGATCCATCAAAAAAAACAAAAAAACACGAGATTGGGTATTGGACCACTGGCGCCATTTATAGGCAGGGAAGGGCACCAAAAACGGTTTCCCTAGAATAAGGTGACCAGACGTCCCGCTTTTGGCCGGACAGTCCTGATTTTTAACAATTTGTCCCGCATCCCGCGGCGTTTTAAAAGAGTCCCGATTTTTGGAAAGAATGCACGACAAGCTATGGAACGCGCGGAAGAACGGGAAGGGAATATACGGTTTTCGCCGGCCATGTGGCTATTTAGCCAGGATATGAGTTTTATATTATTTTTACTAATTTTATAATGTTAAACTTTAATAATAACAAATAATTATTGAGAACTGATTATCGAGAACTGATTATCAAAGATCGCATTGTAGATCAGTTGTTACAAATGGAATTTTGAAACAAACCATGTTCCATACAATAATGCACTAAAAATTATGGAATAAGCGCTGTCCTTACTAGGTACTAAAGATACGACTGAACGCGTTTTTTCTACGGTAAATGAAGTGTGGGCATCAGAAGAATCACAATTAAGTGTTAAGACTTTGAAAGCCATTTTATGTGTGAAATATAATTTTACAAATTCTTGTGAAAAATCTTATGGCCTTTTAAACAACGACAGCAATCTACTAAAAAAAATTCACGCAAATGAGAAATATGCCAAAGAATAAAATAATACTATACATAATTTTTTTTATTTATTATATTTGTAAATTGTACTTATGTTGAAATTTAAATATATATATATATATGTTACAATACTATTTTTGCGTTTTATGAATATTTTTGTTGCGCCATATAGACCAAACGAACTTTCTCTACTTTTGAACTTTTTCTACTTCTGAACAATTCCAGCTCTTCGTTGCTACTTTTATGAAAAATCTGAGTTTGAAGGCGTTGGCCTAGGCAACTCAGTTAAAACACTTGTCCTATGGTCCTATGGTCCTAAGTAAAATTGTTTACAAGCGTTCTGTAAGCCGCTCAGTGCCATAACCGAATAGTTATGACCCTGAAGCAGGAGGAGCAGCTCTGTATTAGAAAAGTGTCTCCCATTTGGTCGCCACCACTAGGTGGCGCGCGCTTGTTCTGATGCCACTATAACACGGAAACCATACGCTTTAATATGGATTTTGCTTATTTTTCAAAAGAAATAAGTTTTTTTTTAAAGTGCGTTTTTAATATGAATTCATTTATTCAACTTAACAATTGTTTATATTCATTCAAAATGTCTATTTGAACTGCCTTTTTATGTTAAACTTCATTAAAATTCTTAAGGGGGAGATCACCTTTGCATGCACAAAAATACACTGATTTTACTACCAAGCTTAATGTCTTGTCAAACAGTTAATTTGTAATTAATTTAAACCAATTGTTAAAGGTAAATTGTACAAAGATTTATCTATTAGAAAAAAAAAACACAATTGTTGGGAGATTATTAGAAATTATTTTAAGAAAAAAATGTTTTATGATAGTAATCTCAGATCAATGCAATGTGCAAATTTTTTTTAAATCTATAAGAGATATATATTATATTATTTGTATGTTTACAAAAGTATAACACGAAATCAAAACTAATGAACATTAGCAATCTTACTATGGCGCTACGCTGCTCAACCGTAAGCTGCAATATTTTAAATAAAAACATTATTAACCTGACAACACCAGCACAATTCATCAACCTGAAAGATGAAGAATATAAATGACCGGGGGGAGTTGTGACCCCCAACACTCCGGTTAAACATGTTTTTACCTAGGCAACACTCCCGGAAGTCATTCTTCATCTCCAACCTGACGTAAAGTCAAAACAAAACAAGGAGCGATGAAATAAAAAATAAAGGAACTGGAACAACGTACATTAAAAACCTGTGTTAAATTGCATCATCAGTACTAAACTATTTCAAACAATTAGTCAATTCACTAAAACATATCAGCAACCCCATATATTCTCTACACCTATAAACAATGCATCATATAATAATTTTAAAAATATTTAGACTTATCACTAAATTATAACTGTATCCTCATATAACCACTTAAAATAAGCCCCTCCTAAGTAACGAGTATTGGCGCATTCATTCCCCCGTTCGGACTCGATTGAGGAGGACGTGAGGTGAAGTCTCCTGCGTTAAGCCTCACACGTGCTTGCACGTGTTTTATAAGCACGGTTATTCTTGGCCGGTGACACATGGGGATTTTTTTAATCTTGCATGTGAGTGACAGACCACTAATAGCATTGTCCCTTGCTTTCATTTAGCTTTTTTGTTCTAAGTTGTGCTTAATTATGAGCAGCTTAGAAGCTCCATCACACAACATCCAACCTACAGCTACGCTTCCTGCTAGCCCTTCAACTATGGAGAATCCACCTGAGATGCTCAGACCGCTACCATCCTTCGATGAACTCTATGTTTTCTTCGACGTGAATTACAGAGACTGGGAGTACTTCCAGATCATGAAAGCTTTCCTGGACTACGCCGGCATCAACCTGATCAACTCTCATGATGCTCCGTGATGAGTAGATTTTTGTTCTCACTGGCGGAAGTGCTCAACGATAGGACTAGAGACGTTAATGAATTTTTTAACTTGACTTACTTCGATTACTTTTATACGAACCAGTGGGTTCAGATTAATGAACTATGGCCCATATGCATGTATAACTTATCATGATTGATATAAGATCTCGCTCAGACCTAGATCCAAGCGAAAGGCTATCTCTGAATCAGAGAGTGAAATTGAGACCAAAAACAGATTTGCTGCTCTCAGCGGTAATGAAACTGATATTGAAGGAACCCAGCCATTCGAACAGGCGACCGAAATGGAAACCGGAGGCAGGCTGAAGGTTCAAATAACAATTCTCAAACGGCATCTAAGCGATGCCAAGTCTTCTTGAGATCAACAACAATTGGCGTAATATGTTCAAAACTATTAATGAAATGGCCGACGATGTGGAAGCATCCCTGACGGGCTCCCTAGTCGGGAGGGTGACCACACGGCGAAAGAGTGCTCTTTGCAGGCGGCAGATGGTAGCACATGCTGTGCCAATTGCAAGGGCAACCATACGGCTAACTACCGTGGCTGCCCTATGAACCCCAAAAACAAGCAAAAACTTAAACTTAAAGACCCAAATCCCAAGTCTAATAGCCAACAGAATAAAACCCCTAAGCCTGCTCACTTCATTCCCTCCGAGCCACCAAAACATCGGCATGGAAGACACCTCTTAACTTTAATAAAAAACCAACGGAACCGGCCAGCGATGCTTCTACATCCAGCGGCAACCGAGCTATGAGCGCCGAAACTCAAAGTGCCGAGGTAACCCCCCGAGCGGATCCAAATCCAGCCATTCAGAGCGCGGCTAGGAGGTCCAATCAGAATACGCGTCCTACTACCGCGCCCAGCGCTGCCCCGACTGTTGCTGCTTCATTTCAGAGCAACTCCAACTCGAGTGAACAGCCATCCTCTGGCTTCTCTGATTTCATCTCAATAGTAAAATGGTAAGGGAATTCATGTCGGCTTTCAACATCTCCGACATTATGCAATTGTTCAAAGCAATTGCGACCATTATCAGGAGCGATGTTGACTTTTATACTAAATTGGAAGCCATAGTTGTAGAACTTGGCAACTATTTAGGTCCCGCTCTTGGTAATGAGTAATTCCCAGCATTTTCCTTCACTGCGGGTTCTGTTTTGGAATGCTAATGGTCTCACCGGTAAATTAATGAATTCAGGCAGTTATGGAAAACTCCAATACAGACGGTCGCCTTATTCAGGAAAGCCGCTTTACTGCACCTTGGCGGTCCAGGTGGTGGCACTGCCATCTATATCCCTAGGGGACTTAACCATTATAAAATTAATAGTATTAATACTACCGCTGTTGAGAACACTTCGCTAATACTTCTCCCCAACAGAGCAACCAAAATTCTAATTTCCTCCGTTTACCTTCCCCCCTCAAGATACTCTCTCAACGCGGACTTTTCCAAATTATTCAGCTCTTGTAACTTCTGTATTGTGGCTGGTGACTTAAACGCACGCAATACAGCCTGGAACTGTCGCAACATCAACGCTGCAGGCAGAGCCCTCTTCAAGTATGTCACCGATAACCACGACATTAAACTTATCTCCCCCCCACCCCTACCCACTTCTATTCCACGGCTCTAGCACTATCGACCTGGCTCTAACTAAAAACATCCCTTACCCCCACGTCATCGAGACACTCGACTTATTCGACTCCGATCATCTGCCTGTCCTAATTACTTTTGATCAGCAGGTCGATATTCAAAATCCTAGCCCCCCTAAACGTACTAATTGGAAGCAGTTCCAGGATAATCTAAAATACTCCCCCTCTACTACCACTTTATCCGCTGCTCTGAGGATATAGAACGTGCCACCAGTACCTTAACTAACGCCATCGTCACCGCCAAGGCTAATTCTACTCAAGCTATGAAAAAACCGCGTTATCATAACCTCCCTGCTAATATTGTAAATTTAATTAAAGAGCGTAACGCGGCTCGTAAACTTTATCAGTTCTCCCGTCTCCCCTCTCACAGGAGCAATTATCACTTCTTGCGCGCGCGCGTTCGGCGGGCTATTAGAGTTTTCCGTGATAAAACTGGGCTGAATTCATTAATAGTCTTACTCCTGAAGATAACTCCCTCTGGAATTATATGAGACGACTCAAGTCGCAACAAGTTAAATTTCCGCCCATTAACGGCCCCCACGGAGTTGCACTTACCGACTCGGACAAGGCTAACGCCATCGCCGACACGTATAAGGAGCAGTTTTCTCCTAACTCGGACTTGGTCGATGAAGACAACGATCGTCTGGTTACCAGCACGATCGAAAGCTTCCTCCCCCCCCCCCCCCTCCGAGATTACTCTCCCGACCTCCATGCACGAAATTAATGACATCATTTCCAGTCTTAAGAATAAAAAGTCCCCTGGTAATGACCACATCAACAACTACACCCTAAAATTCCTCTCCAAAAATATCATCTTCTACTTTACTGGCATAGTCAATGCCATACTGAAGTTCAATTATTTTCCTGAGTGTTGGAAAACTTCGATCGTCTGCCCCATCCCCAACCCGGGGGGGGGGGGGCGCAACGATCCTAGAAGTTACCGACCAATCAGCTTGCTGTGCTCTTTTAGTAAGGTGGTGGAGCGCGTTATTCTTAACAGAATCTCCTATCACCTCGACCAGCACGATATCATTATTCCTGAGCAGTTTGGCTTTAGGTCTTCTCATAATACGACGCAGCAACTTTTAAGGGTAGTTGAATTTGCCCGTGACGGGATTCTAGCTCGAAGACCTACCGATGCGCTATTCCTAGACATAAAATGCGCTTTTGACAAAGTCTGGCATCCGGGACTGATTTTTAAGCTTATTCAAATTCACTTGCCAGACAGTCTTATTCATTTAATTAACCACTACCTACTAATCGAAATGTCTCCGTCCGCATTCATAAGGAATTGTCCCGGAGTAACTTTATAACCTCTGGAATTTTACAGGGATCGATTCTAGGACCGACCCTGTTTAACATTTACATAAACTCGATTCCAAGAGGTGAAAGTACTCTTCTTGCTCTTTATGCGGACGATACAGCTATTCTTTCCACTGCTAACAATATCAACTACCTTACTATTCAAATTCAGCGTCACATTGACACTTTAGAGAATTGGTTTACGTGCTGGAAAATTAAAATTAATCCCTCGAAGTGTCACGCGATCTTTTTTAGTAATAGCTATCTGAATCCTCCTCGCCTCTATCTTCATAACTCCCCACTCGAATGGGAAAACACAGTCAAGTATCTTGGGGTAAACCCTGGATCGCAAGTTAACCTGGAACACTCATGTCAATAATACTGTCAGTAAGTGCAATGCTGCGGTAATGCAACTCCGAAGTCTTCTCTACGGTGGTCACCTTAGTATGAAGAATAAGGCCCTAATTTTCAAACAATGCATCCTTCCCATTGCCCTATATGCTATTCCTGTGTGGTTCTCTGCTGCAAATAGCCACATCAATAAACTTGAGAAACTCCAAAACAGAACTCTCAGGCGAATTCGCCGAGCTTTTCGATACATGTCCAATGTGACTGTTAGGAGAGACCTCGGCACTTTATCTTTCGTACAACAAGCTCATAAAATCTCTAAGAGATTTTATGAAAACTTGCCCAACCTTCCAAACGAAATAACTATGGAATATCCGGATTACGATTACTCTAGCAGAGCTAATCGTAAGCGCCCTCGGGCCTGCCTCCTTAAAAGCTAACTTTAATTCCCTACCGTGCCATTAACCGCACCTTGCTACTCTCTCTCGTGCTTATCATAGCACAGCGCGTTCGCTCCGGCACGGAGTCGCTCTCGTTGCGGGTTCGATCCCAGCCGGAGTCCCTTCTTTTTTTCCAAATCTCAAGCTACATTTAGCTGTCCCAAAGCATATGCCATGGTTATTTCTTTTCGAAGTGTATGGTCCTGCGGGCCTATTTTTTTTTTTTATAACTGCAGTTCTCGACTTCGGGAAAACACATTAAAACTTGAAAAAAAAAAATTGAAAAACTTATAAAAATCAAAAAAAAAAAATATTGTACTGTACGATGAAATACTGGCTTTCTTGGGGCCTCTTACTCCTTACTTTTATTATTTCTGTTACTTAAATAATTTTCTTAATTAATTATTTACTTATTTTATTATTAATTAATTTATTTATTTATTAATCCATTTATTTTTACTTTTTTTTTTTCCTTAATCGCGTATTCTTATTCTTAATATTATTTTTCTTTTAAATTTTAACTAATCAGCACTCCCACCGTGATAACAATTATCTTACTTACAGGAGATAAAGCCGTCAGGCCTAGGTACTCCGCTACCAAATCAAATTCTGCTTAGTGTTAAAATGTGTCTCACATTTTGTCGCCGCCACTAGATGGCGCGCGCATGTATAGCGGGCGGCTTAGACACGGGCAACCATACGCTTTAATATGGATTTTTCGTATTATTCCTAGCGAAAACAAGTTGTTTTATTTTAGTGCGTATTTAATATGAATTTATTTATTCAATTTAACAATTGCTTCTTTTCATTCAAAATCTTTATTTCAAGTGCTTTTTTTGCTATAATTCATTAAAATTCTTAAAGGATATGAGTAAATATACTTTTTCAGAATAATTGTGTATTGGTTTCAGAATGAATGAGTTCAGAATTTTGTAATAATATAATAATAAGGAAATCAAATTACAGAAAAGAATTGTGGAGAAATTTTTTTTATCACTGTTCATAATCTCTTATGGAAAAAAAATGTGAGAAATAATACTGATTAACCAAAACACACACACACATAGTAGAAAAGCAACATTTTCTATCAATCACAAATAAATTCTTATCAGGACTAATTAAATAGGAAGTCAATTCAGTATTTAATCAGACAATACTTTAAAATATCTTCTTTGGAAAAAAAATCAGTCAAAGCATCTCAGATTACAATTTTGAAAACCGGAGGTATAATCGTCAAGTTGGTAAATTACTGAATACAAAATTTTTCAGCGAATTAAAAAGAAAAAAACAAATAACTTTGATAAGGACAAATCAACTATATTTTTGAATTTTCACAAAGTACGCATTTTATTGCATAAGCAGATTTTGTACGCAGATTTTGCATAAGCATTTATAGTAACAACATTGCTTATCATACAATGAAAACTTATTTACTTAAGGGTGTGGGTCACTTTTACGTACCTTTAAAAGTATCATTTTTAGACCTATGTTCGATTGTTTGAGTAACTGCCTATAATATTGTTTATTATAGATGCAATTTTTCAAGATAATTAATAAAAAAGACTTTTTATGCATAAAAAGTGAATTTTTTTTAAAAATCGAGCATTTTGCACTCAACTACTGTGCGCATTCTGTCAAAATAAATTATTAAGGTACATTAATACTTTTTTTACTATATGTGATTACAATACTTCAGGCAACAATATCCAGCAACATTATTCTAAAATATATTAAAACATTTTAGTACGTGCTATTTTTTAATTAGAAATTTCAAAATGACTGAGTAAAAGCTTGTAAAAAATTAAAATATATTAAGGTTCAAAAATTTTGGTAGATTTTGATGTCTAAAGTGTTGTAATCACATATAGTAAGCAATTATTAATGTAACTTAATAATTTATCTTGATAGAATGCGCACAGTAGTTGACTGCAAAATGCTCGATTTAAAAAATATTCACTTTTTATGCATAAAAAATCATTTTATTTTTAAAATTAATTACCTTGAAATATTGCATATATAATAAACAGTATTACAGGCAGTCACTCAAAAAATTTCTTGTAAATTCAAGCAAAAATTATGAGTAGTACATACAATCCAGCATAGGTCTAAAAATGATACTTTTACGTACTTTAACTAACTTACGTAATTTAACTAACTTAATAGTGATTAAATTCAATATTATGGTTCCAGCATTGTCAGGAATTACCTTCAAGTTGGTAAATTATCGATTACAAATATTTTCAGCAAATTAAAAAGAAAAAAACCCAAATAACATTGATAAGGACAAATCAGCTATATTTTCGCATTTTCACAAAGTATGGTTTTCATTGTAATCACAGTAAAAAGATAGGAAAATATTAATTTTTTTTAAATTATACTCAACAGATTTTGCATAAGTTATAGTAACAACATTCTTTATCATACAATGAAAACTTATTTACTTATCACTAACTTAATAGTGATAAAATTCAATATTAAGAAAGTTAACTGGAAATATTTTATTTCTGTGCACATTTAAAAAAAAATGATGGCTTAGTTCAGACGTGTAGCTCAATTTTGCCATAACCACAAAATATATTGAATAGAAGAAAGTATTTCATAATTATAAAGAACTGAAATTAACAACATACACTATTAATACATTATTATAAAATAAAAATTAAATGTGCGATATACAATTTACTATAGATAAATTTGATCAAAAAATTATAATGACAGGTTTTGCAGATATTGATAACATTATTCATTGATATTGACAAGGGAATAACTTCAGACAAGAGAATAATTCAACTCAAATTAATATAAAATGAAAGCTTAAATTTAATAATACAGAATTATAATTTCGATTCTTTCTCAATCTTTTAACATTAGCGCAGAGTTGGCATTTTATTCTCTTGTTTGCATATAAAATGCATGCGCGTAATCCGAAAAAAGTGAATAACCTTTTGAATGAAATTAAAGTTATGTTGCTCAGTGCAACTAATTACTGGCATAGGAGGACCAGTATGATCGTCACTTTACTTACATGTCGCGCCATCTACCGGTGAGCGACAATAATCGGTCCATTTTAAGAAAAATTCCTCATTGAAGCTTACGCTCCTTCTGTAGCTTCATGCTTTTACCTAAATGAGTATTTCCACACTCGTTTATACTTTATACTACTACGTACTACGTAGTACGTAGGAAGGGTCCTCGGGCACATACAAAACAAATAGACGAGTATTTCTACTTGTCTTGTGACATTCCCCACTTCCTGTTACCAGGAAATATTCGCTTACAGAAAGATTTTCACGTTCGTTTATAAAAATTATTTTCCAATAAAATTGACAGTTGATCTGAATTTCGTTGGACATATTCTTACTTTCTTCTTCATTTTAATTCATGACTATCATTAAATACTTATACACTCAAATACCTTTATAAAAAAAAATTACTCGTACTTTCATTGGTTTTGAAATAAAATAACATTTTTGTGTTAATGTCTTTGATAAAATTCACTGATTATTCATTATATTTTTGGTAATCATTCATGTGTTTTATGACAGGTGAAAAAATTGTATCTACTCACTTGTCAGGATTTTGTGAATTAAATAGTTGATGATAATAAAAACAACGTTTTATGAAAATAAAATTATTTTATAGTAAACAAGATTATCATTAACAAAACATAAATATTTTTTAGAAAAACAACTTGGTATATATGTATTTACTGTACAATAGGTATACAGATTTTATAAATAATCAACCGAACAATTGTAGTTTACACACAAATATTAATTATACCTTTATGTAAATATGAATTAAACTGTACCTAATACAATTGAATTAATATGACAGAAAAATTAGTTACTAAAATTTTATTGAATCCAAAAAAAAAAAAAAAAAAGAATATTATTTAATGTTCTAAAAATTAATAGTATTAGCAGCAACCTTAATAGTATACTAACTTTTTGTATCGAAATTAAATAACAAAACTGAATAGGTATTAAATATAAACGCATTACATTAATTATTACGCATTATTGTTAATATGTACATGGCATTTGTAAAAATCTTACATTAATCATTAAAAAAGTTGTTACACTTAAATTTTTTTGTTCGTTACTTCTTTGTTTATTTTCTTTATTTATTTTTAGTCTTAAAATAATTGCTCACGATAGACGGTCAATCACCATGAATTGGTCTATTAGTTTCTATTTTTTTATCAATACAAAATCGCTTAATAGCTATCAATAAATAAATCACTGAACAATAATGACAGTAAGTGATAAAAAAAATGGTAGTTAATTACTAATGATAATTGCCCAATTTCGAAGTCCTTTATGACCAAAATTGAGTGTTCGTGTTTAAAAATAAAAGTTGATTGACTCTTTCGCCATCTAACCAGAACAGCGATCGGATATTATACATCCAGACTTGGAAAATATTCTCTCGCACGGAACAGAAGTTGCGAGGGCACAAAACTTCTTTTTAACAAATTGGCTAAGAAATGGGTAATTAAATTTTTGTTCCGCCCACCAATTCATAGGGTCGCAATTTCTGTTTTGTTCTGGTTATTCCAGATACCTTTGGACTTCTATAATTGCCCGCGAGTTGGTAGTCCATTTCGTTTGTCTGGTGGAAATCTTTTGATCAAAGAAGTCCACATAGAAAATTCGTGGGCTTCCGATCTGGTGGGCGTGGGATCGTCGGGTCTAGTTACTTCTTCAGAAACTTATTAGCCCTAGACTGGGCAACTGTATCACCGACAGCAGCAAGTATACTTTTTTTCACATTTTAAATCAATATCCGATTCATCGGTGTCCGCAAATAAAATGGCGTTAACTTCGTCTTGAGTTAAAGGTTTACGACTTCTTCTCATTTTGAAAAAAAAAAAAAAGGCTCAGAAAAAATATGCAAGAACTCTAAAAAAATGACTAACTAACTGCTCCTAAAATAAGAATCAGACTAGGCACTAGGCGAAGCGGTAACAGGTACGGGGTATTGACCGACTCAGTAAATGGGTATGGAAGGGAGAGAGGGTGACGGGATCTCGGGAATGAAATTGGAAGGCGACTTCAGAGTAATGGGGATTTTGTAACAGGTATTTCTTGGAACTGAATTCGTTGTACGTGTTACTGAAACATGCTTATTTTTGGTATCTCTAGCTACTTCTTAAATTTCCCGTGCCGATAGCAGGCCTGGGATTTCGTGAAGATCTTTATTATTTTATTAACGAGTATCCTCATACATGCAAAATTACAAATATATATTAACTGTGTACAAAAAGTGGTATACTATGTTTGACTAACAAAACTGCAAAAATAACACACAAACGATGAGAAATGCAAAAAAATAGTGGTAGATAATCTCATACGATTATAGAAATAGCAAAACCGTAAAAACGGACAGGAGTAAAAAAGTACTTCCGAGGACCAGTGCCTATGAGGCTCAGTTTGTTATTCACCGAAAAGTTTCCCAGCTGAATCCGATGGGTGGCGCTGCAGAAGGTGGGAGATATTAAAGCGAGGACAGTGAAAAGCTGGTAAACAAAATCAAAACAATTAAGCTAAATAGTAAATTAGCAGAATGGAGACCAGTATAGACAACTGGGACACCCAAGGGCTTTCTCGACCTTTGGCTGCAACGAAGGAGCATGGGGGAAGCGTTCAGGACCTTCAGGAAGAGTAGTGGGAACTACAGTATTGGGCCGGGCCCTCCACTGTAGGATGGTATAGCAATGCATAAAACTTCAGTGATCAGTAAAAAACGAAAGTAGGAAGGAAAATAGAAAGTGGGAGAAACAGAAAGCTTCGATAGTTCAAATAAATGTAAGACATGGGGAAAAATTAAAAAATTTAGACGGAGCGAAGCGCCAAGCAAGAACTTCCCTTTGGTCTCGTGGACCAAACTACACTAAAGAGACGTGGACCAAAGGTAGATGACTAGCAATAAAGAGGGAAGTTGAGGAGGAAGAAACTGATCAGATTCTAGAGCGGTTTCAGGAATAAAGCCGAAAGCGTGGTGACGAACAAAGAACAGGACAAACAACAAGAATGGCACCCTGAGGGAAGTCGAAGGTTTGCCAAGAGAAAGCACACAGTTTCCCAGCGGAAAATCCGGTGTTTTATAGAAGTTTAATAAAATCCCTGCTTCCGCCTTCAAATAAAACCCAAGGGATTCTAACCCACTGTGATAAACGGATAGCAGTCATTGTCACCAGGGCCGGTCTCACAGGTGAGGCGAGCGCTTCAGGCGCCGAAATGAGACAATGAAAATACGAAATTTTTCACGAATAACAAAAAATATCAACAGTTTAATCTAAGATGTGAAGAAATTCATAAAATATACAAATATAAGCAATTATTTAGATTATTTTAAATAAACGGCTGAATGTCATATCAAGAGAAATAAATTTTGAATGCCTATTTCCAAACATTGCTGTAGCTCTAAGAATTTCTATAAATGGTGCAGCTGCTGAGCGCAGTTTTTCCGAGCTTAATATTTTATATAGTTATATACGAACAACAAATTAAGAGAAATTGAAAGATATGGCGATAATTTCTACGGAAAAGACGGCAATGAGCTATAGAGATTCAATCGAGCAATTTGCTGCAATAAAGGCTCGGAGAATGATTTAGAAATTATTTCTATTACATAACAAATTATAATCAAATTTATGTACTTTTCCTTCTTTCTTAAGTTCTGTAATCTCTAAAAATTTTGTTTCTTTAAAATGATGAGAGAACAAGTGCTTATACACGAGCCGTTCACAAACGAAATCGATTAAGTTCACTTTTTGAAATTTTGAAATTTGAGTGTCAAAGCACTTGGTTGACTCTTAACTTTTTTCAGTCATAATAAATTTTCCAAATAATAAGGATTCACATCGCTCAGTGACAAAAATTTTTATGGCTATCGAATAATGAGTAACTATTTTCACAAGCCAGTCAATTTAAGTCCATACTCTAATGTAAATCGTGCCATAATCAGTGACGCACCCAGAATTTTTTCTTGGGGGGGGGGGGGAGCGAGATGAAAGAATAAAAATATTCATAATGCATGGGGGGGGGGAGAGATGAACGGTTAAAAATATTTATAATAAAAAATTAATATTCATTATGCAATTTCTATTTCTTTGGGGGGAGGGCAGGGCCCCTTGGCCCACCCTCCATGTATTGCATTATGACCTGTGTGCGCCACTGGCCATAGTGCAATACAAAAGCAAAACCAATGACTACTTAATGATAATGGTCAATCGTTGAGTGTTGTTTCATCATACACTCATGGACAAAAAAATTAGCGCACCAAGAAATAATTGCGGGATCGTAACGAAACTTGCAATGAACGTACATGTCGGGGAGATATGCAAAAGATTAGAAATGCAGCGTGATTGCGCATTACGTATAGCCGGTAGAGGGCGTTGAGTATAAAACAGGTAACCAAAGCTTGTTTGAGTGTGGTGAATCATTTACAAAGGAAGAGCTGAGATAGACATGCCATTACGCCGTGTTCGAAGACAATATAAGCAGTTGTCGCAGTTTGAGAGGGGGAGAATCGTCGGGATGATGGAAGCTGGGTGGTCAGCTAGGCGAGTAGCTCGTCAATTAGGCCGCTCTGATTGTGTTGTGAGGAGGTGTTGGGACCAGTGGACCCGAGAGATGCCATGTACACGAAGACAAGGCTCAGGACGCCCTCGACAGACTAGTCGTCGAGAAGACCGCCACATCGTAAGAAATGCACGCGTACAGCGAACTGCTTCATCGGCCGCCATCCAGGCACAGGTAGCACCTTCACTAGGAGCCTCTGTGTCTTCTCGAACCATACGAAGGCGCCTGGCTGAAGGACAGTTGGTGTCGCGGCGCCCATTACGTGTGCTACCCTTGACGCCCACCCATCGACGCCTCCGTTTGGAGTTTTGCCGCGCACGAGGAAACTGGACTGCAGCGGAATGGAACCAGGTCGTCTTTAGCGACGAATCCAGATTCAATCTCGGCAGTGATGACAATCGTGTTCGTGTGTGGAGAGCCCGCGGTGAACGTTTCAATCCTGCCTTTGCTGTACAGCGACACATCGCTCCCACAGCTGGTGTGATGGTATGGGGTGCCATTGCCTACAATACACGGTCACCCCTAGTATTGTTCCGTGGCACCATGACAGCCCAGCGGTATGTTCATGAAATCCTGCAACCACATGTGTTGCCACTCATGCAACGGCTCCCAGGAGCCATTTTTCAACAAGACAATGCTCGGCCTCATACGGCAAGGGTGTCACAAGACTGTCTCCGCACTGTTACTACCCTTCCTTGGCCTTCCCGATCCCCAGATTTGTCTCCAATCGAGCATATCTGGGATCATTTGGGACGACGTGTTTGGCTAACAAAACGAAGTTATGAGAAAATATTTCAAAGAGGGGGAAATTAAAGTTTGAAGAAAATTTTCCTTATTCAAATTGAGGAAAATGGGAAAATTTTATAGTGTTCATAAGTTAATTGTGAATTTTGATTAGAAGAGGTCATAAGGGTAGCACACTTTAAAGGGCAGGTTCACTTTGCAGGATGGACGTAAATACCGTTCTTGTAATGTACTGGTATCGTCGTCGTCGAAGCAACATTAAAAAAATTATAGAACGTATTGGGTACACTGTATTTTGAGGGACAGATATTGTCTGGGATCTTTTCAAACTCGTATGATTGAATTAAGAAGAGATTAATCGAAATTTTCCAACTACTTCCGAATGACGATACATACATTTATTGAGTTAAAACTTTGAATTTTTTGTAATGGTTAACCATATAATTTGCAAACAAAATCACATCATAAAACTTCTCATAAAGTTTTTAAAAAATTTTAAATTTAAAAAAAAAAGTGTGGTAATTTAAAATCGTTATAACTCGAAATATTATCGGTCGAATTTCAATTTTTTTTCATTTAATTTTGAACAGAAATATGTGAACAGAAATATGTTTTAATTTCGATTCAGCGTTTTTTTTTAAATATTATTTTTTCAAAAAATTCAAAATATTTAGAGAATGTTTTAAAAAAATCATATTTTTAAAAGTAAATATATTTTTCAAATTTGTTGAATCAAAATTAAAGTAAAATAAAAGACATGTTCCAAATTTGAACCATTTATCTTTAACAGTTCTTGACTTATAACAATTTAAAGATGAGAAATGGTGAAAAAAACCCATCACGCAGAAAACTTATTTACAGGTTTAAACAAAAATTGGCTGCTATTAGAATGGTGCAATTAATAATAATAATAATAATAATATCTCCTGTTCTAATCAAGATATAAACATGATTTAAACGTCGTTTAAAGCGTCATTTAAAGTAAAACATTCTTATGTTTTGTCCGAAATGGTCGGTCTTTCTTCAACCAAAGAAATTAAAATTTCTGTGTCGATTTTCTCCATTTGTAAAAAAAAAAAATCCACTGCAAAAAACAACTAAAAAAATCACTTCAAACAATCACTTCAGTAGCTATATCGGCACTGGTGTACGTTTCCTTCAAAATAACCGAATCGTGTGTACTCCCCCTCTCAAATCTATACACCAATGGCATACGAAACAGCGGCCCGGCATCCGGTTTCTGTAGACAAAATCGAACGATATCTGCTACTGATTCGGTTGTTCTCCCGTTTGCGGTTTTCGACCGCAACGTGTGAACAGACAAAACAAAATACACTGTTTTCTGCAAACGAAACGACAAAACCGCGACGTTCATAAAACCGAAACCGTATCGTGTGAACGAAGCCTAACTCCACTCCTAAATTCAGAATCATAAAAATAATATTCAGTAGGCAATGTTAAGTAGGCAAATTTTAAATTCCGATGATAGATAGGAGAGTAGCTTCAACACTCATTAGTCATAAGTCAGCGGTAACACTGACAGAACGCGAACTTTGAATTCTTGAAGTTTAACAAAATGATTGGTAAAATATTTTTATGTGTATGATTTCCAATGAAATTGCTGGTTCTGTCATCGAAAAGAAACTTGCATTGAAATATACTCATTTTGTTCACAAAATTTTATTTGTTATATACAGTAACATCATTTTTTACAATTTTTTATTTGAAATGATTATATTTTGAGTTGTGGCAAATGTGAAACTGATTATATTTGTGTAATAAATCCAAAGACGTTTTACATTTGGAACGACAGTATATAAGTTAGAATTGCCATACATGTTTGACGCCATTCCGAATCCACGTTAAATTTGTGTGTAATTACTATTAAGTGCAAAATTTTTAAAGTACATGCTCCGTTTCAAGTACTATAATGACATTTTTCTAGGAAGATTATTTTTGATTATGTGATAGGATAGAGAGCTAATTTCAATTATCCCGTACCATGGCATCTATTTTTTTCACGTCCACAAATAATTTTGCAAGAATGATTTTGATAAAATTTTTCAAATTCTCTCTTCAGTTCAGAAATTAAGCACACAAAGTACAAATTATAATTAAAAATGGTCAAGTTTTGTTGATTTAAAAGTAAATATTTTTAAAATAAATAATATAAAATCGCATTAATATGAATTTAAATACTGGTAATATACATCTTTAGCGAAATGTTCGAATACAAGGGGTATCTAAGGTCAATAGTTGCATCGATAGATGAAATGAATAATCTAACAAGAGTTCTACAGACGACACTGAATTTATTTACAAATTTACAACACTTAAAGGTTTACAAAATGCCACTAATCTAAGAGCCATGTTTACATGGCGGAGTCGCAGTTTCAACTGACCAAAATTCTAAACACGGTGGGGGCGCTGCAATCGACGTCAACACATTTCGTCACACTCCCCACCTGAACTCCATGAGTTAACCGTTTATTTATACATCCATACAAGTCTACAGTGTGGTTCAGTTAGTCAAATTTCAATTCTAGATATTTAACACAATGAATATTAAATTCAAATCAAATAATCAAAAATGAATCATTATAAACAAATATGCAAATTGTAAATTAAAGTTTTAAATTTAAGAAAGGTTAAATCAACAAACTAAATTTTAAGTTCACTAAATAAAGAAGAAGAAGAATAACAATCAAATATAAAATAATGAAAATACTTACAATTACTTACTATTACAAATTCTTACAAATTAAAAAATGTTCTTGAATATCTACTAAAATTAAAACACAAATAAGACAAATTAATCAACTAAATAAAGAAATTACTAAATACTCAAAAGTTCAAAAATTGTTCTGATTAAATAAATGCTGGAACAAAGTCTAAAAGTCTAAAGTTCGTTCACTTCGAGTGGGTACAAAAGTTGTATGGACTTTCTAAACAGTCCCTTTGAGGTTTTCACCATACAAGCCCGAACATGTCCATCTCTTCCCGTAAACGATTCATGAATGACACCCAAGTCCCACAAGAGTTTGGACTTTGATGTTCCGTCAATCAGGATAACTTGCCCAATTTTCATATCCTTAGCGGATTCAGTACTTTTGAAATGGTACGCAGTTTTCAAATTCAGTAAGTACTGATTCTTCCATTTCTTCCAGATTTGTTTGAGAAGTTGTGTTTGGTACATCTTTCTTCGAGTTAAACCTTCTCTAGATGTATTTTCTAGTTCTATGAAGTTTATTGGCTATGTAAGACTTCACTGTTCCCCTTTCATTTTTTACATAAATCGGTCCGGCGAAATCAACGCCGCAAATGTTAAAAGGAGGCGTTTGAAATATTCGATCTTTGGGTAAAGGGGCTGTTATTTGGTCAGCAGGTTTTGCCGAATACTTCCTGCAAATCAAGCACTTGCCAATAATCTTTTTTACTAATTGTCGTCCCTTAGGAACCCAAAATTTTTTCCTCATCTTTGTTAGCGTCAATGACACACCGCTATGCATTACCTTTTCGTGTTCTCTTTTCACCAACAATTCCGTGAACCTCGAAGTTTTAGGGATTAGGATCGGTTGTTTTTCATCAAAGGAGAGGTCTGATTCGGTGAGCCTGCCCTTTATTCTAAGTTCTTTCCTGGAGTCTAAAAATGGTACTAATGAGCAGACATACGAATCAGATTTTATTTTTTGATCATTTTCCAAGTCTGAAATTTCTGAACTAAAGAATTCCTTTTGCGTGATTCGAATCCAAAACTCTTCAGCTAACTGCATTTCTTCAGCTGTTAAAGGTCCACGATTTTTAACAGATTTTTTAAGATTTGTCAAAAATCTCTTCACCCAAGCTGTAACTCTTAAGAGTCTTCTGAGAGTGCTGTATTTCGAAATGTCGATAAGTATGTCATTGGCCACTGCACACCCGAACTGGCATACTTCATTGCTGGTTTTCCGATATTCTAGGTCTTCATCGTCGAATTTCTTCTCATTTTCTTGTTCTGGCCAGTTTTCTTCAGGCATCTTAAGAAAGTGTAGTCCTTCTAACCAAATTGAATCGCTCAAAGTGGAAATATTGGCTCCTCTTGAGGCTAAATCTGCTGGGTTTACTTTGCCAGGACAAAAATGCCAATTTACTGGTGATGTCAATTTGTTTATTTCTTCAAGGCGATTCTTCACGAAGGGCTTAAACTTCTTAGGCACACCTTTGATCCAGAAAAGGGTGATTTTCGAATCAGTACAAAAATGAGTCTTGCTTTGAATCTCAAACCTGGGATTCATCCTCAAAGCTTTGATGATATGGTTGCTCAATCTGGCTGAAAGGAGAGCACCCATCAATTCTACTCTGGGTAGTGTTAATGTTTTCAGAGGTGCTACTCTGGTTTTGGAGGTCACCAAGATCGATTGAATTCTATTGTCAATGTAAGTTATGCATAAATAAGCAACACTGCCATATGCTTTCTTGCTTGCGTCGGAAAAACAGTGCAATTCGACTGTTTCAACGTTGTCTAAATGACTCGAAAAGTAATATCTTGGAATTTTGAATTCCTTTAAACAAAAAAATTCCTTGCACCAGTTTTCCCAAGCGGAATTTAAATCCTCTGGTAGTCTATCGTCCCAGTCCAATGAACGCGTCCAAATCTCTTGTATCAAGCATTTTCCTTTCAATACGAATGGTCCCAAGAAACCTACGGGATCAAATATTCTGCCAATAACTTGCAGAAGAAATCGTTTAGTATTTTCTCTTTTTAACAGAAATGTCGTCAAGTCTTCAATATCAAAATAAAGAATGTCCTCATCTTTATACCATGCCATCCCTAATACTTTGAAGGGAGGTTTTGCTGCATCAAAGTCCTTTTCAGTTTCCTCTGTAGTGATACCCTCCTTAACCCACAAATTTTGTAGTATTTTCAAATTGGTTTGCCACTTATGTAAAATCCTTCTCCAATCTTTAAAAATATTAATGCATTCCAAAGAAGTTTTAAATGCGTGTTCTACGTCTGAATGACCACCAATAATATCATCTACGTATACGCTGTTGTCTAGGATTTCGTATGTCTCAGGATATACTGTTTCAAATTGTTTCAAATGGTGTCGAATTGTCGCTGCGAGAAGAAAGGGGCTACTGCTTACTCCAAACAATACGCGTGTAATTCTATAAATTGCAGGTGGTTTCAAATCAGAGGTTAGATCATCTGCGAAAAAAAAACCTTGTAACATCCCTTTCCTCCTCATCAATTTCTATTTGGAGGAAGGCTTGTTTTATATCTGCTGTGAAAGCAACTGGGTAGAGTCTAAAGGATAGAAATAGTTGAACCATATCAGGCAGCAAATTGGGTCCAACATGCAGGCAATCATTCAAAGACATTTCACTGGGAAGATCCGACGAAGCATCAAAGACGATGCGGAGTTTACTAGTTGTTCTATCGTTACGAATAACTTCCCTATGGGGTAAATAGAATTTAATTTGGTTTTTATCTTCATCAGTCATCTTTACGGGCTCTATAATATTTTGTTCTAAATAGTCATCTAAAACAGATTTATACGAATTAAAACGATCAGGATCGTTACGAAGTCTGAGTTTAAGTCGTGAAAAACGTTTCTCCACGACCACCCTGTTGTCCTGTAATTTAAACTTTAGATCCGACCTCCAGGGCAATTTTACCTTGCAACGGGAATTTTCATATTTAATTTCGGATTCAAATTTCTTCAAAATATCGTCTTTTGTAGAATCAACAGTTTCATTTTCTGGATTAACCCCTAATCCTTCAAGCGTCCAAAATTTTTGCAATTGATCCGAAATTGATTTCTCTTCCACTATAATGTTTAGGTCTACGGAAGATTCTAGAGCATTATCAGTTTTTACCTGTACACACCATCCAAATATTGTTTCAGTGGCTGCCAGGGTTTTGTCTAATCTTTCCAAATTTCCCGTTACTATACTATAGTAATAGTCGGTTCCTATGAGAATGTCTATACCACCTTTAAATTCAGCTGAGTCAGCCAGTTGTAAATCTTTCAATTTTGACAATATTTTTTCCGATTTTAAGTTTGCGGGAGGCAATTCTGAGCTTGTTATCTGATCCGTCACAAGTGCTTCTATTTGAATATTAGAATTTTCCTTTTCTCTATTTTCCAATTTTAGACTTACCACATCAAATGTTTGTTTAATGGGTTGTTTACCGCCAAAAGTATAGACTGACAAAGTCTCTTTTCTGATTATTGGGAGTTTTAATTTGCGCGAAATATTTTCATTTATAAAAGATCGCATAGATCCACAGTCAAGTAAAAGCCTCGCTTGTATTGTGCGAGATCTGTGTCTAATTTTAACACCGCAAGTTTGCAACAAAATCGAGGGTGCTTTAAAATGCAAAATCGCAGTAAAAGCCTGCGTCTCAGCGGCCTTCTCTTTCTCTTTCAGCTTTTTTTCAAGTTGGAAACAAATCTCTGAATTATGTCTCTTTTTACATTCAGAACAAGATTGCTTTGAAACGCAGTCCTTAATCCTGTGCTTGGGCATTAAGCAAAGTAAACACCTTCCCTGTTTAAATAAAATGCCTCTTTTATCAACAACACTAACAGATTCGCAAATTTGATTTTTGTGGGTATGTTTTTCTTGTTTGCAGAATATGCAGTAATCATCTGAATTATTTTGAGATTCGATCTTCGCTGGCGCCAGGAATTGGGCAGCACTTGTAAACACTTTATTTTTGTTGTGTCTGAGAGAAACGGTCTAGGTTCGTTTCCACTCTACGCTCTTTCGAATGGGGGGGGGGGCGGGGGAAGAAGAATATTTCTCTCTTTACATTCAAGTTCTGTGCGAATGAATTCCAAAAGCATTTCTATATTGTAAAGGGAAGAAAAATTTGGATTTTTGCGATTGAATTCTAATGTCAAATCTTGGGGTAAAATTTTATACAACACCGGGATCAACATATTGCTATAAGAATTCGGTTGCACTTCCAGTGATTTCAAACTGCGTACGTGCATTTCAATATTGTCGTACAATTTTCTAAGTTTCGAGATGTCACTCGATTTGATAACCGGAGTTAAATTTAGTAATTTTGTCATATGTAAATTAATGATTAACTCAAGTCTCCCAACTCTATTCTCTAGTAATTTGATGGCTTCGTCATAATTATCATCGGACACGGCAAACCCTTCTATTGCGTTAAATGCTGCTCCCCCTAGAAAGGAGCGTAAATAATTGAATTTTTCAATTTTGGATAGTGAATTGTTATTGTCAATCGATACTTTAAATGAACCAAAGAAATCTGCCCATTTCAAGTAATCGCCATAATATTTCGGCATAACCAACTCTGGCAGACGAACTACTTTACTTTGTGGTTTCGCGTCTTCGGAATCGTTGTCGTTTACAATAGCAGTTATATTTGGTTTACTAATTTTAAATCTTCAATTAATTTTAAATTTCCATAAAATAACTTTATTCTTATAATCTCCTACAGCGGAAAGTTGTGATTCGAGATCCTTAGTTTCAACAAGTAGTTCAATAGCGGCATCGTTCTCTTTTAGTTCGTCATATTTATTTGTCAATAGTTCTAAGTTTTCTTCTAAGATCAATTCATCCACAATTTCCTTTCCACATTCTGTTTCAGTGTTCTTTAAAACTTTGGAAACTTCCGATCTAATAATTTTCCGTTTTGCTTTCAATTTTGTAAGTTCGTCCGCCATAATTAATTAAATAATTGAAACGGTCTTACCGTTCGAAATGTTCGAATAGAAGAGGTATCTAAGGTCAATGGTTGCATCGATAGATGAAATGAATAATCTAACAAGAGTTCTACAGACGACACTTAATTTATTTACAAATTTACAACACTTAAAGGTCTACAAAATGCCACTAATCTAAGAGCCATGTTTACATGGCGGAGTCGCAGTTTCAACTGACCAAAATTCTAAACACGGTGGGGGCGCTGCAATCGACGTCAACACATTTCGTCAGAACATCAAAAGACTTTCTTCCCTTTCTTGGAAAACAGATAAAAAAAATCGTCAAAGAAAGCGTTTTAAAGTAGATGGAGACTGCAATTCCTATGCCACGACTTCTAGAGGAGCGTTAACTGTCACTGTCCACACGGAAAATTAAAACGATATTGATAATTCTTCTAAACCTTCTAATTAAAAAGAAAATTTTTAGAACTGTTAAATGTTAACACAGGAGAATGTTATCTAAAATACCTTTACGCTGCTATTACTGTATCATGAGAACTGTACAATACATTTATCCTGATAAATATATGTTTTGTCCAATTCCTTGAAAAATCGAACTGAAAATTAGTCTCAATGTCAAACGAGATTTGACTAGAAAAAGTTCCTACAGGACAAAATCATGATTTCTATAAATATATTTCAGATTTTTTTGTTCCTTCTTTGGGGAGGGGGGGGGGCTTCGAATGAAAATAGAAGCTTGTAAGAATGATTCAGATTATTTATTAAGATGGCCTCTCAATCAATATTGGCGGGTCACTCCGCTATCTATCCAATTTTTGAGCAGATGAAAGAAATAATAAAATATTGACAAGACAAACATATTGTAAAACCGTTACAAGTTGAGATTAATTATAAGCACTATGGTGCTGCTGCTATCACATATACAAATTTTCAATGAACCGAGAAATATTGTTAATGGTTTAGCGATTTTAACTAAGGAAGATATAAATAATAATTTTAATCCATCAGACCTTCTTGCGTATTTAAATCATGAATAGAGATTTTTATATACATTATTTTTTAAACTTAGCGCAGATATCGATATATGCATCAAATGCTTAAAATACGAACTCCATGTTAAATTACATATAGGCCACTCCTATTTCTCCGCCCTCTTAGGACTTTCTCAAAGGATGGAATTTAATCTATATTCAGAAATATAGTAAATTCATATTAACTAAACATTTGATTTTAAAAAATATCTTTATAATTCATAGACCATTTATTAACTACAGCTAACAAATAATAATGTAATCTAATAAATTCAAGCACCTACTTTTGCGTGACAGAATGCGAATATTTGTGGGACAGTATTTGTACACAGGCGTTTCGCAGGTTTCATAGAAAAATTATTCTCATATTTCATTCCTGCCTCTCATTCTACCTCAGAGATATGACAATATAAAAAATTAAGGACTAATTTGGATAGTTATTAAATATGCAAATGTCGCATAGACCTGAAATTTGTCGAAATGAAAGATTCCATAATTTCCTACGAAATTCTAACAATGCATAGTTTTTTAAATAATTATGGAAGGCTTCTCAATATTGATATGTTATTTGGTGATAAAGGTCCGATTTCTTCTTTGTCTATTGAATATAATCTAGTGCAGAAGTTAGTTGCCAGATCTTTAATATATTACTGAGATTCGATTCTCAGATCCCTATCAATAAGCATGTTTCTAAGGTGTGCCTTGTGGTACAGCGCGCTAGCTTTCGGTGCTGAGGGTGCTCTGATCGAATCCCGGCGTCGCGCCACTAAAATGCCTCCGTTTGTGTCGTCCCTTCATAGGGGATAATGCTGGTCCGACTCTATTGTGACCCCATAATAAAATGGCTAGAAAAACTGCTGTATATTATATACTTGTCTTCACGACAAGTGCCTCCGCATTGGTTTAAAAAAAGAAAAAGTTTCTAAAGTATCAGGGCGATTTCCTAATACCGCGGAGTGTTTTATTTTGAATTGTCTTTCGATCACTCTATATGTGTGTCAGCCGCTGAACCCCAAACAGGCACGGCGTACAAGATGGGATGGAGTACAGATATATACAAGAGGATTTTATTATTTAACGCCATTTGATTCCGGTACAGGAGGTGGGCGATGTCTGTATGGGCTTTAAAAAATTTTCTTATGTTCTATATTTTCCTTCGAAGTTAGTCGACTATCGAGGCAAATTCCTAGGAATTTACCCTACCTCTCAATATGAACCAGGTGATCACATACTGTGATTGGAGGCAGGGCCGGATCATCGCACAGACAAATTATGTCTAGGGCCCGGTTTTTTGAAGTTCCTGTCTATTTTGAAAAGAATTGTAAATAAGATAGTTTACTTTTCTGTTG
Source organism: Dolomedes plantarius (assembly GCA_907164885.2). Classification (NCBI taxonomy): domain Eukaryota; kingdom Metazoa; phylum Arthropoda; class Arachnida; order Araneae; family Dolomedidae; genus Dolomedes; species Dolomedes plantarius. The sequence goes on from OU015503.1 coordinate 111,313,252, forward strand.
GACAACTGTATAAACAACTGTATAAACAACAACCGTATAAAGAAATAAACAAAAGTATATTGTTTTTATATGGTTATTGTGAATAGCTAAAATCTAAAGGAATTGTGTTATGTTTCTTTTTATTGAAAGTAAAACTCCTAGTAATTTATAATTTTTTTTTCAAATTAGAATTTTGAACCGCATGAGAAAAGACTAGGATAGTTGAAATTTGTCGTCCGCATACACAACGAGTTGTCCCGGAATAACGGTATTATTGCGGACATTTTACAGGGATCGATCCTTGACCCGACGTTGTTCAACATTTATGCCAACGACGTAACGTGAGTAACGGATGCCCTGCTTGCCTTGTATGTGGATGGCACTGCAATCCTTTCTATTTGCCTTAACACTGACTACCTTGCTATTCAAATTCAGCGTCACATAGACACTTTGATTGGGATTGGTTTGTGCGCTGGAAAATTAAAGTCAATCCCTCTATGTGTCACGCGATCTACTTCTCTAATAGCTACCGCAATCCACCACGTCTCCATATTTATAACTCCCCGCTTGATTGGGAAAACACGACCAAGTACCTTGGCGTAACTCTGGACCGCAGATTAACTTGGAACACCTACACCTTGAATACTATTAAGAAATGCAATGCCTGTCATAGCGCAACTCCGAAATCTAATCTACGGCCCCCATCTTTCCCTGCAAAACAAAGTTTTACTGTTTAAACAAATTATTAGGCCCATTGCTCTTTACACTATTCCTGTTTGGTTCTCTGCAGATAAGACCCATATCGACAAACTTGAACGTGTTCAGAGCAAAACTCTCAGGCTGATCCGCCGAGCCTTTAGATACCTCTCTAATCAGACTATCCGCAGGGACTTCGCCATTCTGTCGTTCTATAAACAGGCTTATAAAATCTCAAAAAAATTTTACGATAACCTTCCAAACCTTCGTAACGAGATAATTGCTGAACTTCCAGACAACGATTTTTCCCTTCGTGCTAACCGTAAACGCCCACGGGCGTGTCTTTTTAGGAGTTAACATTAGCCCTCCTATCGCGATACTCTACTTAAGTTCCTTACTTGTTCAGGTGCTTCCGTTGCGCATTGCCAACGTTCGAGTCTCGGGACACGCAGGTCGTGTGTTCGTACGCCGATCGTGCAGACCTGTCCTTTTCCAAATTTTTCCTCTTGCTGGTTTTAGCTTCCCATTCGAAGCTCTACAATTATCTCGATACGAAGTTGTATGACCCCGAAGAGGTCCTTTTTTCATTACTTCCACGACTTTGGGTGAATTTTCTTCTCTTATTTAACATCTTGTGTTTGCTGCTATCTGCCATTCTTTTCAAATTTTCTTTACTTGTTAAACTTAATTTAACATTCTCTGTTAAATTTTTCTCCATATTAAAACTTAATTTTAATAGTTAAATTGTCCTTTCACCTTTAAAAATATTTTATTTTTGATAGTGATGCATTCTTAACTTAATACTTTTTTTACTGAGCACACGTACCTTGATACTTATAACTGGCTTACTGGAGATAAAGTCAATCGACCAAGGAACTCCACTACTTAAAATCAAATAAAAAAGACAAGGAGAAATTTTCGTTTTACATTATGTTCTCTATAATTTTTAATATCTTTTTCAGGTAAAAAACTGAATTGATCAATTCAATAAAATAAAAGAATAAGCCAACTACTATTACCAATTGTGTGACCCCGGAGCTACACAGACGCGAATCAGCCTCTCCTCGAAACCTCGCGAGGTCGATTAGTCACGCTCCAGGAGTGTGACTAATCGACCAGAATGATCGTTCTCACATTCCTGCCTCTTGTTGTCATTTGTGCAACTTCCCGACATTCACCCATTTGACCTGCACACAGCAGTGTCAGAAATAAAATTTGGTCATTTCCTGCGTTACGTTATGCTGTGCCTTGTTAGCCTACGTCAATCTATAAATAGGCCTTTATTTATATTTATATACTTATTTTTGTTAGACATTTAATAAAATAAATTTCACTTTTTAAAAATTTATAACCAAACTTTTCAAACTTTTAAAGAAAAACTAAAATTTATTGTTATATCTTAAATTTTATTAAAAAAATTGTTTTTTATTAATAAATATTTAAGATTTGTTTTAGTTTTTCACATTATTTAGTTTTGTTTTCTTAATTGTTTTATATTTTTGCATGCTCTATTTCTGGCGGGAGAGGGAGGGGGCCCGATAAGAAGAAAATGTCTAGGGCCCCAAAGTGGGTTAATCCGGCCCTGACTGGAGGAGGTGGAATTCTATAGTAGCTGAAAAAAATAACTTTATTAATTGAAAGACTTTACTTGAGCCTCCACCGTTCGAACCATCGTTCAAGAATCCCAGTATGTCTCAATAGGTACTTGCGAAAGCATTTAACATTACGATGCTTGGCTAGTATTACTGTGTTACCGGAAAACATGGCTAGTGTAGTGAATGGAGAGTGAGGAATGTCGGTAATAAAAATATTAAAAAGGATAGGTCCTAATTTAGAGCCATAGGGGGCTCATGCATTGATTTCGCGTAGACAGGAATATGTTAGTGCACGGAGGACTTTAAAGCATCTGCCGAGAAGATAGGAGTGTATTAAGTGGATAATTGAGGCTGACATTTTAAGCTTATTAAGTTTGTAAATGAGAGTATTGTGCCAGACTCGCTCAAAATCTTCCTCTATTTCAAGTAATATTACTCCGGAATGCATCTGATTCTGGAAACCATCATGGATGATTTCCGTACAAAAATAAAAACCAAAACAAGGTTAGACTCTCACTAAAATAATGACACTGTTATAATATATTGGTATAAGTCTTCTCAGAAGAGAAGATCCCTGAGAGAGAGGTCACTCGTGAAGATTTCTTTTTTCATAATGTGCGGAAAGTGACAAAAGCAAAGGTCGAATAAGAGAGAGGAGGACATTGTAACCAAACATCCAACGCTTTTCGCCAAATATTAGCATTTGCCCCAAGGAAGAATCGAAAAAGCGTTTCTTTCTGCCGATTTTTAAATTTTGCTTCGATGATGACGATACCAGTACATTACAAGAAAGGTATTAACGCCCATACTGCAAAGTGAACTACACTGCAATAACAGAAAAGGTGTTCTGTGCGGACGGGAAAACCGTATACGGTGAAAAAATAAATCGTATGAACACAGCTTTCGGTTGACACCGATTATAAAACCGAATTATGAAACGATTATGAAACGGAAACAGTATCTTGTGTACGAGGCTTAGACGTCAGTTAACCCGCTCCAATGGAGAGCAGAGAGTACACAGAGGTTCACTGGATTCTATATGATTATGGAAGGGGACAGCGTTGCCTTGGTCACGCCCTCAAATGCAGGGATTTTTAACAGTGTTCTGATAGTGTCATACGACAAATCAAACGATCATGTAAAGAGCGCAGAGAAAAACGAACAAAGGAGACACCACGTTTATCTATGAATTCATTACAATTTTAAAGACGAATATTTTTACAGAATTTAAGGGCAAGGATACTTACTATGTATTACTTAAACTTCTCCGTATCGAAATTGAAAAATGATAGTCGAATTAAGTATTGAAATATTTATGAAGTAAATTATTGTGGTACAAAGATATTAAGATTGGATGTTCTAAGTTATCATAACCATTCCCAAAGTAAGGTGATTAGCTTGGTATACTTCGATTTTGTGGCGTACTTTACGACTGAGTGACCGGTTTAAGGCCCCCCCCCCCCCCCCTGAAAGTGCGAAGATTGCGATCCTTCTTTGATTTAACTTAATTTAATTTAAATAAGTTATTCATTTCTTATTTTAAAAACTCTTATTGATGTCTTAGTTATTGCGTAGAGACTACATCATAATTTCTTTTATATATACTTTGCTTTTATGAGCCTTTTCTTTTATTGTTTCGAAAAACTTTCTAGTGTATGGAGTGTATTGTAGGTCAAACAAAATTACCAAAGAGAAATAATATACGTGCCCTCGTATGGGAGATTTCTTGGAGTGCCTGGATATGAAGCGTCACCTCCAGTATTTAAGGCCAATGTTTTGATTAGGGTGCTCTTTAAATAACTGAGTAATAGTGGAACAACCCATTTCTTTATTTTTGAGAAAGTTTTTAAATATACAGAGGCTGTTCGCACATTTTTTAGACGATTTTGGTAAGCGGTAATAAAAAATAGTTTGCTGCAAAAGAAATAATTGCAATTGTACTATGTTTTTAAAAGTCAAAATTATCGTCTGCGGCTTGAAAGTTTTGTTTTTATTCAAAATGGCGTTTTTAACAAAGCAGTGGTTCGAAGGCTACATTTATGCTCTTTCCGAAGAGAAATGTGCATACTCCGTTATCCAAAAACGATGTGAGAGTCATGGTTTTGGGATATCTAAAGCGTCGATAGGTAATATCGTCAATAAGAAAGGAAAAAAACGTCAAATTGGAGCCTCAAGTGGGACAAAAATTCCAAACAAGTATCCAAGGAAAAAACGGGCTTCGACTATTGCAAAGGTACGTTGTTTAATGTTAAAAGAAAATCCCCCTAGTCAAAGGACAGTTGAAAAATCATTAAAATGCTCGGTGTCCACTGAAAACAAAATGATAAACGTTGATTTAAATCTTAAGAAAGCGAAAAAACGCAATGTGCATCGTCTTCTTCCAAATCATATCGCTTACTCTCCTTAAGGAATAATTTTTTTTACAAACTGATTCCCACATTAACAAGAAAAATCAATTTTATTGATTTATTTAACTTAAAAATGTTTTCATTTATTTTCATTTAAGATCCAAAGTAATTTTCTTAGTTACTCTGTTGTATTTGTGGAAGTTTAAGAGAGATGATATCTTCATGGGGATGGTTTCACTATACCACCAGCCCTTAGCTCCGCCCTTCTCTAGTTTTATTCAAATTTTTTTATTTTTAAAATTATATAATATTTCATCTCTGAAAGCTTTATTTGACGGAGTCATTGTATTAAATACATAAAATAATTTCAAGATAATATGTTAGTGTCTATTGAGTATAATATTTTAAATGTCCGATTGGAATTTTAAATATCTTTAGAACATTTTTGTATGACATCCACTACCGCACTCAGGGATAGGGTCTGGTAAGAGGGAGTGGTTAAGGTGGACGCCCAATTCATTTATTACTTGATCGGGTGACGTCTACCAAACAGTCTTTAGAATGTGCTGAAACATCCATTATTCCTAGATAATTATATTGCAGGAAAAGATATTTCTATGCTGTACTGTTTAGGCGGACCCTGCTGAACTTATGTAATTTAAGCTTACATGTATCAAAATGGGATTTTTGGGGATTTACCATACTTAGAAAGGTATAGAAAAAATCCCCTTCAAAGTATCTCTATGAAATTATGTACAGCCTTCCTATTGTTAGTGGTCTGACTAAATAAATAATACAAAATTTCTACTAAACAACTAAAGTCTACTAAATTTTTAATTTTGTATAAAAATTCTGTAAATATTTTCCAAAAAACAAAAATGATGAAAATGATATTTCAAAACGATTTAAAATTATATTACAGCGTTAAGGAGCGGTTATAGAGTTTGAAAGCAAATTATTTCGTTACCTCTGCTATGAACAAAAGTGAAAAAAAAATTTAACAAATGAAGCTATCATCAGCAGATGTGTACATATAACTAAACGTGCTTTGAATTTTATTACTATTTTTTTGCTTAATTTAAAACTGATTATGCATTTTTTTTAAAATTCATAACAATTTTTTAAGTTAGTTACACTTGATAAAAAAAATAATCATTACAAATTGAGTGTATATGCAAAAATAAAATTTCCTTGAAGCGTCCTGCCATGGACCTACTGCTTAAAGCCGATTCCGAACGGTTACAAACGTCCATTCCAAGAGTGGGAATCGAACCCATAGATTTTGGCACCGAATACCAGCGACCTCACCTTTCGGCCATCGTCCGGCCAGCTTAAGTAAGGAAAAGACGGACAGGAAGAAAACTCGACTATATTAATAAATTTTTATATTTTTGTTTTCTCAATGATATTTTATTTTCAGAAGCTCGAAATGACAAGCCCGAGACAATCACGACTATCGATTTGCAACAGGCTTACGAAGATTATTAGCATTATACTACACCAAATTCGTGGTACAATTCCAAACATGGAGAATTTAAGCATGAGACAAATTTTATAGTGGTTCCTAAAAATCACTTCTTTGATTTCCTCCACAATTTTAGATATATCTAAATTTTTTTTGCCAGATAATATATTGAGCTTGAAGACCCTGACTTTTACAAACTTTCTAAAATACAGATATTAGTTGGTGCTGAACTGTTCTTTAAAATTTTATGAGGGGGATCAAGTTGAAATTAGTGACTCCATATTCTTGTGAAACTGCGCATTTTGGTTAATAGTTTCAGGGAATATACCTTGTTCTCGACTCACACCGCATTGTTTATTACTAACAGGACAAAATATTGATCCGAAAATATTAGCATTGATCCAAAATTATGATTTCCCAAAACTTGGCCAATTAATGACCAAATTCTTGACGGTTGAGAAAAATTCTATAAAATTAGAATTAGTTGAAGAATTATTTTGTGAAGAGTTATGCACCGTACCTCGTAAACAGCGAAATTTTAAAAATGGGCAAATATCTTTCGGGGATTTGAATTTAAGGCTTTCTCCATCGGATACTTCCATCTGTAGAATTTGTAATGTTCAATGAGCATATAACGGTGTAGTCTGCTATTCTTATCATAGGGACGGCGCGAACGCAGTCCCAGCTACCAAAAATTCTGCACCCCAAGCAATCGCAATTTGCGAATGTGGCGAACGTCAACCTCTCGAAGTGCAATGAGAGGCCTCTGCTCGGGGGAGCCTCCTTGTTGATCAAGGCATACCCCAGTGCCAGGTAAGTATGATATTCCGGAATCTTTGAAATTACTTATGAAATACTTCTGTGAATTTTTAGTGGTAGATGTTTATCTAGCGGTTAAAATTTTCGTCTTTGAATTCAAGGTCAAGGTAGTTGGGTTTACGGCGCCGGCGTTTTAATAAACTTATAGCAAATTTCCGAAGTGAACGAGTTGCCGAACATGAATTTAGAAAAATCGCACGGCTCCCGACTGAATTCGCGATTGGTCCTAGCTTTGGCCTGCGAAGAAAATTCCGTTTCCACATTAAGCAGGGGTAAACCGATAACTGTGTGCTATAAAGAATATACCTTGACGATGACTTTTGCTAAAATGAAACGGAATGGCCGTTTCCATTCATGAGATTGGGTATAGACGTAGACATAGACACATTCGAGTGTTCACTTGAAAGTTAAAATAATAATAATAATAATAATAATAATAAATATAAATAATTAAATATAAATAATACTAATAATAGCGAAAAATAAATAAGCAAAGAAATATAAATAGACAACTAGACATAGACATAGACATGGTACATTAACGAGGCACCAGAGAGCAAGGCTCCATATCCTCGGTATGGATAATTTTTTGTGGTTATATTTCCGTTCTCAGGATTAAAAGAAAAGTGTTGACTTGAAAGTTAGAAAAATAATCATAAAAATAATAATTAGAATAATAATAATAAATAAATAAATAAAAATAAATAATAGTAATACTAGCAAAAAATAAATAAGTGAATACAGTGGAATCTCGATCGATCGTTTTCCCGTATGTATCGTTTAATTTAGCCAGTCCCGATGATCATATTGCTTTGTGATGTTCACGCATCTATCGTTCAGTTCAGTAGGTCCTTGAAAAACGATCTATCGAGATTCCACTGTATATGAAAATTGATAATTTAATGTGTCAGGTTTAAGAAAAAAATAAAATGAAATAATAAAAATAATACTAATAATTCACGGTAGCAGATGATTAAGCAAGAATCAGTAAGGATAGTCTTGAGGTCGATCCATCAAAAAAAAAAAAAAAAACACGAGATTGGGTATTGGACCACTGGCGCCATTTATAGGCAGGGAAGGGCACCAAAAACGGTTTCCCTAGAATAAGGTGACCAGACGTCCCGCTTTTGGCCGGACAGTCCTGATTTTTAACAATTTGTCCCGCATCCCGCGGCGTTTTAAAAGAGTCCCGATTTTTGGAAAGAATGCACGACAAGCTATGGAACGCGCGGAAGGACGGGAAGGGAATATACGGTTTTCGCCGGCCATGTGGCTATTTAGCCAGGATATGAGTTTTATATTATTTTTACTAATTTTATAATGTTAAACTTTAATAATAACAAATAATTGTGGAGAACTGATTATCGAGAACTGATTATCAAAGATCGCATTGTAGATCAGTTGTTAGAATTGGAATTTTGAAACAAACCATGTTCCATACAATAATGCACTAAAAATAATGGAATAAGCGCTGTCCTTACTAGGTACTAATGCTACGACTGAACGCGTTTTTTCTACGGTAAATAAAGTGTGGGCATCAGAAGAATCACAATTAAGTGTTAAGACTTTGAAAGCCATTTTATGTGTGAAATATAATTTTACAAATTCTTGTGAAAAATCTTATGGCCTTTTAAACAACGACAGCAATCTACTAAAAAAAATTCACGCAAATGAGAAATATGCCAAAGAATAAAATAATACTATACATAATTTTTTTTATTTATTATATTTGTAAATTGTACTTATGTTGAAATTTAAATATATATATATTACAATACTATTTTTGCGTTCTATGAAAATTTTTGTTGCGCCATATAGACCAAACGAACTTTCTCTACTTCTGAACTTTTTCTACTTCTGAACAATTCCAGCTCTTCGTTGCTACTTTTATGAAAAATCTGAGTTTGAAGGCGTTGGCCTAGTCAACTCAGTTAAAACACTTGTCCTATGGTTCTATGGTCCTAAGTAAAATTGTTTACAAGCGTTCTGTAAGCCGCTCAGTGCCATAACCGAATAGATATGACCCTGAAGCTACAGCAGGAGGAGCAGCTCCGTATTAGAAAAGCTGGCATTCGGTACCGGAGTCTGTGGGTTCGAGTTCCACTCTTGGCATGGATGTTTGTAGCCGTTCGGAATCGGCTTTAAGCTGTAGGTCCCGGTCTAATTAGCCCTCGTGTAGCAAAAAATGACCGTAGCGCTCCAAACCAAACCAAACCGTATTAGAAAAGTGTCTCCCATTTGGTCGCCACCACTAGGTGGCGCGCGCTTGTACTGATGTCGCTATAACACGGAAACCATACGCTTTAATATGGATTTTGCTTATTTTTCAAAAGAAATAAGTTTTTTTTTAAAGTGTGTTTTTAATATGAATTCATTTATTCAACTTAACAATTGTTTATATTCATTCAAAATGTCTATTTGAACTGCTTTTTTTGTTAAACTTCATTAAAATTCTTAAGGGGGAGATCACCTTTGCATGCACAAAAATACACTGATTTTACTACCAAGCTTAATGTATTGTCAAACAGTTAATTTGCAATTAATTTAAACCAATTGTTAAAGGTAAATTGTACAAAGATTTATCTATTAGAAAAAAAACACAATTGTTGGGAGATTATTAGAAATTATTTTAAGAAAAAAATGTTTTATGAATAGTAAATCTCAGATCAATGCAATGTGCAAATTTTTTTTAAATCTATAAGAGATATATATTATATTATTTGTATGTTTACAAAAGTATAACACGAAATCAAACTAATGAACATTAGCAATCTTACTATGGCGCTACGCTGCTCAACCGTAAGCTGCAATATTTTAAATAAAAACATTATTAAACCTGACAACACCAGCACAATTCATCAACCTGAAAGATGAAGAATATAAATGACCGGGGGGAGTTGTGACCCCCAACACTCCGGTTAAACATGTTTTTACCTAGGCAACACTCCCGGAAGTCATTCTTCATCTCCAACCTGACGTAAAGTCAAAACAAAACAAGGAGCGATGAAATAAAAAATAAAGGAACTGGAACAACGTACATTAAAAACCTGTGTTAAATTGCATCATCAGTACTAAACTATTTCAAACAATTAGTCAATTCACTAAAACATATCAGCAACCCCATATATTCTCTACACCTATAAACAATGCATCATATAATAATTTTTAAAAATATTTAGACTTATCACTAAATTATAACTGTATCCTCATATAACCACTTAAAATAAGCCCCTCCTAAGTAACGAGTATTGGCGCATTCATTCCCCCGTTCGGACTCGATTGAGGAAGGACGTGAGTGAAGTCTCCTGCGTTAAGCCTCACACGTGCTTGCACGTGTTTTATAAGCACGGTTATTCTTGGCCGGTGACCACATGGGGATTTTTTAATCTTGCATGTGAGTGACAGACCACTAATAGCATTGTCCCTTGCTTTCATTTAGCTTTTTTGTTCTAAGTTGTGCTTAATTATGAGCAGCTTAGAAGCTCCATCACACAACATCCAACCTACAGCTACGCTTCCTGCTAGCCCTTCAACTATGGAGAATCCACCTGAGATGCTCAGACCGCTACCATCCTTCGATGAACTCTATGTTTTCTTCGACGTGAATTACAGAGACTGGGAGTACTTCCAGATCATGAAAGCTTTCCTGGACTACGCCGGCATCAACCTGATCAACTCTCCTGATGCTCCGTTGATGAGTAGATTTTTGTTCTCACTGGCGGAAGTGCTCAACGATAGGACTAGAGACGTTAATGAATTTTTTAACTTGACTTACTTCGATTACTTTTATACGAACCAGTGGGTTCAGATTAATGAACTATTGGCCCATATGCATGTATAACTTATCATGATTGATAATAAGATCTCGCTCAGACCTAGATCCAAGCGAAAGGCTATCTCTGAATCAGAGAGTGAAATTGAGACCAAAAACAGATTTGCTGCTCTCAGCGGTAATGAAACTGATATTGAAGGAACCCAGCCATTCGAACAGGCGACCGAAATGGAAACCGGAGGGCAGGCTGAAGGTTCAAATAACAATTCTCAAACGGCATCTAAGCGATGCCAAGTCTTCTTTGAGATCAACAACAATTGGCGTAATATGTTCAAAACTATTAATGAAATGGCCGACGATGTGGAAGCATCCCTGACGGGCTCCCTAGTCGGGAGGGTGACCACACGGCGAAAGAGTGCTCTTTGCAGGCGGCAGATGGTAGCACATGCTGTGCCAATTGCAAGGGCAACCATACGGCTAACTACCGTGGCTGCCCTATGAACCCCAAAAACAAGCAAAAACTTAAACTTAAAGACCCAAATCCCAAGTCTAATAGCCAACAGAATAAAACCCCTAAGCCTGCTCACTTCATTCCCTCCGAGCCACCAAAAACATCGGCATGGAAGACACCTCTTAACTTTAATAAAAAACCAACGGAACCGGCCAGCGATGCTTCTACATCCAGCGGCAACCGAGCTATGAGCGCCGAAACTCAAAGTGCCGAGGTAACCCCCCGAGCGGATCCAAATCCAGCCATTCAGAGCGCGGCTAGGAGGTCCAATCAGAATACGCGTCCTACTACCGCGCCCAGCGCTGCCCCGACTGTTGCTGCTTCATTTCAGAGCAACTCCAACTCGAGTGAACAGCCATCCTCTGGCTTCTCTGATTTCATCTCAATAGTAAAAATGGTAAGGGAATTCATGTCGGCTTTCAACATCTCCGACATTATGCAATTGTTCAAAGCAATTGCGACCATTATCAGGAGCGATGTTGACTTTTATACTAAATTGGAAGCCATAGTTGTAGAACTTGGCAACTATTTAGGTCCCGCTCTTGGTAATGAGTAATTCCCAGCATTTTCCTTCACTGCGGGTTCTGTTTTGGAATGCTAATGGTCTCACCGGTAAAATTAATGAATTCAGGCAGTTTATGGAAAACTCCAATACAGACGTCGCCTTAATTCAGGAAAGCCGCTTTACTGCACCTTGGCGGTCCAGGTGGTGGCACTGCCATCTATATCCCTAGGGGACTTAACCATTATAAAATTAATAGTATTAATACTACCGCTGTTGAGAACACTTCGCTAATACTTCTCCCCAACAGAGCAACCAAAATTCTAATTTCCTCCGTTTACCTTCCCCCCTCAAGATACTCTCTCAACGCGGACTTTTCCAAATTATTCAGCTCTTGTAACTTCTGTATTGTGGCTGGTGACTTAAACGCACGCAATACAGCCTGGAACTGTCGCAACATCAACGCTGCAGGCAGAGCCCTCTTCAAGTATGTCACCGATAACCACGACATTAAACTTATCTCCCCCCCACCCCTACCCACTTCTATTCCACGGGCTCTAGCACTATCGACCTGGCTCTAACTAAAAACATCCCTTACCCCCACGTCATCGAGACACTCGACTTATTCGACTCCGATCATCTGCCTGTCCTAATTACTTTTGATCAGCAGGTCGATATTCAAAATCCTAGCCCCCCTAAACGTACTAATTGGAAGCAGTTCCAGGATAATCTAAAATACTCCCCCTCTACTACCACTTTATCCGCTGCTCTGAGGATATAGAACGTGCCACCAGTACCTTAACTAACGCCATCGTCACCGCCAAGGCTAATTCTACTCAAGCTATGAAAAAACCGCGTTATCATAACCTCCCTGCTAATATTGTAAATTTAATTAAAGAGCGTAACGCGGCTCGTAAACTTTATCAGTTCTCCCGTCTCCCCTCTCACAGGAGCAATTATCACTTCTTGCGCGCGCGCGTTCGGCGGGCTATTAGAGTTTTCCGTGATAAAAACTGGGCTGAATTCATTAATAGTCTTACTCCTGAAGATAACTCCCTCTGGAATTATATGAGACGACTCAAGTCGCAAAAAGTTCAATTTCCGCCCATTAACGGCCCCCACGGGGTTGCACTTACCGACTCGGACAAGGCTAACGCCATCGCCGACACGTATAAGGAGCAGTTTTCTCCTAACTCGGACTTGGTCGATGAAGACAACGATCGTCTGGTTACCAGCACGGTCGAAAGCTTCCTCTCCCCCCCCTCCGAGATTACTCTCCCGACCTCCATGCACGAAATTAATGACATCATTTCCAGTCTTAAGAATAAAAAGTCCCCTGGTAATGACCACATCAACAACTACACCCTAAAATTCCTCACCAAAAATATCATCTTCTACTTTACTGGCATAGTCAATGCCATACTGAAGTTCAATTATTTTCCTGAGTGTTGGAAAACTTCGATCGTCTGCCCCATCCCCAAACCGGGGGGGGGGGGCGCAACGATCCTAGAAGTTACCGACCAATCAGCTTGCTGTGCTCTTTTAGTAAGGTGGTGGAGCGCGTTATTCTTAACAGAATCTCCTATCACCTCGACCAGCACGATATCATTATTCCTGAGCAGTTTGGCTTTAGGTCTTCTCATAATACGACGCAGCAACTTTTAAGGGTAGTTGAATTTGCCCGTGACGGGATTCTAGCTCGAAGACCTACCGATGCGCTATTCCTAGACATAAAATGCGCTTTTGACAAAGTCTGGCATCCGGGACTGATTTTTAAGCTTATTCAAATTCACTTGCCAGACAGTCTTATTCATTTAATTAACCACTACCTACTTAATCGAAATGTCTCCGTCCGCATTCATAAGGAATTGTCCCGGAGTAACTTTATAACCTCTGGAATTTTACAGGGATCGATTCTAGGACCGACCCTGTTTAACATTTACATAAACTCGATTCCAAGAGGTGAAAGTACTCTTCTTGCTCTTTATGCGGACGATACAGCTATTCTTTCCACTGCTAACAATATCAACTACCTTACTATTCAAATTCAGCGTCACATTGACACTTTAGAGAATTGGTTTACGTGCTGGAAAATTAAAATTAATCCCTCGAAGTGTCACGCGATCTTTTTTAGTAATAGCTATCTGAATCCTCCTCGCCTCTATCTTCATAACTCCCCACTCGAATGGGAAAACACAGTCAAGTATCTCGGGGTAACCCTGGATCGCAAGTTAACCTGGAACACTCATGTCAATAATACTGTCAGTAAGTGCAATGCTGCGGTAATGCAACTCCGAAGTCTTCTCTACGGTGGTCACCTTAGTATGAAGAATAAGGCCCTAATTTTCAAACAATGCATCCTTCCCATTGCCCTATATGCTATTCCTGTGTGGTTCTCTGCTGCAAATAGCCACATCAATAAACTTGAGAAACTCCAAAACAGAACTCTCAGGCGAATTCGCCGAGCTTTTCGATACATGTCCAATGTGACTGTTAGGAGAGACCTCGGCACTTTATCTTTCGTACAACAAGCTCATAAAATCTCTAAGAGATTTTATGAAAACTTGCCCAACCTTCCAAACGAAATAACTATGGAATATCCGGATTACGATTACTCTAGCAGAGCTAATCGTAAGCGCCCTCGGGCCTGCCTCCTTAAAAGCTAACTTTAATTCCCTACCGTGCCATTAACCGCACCTTGCTACTCTCTCTCGTGCTTATCATAGCACAGCGCGTTCGCTCCGGCACGGAGTCGCTCTCGTTGCGGGTTCGATCCCAGCCGGAGTCCCTTCTTTTTTCCAAATCTCAAGCTACATTTAGCTGTCCCAAAGCATATGCCATGGTTATTTCTTTTCGAAGTGTATGGTCCTGCGGGCCTATTTTTTTTTTTATAACTGCAGTTCTCGACTTCGGGAAAACACATTAAAACTTGAAAAGAAAAAAAAATTGAAAAACTTATAAAAATAAAAAATAAAAATATATTGTACTGTACGATGAAATACTGGCTTTCTTGGGGCCTCTTACTCCTTACTTTTATTATTTCTGTTACTTAAATAATTTTCTTAATTAATTATTTACTTATTTTATTATTAATTAATTTATTTATTTATTAATCCATTTATTTTTACTTTTTTTTTTTCCTTAATCGCGTATTCTTATTCTTAATATTATTTTTCTTTTAAATTTTAACTAATCAGCACTCCCACCGTGATAACAATTATCTTACTTACAGGAGATAAAGCCGTCAGGCCTAGGTACTCCGCTACCAAAATCAAATTCTGCTTAGTGTTAAAAATGTGTCTCACATTTTGTCGCCGCCACTAGATGGCGCGCGCATGTAATAGCGGGCGGCTTAGACACGGGCAACCATACGCTTTAATATGGATTTTTCGTATTATTCCTAGCGAAAACAAGTTGTTTTATTTTAGTGCGTATTTAATATGAATTTATTTATTCAATTTAACAATTGCTTCTTTTCATTCAAAATCTTTATTTCAAGTGCTTTTTTTGCTATAATTCATTAAAATTCTTAAAGGAAATGAGTAAATATACTTTTTCAGAATAATTGTGTATTGGTTTCAGAATGAATGAGTTCAGAATTTTGTAATAATATAATAATTAAGGAAATCAAATTACAGAAAAGAATTGTGGAGAAATTTTTTTATCACTGTTCATAATCTCTTATGGAAAAAAAATGTGAGAAATAATACTGATTAACCAAAACACACACACACATAGTAGAAAAGCAACATTTTCTATCAATCACAAATAAATTCTTATCAGGACTAATTAAATAGGAAGTCAATTCAGTATTTAATCAGACAATACTTTAAAATATCTTCTTTTGGAAAAAAAATCAGTCAAAGCATCTCAGATTACAATTTTGAAAACCGGAGGTATAATCGTCAAGTTGGTAAATTACTGAATACAAAATTTTTCAGCGAATTAAAAAGAAAAAAACAAATAACTTTGACAAGGACAAATCAACTATATTTTTGAATTTTCACAAAGTACGCATTTTATTGCATAAGCAGATTTTGTACGCAGATTTTGCATAAGCATTTATAGTAACAACATTGCTTATCATACAATGAAAACTTATTTACTTAAGGGGTGTGGTCACTTTTACGTACCTTTAAAAGTATCATTTTTAGACCTATGTTCGATTGTTTGAGTAACTGCCTATAATATTGTTTATTATAGATGCAATTTTTCAAGGTAATTAATAAAAAAGACTTTTTATGCATAAAAAGTGAATTTTTTTTAAAAATCGAGCATTTTGCACTCAACTACTGTGCGCATTCTGTCAAAATAAATTATTAAGGTACATTAATACTTTTTTTACTATATGTGATTACAATACTTCAGGCAACAATATCCAGCAACATTATTCTAAAATATATTAAAACATTTTAGTACGTGCTATTTTTTAATTAGAAATTTCAAAAATGACTGAGTAAAAGCTTGTAAAAAATTAAAATATATTAAGGTTCAAAAATTTTGGTAGATTTTGTTGTCTAAAGTGTTGTAATAACATATAGTAAGCAATTATTAATGTAACTTAATAATTTATTTTGATAGAATGCGCACAGTAGTTGACTGCAAAATGCTCGATTTTAAAAAAATATTCACTTTTTATGCATAAAAAATCATTTTATTTTTAAAATTAATTACCTTGAAATATTGCATATATAATAAACAGTATTACAGGCAGTCACTCAAAAAATTTCTTGTAAATCAAGCAAAAATTATGAGTAGTACATACAATCCAGCATAGGTCTAAAAATGATACTTTTACGTACTTTAACTAACTTACGTAATTTAACTAACTTAATAGTGATTAAATTCAATATTATGGTTCCAGCATTGTCAGGAATTACCTTCAAGTTGGTAAATTATCGATTACAAATATTTTCAGCAAATTAAAAAGAAAAAAACCCAAATAACATTGATAAGGACAAATCAGCTATATTTTCGCATTTTCACAAAGTATGGTTTTCATTGTAATCACAGTAAAAAGATAGGAAAATATTAATTTTTTTTTAAATTATACTCAACAGATTTTGCATAAGTTATAGTAACAACATTCTTTATCATACAATGAAAACTTATTTACTTATCAACTAACTTAATAGTGATAAAATTCAATATTAAGAAAAGTTAACTGGAAATATTTTATTTCTGTGCACAATTTAAAAAAAAATGATGGCTTTAGTTCAGACGTGTAGCTCAATTTGCCATAACCACAAAATATATTGAATAGAAGAAAAGTATTTCATAATTATAAAGAACTGAAATTAACAACATACACTATTAATACATTATTATAAAATAAAAATTAAATGTGCGATATACAATTTACTATAGATAAATTTGATCAAAAAATTATAATGACAGGTTTTGCAGATATTGATAACATTATTCATTGATATTGACAAGGGAATAACTTCAGACAAGAGAATAATTCAACTCAAAATTAATATAAAATGAAAGCTTAAATTTAATAATACAGAATTATAATTTCGATTCTTTTCTCAATCTTTTAACATTAGCGCAGAGTTGGCATTTTTATTCTCTTGTTTGCATATAAAATGCATGCGCGTAATCAGAAAAAAGTTAACCTTTTGAATGAAATTAAAGTTATGTTGCTCAGTGCAACCAATTACTGGCATAGGAGGACCACTATGATCGTCACTTTACTTACATGTCGCGCCATCTACCGGTGAGCGACAATAATCGGTCCATTTTAAGAAAAATTCCTCATTGAAGCTTACGCTCCTTCTGTAGCTTCATGCTTTTACCTAAATGACTATTTCCACACTCGTTTATACTTTATACTACTACGTACTACGTAGTACGTAGGAAGGGTCCTCGGGCGCATACAAAACAAATAGACGAGTATTTCTACTTGTCTTGTGACATTCCCCACTTCCTGTTTACCAGGAAATATTCGCTTACAGAAAGATTTTCACGTTCGTTTATAACCATTATTTTCCAATAAAATTGACAGTTGATCTGAATTTCGTTGGACATATTCTTACTTTCTTCTTCATTTTAATTCATGACTATCATTAAATACTTATACACTCAAATACCTTTATAAAAAAAAAATTACTCGTACTTTCATTGGTTTTGAAATAAAATAACATTTTTGTGTTAATGTCTTTGATAAAATTCACTGATTATTCATTATATTTTTGGTAATCATTCATGTGTTTTATGACAGGTGAAAAAATTGTATCTACTCACTTGTCAGGATTTTGTGAATTAAATAGTTGATGATAATAAAAACAACGTTTTATGAAAATAAAATTATTTTATAGTAAACAAGATTATCATTAACAAAACATAAATATTTTTTAGAAAAACAACTTGGTATATGTATTTACTGTACAATAGGTATACAGATTTTATAAATAATCAACCGAACAATTGTAGTTTACACACAAATATTAATTATACCTTTATGTAAATATGAATTAAACTGTACCTAATACAATTGAATTAATATGACAGAAAAATTAGTTACTAAAATTTTATTGAATCCAAAAAAAAAAAAAAAAAAAGAATATTATTTAATGTTCTAAAAATTAATAGTATTAGCAGCAACCTTAATAGTAATACTAACTTTTTGTATCGAAATTAAATAACAAAACTGAATAGGTATTTAAATATAAACGCATTACATTAATTATTACGCATTATTGTTAATATGTACATGGCATTTGTAAAAATCTTACATTAATCATTAAAAAAGTTGTTACACTTAAATTTTTTTGTTCGTTACTTCTTTGTTTATTTTCTTTATTTATTTTTAGTCTTAAAATAATTGCTCACGATAGACGGTCAATCACCATGAATTGGTCTATTAGTTTCTATTTTTTTATCAATACAAAATCGCTTAATAGCTATCAATAAATAAATCACTGAACAATAATGACAGTAAGTGATAAAAAAAATGGTAGTTAATTACTAATGATAATTGCCCAATTTCGAAGTCCTTTATGACCAAAATTGAGTGTTCGTGTTTAAAAATAAAAGTTGATTGACTCTTTCGCCATCTAACCAAGAACAGCGATCGGATATTATACATCCAGACTTGGAAAATATTCTCTCGCACGGAACAGAAGTTGCGAGGGCACAAAACTTCTTTTTAACAAATTGGCTAAGAAATGGGTAATTAAATTTTTGTTCCGCCCACCAATTCATAGGGTCGCAATTTCTGTTTTGTTCTGGTTATTCCAGATACCTTTGGACTTCCATAATTGCCCGCGAGTTGGTAGTCCATTTCGTTTGTCTGGTGGAAATCTTTTGATCAAAAGAAGTCCACATAGAAAATTCGTGGGCTTCCGATCTGGTGGGCGTGGGATCGTCGGGTCTAGTTACTTCTTCAGAAACTTTATTAGCCCTAGACTGGGCAACTGTATCACCGACAGCAGCAAGTATACTTTTTTTCACATTTTAAATCAATATCCGATTCATCGGTGTCCGCAAATAAAATGGCGTTAACTTCGTCTTGAGTTAAAGGTTTACGACTTCTTCTCATTTTGAAAAAAAAAAAAAAAAGGCTCAGAAAAAATATGCAAGAACTCTAAAAAAATGACTAACTAAACTGCTCCTAAAAATAAGAATCAGACTAGGCACTAGGCGAAGCGGTAACAGGTACGGGGTATTGACCGACTCAGTAAATGGGTATGGAAGGGAGAGAGGGTGACGGGATCTCGGGAATGAAATTGGAAGGCGACTTCAGAGTAATGGGGATTTTGTAACAGGTATTTCTTTGGAACTGAATTCGTTGTACGTGTTACTGAAACATGCTTATTTTTGGTATCTCTAGCTACTTCTTAAATTTCCCGTGCCGATAGCAGGCCTGGGATTTCGTGAAGATCTTTATTATTTTATTAACGAGTATCCTTATACATGCAAAATTACAAATATATATTAACTGTGTACAAAAAGTGGTATACTATGTTTGACTAACAAAA
This sequence comes from Dolomedes plantarius, assembly GCA_907164885.2. Taxonomy (NCBI): domain Eukaryota; kingdom Metazoa; phylum Arthropoda; class Arachnida; order Araneae; family Dolomedidae; genus Dolomedes; species Dolomedes plantarius. The sequence goes on from OU015503.1 coordinate 111,332,924, forward strand.
CTGCAAAAATAACACACAAACGATGAGAAATGCAAAAAAATAGTGGTAGATAATCTCATACGATTATAGAAATAGCAAAACCGTAAAAACGGACAGGAGTAAAAAAGTACTTCCGAGGACCAGTTGCCTATGAGGGCTCAGTTTGTTATTCACCGAAAAGTTTCCCAGCTGAATCCGATGGGTGGCGCTGCAGAAGGTGGGAGATATTAAAGCGAGGACAGTGAAAAGCTGGTAAACAAAATCAAACAATTAAGCTAAATAGTAAATTAGCAGAATGGAGACCAGTATAGACAACTGGGACACCCAAGGGCTTTCTCGACCTTTGGCTGCAACGAAGGAGCATGGGGGAAGCGTTCAGGACCTTCAGGAAGAGTAGTGGGAACTACAGTATTGGGCCGGGCCCTCCACTGTAGGATGGTATAGCAATGCATAAAACTTCAGTGATCAGTAAAAAACGAAAGTAGGAAGGAAAATAGAAAGTGGGAGAAACAAGAAAGCTTCGATAGTTCAAATAAATGTAAGACATGGGGAAAATTTAAAAAATTTAGACGGAGCGAAGCGCCAAGCAAGAACTTCCCTTTGGTCTCGTGGACCAAACTAGACTAAAGAGACGTGGACCAAAGGTAAATGACTAGCAATAAAGAGGGAAGTTGAGGAGGAAGAAACTGATCAGATTGTATAGCGGTTTCAGGAATAAAGCCGAAAGCGTGGTGACGAGCAAAGAACAGGACAAACAACAAGAATGGCACCCTGAGGGAAGTCGAAAGTTTGCCAAGAGTAAGCATACAGTTTCCCAGCGAAAAATCCGGTGTTTTATAGAAGTTTAATAAAATCCCTGCTTCCGCCTTCAAATAAAACCCAAGGGATTCTAACCCACTGTGATAAACGGATAGCAGTCATTGTCACCAGGGCCGGTCTCACAGGTGAGGCGAGCGCTTCAGGCGCCGAAATGAGACAATGAAAATACGAAATTTTTCACGAATAACAAAAAATATCAACAGTTTAATCTAAGATGTGAAGAAATTCATAAAAATATACAAATATAAGCAATTATTTAGATTATTTTAAATAAACGGCTGAATGTCATATCAAGAGAAATAAATTTTGAATGCCTATTTCCAAACATTGCTGTAGCTCTAAGAATTTCTATAAATGGTGCAGCTGCTGAGCGCAGTTTTTCCGAGCTTAATATTTTATATAGTTATATACGAACAACAAATTAAGAGAAATTGAAAGATATGGCGATAATTTCTACGGAAAAGACGGCAATGAGCTATAGAGATTCAATCGAGCAATTTGCTGCAATAAAGGCTCGGAGAATGATTTAGAAATTATTTCTATTACATAACAAATTATAATCAAATTTATGTACTTTTCCTTCTTTTCTTAAGTTCTGTAATCTCTAAAAATTTTGTTTCTTTAAAATGATGAGAGAACAAGTGCTTATACACGAGCCGTTCACAAACGAAATCGATTAAGTTCACTTTTTGAAATTTTGAAATTTGAGTGTCAAAGCACTTGGTTGACTCTTAACTTTTTTCAGTCATAATAAATTTTCCAAATAATAAGGATTCACATCGCTCAGTGACAAAAATTTTTATGGCTATCGAATAATGAGTAACTATTTTCACAAGCCAGTCAATTTAAGTCCATACTCTAATGTAAATCGTGCCATAATCAGTGACGCACCCAGAATTTTTTCTTGGGGGGGGGGGGGGAGCGAGATGAAAGAATAAAAATATTCATAATGCATGGGGGGGGGGAGAGATGAACGGTTAAAAATATTTATAATAAAAAATTAATATTCATTATGCAATTTCTATTTCTTTGGGGGGAGGGCAGGGCCCCTTGGCCCACCCTCCATGTATTGCATTATGACCTGTGTGCGCCACTGGCCATAGTGCAATACAAAAGCAAAACCAATGACTACTTAATGATAATGGTCAATCGTTGAGTGTTGTTTCATCATACACTCATGGACAAAAAAATTAGCGCACCAAGAAATAATTGCGGGATCGTAACGAAACTTGCAATGAACGTACATGTCGGGGAGATATGCAAAAGATTAGAAATGCAGCGTGATTGCGCATTACGTATAGCCGGTAGAGGGCGTTGAGTATAAAACAGGTAACCAAAGCTTGTTTGAGTGTGGTGAATCATTTACAAAGGAAGAGCTGAGATAGACATGCCATTACGCCGTGTTCGAAGACAATATAAGCAGTTGTCGCAGTTTGAGAGGGGGAGAATCGTCGGGATGATGGAAGCTGGGTGGTCAGCTAGGCGAGTAGCTCGTCAATTAGGCCGCTCTGATTGTGTTGTGAGGAGGTGTTGGGACCAGTGGACCCGAGAGATGCCATGTACACGAAGACAAGGCTCAGGACGCCCTCGACAGACTAGTCGTCGAGAAGACCGCCACATCGTAAGAAATGCACGCGTACAGCGAACTGCTTCATCGGCCGCCATCCAGGCACAGGTAGCACCTTCACTAGGAGCCTCTGTGTCTTCTCGAACCATACGAAGGCGCCTGGCTGAAGGACAGTTGGTGTCGCGGCGCCCATTACGTGTGCTACCCTTGACGCCCACCCATCGACGCCTCCGTTTGGAGTTTTGCCGCGCACGAGGAAACTGGACTGCAGCGGAATGGAACCAGGTCGTCTTTAGCGACGAATCCAGATTCAATCTCGGCAGTGATGACAATCGTGTTCGTGTGTGGAGAGCCCGCGGTGAACGTTTCAATCCTGCCTTTGCTGTACAGCGACACATCGCTCCCACAGCTGGTGTGATGGTATGGGGTGCCATTGCCTACAATACACGGTCACCCCTAGTATTGTTCCGTGGCACCATGACAGCCCAGCGGTATGTTCATGAAATCCTGCAACCACATGTGTTGCCACTCATGCAACGGCTCCCAGGAGCCATTTTTCAACAAGACAATGCTCGGCCTCATACGGCAAGGGTGTCACAAGACTGTCTCCGCACTGTTACTACCCTTCCTTGGCCTTCCCGATCCCCAGATTTGTCTCCAATCGAGCATATCTGGGATCATTTGGGACGACGTGTTTGGCTAACAAAAACGAAGTTATGAGAAAATATTTCAAAGAGGGGGAAATTAAAGTTTGAAGAAAATTTTCCTTATTCAAATTGAGGAAAATGGGAAAATTTTATAGTGTTCATAAAGTTAATTGTGAATTTTGATTAGAAGAGGTCATAAGGGTAGCACACTTTAAAGGGCAGGTTCACTTTGCAGGATGGACGTAAATACCGTTCTTGTAATGTACTGGTATCGTCGTCGTCGAAGCAACATTAAAAAAATTATAGAACGTATTGGGTACACTGTATTTTGAGGGACAGATATTGTCTGGGATCTTTTCAAACTCGTATGATTGAATTAAGAAGAGATTAATCGAAATTTTCCAACTACTTCCGAATGACGATACATACATTTATTGAGTTAAAACTTTGAATTTTTTGTAATGGTTAACCATATAATTTGCAAACAAAATCACATCATAAAACTTCTCATAAAGTTTTTAAAAAATTTTAAATTTAAAAAAAAAAGTGTGGTAATTTAAAATCGTTATAACTCGAAATATTATCGGTCGAATTTCAATTTTTTTTCATTTAATTTTGAACAGAAATATGTGAACAGAAATATGTTTTAATTTCGATTCAGCGTTTTTTTTTAAATATTATTTTTTCAAAAAATTCAAAATATTTAGAGAATGTTTTTAAAAAAATCATATTTTTAAAAGTAAATATATTTTTCAAATTTTTTGAATCAAAATTAAAGTAAAATAAAAGACATGTTCCAAATTTGAACCATTTATCTTTAACAGTTCTTGACTTATAACAATTTAAAGATGAGAAATGGTGAAAAAAACCCATCACGCAGAAAACTTATTTACAGGTTTAAACAAAAATTGGCTGCTATTAGAATGGTGCAATTAATAATAATAATAATAATAATATCTCCTGTTCTAATCAAGATATAAACATGATTTAAACGTCGTTTAAAGCGTCATTTAAAGTAAAACATTCTTATGTTTTGTCCGAAATGGTCGGTCTTTCTTCAACCAAAGAAATTAAAATTTCTGTGTCGATTTTCTCCATTTGTAAAAAAAAAAAATCCACTGCAAAAAACAACTAAAAAAATCACTTCAAACAATCACTTCAGTAGCTATATCGGCACTGGTGTACGTTTCCTTCAAAATAACCGAATCGTGTGTACTCCCCCTCTCAAATCTATACACCAATGGCATACGAAACAGCGGCCCGGCATCCGGTTTCTGTAGACAAAATCGAACGATATCTGCTACTGATTCGGTTGTTCTCCCGTTTGCGGTTTTCGACCGCAACGTGTGAACAGACAAAACAAAATACACTGTTTTCTGCAAACGAAACGACAAAACCGCGACGTTCATAAAACCGAAACAGTATCGTGTGAACGAAGCCTAACTCCACTCCTAAATTCAGAATCATAAAAATAATATTCAGTAGGCAATGTTAAGTAGGCAAATTTTAAATTCCGATGATAGATAGGAGAGTAGCTTCAACACTCATTAGTCATAAGTCAGCGGTAACACTGACAGAACGCGAACTTTGAATTCTTGAAGTTTAACAAAATGATTGGTAAAATATTTTTATGTGTATGATTTCCAATGAAATTGCTGGTTCTGTCATCGAAAAGAAACTTGCATTGAAATATACTCATTTTGTTCACAAAATTTTATTTGTTATATACAGTAACATCATTTTTTACAATTTTTTATTTGAAATGATTATATTTTGAGTTGTGGCAAATGTGAAACTGATTATATTTGTGTAATAAATCCAAAGACGTTTTACATTTGGAACGACAGTATATAAGTTAGAATTGCCATACATGTTTGACGCCATTCCGAATCCACGTTAAATTTGTGTGTAATTACTATTAAGTGCAAAATTTTTAAAGTACATGCTCCGTTTCAAGTACTATAATGACATTTTTCTAGGAAGATTATTTTTGATTATGTGATAGGATAGAGAGCTAATTTCAATTATCCCGTACCATGGCATCTATTTTTTTCACGTCCACAAATAATTTTGCAAGAATGATTTTGATAAAATTTTTCAAATTCTCTCTTCAGTTCAGAAATTAAGCACACAAAGTACAAATTATAATTAAAAATGGTCAAGTTTTGTTGATTTAAAAGTAAATATTTTTAAAATAAATAATATAAAATCGCATTAATATGAATTTAAATATTGGTAATATACATCTTTAGCGAAATGTTCGAATAGAAGGGGTATCTAAGGTCAATAGTTGCATCGATAGATGAAATGAATAATCTAACAAGAGTTCTACAGATGACACTGAATTTATTTACAAATTTACAACACTTAAAGTTCTACAAAATGCCACTAATCTAAGAGCCATGTTTACATGGCGGAGTCGCAGTTTCAAGTGACCAAAATTCTAAACACGGTGGGGGCGCTGCAATCGACGTCAACACATTTCGTCACACTCCCCACCTGAACTCCATGAGTTAACCGTTTATTTATACATCCATACAAGTCTACAGTGTGGTTCAGTTAGTCAAATTTCAATTCTAGATATTTAACACAATGAATATTAAATTCAAATCAAATAATCAAAAATGAATCATTATAAACAAATATGCAAATTGTAAATTAAAGTTTTAAATTTAAGAAAGGTTAAATCAACAAACTAAATTTTAAGTTCACTAAATAAAGAAGAAGAAGAATAACAATCAAATATAAAATAATGAAAATACTTACAATTACTTACTATTACAAATTCTTACAAATTAAAAAATGTTCTTGAATATCTACTAAAATTAAAACACAAATAAGGCAAATTAATCAACTAAATAAAGAAATTACTAAATACTCAAAAGTTCAAAAATTGTTCTGATTAAATAAATGCTGGAACAAAGTCTAAAAGTCTAAAGTTCGTTCACTTCGAGTGGGTACAAAAGTTGTATGGACTTTCTAAACAGTCCCTTTGAGGTTTTCACCATACAAGCCCGAACATGTCCATCTCTTCCCGTAAACGATTCATGAATGACACCCAAGTCCCACAAGAGTTTGGACTTTGATGTTCCGTCAATCAGGATAACTTGCCCAATTTTCATATCCTTAGCGGATTCAGTACTTTTGAAATGGTACGCAGTTTTCAAATTCAGTAAGTACTGATTCTTCCATTTCTTCCAGATTTGTTTGAGAAGTTGTGTTTGGTACATCTTTCTTCGAGTTAAACCTTCTCTAGATGTATTTTCTAGTTCTATGAAGTTTATTGGCTATGTAAGACTTCACTGTTCCCCTTTCATTTTTTACATAAATCGGTCCGGCGAAATCAACGCCGCAAATGTTAAAAGGAGGCGTTTGAAATATTCGATCTTTGGGTAAAGGGGCTGTTATTTGGTCAGCAGGTTTTGCCGAATACTTCCTGCAAATCAAGCACTTGCCAATAATCTTTTTTACTAATTGTCGTCCCTTAGGAACCCAAAATTTTTTCCTCATCTTTGTTAGCGTCAATGACACACCGCTATGCATTACCTTTTCGTGTTCTCTTTTCACCAACAATTCCGTGAACCTCGAAGTTTTAGGGATTAGGATCGGTTGTTTTTCATCAAAGGAGAGGTCTGATTCGGTGAGCCTGCCCTTTATTCTAAGTTCTTTCCTGGAGTCTAAAAATGGTACTAATGAGCAGACATACGAATCAGATTTTATTTTTTGATCATTTTCCAAGTCTGAAATTTCTGAACTAAAGAATTCCTTTTGCGTGATTCGAATCCAAAACTCTTCAGCTAACTGCATTTCTTCAGCTGTTAAAGGTCCACGATTTTTAACAGATTTTTTAAGATTTGTCAAAAATCTCTTCACCCAAGCTGTAACTCTTAAGAGTCTTCTGAGAGTGCTGTATTTCGAAATGTCGATAAGTATGTCATTGGCCACTGCACACCCGAACTGGCATACTTCATTGCTGGTTTTCCGATATTCTAGGTCTTCATCGTCGAATTTCTTCTCATTTTCTTGTTCTGGCCAGTTTTCTTCAGGCATCTTAAGAAAGTGTAGTCCTTCTAACCAAATTGAATCGCTCAAAGTGGAAATATTGGCTCCTCTTGAGGCTAAATCTGCTGGGTTTACTTTGCCAGGACAAAAATGCCAATTTACTGGTGATGTCAATTTGTTTATTTCTTCAAGGCGATTCTTCACGAAGGGCTTAAACTTCTTAGGCACACCTTTGATCCAGAAAAGGGTGATTTTCGAATCAGTACAAAAATGAGTCTTGCTTTGAATCTCAAACCTGGGATTCATCCTCAAAGCTTTGATGATATGGTTGCTCAATCTGGCTGAAAGGAGAGCACCCATCAATTCTAGTCTGGGTAGTGTTAATGTTTTCAGAGGTGCTACTCTGGTTTTGGAGGTCACCAAGATCGATTGAATTCTATTGTCAATGTAAGTTATGCATAAATAAGCAACACTGCCATATGCTTTCTTGCTTGCGTCGGAAAAACAGTGCAATTCGACTGTTTCAACGTTGTCTAAATGACTCGAAAAGTAATATCTTGGAATTTTGAATTCCTTTAAACAAAAAAATTCCTTGCACCAGTTTTCCCAAGCGGAATTTAAATCCTCTGGTAGTCTATCGTCCCAGTCCAATGAACGCGTCCAAATCTCTTGTATCAAGCATTTTCCTTTCAATACGAATGGTCCCAAGAAACCTACGGGATCAAATATTCTGCCAATAACTTGCAGAAGAAATCGTTTAGTATTTTCTCTTTTTAACAGAAATGTCGTCAAGTCTTCAATATCAAAATAAAGAATGTCCTCATCTTTATACCATGCCATCCCTAATACTTTGAAGGGAGGTTTAGCTGCATCAAAGTCCTTTTCAGTTTCCTCTGTAGTGATACCCTCCTTAACCCACAAATTTTGTAGTATTTTCAAATTGGTTTGCCACTTATGTAAAATCCTTCTCCAATCTTTAAAAATATTAATGCATTCCAAAGAAGTTTTAAATGCGTGTTCTACGTCTGAATGACCACCAATAATATCATCTACGTATACGCTGTTGTCTAGGATTTCGTATGTCTCAGGATATACTGTTTCAAATTGTTTCAAATGGTGTCGAATTGTCGCTGCGAGAAGAAAGGGGCTACTGCTTACTCCGAACAATACGCGTGTAAATCTATAAATTGCAGGTGGTTTCAAATCAGAGGTTAGATCATCTGCGAAAAAAAACCTTGTAACATCCCTTTCCTCCTCATCAATTTCTATTTGGAGGAAGGCTTGTTTTATATCTGCTGTGAAAGCAACTGGGTGGAGTCTAAAGGATAGAAATAGTTGAACCATATCAGGCAGCAAATTGGGTCCAACATGCAGGCAATCATTCAAAGACATTTCACTGGGAAGATCCGACGAAGCATCAAAGACGATGCGGAGTTTACTAGTTGTTCTATCGTTACGAATAACTTCCCTATGGGGTAAATAGAATTTAATTTGGTTTTTATCTTCATCAGTCATCTTTACGGGCTCTATAATATTTTGTTCTAAATAGTCATCTAAAACAGATTTATACGAATTAAAACGATCAGGATCGTTACGAAGTCTGAGTTTAAGTCGTGAAAAACGTTTCTCCGCGACCACCCTGTTGTCCTGTAATTTAAACTTTAGATCCGACCTCCAGGGCAATTTTACCTTGCAACGGGAATTTTCATATTTAATTTCGGATTCAAATTTCTTCAAAATATCGTCTTTTGTAGAATCAACAGTTTCATTTTCTGGATTAACCCCTAATCCTTCAAGCGTCCAAAATTTTTGCAATTGATCCGAAATTGATTTCTCTTCCACTATAATGTTTAGGGCTACGGAAGATTCTAGAGCATTATCAGTTTTTACCTGTACACACCATCCAAATATTGTTTCAGTGGCTGCCAGGGTTTTGTCTAATCTTTCCAAATTTCCCGTTACTATACTATAGTAATAGTCGGTTCCTATGAGAATGTCTATACCACCTTTAAATTCAGCTGAGTCAGCCAGTTGTAAATCTTTCAATTTTGACAATATTTTTTCCGATTTTAAGTTTGCGGGAGGCAATTCTGAGCTTGTTATCTGATCCGTCACAAGTGCTTCTATTTGAATATTAGAATTTTCCTTTTCTCTATTTTCCAATTTTAGACTTACCACATCAAATGTTTGTTTAATGGGTTGTTTATCGCCAAAAGTATAGACTGACAAAGTCTCTTTTCTGATTATTGGGAGTTTTAATTTGCGCGAAATATTTTCATTTATAAAAGATCGCATAGATCCACAGTCAAGTAAAAGCCTCGCTTGTATTGTGCGAGATCTGTGTCTAATTTTAACACCGCAAGTTTGCAACAAAATCGAGGGTGCTTTAAAATGCAAAATCGCAGTAAAAGCCTGCGTCTCAGCGGCCTTCTCTTTCTCTTTCAGCTTTTTTTCAAGTTGGAAACAAATCTCTGAATTATGTCTCTTTTTACATTCAGAACAAGATTGCTTTGAAACGCAGTCCTTAATCCTGTGCTTGGGCATTAAGCAAAGTAAACACCTTCCCTGTTTAAATAAAATGCCTCTTTTATCAACAACACTAACAGATTCGCAAATTTGATTTTTGTGGGTATGTTTTTCTTGTTTGCAGAATATGCAGTAATCATCTGAATTATTTTGAGATTCGATCTTCGCTGGCGCCAGGAATTGGGCAGCACTTGTAAACACTTTATTTTTGTTGTGTCTGAGAGAAACGGTCTAGGTTCGTTTCCACTCTGCGCTCTTTCGAATGGGGGGGGGGCGGGGGAAGAAGAATATTTCTCTCTTTACATTCAAGTTCTGTGCGAATGAATTCCAAAAGCATTTCTATATTGTAAAGGGAAGAAAAATTTGGATTTTTGCGATTGAATTCTAATGTCAAATCTTGGGGTAAAATTTTATACAACACCGGGATCAACATATTGCTATAAGAATTCGGTTGCACTTCCAGTGATTTCAAACTGCGTACGTGCATTTCAATATTGTCGTACAATTTTCTAAGTTTCGAGATGTCACTCGATTTGATAACCGGAGTTAAATTTAGTAATTTTGTCATATGTAAATTAATGATTAACTCAAGTCTCCCAAATCTATTCTCTAGTAATTTGATGGCTTCGTCATAATTATCATCGGACACGGCAAACCCTTCTATTGCGTTAAATGCTGCTCCCCCTAGAAAGGAGCGTAAATAATTGAATTTTTCAATTTTGGATAGTGAATTGTTATTGTCAATCGATACTTTAAATGAACCAAAGAAATCTGCCCATTTCAAGTAATCGCCATAATATTTCGGCATAACCAACTCTGGCAGACGAACTACTTTACTTTGTGGTTTCGCGTCTTCGGAATCGTTGTCGTTTACAATAGCAGTTATATTTGGTTTACTAATTTTAAATCTTCAATTAATTTTAAATTTCCATAAAATAACTTTATTCTTATAATCTCCTACAGCGGAAAGTTGTGATTCGAGATCCTTAGTTTCAACAAGTAGTTCAATAGCGGCATCGTTCTCTTTTAGTTCGTCATATTTATTTGTCAATAGTTCTAAGTTTTCTTCTAAGATCAATTCATCCACAATTTCCTTTCCACATTCTGTTTCAGTGTTCTTTAAAACTTTGGAAACTTCCGATCTAATAATTTTCCGTTTTGCTTTCAATTTTGTAAGTTCGTCCGCCATAATTAATTAAATAATTGAAACGGTCTTACCGTTCGAAATGTTCGAATAGAAGAGGTATCTAAGGTCAATGGTTGCATCGATAGATGAAATGAATAATCTAACAAGAGTTCTACAGACGACACTTAATTTATTTACAAATTTACAACACTTAAAGGTCTACAAAATGCCACTAATCTAAGAGCCATGTTTACATGGCGGAGTCGCAGTTTCAACTGACCAAAATTCTAAACACGGTGGGGGCGCTGCAATCGACGTCAACACATTTCGTCAGAACATCAAAAGACTTTCTTCCCTTTCTTGGAAAACAGATAAAAAAATCGTCAAAGAAAGCGTTTTAAAGTAGATGGAGACTGCAATTCCTATGCCACGACTTCTAGAGGAGCGTTAACTGTCACTGTCCACACGGAAAATTAAAACGATATTGATAATTCTTCTAAACCTTCTAATTAAAAAGAAAATTTTTAGAACTGTTAAATGTTAACACAGGAGAATGTTATCTAAAATACCTTTACGCTGCTATTACTGTATCATGAGAACTGTACAATACATTTATCCTGATAAATATATGTTTTGTCCAATTCCTTGAAAAATCGAACTGAAAATTAGTCTCAATGTCAAACGAGATTTGACTAGAAAAAGTTCCTACAGGACAAAATCATGATTTCTATAAATATATTTCAGATTTTTTTGTTCCTTTTTTTTTTTTGGGGGGGGGGGGGGGGGCGAATGAAAATAGAAGCTTGTAAGAATGATTCAGATTATTTATTAAGATGGACTCTCAATCAATATTGGCGGGTCACTCCGCTATCTATCCAATTTTTGAGCAGATGAAAGAAATAATAAAATATTGACAAGACAAACATATTGTAAAACCGTTACAAGTTGAGATTAATTATAAGCACTGTGGTGCTGCTGCTATCACATATACAAATTTTCAATGAACCGAGAAATATTGTTAATGGTTTAGCGATTTTAACTAAGGAAGATATAAATAATAATTTTAATCCATCAGACCTTCTTGCGTATTTAAATCATGAATAGAGATTTTTATATACATTATTTTTTAAACTTAGCGCAGATATCGATATATGCATCAAATGCTTAAAATACGAACTCCATGTTAAATTACATATAGGCCACTCCTATTTCTCCGCCCTCTTAGGCCTTTCTCAAAGCATGGAATTTAATCTATATTCAGAAATATAGTAAATTCATATTAACTAAACATTTGATTTTAAAAAATATCTTTATAATTCATAGACCATTTATTAACTACAGCTAACAAATAATAATGTAATCTAATAAATTCAAGCACCTACTTTTGCGTGACAGAATGCGAATGATATTTGTGGGACAGTATTTGTACACAGGCGTTTCGCAGGTTTCATAGAAAAATTATTCTCATATTTCATTCCTGCCTCTCATTCTACCTCAGAGATATGACAATATAAAAAATTAAGGAATAATTAGGATAGTTATTAAATAAGCAAATGTCGCATAGACCTGAAATTTGTCGAAATGAAAGATTCCATAATTTCCTACGAAATTCTAACAATGCATAGTTTTTTAAATAATTATGGAAGGCTTCTCAATATTGATATGTTATTTGGTGATAAAGGTCCGATTTCTTCTTTGTCTATTGAATATAATCTAGTGCAGAAGTTAGTTGCCAGATCTTTAATATATTACTGAGATTCGATTCTCAGATCCCTATCAATAAGCATGTTTCTAAGGTGTGCCTTGTGGTACAGCGCGCTAGCTTTCGGTGCTGAGGGTGCTCTGATCGAATCCCGGCGTCGCGCCACTAAAATGCCTCCGTTTGTGTCGTCCCTTCATAGGGGATAATGCTGGTCCGACTCTATTGTGACCCCATAATAAAATGGCTAGAAAAACTGCTGTATTTTATATACTTGTCTTCACGACAAGTGCCTCCGCATTGGTTTAAAAAAAGAAAAAGTTTCTAAAGTATCAGGGCGACTTCCTAATACCGCGGAGTGTTTTATTTTGAATTGTCTTTCGATCACTCTATATGTGTGTCAGCCGCTGAACCCCAAACAGGCACGGTGTACAAGATGGGATGGAGTATACAAGAGGATTTTATTATTTAACGCCATTTGATTCCGGTACAGGAGGTGGGCGATGTCTGTATGGGCTTTAAAAAATTTTCTTATGTTCTATATTTTTCTTCGAAGTTAGTCGACTATCGAGGCAAATTCCTAGGAATTTACCCTACCTCTCAATATGAACCAGGTGATCTCATACTGTGATTGGAGGCAGGGCCGGATCATCGCACAGACAAATAATGTCTAGGGCCCGGTTTTTTGAAGTTCCTGTCTATTTTGAAAAGAATTGTAAATAAGATAGTTTACTTTTCTGTTGGACAACTGTATAAAGAACTGTATAAAGAACAACTGTATAAAGAAATAAACAAAAGTATATTGTTTTTATATGGTTATTGTGAATAGCTAAAATCTAAAGAAATTGTGCTATGTTTCTTTTTATTGGAAGTAAAACTCCTAGTAATTTATAATTTTTTTTTCAAATTAGAATTTTGAACCGCATGAGAAAAGACTAGGATAGTTGAAATTTGTCGTCCGCATACACAACGAGTTGTCCCGGAATAACAGTATTATTGCGGAGATTTTACAGGGATCGATCCTTGACCCGACGTTGTTCAACATTTATGCCAACGACGTAACGTGAGTAACGGATGCCCTGCTTGCCTTGTATGCGGATGGCACTGCTATCCTTTCTATTTGCCTTAACACTGACTACCTTGCTATTCAAATTCAGCGTCACATAGACACTTTGATTGAGGATTGGTTTGTGCGCTGGAAAATTAAAGTCAATCCCTTTAAGTGTCACGCGATCTACTTCTCTAATAGCTACCGCAATCCACCACATCTCCATCTTTATAACTCCCCGCTTGATTGGGAAAACACGACCAAGTACCTCGGCTTAACTCTGGACCGCAGATTAACTTGGAACACCTACACCTTGAATACTATTAAGAAATGCAATGCTGTCATAGCGCAACTCCGAAATCTAATCTACGGCCCCCATCTTTCCCTGCAAAACAAAGTTTTACTGTTTAAACAAATTATTAGGCCCATTGCTCTTTACACTATTCCTGTTTGGTTCTCTGCAGATAAGACCCATATCGACAAACTTGAACGTGTTCAGAGCAAAACTCTCAGGCTGATCCGCCGAGCCTTTAGATACCTCTCTAATCAGACTATCCGCAGGGACTTCGCCATTCTGTCGTTCTATAAACAGGCTTATAAAATCTCAAAAAAATTTTACGATAACCTTCCAAACCTTCGTAACGAGATAATTGCTGAGCTTCCAGACTACGATTTTTCCCTTCGTGCTAACCGTAAACGCCCACGGGCGTGTCTTTTTAGGAGTTAACATTAGCCCTCCTATCGCGATACTCTACTTAAGTTCCTTACTTGTTAAGGTGCTTCCGTTGCGCATTGCCAACGTTCGAGTCTCGGGACACGCAGGTCGTGGGTTCGTACGCCGATCGTGCAGACCTGTCCTTTTCCAAATTTTTCCTCTTGCTGTTTTTAGCTTCCCATTCGAAGCTCTACAATTATCTCGATACGAAGTTGTATGACCCCGAAGAGGTCCTTTTTTCATTACTTCCATGACTTTGAGTGAATTTTCTTCTCTTATTGAACATCTTGTGTTTGCTGCTATGGGCCATTCTTTTCAAATTTTCTTTACTTGTTAAACTTAATTTAACATTCTCTGTTAGATTCTTCTCCACATTAAAAGTTAATTTTAATAGTTGAATTGTCCTTTCACCTTTAAAAATATTTTATTTTTGATAGTTATGCATTCTTAACTTAATACTTTTTTTACTGAGCACACGTACCTTGATACTTATAACTTGCTTACTGGAGATAAAGTCAATCAACCAAGGATCTCCTCTACTTAAAATCAAATTAAAAAGACAAGGAGAAATTTTCGTTTTACATTATGTTCTCTATAATTTTTAATATATTTTTCACGTAAATAACTGAATTGATCAATTTAATAAAATAAAAGAATAAGCCAACTACTATTAGCAATTGTGTGACTCCGGAGTTACACAGACGCGAATCAGCCTCCCCTCGTCCCCTCACGAGGTCGATTAGTCACGCTCCAGGAGTGTGACTAATCGACCCGAATGATCGTTCTCACATTCCCGCCTCTTGTTTTCATTTGTGCAACTCCTCGGTATGGATAATTTTTTGTGGCTATATTTCCGTTCTCAGGATTAAAAGAAAAGTGTTGACTTGAAAGTTAGAAAAATAATCATAAAAATAATAATTAGAATAATAATAATAAATAAATAAATAAAAATAAATAATAGCAATACTAGCAAAAAATAAATAAGTGAATACAGTGGAATCTCGATCGATCGTTTTCCCGTATGTATCGTTTAATTTACCCAGTCCCGATGATCATATTGCTTTGTGATGTTCACGCATCTATCGTTCAGTTCAGTAGGTCCTTGAAAAACGATCTATCGAGATTCCACTGTATATGAAAATTGATAATTTAATGTGTCAGGTTTAAGAAAAAAATAAAATGAAATAATAAAAATAATACTAATAATTTACGGTAGCAGATGATTAAGCAAGAATCAGTAAGGATAGTCTTGAGGTCGATCCATCAAAAAAAACAAAAAAAAAAAACAAAAAAAAAAAAAAAACACGAGATTGGGTCCGGCTAATTGGGGTATAAAATTGAGTTCCCTGGTCCGATTGGACTTTACCTCCAGTAAGCAAGTTAAAGGTGTCAAGATATCTGTGCTCAGTAAATTAAGTAATAAGGAAGAGAGAAGTATTAAGTTAATAATACATAACTTTAAGGTTAACTTAAGGGGAGAGAGAGTAGGTATTTTAGTTAACTAGTGTTTTAAGTTGGCTCGTAGTAGTAGTCAGTTAGTTAATTTAATTTAAGTTAGAGTAGTTAATTAATGTTTCTATATTTAATAATTTATTTTTTTTTTAATAGTCAGGAGGAAACGAAAATAAAAAAGGCCCTCCTCAGGGTCGTACAACTACATAACGAGAAGATAGCGAAGCCTCTATGGAGATGCTAAAAATAGCAGGAGGGAAAATTTGGAAAATGGGAGGACTGCACAGCCGAGGGCCGAACCCCCGACCTGCGGGTCCCGAGACGCGAGCGATAGCAGTGCACAATGCAAGCACGACAAGAAGTAAGCAGGGTAGGTAGAGTATCGCGGTAGGAGGGCCAATGTTAGCTCCTAAGAAGACACGCCCGTGGGCGTTTACGATTAGTGGGAAGGGAGTGGTCATAGTCGGGAAGCTCCGCTATCGTCTCGTTAGGTAGATTCGGAAGATCTCCGTAAAATTTTTTTGATATTTTGTAGGCTTGTTGATAAAATGAAGTAATGCCGAAGTCCCTTCGGATGGTCTTGTTAGACAGATACCTAAAGGCTCGGCGGATCCGCCTGAGAATTCTATTCTGAAAGCGTTCGAGCTTATCAATGTGGGTTTTGGCCGCTGAGAACCAAACGGGAATAGCATACATGGCCACAGGTCTGATAACTTGTTGGTACAGTAGCACTTTGTTACGCATTGAAAGGTGAGGGCTATTAAGCAGAGTTCGGAGTTGCGCTGTGACAGCATTGCACTTCCTAATAGTATTTAAGGTATGGGTACTCCAAGTTAATCTACGGTCCAGAGTTACACCCAAGTACTTGGCCGTGTTTTCCCAAGCGAGCGGGGAGCCATAAAGAAATAGTCGCGGAGGATTGTGAAAAGCGTTACTGAAAAAGATCGCGTGGCACTTTGAGGGATTGATTTTAATTTTCCAGCGGGTAAACCAATTCTCAAGAGTGCCGATGTGACGCTGCATTTGAATAGACAGGTAGTCGATGTTATGGGCAGTAGATAGGATAGCTGTGTCGTCCGCGTAAAGAGCAAGCAGAGTATTTTCGCCACAAGGCACATTGTTAACGTACAAGTTAAACAACGTGGGACCCAAAATCGAGCCCTGAAATTTACCTGCAGTAATAGCGTTATGTCGGGACAATTCTTTGTTGACACGGACGACAAAATTTCGACTAAGAAGGTAGTTATTGATAAGGTGGATGAGACAGTCTGGCAAGTGAATTTGCAATAATTTAAAGATTAGTCCCGGGTGCCAGACTTTGTCAAAAGCGCATTTAATATCGAGAAACAGAGCCACGAGATTGGGTATTGGACCACTGGCGCCATTTATAGGCAGGGAAGGACACCAAAAACGGTTTCCCTAGAATAAGGTGACCAGACGTCCCGCTTTTGGCTGGACAGTCCTGATTTTTAACAATTTGTCCCGCATCCCGCGGCGTTTTAAAAGAGTCCCGATTTTTGGAAAGAATGCACGACAAGCTATGGAACGCGCGGAAGAACGGGAAGGGAATATACGGTTTTCGCCGGCCATGTGGCTATTTAGCCAGGATATGAGTTTTATATTATTTTTACTAATTTTATAATGTTAAACTTTAATAATAACAAATAATTATTGAGAACTGATTATCGAGAACTGATTATCAAAGATCGCATTGTAGATCAGTTGTTAGAATTGGAATTTTGAAACAAACCATGTTCCATACAATAATGCACTAAAAATAATGGAATAAGCGCTGTCCTTACTAGGTACTAAAGATACGACTGAACGCGTTTTTTCTACGGTAAATAAAGTGTGGGCATCAGAAGAATCACAATTAAGTGTTAAGACTTTGAAAGCCATTTTATGTGTGAAATATAATTTTACAAATTCTTGTGAAAAATCTTATGGCCTTTTAAACAACGACAGCAATCTACTAAAAAAAATTCACGCAAATGAGAAATATGCCAAAGAATAAAATAATACTATACATAATTTTTTTTTATTTATTATATTTGTAAATTGTACTTATGTTGAAATTTAAATATATATATATATATGTTACAATACTATTTTTGCGTTCTATGAATATTTTTGTTGCGCCATATAGACCAAACGAACTTTCTCTACTTTTGAACTTTTTCTACTTCTGAACAATTCCAGCTCTTCGTTGCTACTTTTATGAAAAATCTGAGTTTGAAGGCGTTGGCCTAGGCAACTCAGTTAAAACACTTGTCCTATGGTCCTACGGTCCTAAGTAAAATTGTTTACAAGCGTTCTGTAAGCCGCTCAGTGCCATAACCGAATAGTTATGACCCTGAAGCTACAGCAGGAGGAGCAGCTCCGTATTAGAAAAGTGTCTCCCATTAGGTCGCCACCACTAGGTGGCGCTCGCTTGTACTGATGCCGCTATAACAAGGAAACCATACGCTTTAATATGGATTTTACTTATTTTTCAAAAGAAATGTTATTTTTTAAGTGCATTTTTAATATGAATTCATTTATTCAACTTAACAATTGTTTATATTCATTCAAAATGTCTATTTGAACTGCTTTTTTTGTTAAACTTCATTAAAATTCTTAAGGGGGAGATCACCTTTGCATGCACAAAAATACACTGATTTTACTACCAAGCTTAATGTCTTGTCAAACAGTTAATTTGTAATTAATTTAAACCAATTGTTAAAGGTAAATTGTACAAAGATTTATCTATTAGAAAAAAAAACACAATTGTTGGGAGAATATTAGAAATTATTTTAAGAATAAAATGTTTTATGAATAGTAAATCTCAGATCAATGCAATGTGCAAATTTTTTTTAAATCTATAAGAGATATATATTATATTATTTGTATATATATTATCTATAGGTTATAATTTAATCTACACCTAAAAGAGTTACCATATTTCCCATAAAAATATTTTTTCAGGCAAATGTATTGTAATGTACAAAAAAATATAAATTTTTAAAAAAAATTTTCTGCGAAAAAATACCTAAATTTAGGTAGAAATTGTAGAAACATGCAAGATATACATGTATACAAAATATTTTAGCAATTTGTGATGATTAGTTTTGAAGATATAGGGCGCACAACTTTCAAAATAACAGTTTTTAGAAAAAGCAATTTAAAGTTTAAATTTTCTATAAATTACTCTACTATTAGCTTTATACATTTGGCCATAAAATTGGTTCTAATTATAGTATCGACTTAAATTTTTTTCATAAGATTCCCTATATTCCATTCTTCAAAATTAAATCATGATAAAAAATTGAGTTTTTTGAAGGGTTTAAGGTGATCTCCCTCCTTAAAAGGGGAGTGGTCACTTTTACGTAAATTTAAAAGTATCATTTTTAGACCTATGCTTGATTGTATGTACTACTCATGATTTTTGCTTGATTTACATGAAATTTTTTGAGTAACTGCCTATAATACTGTTTATTATATATGCAATATTTCAAGGTAATTAATTAAAAAATAAAATGATAATTTATGCATAAAAAGTGAATATTTTTTTTTAAATCGAGCATTTTGCAGTCAACTACTGTGCGCATTCTGTCAAAATAAATTATTAAGGTACATTAATAATTGCTTACTATATGTGATTGCAACACTTTAGAGAACAAAATCCACCAAAATTTTTTAACCTTAATATATTTTAATTTTTTATAAGCTTTTGCTCAGTCATTTTTTAAATTTCTAATTAAAAATAGCACGTACTAAAACATTTTAATATATTTTAGAATAATCTTGCTGGATATTGTTGCCTGAAATATTGTAATCACATATAGTAAAAAGTTATTAATGTACCGTAATAATTTATTTTGACAGAATGCGCACAGTAGTTGACTGCAAAATGCTCGATTTTTAAAAAAAATTATTCACTTTTATGCATAAAAAGTCATTTTTATTATTTTTATTAATTACCTTGAAAAATTGCATCTATAATAAACAGTATTATAGACAGTTACTCAAAAAATTTCATGTAAATGAAGCAAAAATCATGAGTAGTACATACAATCGAACATAGGTCTAAAAATGATACTTTTAAAGGTACGTAAAAGAGACCACTCCCCTTAACGGAAATGAGTAAATAATGACCCATTATTTTCTAGAGCGAGCGAGTTACACAAAGTATGGGTTTTATTGTACTCACAGTAAAAAGATCGGAAAATATTAATTTTTTATTAATTATACACAACAGATTTTGCATAAGCATTTATAGGGACAACATTGTTTATCATACAATGAAAACTTATTTACTTATCAAAACTAACTTAACAGTAATTAAATTCTATATTAAGGTTTCAGCATATTCACCAGTTTAATGAAGTTTTCACAGTGGAAATATTTTATTTCTGTGAACAATTTAAAAAATAATGATGGCTATAGCTCAGACGTGTATTTTAATTTGCCATAACCACGGAATATGTTGAATAAAAGAAAAGTATTTCATAATTATAAAGAATTGAAACTAACAGCATACACAATTAATACATTTTTATAAAATAAAAAATTAATGCTTGATATAGAATTTACTATAGATAAATTTGAACAAAAAATTATACATGATAGGTTTTACGGATATTTATAACATTATTTATTTATATTCAATTCAAAAGTAATATAAAATAAAAGCTTAAATTTAATAATAATTGTGATTTATAATTTTGACTGTTTTCTTAATTTTTTAACTTTAGCACAGAGATGAGAATTTTTATTTTCTTGTTTGCATATGAAATGCATGCGCGGAATTAGAAAAAAGTTGATAACATTTTGAATTAAATTAATGTTATGTTGTTCATTGCAACCTATTTCTAGCATAGGGGGAGCAGTATAAATTTCTTTTACCACTAGAAAAATTAATTTATTATTTAGTTTATTAAAATTTAGAGTTTTGATTATTGCAATTTCTAGAATATTAATTTCTTTTAAAACAATTCTGAATGGTTTAATAAAGAACTTATACTTTTAAAAAAAATAAATTTATTTTGATCAGTATTGCTGTTTATAGTGGTAAGTTTTGAATGCATTGGTCACATTTCGAAAATCTACTGATCCTCCTAACAACCTAACCAGCAACATAATTTATAATGAAATCTGGCCACTGGAACAACCAGGTGCAAAACATGTTGGCATATCTGTAAAACAGAATAAATTTAAAAATTTGTAAAACAATTTTCTAAAACACGCGTCCATATAACTCAATGAAAAATGCTTTGCAGTAGAACTTGTCGCGCTATCTACCGGTGAGCGACCATAATCGGTCCATATTTCGAGGAATTCCCCATTGAAGCTTAGGCTCCTTCTGTAGCTTCATGGTCAGTGGTTAGTTCAAAGTTATGAATTTGGATTTGAAAGCAGGTAGCCCGCCGATTTCCAATAATGGACTTTCTGGGAGTACCCTGGCACTTTGGCTTTAACTCCAGTGATACATTCAAATCATATTAAATACAGTGCTCTTAAGAAAATAAAACGTGGGAAAAGCAGGGATTACTTAACGCTGGGAGTAAATTTTTAACAGAAAAATTTACAGTACTAAGGAAGACAATTAAAAAAAAGGTTAAATTGAACAAAAGAGGCAAGTGAAAGCAAAAACAAAAAGGGTTAAGCTGCAGAGTCCCGATCCCGATTAGAACCAGGATCGGGGTTGAAGTAATCACTAATTATGCTAAAGACCCTGAACATTTTGTTGATTTCGTCGCCGGGCTCTCTGAGAGTGACAGCTAAGTTTTTAAGCAGGTTTAAAATGTCTTGAATTGAAAAAAATTGGGAAATTTCCCTGACATACTTAATAATCTCGCCGAAGTCGGAGAGGCCGTCGTTACTGCTACTGCGGGGGTTAGGAGTACTATGAGTTTGTTGGGTTCTGGGGGTGTATTTGGAAATAGGTTTTTCTAACACTATTTTCTTTTTAGGAGCAGTCCTAATGTTAGTGGGCAAGTCCTGAGGGCTAGTCCCTTACCCCATGAATATACAAACACTCAACACACTTAACTCAGATCACCTTCCAGTCCAACTTACCATTAACTTCAACACAAATCTCAACCACAACACCCATAATACTATTACTGACTGGAATCACTATAACCACATACTTAAGAATACACCATATAACTTTAACATCCCAAACACTCCTGATGAAATTGACAAATACACCAAATACATAACCGACACCATCACTACTGCCTATAACACTGCTACACAAACAATTCACAACAATATTAACAGAAAATCTACTGACAAAACACTCAACCATCTTAAAAATCTCAGGAACAGCACCAGGAAAACTTGGCAGCAATCCAGACTCCCTCATCACAAAACACTCATGAATCAAGCACAAGACAACTTAAAAACATACATCAAACACAAGTCAAACACCAGTTAGAATTACTATGTTACTAACTTAACCACACAAAACAACTCCATCTGGAAAGCCACACGTCAACTTAAAACTAGGAAATTCAACATGCCACCACTTTACAATAACACTACAGGTACACAAGCTCTTACCCAGGAAGACAAAGCAGCATTAATTGCTCAAAAGCTAGCTAAGCAGTTCACCCCCCATAATTTATCTCACCCCCCCCCCACTGAGAGAGAAGTAATTTCTAACCTAGAAAACCTACTTGACTCCCCCATCCCTCCTATTGATACTCATATCCCCCCCTCTGAAGTAATTAACCACATTAGAAAGCTTAAAAATAATAAAGCCCCTGGTGCGGATAAAATCACTAGTATAATGCTCAAAAATCTCCCCCCTAAGCTCTTAATTAATATTACCACCCTCATTAATGCCATTATTCGCACCAGCTACTTCCCCTCTCCCTGGAAAAACTATTATTATCCCCATCCATAAACCTGGTAAAGCTCCCACTGACCCCTCTAATTACAGACCCATTAGCCTTCTCTCAACTATTAGTAAACTTGCTGAAAAATTCATCCTTAACTTAATTAACACCCACCTAGATAATAATAACATCCTCTCCCCATACCAATTTGGTTTCAGGCGTGCTCTCTCAGCCCCCCATCAATTATACAGGGTAGTTAGTGATCTCGCCAAAGCTAAAACTTACAGCAAATCTACTGCTGCTGTCTTTCTGGATATCAGCAGGGCATTCGACTCTGTCTGGGTTCAGGGACTCATCCACAAGCTCATTAATTACAACTTCTCACCTAGCATTACACACTTAATTTATAGCTACCTTACAAACAGAACTTTCCAAGTCAAACTTCATAATACACTCTCACAGAAACACAACATTATCTGCGGTCTGCCACAAGGCAGCTTGCTGGGTCCAGTTCTGTACTTAATCTACGTAAACGACTTTCCAACACACTTCAGAACACACACTGCTGTTTACGCAGATGACAGAGCCATATACATGTCCTACAACAAAATTAACTTTGCAGTCAACCAGTAGCGTACGCAGAAATTTTCAAAGGGGGGGGTTATAGTCCAGTCAAATTAGGTTTCCATTTCGCATTAAATGAAGGGGTTGAGATTTTTTCAGGAATGTGTAGGGGTTGGTTCCCTGAACAATGCCTAATAAAGTCCCCTCGATTTCAGGCTCCCCCGGGGGGGGGGGGGGTCCAAAGGTCACTTTTTTCAGTTTTCGGCGTTTATCTCGAAAACGGTGCGTCACACAGAAAATTGTCAAATTTAAAAATTAAAGCTTATAAAATTCCCTTCCAAATGGTATATCCATGTTTATACACAAATGTTACCGTTTTCGAGATATGAGCCGTTGAATATGAAAATTTTTCAAAAAAAAAAGTGGTAGCGGTTCAGGTATCTCGTCAAACTTCCTCTTTTAACTCTTTCCCCTTCCATTTCTCAGAAAACTCGTGATAGAGAAAGTTGTAAAACGAAAGATTTCCTTCAAAAATGTATATAGTTATGCTAACTTATCTTCACCAGGTAAATAGTTAGAGCGTTTTGAAGTTTAGGGGTCCTTTTCAACATTTTGCTAGTAAAATGCTCGTCACTCAAGTTTCGTTTCCAAGGTCTGTAACGCTCATAATCACTTTGTATGCTGTTTAATTAGATACGCATAGTATTCATAACCCATATAAATAATAAA
Source organism: Dolomedes plantarius (assembly GCA_907164885.2). NCBI lineage: Eukaryota > Metazoa > Arthropoda > Arachnida > Araneae > Dolomedidae > Dolomedes > Dolomedes plantarius. The sequence goes on from OU015503.1 coordinate 111,356,621, forward strand.
TTATGTATACATGTACGCATAATGTATATCTCATAATATACAGAAGAACACTTGTAGTACAAAGGAGGAAGTAAGAAAACAAACCAAAATGTATAGAAGTGTCATTTTAGCTCAGATCATTTTGAAAAATTTAGATATCCCACCATATGGAAAAGTAGAAGTAGTTCAGTTACTTCAGACCTCAGTAGAAATTACTCCACAACACATTTCCACAAATACCTCCCTTGCCAGCATTCAGTGGAAATTGAGCAACGAATTGTCACGTCTCAAAGGTAGTGGGCCAACACAAGCTTTGTGGGTCCAGTACTTTGAAATGGTGGTGTTGATGAAAAAATTCATTGCAGCACAGCGCAACTGGAAAGATCATATGACATGCGCCCAACTGATGATACCTTACTTCCATGCCAGCGGGCATTTTCATTATGCAAAGTGTACTCACCTATATGTACAAGACATGCTGGGACTAACAACTCGCCACCTTCAACTTAAACAGGATTTTATAGATCGTGGATACTTCACTGTCAACAGAACTGGAACACCAATGGCTGGTGTGTGGTCTAACATGGCAATTCAGGTGACACTCATGTGTGACATGAAGAGTGAAGGAGAAGTAACACGTGGGCGATGCTTTAGAGATTCGGTGTTGGCGAAATGAGTTGGGGGAGCACGCACAGCTACAGCAATATGTAATTCATTTGAGATGTTTTGTGGCGTCCATACTGCAAGAGGAGAACAACATGTGGAGTTTCGAGCATCACGCATAACTAGAGACGATCTAGACAGAAGGAAGCTTGCTCAATAGTTGGCTGATCACCCGCCTTTTGCTGAACGTAATTGTTCGATGTCACTTTCAACGGGAGTAATTGGAACAAGTAACGTCAACTGCTACCAAGCATTGGAAATTGGAACCCGCACAATGAGCACTTTTGTTGGAATGAATTTCTCAGAAGTGAAACAATCTAAGAAGGACTCAGTCGTTCCTTTAGCTGCGATGAGATGATCAAAGTTAATGATGAGGTAGTGGTGTAGAGCCTCTGATGATATTTCAAAGAACTCTGATCACCAAGAAGAAAGAAGGGGATGTAGAGGAGTTGCTAACGTACGAGTTAGCCCCATAGCCGATGTCTCTATTCGCCGAGGAGATAATGAGAAAAATCAAAAAGTTAGCACTGTATGATGCTTTCCCAAAATGTAATCAATTGATCAATGTGAAGAACAGTTACACGGTAATCGATGGCGGCTCCTGCTCCATAGAGTAAAGTGGAACACCAACACCACCTTCGCCCCCATCTGCGATCAATATGTATCGTACATAATCAACCATTACGGCAGCAGTTAAGCTGTGTTTTTTTATGGTTATGAAGACACGAACTCCACGGAAAGAGACGAACAACATCGGAAAGCATCAAGTAAAGCATCAGTGGATATTGACTTCAATAAGAACATGGTGGCTACTGTTCATCAGGAAAACTTCCTTTCCAGTGAAAGGAGCAAAACCAAGCTCTTTACTATGTTAGTTCAGGCCTTGGGTGCAAGAGGTATAGTCTACTACAGCCTGTGGCGTCACGACAAGGCTAAACTCTCTGAGGCATTTTGAAAAAATTTCACAACTATTGGATCCATAACAAAGAAAGACAGAATCCTAAATAAAATGCGAAGCCAATTTTTAAAACAGAAACTTAACGAGGAATTTTATTTACAAACAACAAAAAATTTAACATTTAAGGTTACAACATATTCAATTTAACTCTGTGCAGATCTACAATGCACGCTCCCGGACCTATACAGTCCCAACACAGGAGCTTAAAACAAACACGTCCACACAAGGCGGATTCTGTGCGGCCTCTCCCTAGATGTCTGGATTTTCAGCCGGGGGGGGGGGGCAGATTATCGGCTGACAGCTCTACTGAATGCCGAAACTTTATCGCCCGCCGATGTCACTCGCATGAAGTTATCGCTAAGAGAAGACAGTTTTATTACGGTGATATAAACCATTTTCTGTTTTCCAAACAGTTACCCTCACCACTTGTTAGGGAAACCGCCATTCCAGGGATTAATCTTCAGGCCAAAACTCGTGCACGTGTTTAAAAACGATGGGAACCGGCCAAAAACTACCCCGATAACACGCAGCTGTGTTTCTCGCACTCTGTGAGGTTTTGGGAAAACTAACCCCATACTTCCAGTACGCTACAAGCCAAAGGAAATGCTGACTGCAGTATTGTCAGAGGTGAGTGGCAAAACACCTCTAATTCAACTGTGGTGATAGTAGATAGGTAAGACCTGCTCGTCTTACTTGTGGCACTCACCCCACGAGACACGAATGTGTTTTTCATGAAGGCCGGACGGGGCAACACAGAAGACAGGCTGTACTATTCCCAACATCTTCAGGTCTTATCATTCAGCTGACCCCATTAAGTAAATTTAATAATTTATATAATCCATTAATATTCAATAATACGTTATACACTATCTGGCCAAAAGTATCCGGACACCCCCCTAAAGAAGTGGATCTAGCAGGTGACGTAATTTGATGCGTAACCGAAAGCTATAAAAGTATTGGTAGTGGTTTGTCAGGTCATATTTATGCGTTTGTGAGACGATGAGTAAGTCAAAGGAGCTTAGTGACTTTGATCGTGGCGTTATAGTGGGATGCCACTTTGGTGGGAAATCATTTCGGGAAAATTCGGACATTTTACAGAAGCTAAAATGATAGTGAAGACTTTGACTTGTTTGAAACTTTTTTCGAAGTATCAGATTGACGGCTTTTAATATATAGGAAAGCAGTTGATGAAATAAATTGTATATAATATATTTAATGTAAGTAACTGTTGTTTGAACCTACTTTTGATAACCATTTTTTGATTATATGAACAACTTTTATACATTTTGGTTTGTTTTCTTACTTCCTCCTTTGTACTACAAGTGTTCTTCGGTATATTATGAGATATACATTATACGTACAGGTATACATAATTTATTATTTATATGGGTTATGAATACTATACGTATCTAATTAAACAGCACACAAAGTGATTAAGAGAGTTACAGACCATGGAAACGAAACTTGAGTGATGAGCATTTTACAAGCAAAATGTTGAAAAGTACCCCTAAAATTCAAAACGCTCTAACTATTTACCTGTTGAAGATAAATTAGCATAATTACATAAATTTTTGAAGGAAAATTTTCGCTCTACAACTTTCTCTATCACGAGTTTTCTGAGAAATGGAAGGGGAAAGAGTTAGAAGAGGAAGTTTGACGAGATACCTGAACCGCTACCACTTTTTTTGAAACATTTTCATATTCAACGGCTCATATCTCGAAAACGGTAACACTTGGGTACAAACATGGATATATCATTCGGAAGGGAATTTTATAAGCTTTATTTTTTAAATTTGACAATTTCCTGTGCTACGCACTGTTTTCGAGATAAACGCCAAAAACTGAAAAAAGGACCTTTGGACCCCCCCCCCCCCCCCCCGCGGCGCCTGAAATCGACGGGACTTTATTAGGCGTTGCTCAGGGTACCAACCCCTACACATTCCTGAAAAAATCTCAACCCCTTCATTTAATACATGATTCTCCGCCATTTTGAGCAAATTTGACTGGACTATTACTATGAAAGAGTAGTTTTGAGCAATCAGTGCAAAGCGTAAACCTAATTAAATAATATATGTAATCAGAACCAATGGGGGGGGGGTTATAACCCCCATCAACCCCCCCTTGCGTACGCCACTGCAGTCAACCAGCTTAACATCCACCTACACCACATTCAAAAATGGACACACAAATGGAAAATGAAACTCAATACAGACAAATGTGTTGCTGTCATGTTTTCCAGAAAATCACCTACCTCTTACAAAGACATTAACATCATTATAAACAACACTGCTCTGCCCTGGAACCACTCCTGTAAATATCTTGGTATTACTCTTGACAAGAATCTCACTTGGCGTCCCCACATAAAACACATTATTGATAAATTTCGAGCTGCTAAAAGATCACTCTTCCCCCTAATTGCTCGAAATAATTATTTGAACTTAGATATGAAGTTGCTCATCTATAGTGCATTCCTTAGACCTATCTTAACCTATGCTTGCCAGGCCTGGTCTTACTGTCCAGAGTATCAAATTAAAAAAATCTGTGCTGCTCAAAATAGTACCATTAGAACTATTGTAAATGCCCCCTACTACTTTAGAAATTACAAAATTTACGAAGAAATTAACTTCCCCCCCTCACTAAATTCATCCATTCCCTTAACGTTAAATTTTTATGATAGCATTGAAGCAAATGAGCTTACTCTGCTAACTGATCTCTCTGATTATGACTACAGAAAACCCTTTAATAGAAAGAGGCCAAGAGCCTCTTTGGGTCTTAACTGGTAATTCCCCCCCATTTGATATGTCCCAGTAGCACAGACGGTAGAGCGCGGAGCTCATAACCCATAGGTTGTGAGTTCGAATCCCCACGAATACACTTTTTCAAAAAATTGGTTTAAGGGAGGCCATAAATAGCGGCAATTTAACGCTAGTTTTTTTATTTGTGAGATAGGCAATTTTAATAGGCTCAATGCCAATACTTGTCAGCTCATCCTGAATGTCCTGTCTATCGGTAGTGGCAGGCAGGCCCCTGATTAGAATTTTTTTTGGCCTTTCCGACCGCGGGTCGACAATCCTGAAGGGAACGTTATTCTCGAGCAATAACTGCTGAGTTTTTTTGTAATTCTCATTTTCGGAGAAAACTATATGAATAAGCGTGCCGGCCAGAATTGGCTCGGCGTCAGGCGAGATAGTTAAGATCTGGTCAATCAGACTTTTGTAATTATTTCCCGACTCAAAGAAAACATGATATTTTTTGTTAGGCTTGGGAGCGGCAGTTTCCTGCGTTTCCATAATGGTAGGAACGTTACTGGCTTCATCGTTATTTTCATTAATATTAGCTACGCTAGGGTCGCTGGAGTTTTCAGAGCTACAAGCCGCGAATTTAGTGCGGGAGACCGGGGAATTTTCCTCGTCCTCCCTCGAACGTTTGTGGGATTTGGTTTTAATTTCGAGTAACCCATTTACTAGAGAAAATTCTAGATTAGAGTCAGCAATTCTGGCGTTATAGATACTTAAGTTCTTTCTTATATCCTTAACAAGGGGTATACATCCAAGAAGGGTTTTGATGTCATTAGATTCCCTACTGAGCACTGCATTAATAAGATCAAACGTATCACTTACCCATGGAAGTCGTCCGAGGTCAACGTCCTTTGTCTTCATTAGTCGATCTTTGAATAGGTGAATCACATGAGTGATTTCATCAGGACAGCCTGCTCTGTGTACAAAAGTCAGGCATTTCATACTTTTCTCAAAAACACTATTTTGCATTTTCGCAACGTCCGCCGTAGCAGGTAGCCCCTAAAGACGCCCGTCTTTATGTAAATTTCCCCAAAATTCAGGGGGAAAAACCCCAAGCTGGCAACACTGGCTGTTACTACGTTTAATACAGCGGTATGGTCCTCTGTATTTAACATGAAGATCGCTCAAATAGAAATGAGTGCTTCGCATCCGCTAGCTTTATTATATTATATAAAACTCTTTAAAATTTCTGGACGAAAACACCGACTTAGAAAAAGAAGTGAATAATTAAGCAGGTTACTGCTTATGTAATTTTATACGTATTTATCTAATTAAACAGAGAAAGAAGTCACTTATTTATTAAATGTTTTCAATTATAAAATATAGTCACCTGATATAGTTTAACCTTTCAGTCTCTATTTTATCATACATATCTACTAAAAATTGACTAAAGAGGGAAAGGGAGTACAATAAGTTTTTGACCTCTCCTTTTCTGACCATAATGCGATAGCAGTAGAAGCTCAATGCAGAGATTGTCTTCTTGATAGGCACCTTGGTCTTAGGATCGTGCTGAGCCGGTTTTGTTTATTAGCTAATTATTTATTCTATAATGCTTATTCAACATTATCTTTTTGAATTGTTTATTGGTTGATACTTTATATTTTACTCATGAATATCTACATTTTAAATTATAGATTTGTTTATGAGTTTAAACATTTAATCTATATTAATTTTTCCAAATTATCTTCTATTGATACATTTATTATTTTACACATGTATATCAACATATTATTTTATTGATTTGATAATATTATTCTTGAACTGTAAATAGGTATAATCATTAATTATTTTACGCAAGTTTAACAAATTATTTTTCTAAGTATAGTTAATCACATTAATGGTGTTTAAAATTATTTTACTCAAGATATTCTACTATTGTTTAGTATTATTTGATACATAAATAGTTCTTTATATATTCTCTTAGCTTTTTACTAAGCTACCATAATACTTGCTATATGCTTTGGTTTATTTTATATTAATTATAATTTACCTAATATGTTGGTTCAATTGAACTTATACTATCTTCTAAACATATCATGAGTTATAGTAAACCAATTTTAGCGACTGGCAAATTGGCATATCATACTAATGATGTCAATGCTCGGTACATTGATACTTATTGGGATATCAATGGATCGCCAAACAATTACCAATTATCTTCATCCTCTTTCTCTGTGCCCTCTCAAAGTTATCAAGTCAGGCAAAAGACATTGGTTTTTGATAAATGCACTAATAAGCTTTGTAAAACTTGTCCCCTAGCACATAATTCCCAAATACAAGTAAATTCACAAAAACAAAATTTCTGCAAAACTTATAATTGCATATACAAAATCACTTGTAGTTGTTGTCATATGGAATATATAGGACAAACTTCTAATCCACTACATATTAGAATAAATTTACACCGTTCTAATATAAAAAAATATAACACATTAAATAGTCAACCACTAAATATTGAATTTGATCACAAACATAATTTTGAAAATATTGTTAACTCTATTCTTGATATAATTAAATCACCCCCTGAAAGGTTATATTATGAAAATATATATATATGCAAAAGCATAAAACTCTCTTTCCATATGGTATTAATCAAATTTATAAACAGAAATATATAGTTAAATTTAATTTTACTGATGTGTCAGCTCATCCTATTTACCCTCAACTAATCGAAGATACTCAGTCCTCAAAAAGAACTAAAAGAGGCAAAAGTTATAATAAAAGTAAGACTTTTGATTGTAACTTGTATAAAAATGCCTTATTAAGCTTTCAAAAAAGGTTTATTATTGATTATCAATATAAAAAATTAAAAGCTTGGATTTTTTCTATCGTTAAAAAACATATCATTAAGCTATATCAACTATTTTTAAGTACTAAAATAAAGAATTATCTTTATCAGCATCTGGTATATGATTTAATATTAACACGGGCAAATCATTTAAAAATTAACTTATATAAAAAACAAAATACAGCTAATAACACTTATTGTGTACTAAATTTTACTAACCATAAACTAAATAATATAAACTTCAATAGTATATTTGATAAACTTCATGATATCTTTCCTATAAATGACATAAAATTAAAACGTGCCTTTAAATATACTCTGCCTATGGGTAGACGTATATTTAACTATAAGCAGGTCTCAAAATATTTTTCTCAGTCAATAAATTTAAAATGTGTTTGTCATCTGCCCAATTACAATAGTTATGTAGATACGACACATGGTCATGTAATAACAGGCAATTTGGATATTGCGGATGATGTAGCACTGCGAGAGTTGATGAGTTTGGGAACTAAGTTTAGATTACCTAGTACTAATAATAATAAGAAAATAGTAAGTTTCTTAAATGCTGATTTAGATAAATTTATATACAAAATAGCAATTAATTACTCTATACCTACAGAAGCCTTCAACCCATGGAAAATTAATTTACTAAATCTAGTACATGCTAAACTTCCTAATAATAGTTATAGCATTAATAATTCCTATAAACACTTTAAAGCTGCTATTTCAGAATTTCAAGGTGACTTTATAGTCACTTATGTAGATAAAGCAGCCAACAACTATGCAATAATTTGTAAAAAATATTTTGCCATAAGTTTAAAAAAACAGCTAGAAAATAGTGATCTTTTTCAGCCATTAAAAGAAACTACTAGTATTATTATTAAGAAAATAATAGCAAAATATAAACTGCTAGGTATATCATCTAACGATTATATTTTTCCTTATATTACTTTAGTTCCTAAATTTCATAAAACACCTATTGCTCTTAGAGCAGTAACCTGTGGTCACAACACTTATGCTACTAAAGCAAGTGTATTATTATTAAAGTACATTAAATTAATCTATAAAAATATAACATCTGGTGTTTGTGGTATAATTGATAATAGCTATAGTCTAATTAGAAAATTACAAACATCAGATAACTGTAAAAATGTAGTAACTTATGATTTTAAAGATCTATTTAATAATATCGATATAATTGATTTAAATAGAATAATCATAATGTTAGTACAAAATAATATTCAATACTTAGGCAACGAAATTAAACTAACTCGTTTCAATAGGCTCCTAGATTTAGTAACTAAACATAATTACATAGTTCATAATAATAGTATATACTTACAGTCCAAAGGTGTACCACAAGGTGGTAATGCTTCAAGTATGCTAGCTAATTTATACTTATATTATTTTGAAATTAATAATATAGAAAATTGCAAATACAATATATTTAGATATATAGATGATGCAATAGTAATTAATAAAAGTAATAACCCTAAAGACTTAAATTTTTACCCTCCTAATCTGGAACTAATTAAAAGTAGCCATGATAATATTAATGTAAACTTTTTAGATATTAATATTAAATTAAATTCTCACAGCAAATTTACTTTTGACTTATACGACAAAAGATCTGACTATAATTTTAATATTGTTAAATTTCAAAATTATCTAACCTGTTTACATAAATCTGTTTTTAATAGCAATATTGTAAATCAGTTAGTTCGTATAAATATGCTATAATCTAAAGACAATAGGATTAAGCATATATTAGACTTGAAAGCTGTTCTAACACGTAATAATTTCCCCGAAGTCTATCCAAAAACATAATTCGTTGTTTTTGCTTTAATGAATAGTTTATTCTGTTGCATTATATGTTAAACATAACAATAAGATAAAATAGAAAAAATAACTACTTAAAATAAAAATAAAAATAAAAATCATAAGTAAAAATAAAAATAATAATTAAAATAACTCTTAGTAAAAATAATAAAAAAACTAAATTATTAAGGGTATAATAGTCTTAAAATACGGTAACCTAAGTAAGTCTGTAACTGAGAATCCACTATCAGTGGCAAGTTTTGTGACGTCAGTCATCTTGCGGTTACAAGTTCTTAACTTCCACTCTGTCTAGCGCCAGGCTTGATGTTCTTTGGTTAAGTCATGAAGCTACAGAAGGAGGCGCAGCTCAGTGTTAAAAATGTGTCTCCCTTTTTGTCGCCGCCACTAGAGGGCGCTCGCGTGCTCTGTAGGGCGGCTTAGACACGGACAACCATATGCTTTAATATGGATTTTTCGTATTTTTCCTAGCGAAAACAAGTTGTTTTATTTTAGTGCGTATTTAATATGAATTTATTTATTCAATTTAACAATTTTTTTATTTTCATTCAAAATCTTTATTTCAAGTGTTTTTTTTGCTACAATTCAATAAAATTCTTAAAGGAAATGAGTAAATAAACTTTTTCAGAATAATTGTGTATTGGTTTCAGAATAAATTAGTTCAGAATTTTGTAATAATTTAATAATTAAGGAAATGAAATTACAGAAAAGAATTGTGAAGAAAGTTTTTTATCATTGTTCATAATCTCTTATGGAAAAAAAATGTGAGAAATAATACTGATTAACCAAAACACACACACACACATAGTAGAAAAGCAACATTTTCTATCAATCACAAATAAATTCTTATCAGGACTAATAAAATAGGAAGTCAATTCAGTATTTAATCAGACAATACTTTAAAATATCTTCCTTTGGAAAAAAAATCAGTCAAAGCATCTCAGATTACACTTTTTAAAACCGGAGGTATAATCGTCAAGTTGGTAAATTACTGAATACAAATTTTTTCAGCGAATTAAAAAGAAAAAAACAAATAACTTTCACAAGGACAAATCAGCTATATTTTTGAATTTTCACAAAGTACGCATTTTATTGCATAAGCAGATTTTGTACGGAGATTTTGCATAAGCATTTATAGTAACAACATTGCTTATCATACAATGAAAACTTATTTACTAAGGGGTGTGGTCACTTTTACGTACCTTTAAAAGTATCATTTTTAGACCAATGTTCGATTGTATGTACTACTCATGATTTAATCTTGATTTATATGAAATTTTTTGAGTAACTGCCTATAATATTGTTTATTATAGATGCAATTTTTCAAGGTAATTAATAAAAATGACTTTTTATGCATAAAAAGTGAATTTTTTTTTAAAATCGAGCATTTTGCAGTTAACTACTGTGCGCATTCTGTCAAAATAAATTATTAAGGTACATTAATAATTTTTTACTATATGTGATTACAATACTTCAGGCAACAATATCCAGCAACATTATTCTAAAATATATTAAAACCTTTTAGTGCGTGCTATTTTTAATTAGAAATTTCAAAAATGACTGAGTAAAAGCTTATAAAAAATTCTTTAAAAATTAAAATATATTAAGGTTAAAAAATTTTGGTAGATTTTGTTGTCTAAAGTGGTGTAATCACATATAGTAAGCAATTATTAATGTAACTTAATAATTTATTTTGATAGAATGCGCACAGCAATTGACTGCAAAATGCTCGATTTAAAAAAAATATTCACTTTTTATGCATAAAAAATCATTTTATTTTTTTATTAATTACCTTGAAATATTGCATATATAATAAACAGTATTATAGGCAGTTACTAAAAAAATTTCTTGTAAATCAAGCAAAAATCATGAGTAGTACATACAATCCAGCATAGGTCCAAAAATGATACTTTTAAAGGTACTTAAAAGTGACCACTCCCCTTAAGGGGAGTGGTCACTTTTAAGTACTTTAACTAACTTACGTAATTTAACTAAACTTAATAGTGATTAAATTCAATATTATGGTTATTTCCAGCAGAACTTAAGATGTCTTAAATTTGCGTTCACTTAAAACACAGCAGCTGTACTTTTCTCTCATTATTATACATCTTATATTAACACAAAACAATAATAATGTTCTTACCTTAGGAGCAGCAAATATACTAGGATTTCTCTGTCCAGTTTCTTTATTTCTTTTTAAGGCTGATCTATAGCCAGTAGAACAACCCGGAGCAAAACATGTGTTTGGCAGATTTCTGCACACAGAATAAATTTTAAAATTTATAAAACAACTTTCACCACCACGCCGTATAACTCAATGTAAAATAGTCACTATGCTTGCATGTCGCGCCCTCTACCGGTGAGCGACAACAATCGGTTCATTTTTCGAAAAATTCCCCATTGAAGCTTCCGCTCCTTCTGTAGCTTCATGGGTTAAGTACTATTATTCAATCTTTATTCAATTTTCAATCATTTCTTATGTTTTTCATGGATTGTACGGTGTCTGAGTTTGTTTATTGTATAGATCATACTCATCGGAAACAATCCATTGGTTTTTAGACAGCATTGACACCGCTGATGAAGAAATGCTGTCTAAAACCTATTTCATACTTTTCTTTTCATGTTATTTGTTCCTGGCTGCAAGTAGTTTTAGAGCTATTACTGGTTTTCTCTATCATCTTAATCTTATATATATATATATATATATATATATATATATATATATATATATATATATATATATATATATATATATATATATATATATATATATATATATATATATATATATATATATATATATATATATATATATATATATATATATATATATATATATATATATATATATATATATTATATATATATATATATATATATATATATATATATATATATATATATATATATATATATATATATATATATATATATATATATATATATATATATATGCGGCTCGTTGCTAATATAAGTGGGGGTGGTGCTTCAAGAATATTTTAGCCATTATTTTATTATTGTGTAAAACGTGTAAAATTTGTATTATGTAAAATTCTCATTATTAAATTAAGTTGATATGCATAACAGGAAATAAAATGTGCATTGCTATAAACTACTTTTATTTTTGCTTGAACTCCTCCTTTTTTGCATTTCATGACATTTGCACCATCGAATGACTGAGCTATTATCTTTTGTCTATTTCCTGGAAGGATTATGTCGATATGTCCAACTGTTCTAGAATTCTTTTCGATATGCTATCTGCAGTTTGATTTTCTGGAATAAAGAATCCCCCAAAACGCTCAAATGTTTCTTCATTAAACACGTACCGCAGAACAATGACCATCTGAGTGTGTTCTGAAAATCTGTTGTGACATCAGCCATGACGGCTACGGAGTTTCACAGTTTCCACAAAATAAAATACAGTCTATTATTTTGGATAAAATTTCACGGTTCTTCTTAAGCTTCATGTTATGCTCATTGAATGAAATTCTGTATGCCTCCCTTAATGTTTACGCTTCCTAAAAGTGATATTGAAACCATATTTTCAATATGCTTCTTTGACTTCTCATCATTTTCAGTTTCTCTTTTTTTTTTTTTTTCATTTTTTTTTTAAATTACATTTCTAAAACCGTCTTTTGTTCATGTTGTATCACCGCCAAGCAGGAAACACGGGAAGCAAAACAATGCATTTTTCACTTCACAGTCGCAGAGCCAACATTTCCGTATGTACAATTCAGAATTAAAGCTGCGAATATATTTCTCGCAGTTGCTTATTCCTGACTGAGATATTCGAATATCAGGTGTTGAACGGCGTCTTATCTTAACTGTAACTTTCTCACGGAGAGACAACTGTGAAAACTCAGGCTGTTGAATTTCATTTACTGTCACAGAATTTATTTCATGGGGATTCGAGGAGATCATAGTTAATTATTAAAATTTTCTATACAAGAAAACAACAACAACGAAAACACTGAATTAAATAGAATTCCTGATTATCATCTACTGTTTATCACATTCAAGATTATGGTACAAGGTTTTTAAGCATAACACACTCCGAGTCAAAAATGAACATTTCCACATGCTCGGACAACTGCGTCGGCATTTCGGGCATTCTTCTATCACCTGTAAGCTCTCTCCCAGATGCGTTAAATGCGGAGAGGGTCATTCTAGCAATGAATGCACTTTTCAAAAAACTGATGCCTGCACTCAATGTGCAGACTGTAAGGGAAATCATTCAGCTAACTACGGTGGCTGGACCATACGAAGTTTACTCTTTAGTCAACAGAGCCTCATTAGTCAACAGAGCCAAATATCAACACTACAACGATTGTAATTTCTTCTGAGAGTCAAATTTTTTTAAACTCAAATTATATAGGTGCATTGTTATTAATTTAATTAGGATGCTCCAAAGCTGGCCTTTGCTAAAAACGTCCTCAATCTGAATGAGGTACGTTCACTGAGGTCGACCCCTTCCAACTCTTCCATCCATACTTGTTTTGTATGCTTATTTCGTCTATCTCCATTCGTTCATCATCTCTGTGTGTCCAAACCATCTCAACAAACGTTTCTCAATCCTCGACACTACATTTTCTTTCACTGCACAGCGCTCCTTAAAATTAACTTAATAAACTGTGCTTAAAGTTTTATGTCTTAGTTAAACTATAGGTATGTCGAATAAAACTTGATATCATACTGAATATCGATATTATTTATTGATGAAATTAAATTGTAAAGTATCCATAAAATTAAATCATAACAATGACAGACAAACACTAATATGAACAATGGCTTCGCATCTCCTAGTTCAGGGATGGCGAACATTTTTCTAACGTGTGTCAAAAAATGTCTTGTTACCGTAGAAGATAAAACCGCGTGTCACTTAAAGAAATTTTTTTTCGGTCTTTGGAAGACCTTCGGAAATTAAAAAAATATATGTACGATATACAGTGGCTCCCAAAATCGTTTGTAAACTTACGATTTTCAATGAAATAGGGGTCTATCCATCATTTAAAATGAATATTTCAGAATGTGTATTTAATAGTAAGATCTATAATAATCTATTCTTAACAAAACTACATGAAATATTTTGAAAACATAGTAAAACTTTATTTTTGAGAAACCAATAATCAAAAAGTAACAAAAACTTTATCTCACAAAAGTCATCGTACACTTGTAAAAAAACTCTACATATTAGTAAATATTCTAATTTTTCGTTAAATTAATATTTAGTAGGATATCCTTTAGCATCTACGACAGCTTTTAAACGTCTGGGAATAAGATTGCACTAGTTCTTTTGTAATTTCTGCATTAATGTTCATCCATTCGTCCATCATAATTGTTGGGCTGATAATTTTAAATTGTCTCTTAAAATATTTATATAAACAGCATGATTCATTATGCCATCAATAAATACTAAATTACCTAGTCCTGATGCTGACATGAACCCCCCACACAAGGGCACCTCCACTGCCATCCTTAACTGCTCCTACTAAGTTCTTGGGATTAAGTTCCTCATTTTTTTCTTCTCCCATACAATTATACACCTATCGGAACCAAAATTGTTAAACTTGTTTTCATCGGCAAATAAGACATTATTCCAATACGTTTGGGGCTTATTTATCATTGATTGTGCTAAGAAAAGCCTAAGCTTTCTGTTTTTTTCACTCACAAAAAAATTTCTAAGGGCAGAACGCCCATGTAATCCAGCTTTTCACAAATTTTTCTAATTATAAATCTCTGATCACGTTTTGTTAACTTTGCCGGACAACCTTTTCTTACCTTGTTTTCGATCAGATTTTCTTCTTTAAAGCGTTTTATCACATACTGCACAGTAGAATGGGATAAATTAAGTAATTTAGCAATATTCCGAACTGATTTATCAGTACTATGATGAAAAATAATCAATTTTCGGCTGCTGTTTCTTTACGACTACGAGCCATTTCTAAATAATAAATAGAATATTACGGAGCAGGCAAGCAAAAAATTAAAGCCAAACGATATTTTAAATGCCACCACATTTCAAAAATAAAGCGCCAGACGATACTTTTAATTATGAATTTATCCGAAAATATGTCAGTCTACGATGACATTTAGTGAGATAAAGTTTTAGTTATTTTTTGATTACTGGTTTCTTAAAAATAAAGTTTTACTATGTTTTCAAAATATTTCATGTAGTTTTGTTAAGAATAGATTATAGAACTTATTATTAAATACCCACTCTGAAATATTCATTTTAATTAAAGGATAGACCCCTATTTCATTGAAAATCGTAAGTGTACGAACACTTTTGGGAGCCACTGTATATTTAAAACAAAAACAAATTTAACTTTTTATTATAATTTGTTTAAAACTATCAATATCAGGAAGAAAATAAGTACAAAAATTATCGAACTTAATGTGACACTTGTTGTTGTCTTTCGGACGATAATTTATTTATACGTGGTTCGATTTTTGTAACTTTCGTACACACGCAGCGGACAAGTGGATGCTGAGGCGATTGCTATTCTTACTTTTAATAAAATTCATTGTCGAAAACAACTGTTCGCAAACGTAGGTTGATCCAAGCATTGTCAAAGGAGCTGTTGTTAAGTTTTTCATCGACATTAGCGAATTAGGCAACGAGTTCCATTCAGTTAAAATAATATTTTCAGTGCTTGTTGTTAAAATATATTCGTCACAATTTTCCAGATCTTGTAATTTTTTTTTTTCTGAGTTTACGCTTAGTTCTGCAAAGTTATTCCTCCGTACAACACTGTTGTGAAATTCAACCATTTCCGTTTCTAAGTTATCAATTTGAAGCCGATCTAAAGAGGGTAATTTAAGTTTTCTCCATTTCTCGAAATTGGGAGAATCTTTCGTCAAATATTTCTTTTGCATTCGCTAGTACTAAAGAAGAGTGTTTTAAGACTTCTGTGTGGCAAACAGGGGAAAAAATTAATTTCAAACGATTATCTTTTAAAAATTATTTGTAGTCCAAATTAGATTATAGATCTCTCAGTCCGACGAATGAAAATAAAAATTTGAAAAGCTAAATGGACGTTAAAACAATGTGATCGTCTCGCGTGTCGTCTAAAATTGCTTCGTGTGTCACTATGTGACCCGCGGGTCACAGGTTCGCCATCCCTGTCCTAGTTGATTAAATGTCTGCGCACATAGCGCGTCTAGATGAATTTCTCTAAAAATAGCAACAAACCCGTTTCTTACGACGGTCATACTTTTCACCCCATCTGTTGAAATTGAGACAGTTTTATCGAATAGAATATGATGTTTTTCAATGCACTCAATTAAAGCATTTGCTATATCCTCTACACGTGTTTGACCCTTGAGTGACAATAATTCTAAATGCTCTTCTCTAGGACCTGGAGATAAAATAAATCGTACAAAAAGTGAAACTAGCGCTGTATCGTTTATGTCACAAGACTCATCAACAGTTATTGATAAAGCTAAAACTAATTTAAGATCTTCGACTTGCTGGTTGGTTATATTCCAAGACCATTTTGATTATTCTAGTGTATTCTACGGGGACACGCTCTCGGAAGTAATACATTGTAAAACACGATGCAAAGATACGTCTTGACGATACGCGTTGACATTTAATGTTTCTAGAAATGTTTTCTCATTAAGTCGCTTCAGAGCACTCGCCTAAAGATAAAACACATAAACACCAACTAAGTATGTAAAAATAGAAATAAGAAAACCAGTAATCACGAAGTTTCAATCTCAGTGCACGTGGTATTTTGTGGAAGAGCCACACTCAAGGGTCCAAAGAGCCACATATGGCTCGCGAGCCACGGTTTGCCGACCACTGGTTTAGGCCCGCCGCAAATTGAACCCAAAGCACGGACATCATACGCCTAGGCCCCGCCTCCTTTTCGCTTGGGTTGGGTCGGGGCACCGCAAATTGAACCCAGCACAGCCATCCACGCCAGCCAAGCCCTTGACCTTCGAAACCACGTTTCGAATATATGTAGAAAGATGACGTCCGACGTTGAACTTCTTATGGATTTGGAATCTGAGTCAGAGAATGAAGAATTAATATCATTGTATTCTATAATAACGAGAGTGAAAAGGAAGAGGAATGCATATTTAGCTGGCAGAAATACCCATGGGGAGTTTAAACTGTCATACATACATGTATCAATAATTTAAAAAGTATTGATACATACTTCTATACAATAGTTTAATGTGCAAGACAATCTAATGTTAATATAACTTAAAAAGTATTAAACCATAGATTTATTCAAAGAATATGTAACTTTGATATCTAGTATAAATCATTTTTATTCTAGATAAACAATAGAATTGAATGAAATCAAAATTCAAATTCGTATAACTTTCACCAAATAAAATTATAAATTTAGAAAATTAATATTTCTGGAAACCATACAGCTATCATAAGTATGTATCAATAGTTTTTAAAATGCAAGATTACATGAAATTCTAAAATGAGTTCTGCATTTACTACAATTCGTATATAAAAATGACAAATAATAAAAATCTATATAATAATGACAAATGATATTTCTTCATTACCTTATAACTACATATGGGGCCATGTTACGAAGTGCAGCACATAATAAAATGACACTTTCAATGTATGGCTTTTGACACAATTAATTCACCAATCAAAAAAATTTTTTTGATCGAAGGCCTATATACATAGCAATATTTCCTGAATTATCTAAAGTGGAATTTGGAAACAATACAGCTACCTAGTGAGACAACAGTTTAGCTGATTAGAAAAAGATCCAAATTAGTAAATAAAGTACAGATGTTTAAAGCTAAAAACTGAAAAGTCAAATTTAGAGAAATGCACTAGATGCAAACCTCTGAAAGTAACCATTCAGTTGTAATTCATAAATCTTAAATCTAGATACAAACAACATTTTTGAATATTTAAATGCAACTAAATATGACATACCAATTCAAATCTGACTTATAATAGGAAGATGATCTTCTTAGATCTGCAGTGCTAAAATGCTTTAAGAGAAAGTATGAATAATTAAGTGAGCATAATTTATTTTATATGATAAAAAATTAATTCATAATAAAGATTATTCAGACTTTTTGATTTCTACACCATGGGAGGATTACAGCACAAGGCATGTTATCCACTTTAATACAAGTTGAGAAGTATATCTACTTTCAGCCTATTTTCCTCCGAAAAACTAATACTAAGTAAGCACCATTTTTCAAAAAATAGATACCAAAGAAATATTGAAACATAAATCAGATTTCTCAGTTTAAAACATTTAAACAATAAACAAAATAACAATAATAATGTATACAAACAACTGCAATAAATTTTACAGTATATAATACTTTAATAAATGGCATTAAGCTTATGAATTACATCTCTTTCAGAACAAAATAAGTGTTCTTCCAAAAAGCATAATCTTTTTGTACATTCTTTGAACTAAAAACTTTTGTAATCCAAACAACTTGGTCACAGCACTGAACACATGTCATAGCCATTTGTCATTGAAACTAAAACATGAAATCTTAATTATGTTGATAACCGTTGTAAAAAAAGAATGAAAAGTTACCACATACATATTTTTCAAATATTAAAATTCAACAATAAATTTTAGATGTTAGCATCTTAACCTATTAAACATAAGCATTACATAGAACTACTTGATTATAAAAATAAGTGGTTTCTCAAATGAGCCAGTGGTATCTGAACAAAAACTTTACTCTTCAATTACTGCTGTTAACTTCAGTTAACTCTTATGTTTGTATGGGCATTCTCCCTATGGGCGCCGTTCAACACCGTTTCAACAGAAACTACAACAAGTGCATATGGCCTCGCAATAAATCCACTTTTCCGATCGGAAAGAGCATCTTATCACAAAGGTATGACATTTACACACTAGAATCATGTTAAAATTTAACAATGTGTGTAACAAAAACTATACACAAGATCCACAAGACAAATATCATCATCAGAACAGTTATTAGAAAAAAAAAACGATGTACGATTTCATATCTGGTATATGGATGGGGAAAAAAAACAAACCTTACCCGTTTAAAAATGTTTTTCGAAGTTTCTTAAGCCAGCATTTGGTTTTCAGTCTGCTCTAATCCAGAAGTCACGTCATTTTTCATCTTTCGGAAAACGATACATACCGATACATACGAAAACGACAGATGCCAATATCGGATCCATTTTGAAATCTGTACGTGCATAGCAACACAACTCACAAAAATTTTAAAAATTAAGCGATAACATAATGGTAAATAGCTTTGTAACCATGTCATAAATGCTATTCCGAATGTTTTTCCAGCCAGAGGGCGTTGCTATCGTCTATCCAAATCTGACCCACGGCCCACGAAATCTGTGCGACGATCACAGAAGTTCCCACGTTTGGGTTGGGTTGGGTTCAATTTGCGGTGCCTCGAACAAAACTATGCTTCACAGAGTCTGCCACGCGTGTGCTGTGCGTGCTTTGGGTTCAATTTGCGGCGGGCCTTAACCGAAAGAAAGGAAATCGTTGATGGATGCGAATGGGCGTGTCGTAAGTACGGTGAGAATCCTCACCGAGTGAAAAGATCTGTGCGAAAGGGGGGCTGGTTTGAAGATAGCCATCTCAGTATGACTCGCGTGTTGATGTTGACTTATTTGTGGCTTTTTAAGGTCCCAAAGAAGTTTATATCTCATGAGCTGAAAGTGTCCGATCGATCCGTCACTGATTGGATGAATTTCTGTAGAGATGTCTGTGTAGATATGGTTGTGGGCGAGAAGGATATGATCGGGGGTCCAGGAGTTGTGGTAGAAATAGATGAGAGTAAATTCGGGAAGGGGAAATTTAATAGAGGGAAAAGAGTCGAAGGAAAATGGGATTTTGGGGGTGTCGAAAGGGGATCGGACAAATGTTTTTTTGAGGCTGTGAATGAAAGGAGTAAATTGGTTTTGCTTGAGGTGATTAAAAGGAATATAAAACAGAGTTCTATAATTGTGTCCGATTGCTGGAAGGCGTATGATTGCCTTAAAGATGAAGGCTTCATACACCTTTCAGTCAATCACAGTGTCACTTTTAAGGACCCTGTTTCTAGAGCTCACACAGATTCCATAGAGGGTTTGTGGAGGTCCATTAAAAGATCTCTCCGCGGAACTCGGAAATGTGAGAGTCAATTTGACTCTTATCTGGCCGAGTTCATGTGGAAAAAACGGCATGAATGTTCAGAAAACTTCGTTTACGATTTCCTATTGGTGATCGTAAAGGCCCCCCCCCCCCCCCCCAATCTAAAGATGAGAATGATGAAAAAGAAAACCCACAGCCAAAAAAATCTAAAAAAAATAAATAAAATAATTTAAAAATTTTTAAAAAATTAAAAATTCATAAAAGCTCCAAAATAAATTTAAATGCGGACGAATTATAACGGAAATAAGGAACAACAAGGTAAGTCGATTTTCATAATTTTTCTGTTTGTTAATTGTGTAAGGTGTCTGACTACGTTTAAAATGTCAATTTTTATGCAAATTATGAAATATGTTATATTTTAGAAGGGCGTAGGATTAAAAAAAATTCTTTAGATTGTAAATTTCTGTTTCTAAATCTACTTTTATGCTTTTCTGTACTATAATCAGAATCTCAATGCAAATGTAGATTTTCATTGTTTTTTCTGAAGAACTTACATTTATTCAAAATGTAATCACTAAAATGTATTTTTCATTATAAATTTCCGATAGTTCGAACCAAAACTTAAAATTTAAATGCAATTAGTAAACTATTTTTCATGAAACGTAGTCGGATACCTTACACTTTTCATGCTGCGATTTTTTTGAAAGGTCGCCAGAATTTCTGAGTTCTTTTTTTTCCCTCCTTCATATTTCGTTGTTCTGGTGTTTTAACCTTTTAAAAACAGCAAAACAACAAAATATGAGGGGGTTGAAAAAAAATGGTGGACTCAGAAACGCAAATTTGGAGACTTTTCAAAAAAATCGCCAAAAAGTCGCCAACCGCCCCAGCTTCTTCCGATTTACCTTAATATTTTATAACTAAAAAGAAACAAAGAAAAATACTACTTCAAAATTTAGTTCAATTACGATTCATTCAGGGAATTTCTAATTTTCAGGTTTGGAGTGTCAAAATCATATGATCCCTTTGTGTGTTTCATAAAACTTCTTGGATGCTTGCTGATTCCATAAATAGAGTCAGAGAGAAAAAAAAGTATCGAAAAATATAAGAAATGTTTCTCTTAAAATAGGTATTTGTTTAGATTTTTCTTTAATTAATTATTCCCAAGAAAATATTGAACCCCAAGGAGTGATTTCTGCCGATGAAAGTGGCAAGCAAAATAATAACAAAATATTATTAGAAATAATAACATGTCATTAGAAATCGTTAGCAATGTACTAACAGTTTTTTACCCAGTATCGTTGTTTTGAATATTTTTACTTAGATGTCTAAATACATAAATCATGAAAAAAAAGGATGAGCAAAATTAGCTAGAGGCGGAGATGTATATATTTGCATTTCATAGGTTTTTCATTTTCTGTTAAAGAAGATAAAAATATAATATAACAAAATAAAATTTAAACTTCTATGAAACCGTGCTTTCCTTGAGAAGTGGTCTCTGATAAACAAAGAGTTAGGACCTTTTCAGACGAGGCACATAGTTGATCAAACTGATTTCCGGGCGGCTGTCAAGGATTGTAGCCACCATGCAAATGTATGGAAATCGCCGAAACCTTTTCACACGGAGTGAATTCTGTGCCCAGACATTTCGACATCTGGCACTTGTGCCGCTGGCGCTCTCACCCCGATGAGTAGACTCAACACAAAAGACATTACTGAAGGTACGCTCTTCACACCAGCCGCCAAGCTGCATGAGCTCAGTTCAGTATTGAAAGCGTTTCAATTGCAAGTTTGAATGTGGAACAATTCATCGAAGAAATTCGTATTACTCCCGCGATATGGGACATGAGGTGTGATGAATATAGCGATAAAATTAAAAGGGGTGAAGCTTGGAGGGAATTGGCACGCAAATTTTATTCCGACTTCAAAAAAATTTATTTTTGAATTTGTGGCTTAAAAAATAGAGCAGATTCTGCAGATTACAAATATATATAATTTATGTACTTTTTGACACTCTAACAATTATTAGCAACTTAAAAATGTAAACATACATTTAAATCCCATATAATGGGAAAGTATTTTTTGCATTTTTCTCAAAATGTGATTTTTTCATGTAATGGTACACTTTCTGCAAAATCTGTTGCAAGTACATCTCTGTAATTTTAAACGTCAATAGAATAAGTGCTCTTGTATCAATATAACCTATATTTTTATTTTTAAACCTTAAGATATTTTTGTAAATGGTGAAAATGTATGACAAAAATATGCAGATTTCTGATAAGTGAAATTTATAATTTTTTTTTAAAAATTTAAAATAGTGTAACAAAGATTTAAATGGGTTAACTATATAAAATAAACTGTGTTTGATCATCACACAAGATTTCAAGGTAAGATTTTCACTAAAATTTATTTAGAAGCCGCATTATCATTAAAAAAATGAACAGAAATATTTATTTGGTCATTTCAACGAAATATATTCTTTATCATTGGTTGTTTATTTGATGTTTCTATGGTGACATACGTCACTCTCTTTACATTACTTGTCATACAGCATTACATCGATTAGTACAGGTTATGACTGTTACACTTAAAAATATATGTGGGAGCACCAAATTGCGCGAATTTACCCATTATTTATTAAATTTATCTAGATTCGCAAATGTGAACGTCGCCTTATGCCTACAATTTGAATAGTTTTCATATGAGGAAGGTTTTTGCATTAACCCTTTCAGGTGTGCAATTTAATTATTATAATTTTTTTTTTTAAAGTAAGAATGAGGTATAGTGGTCCTACAAATAAAAGAAATGCGATTTAAAAAATTTGCAGAGCAAATATAAAAATAATACATTTTGTATTTTTCTAAGTAAAAACCTGAGTGCCATGTTATGATGCTTTCTTAAATCTATATTCCCCTACATCATTATAAATCAAATACCAATATTGTGTTATAAAATTGGTGTAAAAGAAAGGTATTGGTAGAAGAAAAGTATAATATTTAAGTTAAAGTTTTTTAAATTTAAAAATGTAAGGAGGGAAATCACCTTAAAACCTTAAAAAAACTCAATTTTTTATTATGATTTAATTATGAAGAATGGAATAAAAGGAATCTTATGAAAAAAATGAAGTCGATATTACAACCGATTTTATGGCCAAATGTATAAAGCTAATAGTAAAGTAATTTATAGAAAATTTAAACTTTAAATGGTTTTTTCTAAAAACTGTTATTTTGAAACTTGTGCGCACTATTTCTTCAAAACTAATCGTCCCAAATTGCTAAAATTTTGTATACATGTATATTTTCTATGTTTATACAAATTCTATCTAAATTTAGTTAAGTACATATAACAAATTTTTTACAGCAATTTTTTTTCCTTTGATATTTTTTGTAAATTACAATACATTTGCCTGAAAAATATTTTTATGGGAAAAATTGTAATTATTTTAGGTGTAGATTAAAGTATGGCCTATGGATAGAATATATACGCATAATTTAATGTAGTAAACTGTCTTCTTCCACATCATTTTTCAGGCGCGTTTTCGCCTGTTACGCAGGCGAAAACGCGACTGAACGAAGCTGCTGACGAAGCGTTGCCACAACCCCAGAAGAGAAGGTTTCGCCTTGAATTGAGCACCGCGCCTCGTGTGAAAAGAACCTCACACGGCAGTCAACTACATGAAAATAAACAATGCAAGTCAGTTGGATCAAGAAATGTGCCTCGTCTGAAAGAGGCCTTATGAACCACTGGTTTAAAGGCATCGCCATATACACAAAACTAGAACGTTTCACCCTCACGAGACATATCATATTAGAGCACTTCGAACTTTACAGAAGCAGGATATTTCGTCAAATTGTTCTCGAATCCAAGTTTATAAAGTCTGTGAAACAATTTACTAAAAGACGTCCTTCTAAATAAATATAAATTGGATAAATTGTCCAATCTGTCTCTTGGATTATGTGTACGTCTCCCCTTATTTTTACCTTCCTACCCTACTTATAAAAGCGACAAAGTGAAAATTTTCATCTTTCAAAGTAATTATTACAATTTACTATTTTTACTACCTCATGAACAAGCATTTTGAACAGTACCAAACAATATCGTAAAGTACCAGTTACAAAAATTATGGTTTTCAGCTTATAACAGACAGATCTTTCGAGTTGGTAGGCGTGGGCTTTTGAAAAGTGGGAGGTCACAATATTAGCCAGCAAGAAGAGAACGCAGATTCGTAATTTCCGTATTAAAAATATAAAGGCAGTCATAAATAGTTCCATATTAAAAATAAAAAGATTCCCAGTCTTCGACAATTTGTTGTGGGTATTGAACAATTGTTAGCTGCTAGTAGTTCTACAAATTCTTTCAACTTTCCTGACATTATTATTAAAGGCTAGTAAGATTCAGATGTGAATGCCTTTGGGTGTTGCAATTCCAATACAGGTACCGAGTATTTTCAGATTTTAAAATAGTGCTACTTGCGTCAGATGAAGTCAGATCACGAAAGAAGAATGGAATTTTAATTTGTTTTCGTTTTTTAAATCTACATACAAATTTGTAACAGGAATATTAGCTTATTTTTATTTTTTTTAATTTTCTATGCTCAAATAAATTTTAGATCTTTCCATTTTTGTGGTCAAAACCAGTTAACTGTTCAGTGTAATTTCGTCAGTATGCCTAAGTATAGTCTCACAGGGGTTATGATTTTTTTTTTTTTTTTTGTTTGGGGGGGGGGGGTTGAAGGGGAGGGGGGAGGCAAAGGAGAGGCTCTTGTTCGGAGTTATTTACAATCTATTCTACGGAAATTTTTGACTACTTTTTATCTGGGAGCATCACACAGGTGGGTCGACATTGCTCCCTTGGTTAACTATCTAAATAATGCAAAAATCTAATGAATAAATTTAATAAGTAAATGATAAATCATTTATACTATTAGATCCATAATTTTTTATCACTGGACTTTTCATCTCATTCATCGGAAATTTGTCACATCTATAAATTGTGTCATGAGAAATAAAATTTTTTAAAAAAAAAAGTATGTGCGCGGTACTCTCACGCGTTGCTAGTGAAATTTTTTTATCATATCCGTAGTTACACTCCGAAAGCGCAAGATTTATGCATTTCTGAAATGAAAAGTTACGGTTTAGGTGTCAGTGATGTGATCATTTCTTGTTTGGCGCAATGGCTTTGCATTTATGAGAAGTTTTCTTTTTGTTCGCCTCTAAATACTGAAGTCAACTGATGGTCGACGACAAAATACTTTTAACTTGATTTTTTAATTATTTAAATAGTAAACACAACTAAATATTATTTACTCTGAGTGAATAATGTATAAATAACAATATTTTGGTTATAGTCGTATTATACGTTATAGTTTAAACGCTTGCATAGGTCTTATTACTTCAGGTTCAGACAAATGTAAGTTAAGAATTCTAAACGAAATCAGGCTAAAGTTTATTTGATATAAAAGAAACCAATTCTCGAATTGAAATGGCATATTCCCGTAAACGTGTCATTACGTCCCTTGATAAGGATATAGCAAGTTTGTTTGATAAAAACAGACGAAGCTGATTGATTATACTAATTAATTCCAGTTGATTGATTTTTCTTTTATTCTAAATGTATCCCACCTCACAGCGGGACTTCAAAAATTGGTTACAGGCTCATTTAGTTGTTCCCCTCCACGGTAATCTTTAGTAAAAGGCGAAAGATTAGCTCGACTTTTGAAGGGAAACCAGAGCATACATAATGTATGTTTCGTAAATTTATGTAGAAACGCAACCATAAAATATTAGTGATAGAAGAAAAATGCATGTTTTTTATTCAACCTGCATTCCCAAGAAGCGTAAAGAAATCTGAAAAAATATTTATTCAAGCACAAGATTTTCTGGCAAGATTTGCTTGAGTCGGATCATTTCGCTTCCTTTAGCAACAGTAATTTTTCTATGAATGTTAGTAGCTGCATTTTAAAATAAGTGGACAGTCTTGCTCATGAAGCTACAGAAGGAGGAGCAGCTCAGTGTTAAAAATGTGTCTCACATTTTGTCACCGCCACTAGATGGCGCTCGCATGTAATAGCGGGCGGCTTAGACACGGACAACCATACGCTTTAATATGGATTTTTCGTATTTTTCCTAGCGAAAACAAGTTTTTTTATTTTAGTGCGTATTTAATATGAATTTATTTCTTCAATTTAACAATTGCGTATTTTCATTCAAAATATTTATTT
The DNA here is from genome assembly GCA_907164885.2 of Dolomedes plantarius. NCBI lineage: Eukaryota > Metazoa > Arthropoda > Arachnida > Araneae > Dolomedidae > Dolomedes > Dolomedes plantarius. The sequence goes on from OU015503.1 coordinate 111,382,944, forward strand.
CAAGTGCTTTTTTTGCTATAATCCATTAAAATTCTTAAAGGAAATGAGTAAATATACTTTTTCAGAATAATTGTGTATTGGTTTCAGAATAAATGAGTTCAGAATTTTGTAATAATTTAATAATTAAGGAAATGAAATTACAGAAAAGAATTGTGAAGAAATTTTTTTATCATTGTTCATAATCTCTTATGGAAAAAAAAAATGTGAGAAATAATACTGATTAACCAAAACACACACACACACATAGTAGAAAAGCAACATTTTCTATCAATCACAAATAAATTCTTATCAGGACTAATAAAATAGGAAGTCAATTCAGTATTTAATCAGACAATACTTTAAAATATCTTCCTTTGGAAAAAAAATCAGTCAAAGCATCTCAGATTACACTTTTTAAAACCGGAGGTATAATCGTCAAGTTGGTAAATTACTGAATACAATTTTTTTCAGCGAATTAAAAATAAAAAAACAAATAACTTTGACAAGGACAAATCAGCTATATTTTTGAATTTTCACAAAGTACGCATTTCATTGCATAAGCAGATTTTGTACGTCGATTTCCAATATTGGACTTTCTTGGAGTTCCTAGGCAATTAAGCTTTATCTCCAGTAGTGAATGTATTAAGTATTAAATATATGTGCTCATGAGATAATTTACATAGCTAAAATAACATTAAACAAAAGTTTAGAAGAAAAAACATACGTAAATGCAATGACAAAAGTTGTAAACACTTATTTACAGAAAAATAAAGAAATACGGCTAACCAGGATTACTATCCTGTGTTAGTGTGACATGAGAAATTAGTATAAGTGAGTACAATTTTATATATATACATATGTGATTTTTTAAAAAATTAATTAATTAAAAATTAATTAAAATTAATTAATGTTTTTTTTACATAATTATATAAATGAGGAACACAGTAAAGCAATAGGCACGCCCAATGGGGGCCTGATTAGATGCAGTTCAAGTTGAGAAAAACATTAAAGAAACAGTAGTATATTTGTATTAATAGGCAGCGTTAGTCCGGCGCAGGATCAAGAAGAGCTGCACGGGGACGTCTCCTGAAGGTTGGGTCCCGGAAATCATATTCCGGAAACTCCGCCCCAATTTCGTTAGGAAGATTCATTACACTATTATAAAAGTTGACCGAGAGCCGATGAGCTTCCCTAGTAAATGAACGGATATCAAAATCCCTCCTTATAACCGTGTTTGCGAGGTACCTATGGGCCCTACGCATTCTCCTCAGAACCCTGTTTTGGCAGCGCTCAATGAGCAAGATGTTAGATTTAGCAGCCTGGGTCCAGACAGGTGCCGCATAGAGAGCCGTAGGAAGAATAACTGACTTGAAAAGAAGATTTTTATTCCTATTAGAGAGATGGTGTCCAAAGAGAAGGGAGCGTAGCGTTTCAACCTTGGAATTCATTTTTTTTTTTAATATTGTTTATGTGCGGTTTGAAAGTGAGGCGGCGGTCGAGAGTTACACCCAAGTATTTCACAGAAGTCTCCCAGTTTACTACCTTGTCAGAAATATAAAGACGAGGAGGATTTTTAAAAGAGTGAGAAAAGTAGATAGCTTGACATTTAGAGGGGTTAACTTGAATTTTCCATTTATCGAACCAGGATTCCAGAGCATCAGCGTGATTTGGAATAAGAGAGGAGACAAGGTTAATGTTATGAGAGGTGCAAAGGATAGCCGTGTCGTCCGCATACAACGCGAGAGAAGTGTATTCATTACGAGGAATATCGTTGATATAGAGGGAAAAGAGCGTTGGCCCGAGTAAGCTGCCTTGAGCTACTCCGGCCGTAATAGATTGGAGAGGAGAGAAAGCTTTTTGTATGCGAACACAGAAAGATCTATTGAGGAGATAATTTTGAATAAGATGAATTAAGTTAGGAGGAAAGTTAAGGTTAATCAGTTTAAAAATGAGACCAGTGTGAGAAATTTTATCAAAAGCTTTTTGCAAAGTCAAGAAGAAGGATGCCAGTGGGTCTCCGGTTTTGGAGTCCGCCAGAGGCAAACTCTACAACACGGAGCAACTGGTGTGAGGTAGAGTGCTGGTCTCTGAAGCCAAACTGCTCTGGAATAATAGTATTGTTAGTAAGGAGAAAGTCATTAAGATAGTTAAGAATGACACGTTCAGCAACCTTGGAGAGGGAGCTTAGCAAACTAATCGGACGATAACTCTCGGGGAAAGTTAAATTAGCACCTGGTTTGGGAATAGGACAGACGATAGCAGTTTTTCAATTTTTAGGGAAGTAAGAGAGATTAATGATAGCAGTAAGATAAATGATGATATTGTTTGGAAAGTGTTTAATAGCAGTATTTGTAATGTTATCCAAACCAGGTGATTTACGATTAGGGAGGCTTTTAATAATATTAATGATGTAAGTGGGATGTAATGCAATGTTAGAGGGGGTTTAGGAGAGGACAAGAAATCATTAACAGTCTGATTTACAAGACGATCGTGATCCTCGTCCCCAATATTTTCGTTTAGAGAGAATTGATCAGAGTAGCTGACAGCAAGTGCATCAGCTTTGGAGAGGTTATCAAACGCTACGCCGTTGTGCCCGTGAATAGGGGGGAAGTTTTTATTTGAGTTTCTTAGGCACTTTTGAAGCTTCCATAAGGAGTTATCCTGGGAATTTAAATTAGAGAGTAACTCAGCCCAACGCTCTTGTCGGAAACGAGATATTTCCCTTCTAACACGGGCCCGAAGAAAATAGAAGTCCTGCCTGCTGTTTGAGTCGCGGAAAATTTGGAATAATTTACGTGCTGCATTACGTTTTTTTATTAATTTTCTGATGTGAGCCGGGAGATCATGAATTTTGGCTTTACAGACGCTGCGGGGAACAGAATTTGAGGCTTGGACGACAGCGTCAGTCAAATTTTGTACAGCACGGTCGATGTCAGAAGGAGACCGAATAAGAGGGAAGTATAATTTGGAGCAGGCGAGGTGGTCCTGGAATTGACGCCAATCAGTGAACACTTGGGAATCAGAATTTTGGAGAAAAACATTCAAATTTAGAGTGAGGAGCACGGGAAGGTGATCCGAATCGAATAAGTCCAAGACTTGAATTTCGTGTGAGAAAGGAATGTTTTTCAAGAGCGCAAGATCGATGATAAAAGGTTTACCAGTCGAATAATGAGTAGGGGTGGTAGGGGGAGCCAAAGTGATGTCACTGTTTGTGGTGACAAAGGCAAGAAGTTCCCTGCCATAAGTGTTCGTACTATATCAATTCCAGGCCCTATTTTGTTCATTGAAGTCACCAGCTACAATGCAACAATCGTGCGAAGAAAAAATTTTGGAGAGGTCACGGGAAGGGAATCCGCTACGGAGCCGAACGTAGGCGGAAGTGATAAGCAATTTAGTATTTTCGCTCCGGCAAGCCATGATAGAAAAGGATTCCAGGTCCTGAGTGACAAGATCGTCGAGCGAGTAGTGGTTATGGCTATTTTTTACATAAATAGAAATCCCACCCTGTGGTCCACCCCTGCGTGAGGGAGGGGGAGAAAACCTGTCTTTTCTGTACAATCTATAATTACAAATATTATACCTAGCACTATTTAGCTTGGTCTCTTGGATGAGAACAACATCAATGTCAGATTCTTCCAAAAACTCTCTAAGCTCAGTAATAGACCTGCCAAGACCATTGGCATTCCAAAACAGAATCCTGAAGGCGGCTTTAGGATGGGTTTGATTATCCAGAGCTGGGCTGTGGGTCAAAATAATAACATATCCTTTGGAAAATATCCATCATTTTATTAATGGGGTCCGCAGATTCCTTACAAATATGCATAATATCTTTAAATAGAGTTATAATGTCAGTTATGGAGTAGTTATTAAACATATCTTTTATGGTTTTGATAATTTCAGCAAAATCAGAGAAGCTATTTTCACTAGTATTGAAGCTGTTTGAGTTTTTGTTTGGATTTTCGCGGGCATTGACAGTGGTTTTAATTTCGGTAGTATTGTAGGAGTTTGAGTTATTTTGACTAACCTCTTCAGTTTACGTGCAATCTTTATGGATTTCTTGAACGCTTAGATTTTGATTTTATGTTTTTCAAGGGAAATTTTGGTTTTGGGAGTAGAGCGAGGTTTAGTATTTAAGTTTGGATCTACATGCGGTACAGCATCTTGTGGGATATTTGACGTAGAAGCAGCATTGCTGTCTTCTAAGGGTTTGGCAGGAGCATTGTTGCTAGTGGTCGTTCTCGCCCCCCCCCCATGCAGAGATGGTGGGAAGAGGAGCCGGCACATAAGTTTTCGTTGAATTTGTGGATTTGGTAGGACCTTTTTTTGTTTTTGTTTTTTTCAATATTAAGAGGGTGCCTTTCACAGCCCTTATAGTTGGCGGTATGGTTACCTGAACAGTTAGCACATAATAATTTACTAGGATCTCCTCTGACCTTGCAATATCGGGCTTGATGGTTGCCGCTGCAGAGGAGGCACTTAGTTGTGAGTTTGCAGGTGAGGCTGCTGTGCCCAAACTTCTGACAGTTGTAGCACTGTGCAAACCCCAACTGCAGATTTTGTACACTGATTTTGCATAAGCATTTATAGTAACACCATTGCTTATCATACAATGAAATCTTATTTACTTAAGGGGAGTGGTCACTTTTACGTACCTTTAAAAGTATCATTTTTAGACCTATCTTCGATTGTATGTACTACTCATGATTTAAGCTTGATTTATATGTAATTTTTTGAGTAACTGCCTATAATATTGTTTATTATAGATGCAATTTTTCAAGGTAATTAATAAAAATGACTTTTTATGCATAAAAAGTGAATATTTTTTTTTAAAATCGAGCATTTTGCAGTCAACTACTGTGCGCATTCTGTCAAAATAAATTATTAAGGTACATTAATATTTTTTTACTATATGTGATTACAATACTTCAGGCAACAATATCCAGCAACATTATTCTAAAATATATTAAAACATTTTAGTACGTGCTATTTTTAATTAGAAATTTCAAAATGACTGAGTAAAAGCTTATAAAAAATTCTTTAAAAAATTAAAATATATTAAGGTTCAAAAATTTTGGTGGATTTTCTTGTCTAAAGTGTTGTAATCACATATAGTAAGCAATTATTAATGTAACTTAATAATTTATTTTGATAGAATGCGCACAGTAGTTGACTGGAAAATGCTCGATTTAAAAAAAAATATTCACTTTTTATGCATAAAAAATCATTTTATTTTTTATTAATTACCTTGAAATATTGCATCTATAATAAACAGTATTATAGGTAGTTACACAAAAACTTTCTTGTAAATCAAGCAAAAATCATGAGTAGTACATACAATGGAACATAGGTCTAAAAATGATACTTTTAAAGGTACGTAAAAGAGACCTCTCCCCTTAAAGGAAATGAGTAAATAATGATCCATTATTTTCTAGAGCGAGCTAGTTACACAAAGTATGGGTTTTATTGTACTCACAGTAAAAAGATCGGGAAGTATTATTTTTTTTTAATTATACACAACAGATTTTGCATAAGCATTTATAGTGACAACATTGTTTACCATACAATGAAAACTTATTTACTTAAAACTATTCATAAAAAATGTTTTATGAATAGTGAATCTTAGATCAATGCAATGTGCAGATTTTTTTTAAAACTATAAGAGTTATATATTATGTTATTTGTACATATATTATCTATAGGTTATAATTTAATCTACACCTAAAAGAGTTACTATATTTCCCATAAAAATATTTTTTCAGGCAAATGTATTGTAATGTACAAAAAAATATAAATTTTTAAAAAAAATTTTCTGTGAAAAAATACCTAAATTTAGGTAGAAATTGTAGAAACATGCAAGATATACATGTATACAAAATATTTTAGCAATTTGTGATGATTAGTTTTGAAGATATAGTGCGCACAACTTTCAAAATAACAGTTTTTAGAAAAAGCAATTTAAAGTTTAAATTTTCTATAAATTACTTTACTATTAGCTTTATACATTTGGCCATAAAATCGGTTCTAATTGTAGTATCGACTTAGATTTTTTTCATAAGATTCCCAATATTCCATTCTTCAAAATTAAATCATGATAAAAAATTGAGTTTTTTGAAGGGTTTAAGGTGATCTCCCTCCTTAAAAGGAGAGTGGTCACTTTTACGTAACTGTAAAAGTATCATTTTTAGACGTATGCTTGATTGTATGTACTACTCATGATTTTTGCTTGATTTACATGAAATTTTTTGAGTAACTGCCTATAATACTGTTTCTTATATATGCAATATTTCAAGGTAATTAATTAAAAAATAAAATGAATTTTTATGCATAAAAAGTGATATTTTTTTTTTAATCGAGCATTTTGCAGTCAACTACTGTGCGCATTCTGTCAAAATAAATTATTAAGATACATTAATAATTGCTTACTATATGTGATTGCAACACTTTAGACAACAAAATCCACCAAAATTTTTTAACCTTAATATATTTTAATTTATTTATAAGCTTTTACTCAGTCATTTTTGAAATTTCTAAATAAAAATAGCACGTACTAAAACGTTTTAATATATTTTAGAATAATCTTGCTGGATATTGTTGCCTAAAATATTGAAATCACATATAGTAAAAAATTATTAATGTACCGTAATAATTTATTTTGACAGAATGCGCACAGTAGTTGACTGCAAAATGCTCGATTTAAAAAAAATTATTCACTTTTATGCATAAAAAGTCATTTTTATTATTTTTATTAATTACCTTGAAAAATTGCATCTATAATAAACAGTATTATAGTCAGTTACTCAAAAAATTTCATGTAAATCAAGCAAAAATCATGAGTAGTACATACAATCGAACATAGGTCTAAAAATAATACTTTTAAAGGTACGTAAAAGAGACCACTCCCCTTAAAGGAAATGAGTAAATAATGACCCATTATTTTCTAGAGCGAGCGAGTTACACAAAGTATGGGTTTTATTGTACTCACAGTAAAAAGATCGGAAAATATTAATTTTTTTTTAATTATACACAACAGATTTTGCATAAGCATTTATAGTGACGACATTGTTTATCATACAATGAAAACTTATTTACTTATCAAAACTAACTTAACAGTAATTAAATTCTATATTAAGGTTTCAGCATATTCACTAGTTTTATGAAGTTTTCACAGTGGAAATATTTTATTTCTGTGAACAATTTAAAAAATAATGATGGCTATAGCTCAGACGTGTATCATTATTTGCCATAACCACAAAATATGTTGAATAAAAGAAAAGTATTTCATAATTATAAAGAATTGAAACTAACAGCATACACAATTAATACATTTTTATAAAATGAAAAATTAATGCTTGATATAGAATTTACTATAGATAAATTTGAACAAAAAATTATACATGATAGGGTTTACGGATATTTATAACATTATTTATTGATATTCAATTCAAAAGTAATATAAAATAAAAGCTTAAATTTATAATAATTGTGATTTATAATTTTGACTGTTTTCTTAATTTTTTAACTTTAGCACAGAGATGAGAAATTTTATTTTCTTGTTTGCATATGAAATGCATGCGCGGAATTAGAAAAAAGTTGATAACATTTTGAATTAAATTAATGTTATGTTGTTCATTGTAACCTATTTCCAGCATAGGGTTGAGCAGTAAAAATTTCTTTTACCACATGAAAAATTAATTTATTATTTAGTTTATTAAAATTTAGAGTTTTGATTATTGCAATTTCTAGAATATTAATTACTTTTAAAGCAATTCTGAAGGGTATAATAAGAAACTTTTGCTTTTAAAAAAAAATAAATTTGTTTTGATCAGTATTGCTGTTTATAGTGGTAAGTTTTGAATGCATTCGTCACATTTAGAAAATCTACTGATCCTCCTAACAACATAACCAGCAACATAATTTATAATGAAATCTGGCCACTGGAACAAGCAGGTGCAAAACATGTTGGCATATCTGTGCACAGAATAAATTTAAAAATTTGTAAAACAATTTTCTAAAACACGTGTCCATATAACTCAATGAAAAATGCGTTCCAGTAGAACTTGTCGCGCTATCTACCGGTAAGCGACCATAATCGGTCCATATTTCGAGGAATTCCCCATTGAAGCTTAGGCTCTTTCTGTAGCTTCATGGTATATATATATATATATATATATATATATATATATATATATATATATATATATCTGTATGTGTATAAGTATATATAAAAATATTATATATATATATATATATATATATATATATATATATATATATATAAACTGCGCTATTCCAAGAATGAGTGGGAATCGAAACGGCCAGCGATCGTGCGGGGATTTGAACCAGGTACCTTTCGCTCCGTAGTGCGATAGTCCGATGCGTTAACCATTCAGCCACAGATTTCTTGAAAGAAAAGCCTCTTTTTAAGGGGGCATAACGTTTTTTCGTTACGTGACGATTCCTGCGAGTTTACTGTAAGCCGCGGAAGAGAAATTCGTTCCAAAAATTTAAGGGTTTTTTTTCATCTTTTATGGTAAAATAACACTTAAAAATTAAAGAAAGAGACCCAAAACTTACCTGTAAATAGCATACTTTTTTATAAATTGGTCAATTTCAAGTAATTTTTAATGAAATTTACCTAAAACACCTATCACTCTGCACAAAATCTTAAAGCCCTCACACATGATATTTTAATTTCCCTCTCACACATGATACATATGACAGTTATCTTCAAAATGAACTAAAATCTAAGAGAAAATTTTAAAATGCAAAAATAATACACGCAATTTTGTGTTCCAAAATAAAAATTTTTCACACTTTATTGAAACTCCATCTGGTGGACGGATGGCTTGAGCGTAGTTACGCGAAGCCCGAGCCTAGCCCGCCTAGTATTACATGTTTGTTTTGCTACGTTTAGCACAGTGGTAATGACAACTGTGCTATTCATGAGATAAACGGAGGTTCAGTAAACAACTGAGAACTACCATGGAGCTACTTTTTTATACAACTTAAAACTTATTAAAATTGCTGATGGCTACACAAACTTAGAAAAAAGGGAATAATTACACAGATTACTTCTTATGTAGTAATTTTTTACGTATTTATCGAATTAAACAGAGAAAGTAGTCACATATTTATTTAATTAATGCTCATCACACTCTGTGGAACTGTAAAACTAATAACACTTACGGTAATACCATTTATAATTTTACTGCGAACTCTGAATTTGACATAATTGCCCCCTCTTCCCCCACTCATTTTTCCAGGTATAGCAGTAGCACTATTGACTTTGCTCTTGTTAAAGGCTTTCCCCATAATATTACTATTGAAACCCTCTGCAATCTCTCCTCGGATCACAACCCAGTTGCACTCACCATTCCTTTAAACACTAATCCCTTAATTATCAATCATTCCAAATTCACCAACTGGGAGAACTTTAAAAAAGACCTGCATAACTTACCCTATACCCATCCTGAAATTAATACCCATAACGACATCGATAATCTTGTTCATAGCATAACTAATGACATTAACTCCGCCCTCACCAAAAATACCAAAATTATTCCTCCTACTAATAAAATTCGTACCGACACCCAACTTAAAATTCTCACTAATGAAAGAAATAGAGCGAGTAAAAATTGGCAAAGGAACAAAACCACACATAATAAAACTTTAATGAATAACGCTCAACAAAACTTAAGATATTATATTCATGACAAAGCCAATAAAAGTTAGGAAACTTACATTACTTCACTTGACATAACTGACAATTCCATTTGGAGAGCCGCTAAATGCCTTAAAAATAAACCTAATGTCATTCCCCCCCCTCATTAATCCTAATAATAATAACTTCATATATTCTGACGAAGATAAATCTAACCTTATCGCTCAAACCCTTGCCAACATTTTCATCCTTAATCCCAGCCCCAATACTAGCATAGACAATACTGTTCAAACTAATATAAAACTTTTTAATTCTATTAATCACCCCACTGCTGAAATTTACATTCCCCCCTCCAGAGTTAAGGAAATAATTAAAAAACTCCCTAATCGTAAATCGCCTGGCGAAGACCAAATTACTAATACTATGCTTAAAAACATCCCCCTTAAGTTTATTTTCAAAATCACTGCCCTTATTAATGCTATCTTTAAATTGAATCACTTTCCTCATAGTTGGAAAAATTCTATCATTGTGCCCATAGCTAAACCTGGAAAAAATAAGAACTCTCCTGATAGCTATCGGCCAATTAGCCTCTTAAATACCATCAGTAAACTTACTGAAAAATTCATTGCTTATGAAATCAATAATCATCTCCTCTCTGCTAATATTATTATCCCCTATCAATTTGGTTTTCGCCAATCTCTTTCAGCCCCTCACCAAATTTATCGCATTGTTGAGCATCTTGCCGACTCTAAATTAAATAATAAATGCACTGCTGCCCTTTTCCTTGACGTTGCTAAAGCGTTTGATAAAATCTGGATTGATGGCCTCATACATAAACTTATTAATTACAATTTTCCCCCTCATCTTATTAAACTCCTTATCTCCTACTTAAAAGATCGTACTTTCCAAATTAAAATTAAAGATAAATTATCCTCCAAATTAAATTTCTATAGCGGTCTTCCCCAAGGTTCTATTATTGCTCCAATTTTATTTAATATTTACGTTAACGATATTTATCAATATAATAAAACAAATATTGCCATCTTCGCCGATGACACCGCAATTTACGCAACTGATCATAGCCCCAAGTACGCCGTCAAATACCTTAATGACCATATGAAAATTATCCAACAGTGGCTCGACAAATGGAAAATCAAAATTAACACCGATAAATGTATTGCTATTATGTTTACACAAAAACTAAACGTACAATTGACAAATACAAACTTATTATTGGTAACTCTATTATCCCCTGGTTTGACACCGTTAAGTATTTAGGAGTCACCCTTGACAAAAATCTCACCTGGAGGCATCACATAACACAAATCAGGGACAAGTTTCGAGTTGCTAAAAGTTCACTATTCCCCTTAATTGCTCGGAACAGTAAATTATCTATAAATAATAAAATGCTCATTTACAAATCATTTCTTAGACCTCTTATTACTTATGCAGCTCCGGCATGGTCATACGCAGCAGATTCTCATATTAAAAAGCTTACTGTAGCACAAAATATTACTATTCGACAAATTGTTAACGCACCGTGGTATTTCAGAAATACTGAAATCCACGAGGAGCTTGGCCTCCTTACTATTCCAAATTTCCTCAAAAATTTAACTTCTAACTTCCATAATTCTATTGATAATGAACTCCTTTTAAATCTCGCCAACTATGATCCTGCCGAACCTGCTAACAGAAGACGGCTAGAGCCGTTCTCTGTTCTTAATTTTTTTAAACTTCTTTTTACATTAATTTTTTAATCTTACTCTTACTTTGGTAAGCAGTGAGCTTTATTTTAAGTTTTTCCTAACTATTTTTACTTTGCTCCACAGGACCACAGGAAAATTGGTCTAACTGCACTACCTGGGCCACGCCCTCAAGTGCAGGCTTTCAGAAAATAAGCAGCGGGGAACCATGATTGGACAGAAAGTAGAGAGAGAAGAAAAGTGAATGGAGCGCTCAGGATCTTCGAGTTCAATGCCTTCAGCTGGAATCACCGAAGTGATCCAGCATCGGGCAAGACAGTAGGAAAGTAAAATGATACTGTAGAAATCTTCCCGGAAATGGGAGAGAAAATGGCTTAGCTACAGTAAAAATATGAAGAGGAGGAAGTTTAAGGATAGCAACACATAATATTTATTTTGTTTTGAAGTTTTTATTATTTTTTTTTGCCTTAGCAAACCTAAGTATTATTTTTCATTTTTTAAGAGAAGCAGACAAGGGACAAATTAAAAAAGAGAAAGGATGGCTCTAGGCCTTTTCCTGTTTTGGGGATCAGCATGATCATAATTTGCAAATTCTAGTAATAAATCATTGTCAATAGACTTGTGAAAATTAAGAGCTAATTTTTGAAGATAATTTCGAATAGCTGGGAGTCCAATCTCCCTATAGACGTCAGCATTTCTAAAGTACCAAGGGGCGTTAACGATTTGCCTAATGGTGCTGCTTTGAGCGGTAGCTAATTTTTTAATGTGCGTTTTTGCACAGTATGACCATGCTGGCCCACCATACGTAATAATAGGTCGAAGGTAAGAATTATACAAGAGCAATTTGTTACTAATACTTAATTTGCTGTTTCGAGAAATTAAGGGGTAGATTAACCTGCGAGCTGCTCGAAACTTGTCCCTAATATGTGTAATATGTTGTTTGCAAGTGATATTTTTGTCAAGAATAACGCCGAGGTATCTAACAGTGTCAGACCAGGGGATTTTTGTATTGCCTATTTGAATTTGGTGATTTTGAAAGGTCTTTTTACGTTTAGAAGTGAAAAGTACAGCTACACATTTTTCAGAGTTAATTTTAATTCTCCATTTGTCGAGCCAGAGTTGAATGGTGGTCATATGTTTATTAACATTTTTAATGGCATATTTAAAATTTTTGCAAGTGGAGTACAGGGCTGTGTCATCAGCGAAGATAGCTAAATTTACATTAGTGTGTTGGGGAATATCGTTAACGAAAATGTTAAAGAGAATTGGTGCCAGAACGCTGCCTTGTGGTAAGCCACTATGAATTTGGAATTTTTCAGAAAGTTGACCGTTAATTTTGACTTGGAAGGTGCGATTGTTGAGATAAGAAATTAAAATTTTGATGATTTGAGGGGGAAAGTTATAATTTATAAGTTTATGAATTAATCCGTCAATCCAAACTTTATCGAAAGCAAGTGCAACATCAAGGAACAGGGCAGCAGTGGAATGTTTATTTTTCTTTGCTTTAGTTAAGTGTTCGGTGAGGCGGTAGACTTGATGAGGGGCAGAAAGGGATTTTCTAAAGCCGAATTGGTAAGGGATGAGGATATGATTATTTTCGAGGTGTTCGTTAATGTATTTAGCAATAAATTTTTCAGTAATTTTGCTGATGGAATTAAGAAGACTAATGGGCCGATAACTAGTGGGGGAAGAGGGTGGTTTGTTCGGTTTAAGAATGGGGACTATGATAGAGTTTTTCCAGCTATGTGGAAAGTGTTCAAATTTGAAAACAGAGATAATGACGATAGTAATTTTGAAAATGTATTTATAGGGGAGATTTTTGAGAACTGTGTTGTTGATATTGTCTTCTCCAGGGGATTTACGTTTAGGAAGTTTTTTAATGATTTCACGGACGTCATTTGGGACAATGTAAGGAGTAGGGCTTTCATGAGGAGTATTAAGGAAGAGGTTTAAACTATTATTAACAATGTTTTCTGTGCTTGAGTTAATGATAGGATTGGGGGTGAAGTTTTTAGCGAAGTTTTTGCCAATGAGATTACATTTATCAGCTTCAGTAAGGGCTTTCGAGTTGAGTTCAGGATCTTTTAAAGGGGGAATGGTACGATATTGGTTTTTGAAACGTTTTGCAGCTCGCCAAATGGAGTTATCCGTAGTATCAAGAGATTCTAAATAATTTTGCCAGTTTTTGTTGGATTGGTCTCTGAGGTAATATTTAAGGTCTTCCTGGGCTTTGTTCATGTTAGTTTTGTTTTGGGGAGTTCTATTAATCTGCCAGTTTTTGCGCACTCTGTTTTTATTATTAATTAAGATTTTGAGTTGATGATCTTGATTGGTTTTAACTTTAGGAGGGATAATTTTGGTGCTGGTTTTAATACAATTATTGATATCCGCGGTGATACTAGTGACAAGGTTTTCAAGATCATTAACATTATTGACGATGGGAGGGATGTAAGGGATTTTATCAAGATCACTAGTAAATTTTTTCCAGTTAATTTGTTTAGTATAATTTATGATTAAGGGGTTGCGGTCAAGTGGTATTTTAATTTCAACAGGGTTATGATCAGAAGAGAGTTCACAAAGGGTGTTGATAGTGAGATCGTGGGGGAAGCCCTTAACGAGAGCAAAGTCAATGATGCTACTGCTATTGTTACTAAAGTGAGTGGGGAGGGGAGGAGCTATAATGTCAAAGTTAGTTTTACTGGTGAAGTCATAAATAATGTTACCATAATAATTATGTGTAGTACAATTCCAGAGTTTATGTTGTGCATTTAGGTCTCCGAAGATAAGAGTATTTATATTAAAAGTATCGAGAAGATTAAGGTCATTTTTGATGTCAGCATTTTTAAAACCTGGCGGGATGTAAGTTGAAATGATGGTGTAATGGGGGAGGTTATGGAATTTAACATTAACCGCAGTAGCATTAATGGCTTTAAGAGGTGGGAGAATTATTTCGTGGTGCGGAAGGGAATTTTTGATTAGAATGGCAGTGCCTCTCATGGAATGTAAGGAATTAATGTGGTCATTTCTATACGTAGTATAATTAAAAATGCGGAGGTTATCCCCAGGTCTGAGATGTGTCTCTTGTAGAAGAATTATGTCAGGACTATGCTCTTGTATAAAATCTTTGAACTCAAGGATACGAGCGCTGATACCATTGGAGTTCCATGCCAAAACGGAGAGAGAAGAAGGGGCCATTAACCAGTTTTAGGGAACGCATTGATCAAACCGTTGAAGAAGCTAAAAGATTTGTCTTCAGCGGTTACAGAATTTTTAATATTAGCTCTGGTGGCTCTGAGGTTTGTTAGAATTTCGGAGAAGTCCGAAATACCTAGGTCTTCTAGTATTTCATTAATTATGGCTGTTACTTCCTGATATTGTTTGATGAGAAGAAAACTGTTATTGGGATTTTTCATGGGGGTTTGATTGGTTGAGGGATTTTCCTGATTAATTTCTGAGGTGTTTGGGTTTAATGAATTATTGATGTTGGCACTAGCCATTTGAGCAAAAGTTAAATTTGGATTAACTAGTTTGGTAGCTTGACGTTCAAGTACTTTAGCTTCTTTTTCGGCTTGTTTTTTAGCTATGATGTTGTGGGGAAATTTTGGGCAACCCCTGTAGTTGGCCGGGTGATCGCCATTGCAATTGCAGCATTTGATTGTGACTGCTTTTTTGCCATCCGGGCATTCGTGGGTGTGATGATCACCTGCGCATTTCACGCACCTAGGATCCATATAACAGTTCTTGCTATGATGGTGAAAATGTTGGCACTTAAAACATTGATTAGATTTAAAAGGAGATTTATAATATTCCACGCTGATTCTAATATAAAATAGGGAGGTTAGTTCAAATATTGTTTTAGCTTTATCTGTGGGGGTGAGTTGAACTTGGTAGAGTGGGAGTTTAGACATATCTTTACGCTGCAATTGAGCAACTTTTATTACAGGGAATTCTAATTCGTCAAGTTTTTCTTTAATTTCTTCGGGGGTGAATTCTTTAGGGAGGCCTCTGATAACTATTTTAATTGGTCTAATAACTCCCAGAGGGAGGATAAATCCTTTAATGTTATTTTCACTTAGGCATTTCGTAATTTGCCTGTGATCTTCTGCCGTAGCTGGGTCAATTCTAATGAATTCAGGTCCAATTTCGGCATGGAATTTCCTTTTGTCGCCCTCAGGGCCCGACTTAGCCCAATTGGGGCCCGGGGCAAAAACTTCTTTGGGGCCCCCCTCTGCTTCACTACTTCAGTAATGAAGAACTTAATACTTATTACTAAACTTTCTATTCGATTTGGGGCCCCCTCTGATGTGGGGGCCCGGGGCAACTGCCCCGTATGCCCCTGCCTTAGTCAGGCTCTGGTCGCCCTCTCCGGCTAGAATGGCTAGTATCTCTCTATAATTTTCGGTTTTAACTATAGTTAAGTGCTTAATTTTACTATTTGCAACAGTAATCCGAGGATTACTGGTGCTTGGAGCGTTTAAATTAGCTTCTGGTAGCGCACTATATCTATTTGACGTAGTAGTTGGCGGAGGGATATGACTGAAGTTGATTGGCGCTTTGGCCGTTAACCTGGCTGCAGGGATTATGAACTGGTCGTTATTAGCCGCTGACTGGGCTGCTGGTTTCTTTTGAGCGGGAATAGCTGAATTGTTAGTTTTAGTCTTCTTTCTAGGATTAAGAATAGCTGGAAAGTTAGTATTGTTATTGTTTTTAGTTAGTTGAGTGTAGTACTCATTAATATGGTTCCCATGCTTACCGATTCTGTAAAATTCGTAGGCCATCGGATGGATTTTCTCGATGCTTTCATGGAGGAAGGGAGGGATTGAGTTTTCGATTAGTCCTTGAAGAACTTCTTTATCCTTCTCAGAAAGTCTATCGACATCCGGAACAGGTGTTGTGGTAGGTGCAGAGGATGGGTTTGGTGGCCCTTCATCTTGTTGTAGCTCCATATAATCCTCCGGAGAGGAAGAAACATCCGCCATCGCAGGGTGAGAAAAACACGTCTGCTCGCAGCGAATCACTCACGGGGAGTTTTTTTACTTTGCTCCCAAGAGCCGCCGATTTCCAATAGTGGGCATTTTGGGAGTACCTGGGCACATGGGCTTTAACTCCAGTGTTACATTCGGATCATAATAAATACAGTGCTCTTAAAATTTAAACGTAGGAAAAACAGGGATTACTTGACACGCGTAGCAAATTTTAACAGGAAAATTTACCATACTAAAGTTAAGGGAAACATTAGAAAGTTTAAGATGCACAAAAGGCAAGAAAAACAAAACAGAAAGGGTTAAGCCGAGGAGTCCCGATCACGATTAAAACCAGGATCGGGATGGAAGTAATCACTTATTATGGAGAAAACCCTGAACATTTTGTTTATTTCATCGCCGGGCTCTCTGAGAGCGACAGCTAAGTTTTTGAGCAAGTTAACGATGTCGTGGATAGAAAAAATTTGGGAAATTTCCCTAACATATTTTATAATCTCGCCGAAGTCGGAGAGGCCGTCATTACTGCTACCACGGGGATTAGGGGTGCTGTGAGTTTGTTGAGCTCTGGGGGAGTATTTGGAAATGGGTTTATCTAAAGCAATTTTCTTTTTAGGAGCAGTTCTAAAGTGGGTAGGTAATTCCTGGGGGATAGGGGCAGAGTTAACATTTACATTACTATCAGCGGTGTCGCAAGGCACCGAGGGGGTATTATTATTGCTTGGGGGGGGAGCGTTTTTATTCCAGGCTGAGGTAGACGGGATAGGAGCTGGGGTAAAATTTGAGTTTGGGTTTGGAATGCTGTTAAATTTATGTTTATTTGGGGCAATATTTGAATTGGCTATGAATTTGGGGTGTTTGCTACATTTAGAATAATTTGCGGTGTGGTTTCCACCGCAGTTGGCACAAGTAAATTTTTCGGGGTTTCCCCTGATGGGACAAAGACGGGCCTGGTGGCTACCACTACAGAGTAGACACTTGGGAGTAAGATTGCAGGTGTTACTGGAATGACCGTAACGCTGACAATTATAGCATTGAGCGTAACCGGAGTTTTTAAAAGGGGTGATAGTTATTTTAAGGTGATTAATGCAGGTTAGGGTGTTGATGTTATCGTTATTAGGGGATGGTTTAAGGGAGGCCATAAACAGAGGCAATTTAACATTTGTTTTTTTGTTGGTTAGATAGGCTATTTTAATGGGCTCAATGCCAATATTTGTCAGCGCGTCCTGAATATCCTGTCTATCGGTAGTGGCAGGCAGGCCCCTGATTAGAATTTTTTTTGGCCTTTCCGACCTCGGGTCGACAATCCTGAATGGGACGTTATTTTCTAGCAATAATTGCTGGGTTTTTTTGTAGTTTTCGCTATCAGTGAAAACGGTATGGATAAGAGTTCCGGCCAGATTTGGCTCGGCGTCAGGAGAGATAGTTAATATCTGGTCTATCAAGCTTTTATAGTTGTTTCCCGATTCGAAGAAAATATGGTATTTTTTGTTGTGCTTGGGAGCGGCAGTTTCCTGCGTTTCCATACTGGGGTCATTATTAATCTCATTTGAATTAGCTATGCTAGGGTCATTAGGATTTACAGGGCTACAAGCCGCGATTTTAGTGCGGGAGACCGGGGAATTTTCCTCGTCCTCCCTAGAACGTTTGTTGGATTTGGTTTTAATTTCTAGCGTCTCATTAATTAGATAAAATTCAAGGTTATAATCAGCCATTTTGGCGTTAAAAATGCCTAGGTTATCAGTAATTTCATCAACGATGTAGTTATTATCAAGAAAGGGATTGAAGTCAGTGGGATTCCTACAGAGCAAAGTATTTAATTGATCAAACATATCACTTACCCCGGTTAAGTCGAAGCTCACAACGGCCTCCTCGCTCTGCTTTATTAGTTTATTGTTGAGTACTTCCACTAGTCCACGGATTTCCGCTGGGCAGTCATTTCTGGTAATATAGTCCAAGCAAGTTCTACTTTTACGACGGTTTAGTTCTTTAAGTTCCTCGTCTGAGAGCGGTTTTCTACGTGCGTGAGAGCTGGTGCTACTCGCCGAGTTGGCAGCAGCGGGTTTTTTCTTTTTTCCTTTGGTAATCCAAGGGTTGGAGTCCGGGGCAACTGAAGAAGTGTTCTGTAGTTCATTCCTGGCGTTGCGGGCAACGCTTTGCAGGGTATCCTCGCTTTTCTTGGCCTGGGAAGTCGGCAGTTTATGGCGGTCTTTCCTCGATGAGGGTGCAGAGAAATCCATTTCCGAGTCCATATCGGAATCCGAATCAGGAGTACGGTTGGCACTGCCATAATGCTTGCTGCCCGTCGGGCCAGCTACATTAGCCCGATCACTCATGAGCAAGCCGAGGCCCCTCAGACTAATCGGACAGTAACGTAACTGGTGAGCGAAGAGCAGTGAAACGTAGGCTAGGCTGGCTAAGCAGCAGTGCACGTGCGACCACGTGCAGTAACAAGGCTTACACGGAGCTGAAAAAGACACGTCTGTTCACCACGGTGACCAGACCGGTTCTCTCTTTCTTAATCTCTTCTGTTCTGCCTCCCAAGAGCATCGCTTTATCTACCACATTATACTTCCTTTTCTCAAGCCACTCCCCGGATCCAAATCCAACCTATCTCTTTTCACCTTTACTCTGGTCATTACTATGCAAGCCTACGTTGGAAGGCGTGGCCTATGTAACGTAGTTACTCCATTTATCTGATGATCTGATGATATTTATTTAATTTTTTCAGCTATTCTCTCCTGTATGGATTTCTTACCTGAATGGCAGAGAAGGAATAATAAAGTTCTCTCACGAAAAAGAAAGGCTTAGCTTTGTTTGATTCACGGTACAATAGTAAGCAAATATATTAATATAATAATAATAAAAACTATAACTACGAAAAGCCTAACATTAAATTAGAGTAGTTACTAGCCAGATAGTTAATCTATTAGAGATAAAATAATTTTTATATATTTTTAAACATTTACAGTTCAGAAATATCTGCAAAAATATGACAAATATTAGTAAAATTATTGAGTTATTATAATTTCATGAGGATGATCAACAGAATTTGTACAATTTTAAGATTTTGTATTTTTGTGTTCAATTAAACTTTTTTTCATATTATTTAAAGTTGTCTGAAGAAGGTGAAGTTTTTCAATTAGACATTTCGTTTGTGCTTATATGGGATTTTAACAAAATTTTTATTTCAAAGCTTCTGGAAGATCATATTTTCTTATGAAAATTCAAATTACAATTTTTTAAATTTCATTTCTCTGAAGGTTTACGTAATAGCACGATATTACAATTTAAGAGCATTAATTATATTTATTTTACCACTGAATCACAATTGCATAACATATACACTTTCGTTACATCCAGCAGTCATGTGTGCGTTGGACTTGTACATATTTGTAAACAAAGTATATATCAATCTTTTCATATAAATCCGTATATATTTATACGAGTTCGTATTTCCAAATAGAAAATTTTAAAGCTCGCATACATACAGTGAACGAAACAGGGCCAGCTCCAATCCCGAGTCTTTGCGGAGGCAGTGTCGGCTCTTAGGATTATATATATATATATATATATATATATATATATATATATATATATATATATATATATATATATATATATATATATATATATATATATATATATATATAGATAGATAGATAGATAGATAGATAGATATATATATCATGAAGCTACAGAAGGAGCGTAAGCTTCAATGGGGAATTTTTTGAAAAATGAACCGATTGTTGTCGCTCACCGGTAGTGGGCGCGACATGCAAGCGAAGTAACTAATTTACATTGAGTTATACGGCGTGGTGGTGAAAGTTGTTTTATAAATTTTAAAATTTATTCTGTGTGCAGAAATATGGCAAACACGTGTTTTGCTCCGGGTTGTTCTACTGGCTATAGATCAGCCTTAAAAAGAAATAAAGAAACTGGACAGAGAAATCCTAGTATATTTGCTGCTCCTAAGGTAAGAACATTATTATTGTTTTGTGTTAATATAAGGTGTATAATAATGAGAGAAAAGTACAGCTGCTGTGTTTTAAGTGAACGCAAAGTTAAGACATCTTAAGTTCTGCTGGAAATAAGCGTGTTTTATTTTTCAATCATCCCTATATCCCATCAAAAATAATCATCACGAGTTCACAAAGCTCTATTGTATGTAAAAAGATGTAAATAATTACTCATACTATTGCTCTAAAGGAAATCGCTCATCAATAAAAGATGTACGATACTTACGTATATAAATTTATCTATAGTAAATTGTATATCACATATTTAATTTTTATTTTATAATAATGTATTAATAGTGTATGTTGTTAATTTCAGTTCTTTATAATTATGAAATACTTTTCTTCTATTCAATATATTTTGTGGTTATGGCAAATTGAGGTACACGTCTTAACTAAAGCCATCATTTTTTTTTTAAATTGTGCACAGAAATAAAATATTTCCTGTTAACTTTTCTTAATATTGAATTTTATCACTATTAAGTTAGTTGATAAGTAAATAAGTTTTCATTGTATGAAAAAGGGTACAGATGTAGTATACGCAACGAACGCCAAGGGGCGATTTTTCGCCAAATCTGGTAGTTCTTTGCCGGTTTTTTTTTCTGGCAAACCTATAAGGTTTGGCAATGCCGATTTTACGCCAAATACGAAATCACGCCAAATTGCGCGATTTTACGCCAAATATGGAATCAAGCCAAATTTTTGGGTCATCCCTTTGTTTTTAAGGTTAGTTAAGTTTTTTTTGACGCCAATAACATCATTTGCGTCTTGAGTTCACAGGTTGAAGGTCGGAGGTCGTGTGGTTCGTATTTTTTAAGCCTATTTTTTTGCACGTGGTTAAAATTTTCATTTTATATAACTTTTTTCTTTATATTACTTTAAATTACTTTAAATTACTTTATATTACTTTAAATTACTTAATTAAATTACTTAATTATTAATTTTTTGTTCTCATTGCTTTAAATTTATATTAATTTTTTGTTCTCATTGCTTCACATAGATATTAATTTTTTGTTCTCATTGCTTTAAATTTATATTAATTTTTTGTTCTCATTGCTTCACATAGATATTAATTTTTTGTTCTCATTGCTTTAAATTTATATTAATTTTTTGTTCTTTTTACTATTACATTCATAGGAATTCTTTTCTAAAATATTAATTGCTTTATTCTTTTTTGATTTACAATGTCTAAAATGCTGGGTGTTAGTGATGTTGTTAGGAAATATCAGGGAATTGTGGGTTCAAAATCTGGGTTCTCTTTTTCGAATGGTAAACATACAATGGGACCTCCAGGAATTGCGAATAACTTTTTTTTGATTCATTTAGGAGACAATCAGGAGCTGTTTATAAATTTTCTTAGGGAAGTGGGACTGTTGAAAGTTAATGTGTTATGCAAGGGGTGTTCGGGATTAATGAAGTTATCTGTAAAATCATCAATTTCAGATGGGTATACGTATTCTTGCCGTAGGAATGTTAACGGGAAGACCTGCAATCAGCATACTTCTATTAGGGTAGGATCCTGGTTTTCAAATAGTCGATTAAAATTGCAGGAAATTATTTTTTTGACTTATGAGATTTTGGATGGGAGTAAGTCGGGCAAAATTTGGAAGGAGTATGGCTTTAATAGTCATACTGTTTGCGACTGGAGGCAGTTTGTCAACGAGTGCATTTTAGATTATATAGAGGTATCCTCGGAGAAAATTGGGGGTCCTGGCAAAATAGTTGAAATTGACGAGTCTAAATTTGGGAAGAGAAAATATCATCGGGGACATGCAGTTGAGGGTCAATGGGTTTTTGGTGGAGTTGAGAGGGGCAGCGGGAAGCTGTAGGTGATAGGAGTGCTAATACGCTAGTGGGTGTAATTAATGAATGGATTTTGCCAGGTACAACTATTTATTCAGATTGTTGGAAGGCTTATGATAGTTTGGGCGAGGAGGGATACCACCATTTAACTGTAATTCACAGTGTACATTTTGTGGATCCTAAAAGTGGATGCCACACAAATACTATAGAAAGCACGTGGAGACACGTTAAAAGCAGCTTGCCGGCATACAACCGACAAGCTGACTTTCAATTTTACTTAGCAATGTACATGTTTAGGCAAATTTGCGAAGAAACAAACGTTGATCCATTATATAAGTTTCTGGAAATTGTGGCGGGTATTAACTGGGAGGAATTTAAAACTGTAACTGCAAAGAAAAGAAAATCCATGCAATGAAAAGAAAAAGTCTCCACTTGCTTTGTATGGTATTTTTT
>OU015503.1:111410537-111450537 GCA_907164885.2 Dolomedes plantarius
CAATAAAATGCGTACTTTGTGAAAATTCAAAAATATAGCTGATTTGTCCTTGTCAAAGTTATTTGTTTTTCGCTGAAAAAAATTGTATTCAGTAATTTACCAACTTGACGATTATACCTCCGGTTTTAAAAAGTGTAATCTGAGATGCTTTGACTGATTTTTTTTCCAAAGGAAGATATTTTAAAGTATTGTCTGATTAAATACTGAATTGACTTCCTATTTTATTAGTCCTGATAAGAATTTATTTGTGATTGATAGAAAATGTTGCTTTTCTACTATGTGTGTGTGTGTGTGTTTTGGTTAATCAGTATTATTTCTCACATTTTTTTTCCATAAGAGATTATGAACAATGATAAAAAACTTTCTTCACAATTCTTTTCTGTAATTTCATTTCATTAATTATTAAATTATTACAAAATTCTGAACTCATTTATTCTGAAACCAATACACAATTATTCTGAAAAAGTATATTTACTCATTTCCTTTAAGAATTTTATTGAATTGTAGCAAAAAAAACACTTGAAATAAAGATTTTGAATGAAAATAAAAAATTGTTAAATTGAATAAATAAATTCATATTAAATACGCACTAAAATAAAACAACTTGTTTTCGCTAGGAAAAATACGAAAAATCCATATTAAAGCGTATGGTTGTCCGTGTCTAAGCCACCCGCTAGTTCACGCGAGCGCCCTCTAGTGGCGGCGACAAAAAGGGAGACACAATTTTAACACTGATCTGCGCCTCACTTCTGTAGCTTCATGCATTTATCCCACCAATCGATGAAACTCCAATTATTGACTATCAGCTCATTTAGTTGTTCTCCTCCATGTTAATCTTTAGTAAAAGGCGAAGGATTGACTAGACTTTTGAAGGTAAACCAGATCATACAAAATTAGAGTTTTGAAAACTGATTAAGAAAAGCAACAATAAAATTTTGAGATAGCTGAAAAATGCATGTTTTTCTTCAACCTGCATTCCCAAGAAGCGTAAAGAAATTTGAAAAAATATAGGATGTAATAAGCACACGCTTTTGTCATAAACATGAAGCTATGAATCATATTGAAAATATACTAATTTAAAAGTAATACCTCCAGTTTTGTAATCTGTGATACTTCCGAGATTCATTTTTTTAATGAAAATAATTCAAAGTAATGTTTTATTTATAACTGAATTATTAAATTTTGAACTGACTTTCTATTTAATGAGTCGTGACTGGAATTCTTTTATGATTATTGATAGAAAATATTGCTTTTCTCTTTAAAAGCTCTCTTGTATGATGTATTGTTCACTTATCTGTGAACAATACATCATACAATACATCATACATATAATTACAATGTATGTGTGTGTATGGTTAAGCAGCAGAATTTCTTATAATTTTTAAATTGTTTCCATAACAGATATCCTTCACAATTGTTTTCTATAATTTCATTTCCTTAACTTAGCCTTCAACAATTCTGAATAAAAATATGTGATGAAGTATGACTCTTCCAGTGTCAGATGTTTGTCATCTCTTCTTTGGACATTGTGTTCTCAGTAGCTGAAGTTATTGTGTGTCGTTATATAAGCATAAAATAAGTGGCTCCGTAAAATAATGTATCATTAATTGCTGATTTACTCTAATAGTTTTCACGGAGTCATTGAGAAATAGCCCAGTCAAAATAGGTTTTATGGCTAAAAAAAATATGAAAGTTTTGAAAATTGGTGGAGATGTTTGTTTAGGCATGCTAATGAACATACTAAAAGTCCCCACCGATCAGACTTGAGCTTTCGCCGCCATCTTGGAAAATGTGTACACTTTTTTGGTTTTTTGGAAATAACTTTAAAAATATTGATTTTATAAAAAATAATTAAATACAAAAATTAAAGAGCATTAAATTATGAATAAAAATCATTCATAACATTTTTTTATATGTCTAACAGGAACAAAGATAATTGACTTTGAAAAGAGCGGACTATCACACCTGTGACGCGCAAGCGCGGTTCGCCATCGCGGTGGGGGGAAATACCCGCGCATGTGCATACCATAATTAGCCAAATTAGTTTTACACTAAATGGGAAGGTTTTTTGAATTTTTTCAAATAACTAGGGAAATATTAACTTTACGTAAAAAAAGTTTATTTTAAAAATTAAAAAACATTAAATTATGTACAAAAACGATTTTATACATTTTTGTCGTAAACCTAATAGGAACGAAGATATTGACTATAAAATGCGCGTTGATAATGGAGGTAGATTTAAAGTCTCGTTGCAGGCGCTCTTCTTTGAATATCTTACCTCTCCCACATTTCGGCATTCTTTAAACACAAGAAAATAGACTTAATGTTTTTGGCTATGTAGATAATTAATCATTATTAATTTTATACATGAATGTAGTAAACTTGGGGGTATTCACTATCAGATTTCCATTGCGAATAATTGTTCAAGCTTACCTATTTCAGGATTTACGTGCTTTTTTCGGTACGGGATTCTCCCCTTCGTCAGGCATGTATAGATCGTCTATGGATCCGCTAGCATCGGCCCATTCATCAACTTCTTTCATTCGATCGTCATCATCAACAGAGATGATGCCATTCTGACATACCCCATTGCAATTATTGCAGGCCGTTGTGCAGTTGATGCCTGCTTTCCGACATCCGCATCTTACTCCATTGTCAGTCTTACAGTTGCAAAACACCATATTTAAAACGGAATCGGGAGCTACTGCATCTATAGTTGTGATGGGCACAAGAATTTTCTCTTGACGCTTCCAGCCCCACATGCAGTTGGGCCTTTCTTTTTCAGGTGCTCCAAAGTCTTCCTCATTTTAATTTCGATGGCTCGTATTTGAGTGTGTGCGTTTAAGGTTTCTTGCGATGGTGGTTCAGTAGCAAAATCTCGAAACAACTAACGGAGATTTTTACATTCCAAATCCGATATGTCCATGCCGTCAAAAATTATTTTTGCTAAAGCTGTTTGGGTCAATAAATGAGCTCGGACTGCCCTAGCATATGCATGGTCAGGCAACATTTTTTCTACTGACGTAGGTGCATAAATCAAAGTTAGTATTTCTTTCAACCCACTTCCAGCCATTATGTACCCAATGCAGCCTAAGAATGACATTAAAAGATGGAATCCACCAAGCCTCACAATACAACTTGATAATAATGGATTGGATGTTGCTGCGACTATCTCTCGAGCTTTAATATACAGTGGTTGGTCAAAAGTGAGTATGCAAGACTTTTGGTGCATTTTAACACACTGCTGGGCAGCAAATTTCAGCTCAGTGAAAATGGTGTCATACTTGCTTCGTGGTAAATTAACAAAAGGAAGGGGTATTACTTTGGTCTTTTCACAAGGCTGGTTTCTGGTTATATAATGGAAAAATCCTTTCCATTCAGGTATCTGTGGAAGACCTAACCACTTAGCACACATCCAGGAGATATTAGATGGTTTAGGCAGTGGTAAATCTTCCGCTAAAGGATTTAAGACATTCAAATCTTCGATAGTAATTGTTTGTAACCCAGGCCCTCGAAAATTTTCAAACGTTTCTAGAGGAATGATTCCCATTTTGCCTACGGTCGATGCGGATGTAAGTTCGGTTAATTCTTTTATCTTCGTCCCGGGTTCCACCGCTGACGCTGGAGTAAAACAAGCAATGCCCCCCATGCTATGAAACGTATTCAGGCCATCGATTGTCGACACATTGAAATCTGCATTGTCAAATACGAATTGGCAGAATGATCCCTCGCGCATTTGGGGTTGCGGATGATTTATGGCTGACATCTCAAGTGTTTGGGCTTCATAGTAAGAAGAACAAAATCCCAAATTCGAGGGCATTGTTATCAAATTCTTGGAACAGAACTTTTTGTACAAAAATAAATCAAGACCATTGAGCAGAGGAGACATAAATGATCGTGGCCTTAGCGCTGATATAATGACGTGAGCTATTGAAGTGACTTTGTTTCCACCTTAGTAGTCTTTTTTTAATAATCAAGTGCTCCAAAAAAGATTTTGGGCTTTCTGGAATTCCCTTGTTCACATCTCTGAAAAAATTATCACTTGGAGGGTAGCAATGAGTGTCATAAACTGGTGTCTGGATATCTTCTTTTATTATGGCTGCAGCAGTTTATACTATTCGTAGACGCTCCTCACGATCATTTCGTATCCTTTTGTCGTACCAAGAGTCTGATAAGACTTTCATTCCAGTATTACGTAAACATATAACAGTAACTTTTTTGGAGTTTGAAGCAAAAATAATGCCATCCCCGTATTTTTGTTTCAACTTATTT
The DNA here is from genome assembly GCA_907164885.2 of Dolomedes plantarius. Classification (NCBI taxonomy): domain Eukaryota; kingdom Metazoa; phylum Arthropoda; class Arachnida; order Araneae; family Dolomedidae; genus Dolomedes; species Dolomedes plantarius. The sequence goes on from OU015503.1 coordinate 111,414,810, forward strand.
CTCAAAGTGATGTCGTCTGAAACTAGCCCTGTAATTTGAGATTTGAGTTCAGGTAGTGAGAATTGACAGTCGTCATTATTATCAAGGAAGAAGGATATTTCGTCTACAGCTGCTGAGGCGTAATCCGACTCAGGCCGCTCTCTCTTTCTGATTGGTGCAGTGTGTAGAAAAAAAGTCATGAAGTAATCTTGGTGATAAATCGCATCAGCTGCAACTAAATCAGCAACGTTTATTATACGACACTGAACTTCCTCTCCCCACTGGTCATGTCTATTCTCTGCAGCATCATTTCGAGACTCCTAACTTCGTATATAGTTCTTCGTCTGTCAGTTGGTTTTTTCTTTTGTCTTGCTTTGAATTCTTCGTCTATCACTGCCGTACAAAAGAAACATTTTGTTCAAAAATTGAATTGAGGTAAAAAAGATCGTAAACTTACCGCGCGCTCTTTACTTTGGGATGTTGACGCGATTTCTGCATTTCTTTTTGAATCAACTTTTATATTTCCTGGTATGGTGTAATTTATCCGACACAACGAATGAACCGAAACAGATTTTAAGTGTTCCAACTGTTCATGCTTATTATCTTTTCTTTGGACATTAGCTCTCTTTAAAGCTTCGATCCTCTTTTCTCCTACATTCACGAAATCATCATTTGACATTAATTTTTTACTTATAAAACATAGTTCCGTATCAGCCATTGTTCACAGACGCACACGGAACGGTGACTAACTATTAACTGGCTAGGAAAATACTAGGGTAAGACCGATTTGGCGCCTTACGGTATGCACATGCACGTGTGTTCCAGCCATCGCGATGGGCACCCACGCATGCGCGTCCCTGGTGTAATAGTGCGCTCTTTCCAAAGTCAATTATCTTTGGTCGTGTTAGACTTAAAAAAATATATGTTTTTTGTGCATTGTTTTTTGTAGAAGCTACCTCCATTATCAACGCGCATTTTATAGTCAATATCTTCGTTCCTGTTAGGTTTACGACAAAAATGTATAAAATCGTTTTTGTACATAATTTAATGCTTTTTAATTTTTGAAATAAACTTTTTTTACGTAAAGTTAATATTTTCCTAGTTATTTGAAAAAATACAAAAAACCTTCTCATTTAGTTTAAAACTAATTTGGCTAATTATGGTATGCACATGCGCGGGTATCTCCCCCCACCGCGATGGGGAACCGCGCTTGCGCGTCTCAGGTGTGATAGTGCGCTCTTTTCAAAGTCAATTATCTTTGTTCCTGTTAGACATATAAAAAAATGTTATGAATGATTTTTGTTCATAATTTAATGCTCTTTAATTTTTGTATTTAATTATTTTTTATAAAATCAATATTTTTAAAGATATTTCCAAAAAACCAAAAAAGCGTACACATTTCACAAGATGGCGGCGAAAGCTCAAGTCTGATCGGTGGGGACTTTTAGTATGTTCATTAGCATGCCTAAACAAACATCTCCACCAAATTTCAAAACTTTCATATTTTTTTTAGCCATTTGTCAAAATCGGGTCTATTTTGACTGGGGTAAAAAGCAGTTTAAATAGACGTTCTAAACGAAATACAGCTCAACATGAAGTGTGGTTCTTGAACGAATCTGGGCCACGCCCTAGAGATTCGATATTGCTCTTGATTGGGGAAAGGACGAATGCTAATGGCCATAAGTGCCCAAAAGCTCATGTAGTCAATGGTTAAAAAACTTAGCACAGCCAATTTTAATTTCTTTGTATTACAAAAATTTACTTCATGAATATTTCAATACTTAATTCGGTTATGACTTTTTAATTTTGTTACGGTGAAGTTTAAGAAAAATATAGTAATCTGCTCATAAACTCTTTAATAATATTCGTCTATAAAATTGTAATAAACTCACAGATAAACGTGATGCCTCCTTTATTCGTTTTTCTCTGTGTTCTTTTCCTGATCGTTTAATTTGTCGTGTGGCACTTTCAGAACACTCTTAGAAATCCCGGCATTAGAGGGCGTGGCCACAGCAACGCTGTTTCCATTCAAAATCATGTAGAATCCAGTGAATCTCTGTGTACTCTCTCCGCTCCATACGGGCGAGTTAACTGACGTCTAAGGAAGGATATCAATCGAATTCTGTGTTCAGATTTAAATTTGGTTGGTCGTCCACATTAACAAACCGAACAATTGACAATCCAGTCGTTTTTCATCATGACGTGAATTCTTGTTTTTAGTGCTCCACTTTTTCAAATATTCCACAAGCCAATTTCCCATAACGAGCAACGAAATTATGTTTCATGCTCCAAGTGAGATTTCCAAGCAAAGAGTAAAACAATTCGAAGTTGAACTGCAGGTTCAGTACGCATACAGCAAACGACGGTTGAATCAAGAATTTCCTTTGATGAAACTCCCAGTGAGCGAACCGTGGCAAAGGCATACAAATGCATTCAGTGATGTTCGTTGCTATGCTGCATTTAGCGAATAACTTCAATTGGAAGCACCATGGGGAGGGGGTGGGGGGCAGTAGAGGCAATTTCCTCTCCCACAATGCCCGGTGGCGTAATTTGAAATCGTAAGGATCACAGCGCATCGCAGTTCCCCTTTTCGCCGCTAGAGGGATTGCTCTCAACGTTTGGCGACGCCCAACGCGTTGGCGACGAATCGAATTCAGCATAGCATTTTATACTACGGTCAACAAGAAATAACAGCAATAAACTGAAATAGAATTATAAATAAGTTTAATTTCATTTTATTTTTGTCATTTGCAAGCTAAATTGTAAAGACTTTAAATACTAACACAATATTTGGAGTTGTGAAAATGGGATATTTACATATTGGCTTTTTCGATTTACGTTGTTTAATAATTTTAAGCTGTTTATTTCGAAATATGTATACTATGTGATTAATATGTTTTTAATTTTTTTTAATGCTATCTCTATTCTTTTTCCCACTCGTTTTCATATCTCTATTTTTTTATTAGGGTGGCTTTCACTTAACTGCATTTACCAAAGAAATATGAGTGGATGCTGCACTTACGTTTGTAAATAAATAATGTACGTTTGATGCTGTCAATTTTATTTAGCTATTTCACAAGAGATTCCAAACATGATTTCAAGCAATTTCTTAAGCAATTAGCTATTATTTAAAATGTTCTCATATTGCACTTTCATGCATGCAATCGCATCAGATAGTTTAAAAAAAAAGTGAAATTTTATTGAGGAAATAAAAAGTAACATTCATTCAATATTTGTAAGAAATATCTTTTTTTCTGCGTACATTCTTTTACTGTATCCCTGTTTTTTATTTTTAAGGAAAAAATATTTATATATAAATTCAATTTTGTCCAATATTTTTGGAATTTTGACACTATTATTGATGAAGTGTTTTTAAATATTTGAATCAACATAGTTTCGTGAATTGTAATGAAAAAATTTGTTCACTACACTGACCATTTTGTTCTCTGATATTTTTTTATGCATATTTATAACATGATATACAACATTCATGCTTATTTTAATTTCTTAACATATAAGTGTTGAATAAGACAGAACACTAAGATTTCATTTAACAGTATCTTTTATTTATTTTTTCTTTTTTTCATGGTTATAGAGTATTTAATGCCCAGAACCATGACTTTTGGCAGTAGGCCGATTGTTTAATATGCTTAAAGCTAAATTTCATTTAGCTTTAGTCCTTCGCACATTACTTTTTACAGGACGATCAGCTTGTATGCTGCGGGAACCTTAGTTACAAAGTTTCGCCGCCGTGCAATAAAAGTTGGTTGCACTTTGATTTTACCTCCTTTCCTTTTATGAGATGAAAGTGCCAATCCCATAAAAATTAAAGCTTCATTAGCTTGCCCTGTAGTTTTAATTGATTTTAATTTGTTTGCTATAATTCTTTGGTGGACATTTATCCCCAAGGGCTAAAATAGCTAGTTCGTACCTGTCATCACAACTAAGAACTGGTGCATTTGGAAAATTGATTTTAAAATTATGGTACAAAAAACATTGATGCTTACAAAATGCACCAGTTCTACCTGAATAACAGGTACAAAAACCAACCAAAGTATTTACTAAATAACTTACATCTCCTTTTACAGAAGGAAGGCTGTAAGTTATTTCATCTAATTTTTTTAATCAGTGATTGTGCAGTCTTTAAATTTTTTGCACATTGATGAGTATAATAAAGTATGTGTGCGGACACGATTATGTGCATGTTCGAGTAACCGTGTAACTAAATACTGGTTCCAAACATACACACAAAAATCTGCCAAAGCAACAATGTTAAATGCCTTTGTGCGGCACAATATAATGTCTTTAATGATTCTCATTGTAGCTTCACAGAAAATTGTTAGTGTCGTGATTACGGTATATTATATCTTCTTTTCTTTCATAAAATCATTATATCTTCTTTTCTTTCATTCTTCTTTTCTTTTATAAAAATTTGCAAACCGCTTTGCAAATGCAGGGTATAACACACTGCCTGAGTATAATGCTGCCACTGCATTATCGAGATCTGTTACTGAAGCAGCATACATAACCTAGGGAGGAAAATAGTAATGTTTTAATAAGCAAGTATGCCTTTTGCAAATGTATTTAAATTTTAAAAAAAAATTGTCAGTTTTTCATTAGGTAACAACACATTTATATATGTAATAATAATTAATGATTATCTCCCTTTTAATAAAAATTTGTCAATCATATTTATATTTTATAAAAATAAACCCTTTCTTGAGTATGTATTTAATTTATACATTTTACTGTACAAATATTTTTTATCAAAAGATAATAATACATAAATTTAATGCAGAGTAAAGCTCTAGTTTAGCAATCTCCAGGTCCCTAATGGTGATTGTAAGATTGCAGTGGGTGATGATAAAAGTTATTATTGCAGTATTTAATAACTTAGAATGAGGAAAAAAACAAGGCAGACAGATGGACTGATGTAAATTTCTATTAATAATTTCTATTAAATAGATTATTTTAATTATGCAACATTTGCAATAAAATATATTTACAAATTCTCATGAGTCTTACTTTACTTTCAACAATCTGATAAATATAGACTCTTGTTATAATTATCTAATTTTTACAGTGAATTAGCTTTGTTTAAATGGAGATTAAGAATCCTTAGAGTGTAATCTTAAGATTGTGAAGATATTTGTGATCCTTATTCTTAAATCAAAATATCAATTATCTTTAATACTACTTTTTTGTAGAAATATAAAAAATAATACAATGTAATGCAAAGTTATACTAATCTAATCACAAAAACTTTTTATCAAAGAAAAATTGTATGTAATTAGTAAACATGTTATAAGAAAAGATGAAATAATTTTGTTTCCAACAATATAGAATGACTAGTTTCGTCACCACTAAAATGTTCAATGTGGTGAATAAGTTATTTGGGTTTAGTGGCCAATGGCCACCACGCTATATTGTCTAATCTCTTTGTGTGCTTTAATGCAGAGGTAGTTATATCTTGCTACACATTTTACTGTTAGAGCTCATCAGGCAAGGATAAAAATTATAGCTTTCTGTACTGGAAGTATAAAATATATTTCTTTTAAATAAAATATTAAATCTTTTATATAAAAATATTACCGATTTAAATAATTGCATCATTTCTGTCCTTTTATCCTTTGGAACATCACTCGATGATGACAAAAGCCAGCGCCATTCTGACTGTCCAACATGGAAATGACACAATAGTTGTTTAGACCAGGGGTTCTCAACCTTTCAGGCTCTGTTCCCCCCTTTGAACAGTGATGTGAGGTCACGCCTCCCCCTCCCCCACCACCACCACTACCACCATATGTGGTCAATGCATGTAGTACAATCGGGATTTGAAACTGAAGCCGGTTATTAAATGAAAATATAGAATTGATAATTTCATAAAAAAATTTTAATATTACTACATATATCTTAATTTGGACCATATCATTATTAGAACATATGAAATCAAAGAATTAAATACAGATCAAATATATTTGAGGTAATCAAGGATCTAGATGAGGTTGGAATGTAATAAAAGTCACTTTCACAACATTAATGAGAGGGCTCAGAATGTTTGTCCTTGACAAGTTTTTGAATATTAGGTTGAACTGTTACAAAGCACACCTCATGTCACTCCAGACGTGCAACAATTATAGTGTTTTTACAATTACGACAATTATCGTATTCGTGTTCGTATGTCGAAAATATGTTATGATTACATTGTGACCGCAGAATTGAGTACAGTAAATTACAGTTAGTTTTACTTTTTATTTTACTTTTTTAATCACGCCTCCCTTGAAATTCTTCTACGCCCCCCAGGTTGAGAACCGCTGGTTTAGACGATGGCCAAATTGATTTCACTTTTTTCTGCAGCTGCATTGTCTGTCATAAATACAGTGGGTGACTACAAGATAAAAAGTTATATTTTAAATTATAAAATAAAATATAATGAAAAATGTTCTTGTATCTTTCAATGACATTTAAAAAAACAATAATATTAAGGAAATATAGTGTTGCACAGATATACACTTAAATTGACATTGTTATTGTACCTCTTTGAACAAAGCAAATCATTCTACATATATTGGTATGCACATTACACTTTCAGAAGTTTTTGACCAAATTAGAGGACAAATTTTCGGAATTAAATGAGCAGACATCTAATAGAATCTTAAATGTTTTGTTTTCATTAGAACTTTAAGAAATTCTAGAGATTTTTTTAAAAATATAAGTTCAATATATTATTACAGGTATATGAGGAATATTATTAATAATGATCTATACATTATTTGTATATTATGATATATACTAAAAGAATTATTTCATTAAGTCTTACTCTTCATCTTGCTCATCCTAGAACTTTAGCATATTACTCGATTAGCATACTACTGGATTGCATTGTTTGCATGCACTTGGCCTACTCAATTCCTGATTAAAGTCTTGTTCTAAGGTAACAAAAAACATCTTTTTGTGCATTTTCTATTATAATTGCTTTTGAAAATACACAGAATGTTCAAGTTAATGATTATTAGTTTAAAAGTTAGTTACATTTATAAAATTTTTAATAAAATTCTTTAACATTTCTTCGAAATCCTGATTTACATGCTAAAATATTCTTAAACACTTCTCATTATAAGTACTTTAACTGATCAATGCAGTGAGTAGATGGCAGTGTTGTTTGTTGATTTTTGTTATCCATATTTGTTTTAGCTTAAGTTTTGAAGTAAACCACCATAAAACTAATACAATTAGTATTTCCTAATAGAAATATAAGTAAAAGAAAACAACAAAAAAGCACATTAAACATACAGAAGAGTAATTTTGTCAATACATAATCAATATTCCAAGTTTCAAATACTTCTTTTATACCCTTCATTGTACTATAATTTAAAGGAAACATTTTTAAAATTTAATGAACAAATTAAGAACTTAGAACAATATACTTCTTTTCCTCCAAAACAGAATGGAAATGTTTCTTTAAACAGTTTAAAAGCATTCAAATAACTGGCTGTTGTTTGATCTTGATGGAAAAGGACAGCAAGTGGAATAGATCCTATTTTGGTTACTGTCACAAATTGTCCCGTCTCAAAATTCCAAACTAGAAATTATAATTAAAATCTTAGTTTACCTGACGGGTCTTTTCGATTACGCCGGCGTTGTTTTGTAGTCAGTGTGGATTCAGGCAAAATCATGGTCTATGTACATCACAAAACATTTATTCTTAAGATTTACATGAAGAAACTAGCACATTCAGAGGCGAATTACACCACTGTCTACAATATTACAACCATCAGCTATAAAAGCTTTCTTTAGAATAGCACTTTTTAAGCGACTACTTCCAACCTAAAAGAGAGAATAGAGTACAAAAAAACACATGACCATGGATCTAGTTCTTTCCTACATGCCAAACCTCCAAGGCCAAGGCAATAATCAAAACACGGACGTAGAAGGTCCCGCTACCTGCCGGTAAGAACGGGTCATCCTCCCACCTTTGGTTTTGGTCATAAGGACTCAAAATCAAACAAAAGGAAAAGAAAACATTAATAAACATATTACAATAAACAAATAAATGGGAAGAAAAGAAAATACTCAATGAGTTCATAAATTCAGTCTATTTGGAGTCTTAATGAGTCTGCCGTTTCTAGTAACTCGTGGTTGCTGACTGAATCTCACAACAGAGTCCGTCTTCTTGACAGCACTGTGGTCTGTACTCGGGGACAGCTTCGAATTATCAGTGCATCTCTTCGAAGTTTCTCGAGGAGGTATCTTAGCTATAAGTGTAGTACATTTTGTTCGAATGTTGCCACTTTCCTCAGTGGAAATTTCCAAAGGATACAGTCTTTGTACTGGACGTATCAAAAAACCGTTTTCCGTCTTAATTTTAGCCACCCTAACCAATCCATCCTTACCAGGATATACTTCCACTATCTTAGCCAATGGCCAATTGATTCTTCTTTGGCTATCGTGACCTACCAGAACAATATCTCCTACAGCAATTTTCTTGTTGTTCTTGGCCATCCCTTTAGAATTTTTTAACTGCCCCAGGTACTCGACTCTGAATCTGCTACGTAAATTTTTCTTCAACTTTAACAAATATCGAAATCTTCTTTTTAGATTCACGTTTTCAAGGTTATCTAGGTCGGGAAGTCCAGTTTCTGTAATTCCTTGTATAAACATATTAGGAGTCAAGGGAACCAAATCATCAGTATCTTCGGAGATAGTAGTTAGTGGTCTAGAGTTCATCAAGCCTTCAATATCGCATATAACCGTATAAAGTTCTTCAAAGTCCAAGGCTGCTCGTCCCAATACTCTTCTCAAAATTTGCTTTGTACAGCCTATTAACCGCTCCCACCAGCCACCCCACCATGGTGCAGCTGGAGGGTTGAATTTCCATGTTATGTTCTTTACAAGAGCTTCATTACGGATTTTTGCATGTGCAGGGTCGGCGAATAACTTCGAAGCTCCACAAAAATTTGTACCTCGATCACTGTATATAATTAAAGGTCTGCGTCTTCTCGCAACAAACCTTCTCAGTGTTTTCAAAAATGCTTCTGATGACAATGACGTTAATAATTCGAAGTGAACCGCTCTGTAAACTGCACAAGTGTACAGCACGATCCAACATTTTCCTCCGTGTCTCAAATGTAAAGTACCAGCTAGATCAACACCGGTAACCTCGAACGGGGCTGCATCTCTAATTCGATCTTCTGGCAAAGCAGGGGATTCTGGTTGAACAGAGTTCACAGTAAACCTTCTGCATCTAACACAACGCAATGTCACTTGTCGGATGGATCTTCTACATCTCAGTATCCAATACCTCTCCCGTAGGTTATTCATTAATATTTGGACACCTGCGTGATTCAACTCTTTATGTTTCCACTCTATTAGTCTCTGCACTATGTAGTGATTTCCAGGTAGAATAATAGGCAAACGAAAATCTGTGCTATCTTTGCTTCTGAGGATAAGAGACTTTACTCTTAAAAGTCCTTCTTTATCTACCATAGGATGTAATCTCTGCAAACGGCCTTCAATTCCGTTAGGAAACTCTTCTCTCTGAACCATCTTCATCAAGATTATTTCAGCATGCTTCAATTCTTTGTTGTTAAGTTCCCCTGAAGTACGATGGGAATTTCGTATGTTCGAGATGAATCTGCATATCCATGCTGTAATTCTCAATAACTTCATGTAAGAAGAGTATCTTTCATAAAACTTTCCCGTGTTTTCTGTGTTCAAGGCGGAAATAATTGATTTCTTCTTTTCCGAGTTAACGATATGCATTTCAGGGGACGCTTTGTGCTTTGGCCATTCACTGATGGGTGTTTTCAAAAACTCAGGACCCTCCCACCAGACAGATTCGAGTAGGACATCAGCATTACAACCACGTGACGGGAGGTCGGCAGGATTCATACTTCCTGGAACAAACTTCCACTCATCTGTGTTGCTCAAAGATCTGATTTCAATAACACGGTTCATAACAAACACCGCCCAAGCTTCTTGGTTTTTTATCCAGAACAAAGCATTCATGGAATCTGTCCAGTAAAAAATCTGAGCTCTCTCGTAAGGAAAATCTTTCTTAATAGAGTTCATCAGTCTAACTCCCAAACAACATGCTAGGAGTTCAAGCCTGGAAATTGAGACAGATTTCAAAGGTGCTACACGAGCACGAGCTTGCACCAATTGACATTTAGCGCCAAAATTATTTTCTTGTCTAAGATATATACAGGTTGCATAAGCGTGTTGTGACGCATCACAAAACACGTGAAATGACAAATTAGTATCCAGATCAGAATTTCTCAATATTCTTCTAGGGATTCTGATATCTTGCAAGAATTTCAATTCATTTTTCCATTTTTGGAATTTTTTCTCGAGATCACTGGGTAGTCTGGCATCCCACGGCAATTTTCTTCGCCAACATTCTTGTAATAAAATTTTTGGAATCAAAATCACGGGACAAAGAAAACCTATCGGATCGAATATCTGACTAGCTAAAGACAGAATAATTCTCTTGCTCAAATTTACATCTTCGTAATCACTAAATTTCGGATCGCAGTATAGAGTATCCTCCGAAACATTCCAATTTAATCCTAGAACAGAGACAGTTTCTTCTAGAGTTTCTGATGTTTCTGGTTGCAGACCATTAACCATCCAACCCCTGAGATCAAAACATGCTGATGACATGATCTCTTTTGATTCTTTAATAAAATTAATCACTTCTTCTTCTGAGTCGCAACTCGTAACGCAGTTATCCACGTACATAGACATCTTCAGTTTGGTAGCTGTCTCTTGCAAGTAAACAGGAACATTACTTAAATGGTAGTTCAGGGTAGCTCCTAAAAGGAATGGACTGGAGTTCACCCCAAAAACTACTCGGCGATGTCTGAAAATTTTCATTTTGTTAGGATCACCATTCTCCCACCACAGAAATCTGAGAAAGTCGCAATCCGCTTCATTTATTCCAATTTGCAAAAAAGCTTTCCGGATGTCTGCAATCACTCCGTACTTGTTCAAACGAAACTTATTCAAAACACTCGGAATTAACTTGATGTAGTTTGGGCCTTTAGTTAGACAATCATTAAGTGAGAAGCTACCCTTTTCTTTCGCGGAAGCATCGAAAACAGGTCGAATTCTCGTCGTCGAATGCTCCTTGATGACTGCTCTATGTGGCAGGTAATGACAATTTGTCTTCTCTAACTCATCGGGTTTCACTTCTTCGATTATTTTTTCACCAAGCCATTCATTAAAGACTTCTTCATAATCTTCAATTAAGCCCTTATTTTTTAGAGCATTCACAGTTGATTTCAGTCTTCGCTCAGCAACAACCTTATTATCTGAGAGAACTTGGTGTCCCTCTATCCATGGCAATGAGACCACGTATCGGCCATCACCATCTCTGCTTAGGGTCTTTTCAAAATGTTTTCCAGATGCCTCTTCAAGTTCTAATTGGGATTGTTTTTCGGCAGGATCTCTGATACCAAGGCTATCTAATTCCCACAGGTCTGCAATTCGTACATCTGTAGCTAACATCGAAGTAACTACAAGGTTTTCAGTCTGCTCCGAATGTCCCTTTGTACGACCCAAGACCGTCCAACCTAACTTTGTTTCCACAGCTGTAAGACCAGATTTAAGTCTTTTCAATTTCCCTGTCATTAGCTTACCGGCCACATCTGCACCCATGAGAAGTTCTATGGGGCCAAGGCAATCTTCTAAACGTATCCCCATATCGGACAAATCATCTTCACACAGTTGTGTGCTAGGTGGCATAGTTTGACAAATTGTAGTCTGGTTAAGAACATCAAAATTACAGCGGTAGTTGTCACCGATATCAGAGAGGTAAGCTTTATAGACATTGTGTTCACAAGTATTCGTGCTTGAACCGCCAAATAAGGAATGTTTCAATTTTTCCTTCCTCATCGACTTGTAGCCGACCTTTTCCGCAGTGCTTTCTAACAGGTAGGATCTGTGGGATGCGGAATCGATTATTGCACGTATTTTCAAACTCCTGTTATCACCCTTCAAAACGACAACGAGTGTTGGCAACAAAACTCTTGGAGTCGAAGAAACATTAGCCAATGTTTCGTCTTGCACGGAAGTAGCTTTGTCACTCCTAACACCTTGTGTATTGGGAGTGAATTTTTGATTATTTCTGCAGAGGAGACTATGGTGGGATTTTCCACAAATCGTGCAGTTATATTTACTTCTACACGAACTAGAAACATGGTTCAATTTTAAGCATTTAAAGCAGCCTCCCCGGTTCATAAGGCTTTGCTTTCTTTGTTCATAAGTTAAATTTACTACCTTTCTGCATTCCGCACTGGGATGGGGCTTATCGCAGAATACACACTCATGTTCTCTACTCTGTTTACCTTGGGATGAGGTTAAAAGTTCCATACCAGTTGGGATAGCTTTATTTTGATTTGGAAAATATTTGGACTTATTTTGAAAAGATTTCTTTGTTTTGTTTTCAAACCCAAAGCCACTTGTAGCAAGATTAATTCTCTCTTCCCCTTGAATTTCATTACGTAGAAATTGCATCAATGTTTCTAATTTATTAAAAGTTTTATCGTTAGATCCAAGAGAAACAGAATTTAAGTGTCTTTCCCAAATGCGTAAAAGCTCAATTGGTAGACTGGATTCAACTAAGGGGTACAACATAGACGCATACTTGTCACTGGTGACTCCAAGCATTTTAAGAGATCTTAATTGTGTCTCTAATCTGTCGTAAAGTTTCGAAATCGGTAGTTTATGTTCCTGACCTAAAGTATTACCAAGCACAAGGCTTAACAATTCCCTGACATAAACTTCAACTAATACGTCTTCTCGGCCAAAACGCGTGTGTAAACATTCAACAGCCTGTTGATAATTTTCAGCTGTTACAGGAAAAGATTCCACCACTTCCCTAGCTCTTGAACCCTTTTGAGTCGATTGGAGAAGATATTGAAATTTGTCTACTTCCGAAATATTTGCATCTTTATGAATTTTTTCAAATAACCCCCAAAACGAAAGCCAATCCTTTAGATTACCATCAAACTTTTGTAATTCAATTTTTGGTAGTTTAAAATTTCTTTTGGAATTTGCTTCGCTTTCAATATGTGTTCCATTCAAATCGCCTGAAGAATTCAATCGTCGTTCAAGTTTCGTTTTTAAGTCAATAAATGTACCACTATAATTATCAGCACTTTCGATTTCATCATTCAACATTTTCTGAGTACAATTCTTGTCGCTCCGCAAAGTGTTAAGAATTTCCTCATCAAAGGATTCAATTTTAGAATATTTTTCTTGCAGCTGTGCCAAAAATCCGGCGCAAGAATCAAGATCAATGGCTTCTGATTTCAAAAAGTCCTTCACCTTTTCTGCAAATTTTGTAAAGGTACCTCGATAAGAGCCACGCAATTTAATTAGCTGATCCATAGCATAAGACTAATTTCCCTTTCAACAGATATTCATAAATCGAAAGTTTATTAAATGAAAACACAACGTTGCAAATTCAAACAAGATAATATTATTCTTCACTAACTTCAGATTATTAAAAAAAAACCGTTACTTATAGAAAACAATTCTATTCAATACTATAAAACATTTCTTCAATATAGAATATATCTATTCAAAATTCAATACTGTTTAAATAAACATCTTCAAAAATATAGAATATATTCCATTCATTTATCCAATCAGTTAAAGGATATCAATATTTTACTTCAAAACAACTTTCAAGACCGGCGTCCCTGTTCGGGCGCCAAAAAATGTCCCGTCTCAAAATTCCAAACTAGAAATTATAATTAAAATCTTAGTTTACCTGACGGGTCTTTTCGATTACGCCGGCGTTGTTTTGTAGTCAGTGTGGATTCAGGCAAAATCATGGTCTATGTACATCACAAAACATTTATTCTTAAGATTTACATGAAGAAACTAGCACATTCAGAGGCGAATTACACCACTGTCTACAATATTACAACCATCAGCTATAAAAGCTTTCTTTAGAATAGCACTTTTTAAGCGACTACTTCCAACCTAAAAGAGAGAATAGAGTACAAAAAAACACATGACCATGGATCTAGTTCTTTCCTACATGCCAAACCTCCAAGGCCAAGGCAATAATCAAAACACGGACGTAGAAGGTCCCGCTACCTGCCGGTAAGAACGGGTCACAAATACTGTTAAAACTGATTTGGAGCTTTTGCAATTTGAAGTGGAATCTAGAAAAATTATTTCGCCACTTGAAGCAAGAGAGTGGGTTTTTTGCATAACTGATGATGCTATTAGTATGGACCATGGACGGTTAATACTTCCAGGGTCAACTTGCACAATCGCACCTATAAAATGAAGAAAATTATTTCATCTGCAAACAGCAGAGCATTATAAGTATCTGAGCAAACTATAACAATTATTTAACATTTTCTTACCTTCTTTTTCATACAAATTTGATTTTTCCTTAAATTTATCTAGGGGGTCAATGACAGGTCCAAAATTTTCATTCCGCCATTTGTTGTGCAGATAATAACACTGATTTTTTGTTAGGTTAATTGAGGAATTTGCCAGCATTGTATAGTCAAATTATTCCGATATCATTAATTTGCTTTCATGAAATCTTTTGGCCTCACTCGGTGTTAAGCCATCTTTAAAATATTCAGAAAATTCCATCTGGACCTACAATAAAAATTTAGATATTTATTCAATAAACTATTATTTTCCTTTTAAAAAAGAAATTCAATGAAAAATCTTTTTTTAAATAAAAATAATAATAAAATTAACAGTTTGAACAACAAAATAATTATATATTCTAATTTGAAAATCAAAAATTTATACAAGATATATAAATGTGTTTTTAAAACAAAATGTTTCTAAAAATGAACTTTCTAAAATAACACTGCAAAAGTATTCAAGCTATTTTCAAATAATGTTTATTTTGTGGGAAATTAAGTAAGTGTGTATTTTTAATAAGTGAAGTAAAATCTCAACTAGAATGTAAAACATACATCTTATTTAAAAAAGTTTTATAGTGTAAAAATTTTTAATAGATTACAGAAATGTCTTACTTTAAATTGTTATTTCATTATACTTTTATATGGATAATCTAAATTAACATAAGCTTAAATATAGAACAAAAAAAAACTTTTCTTAAATTTTCATTCTTTAGAATTTTGAGAAAAAACACCTACTTGTTTTCTCACTGGCAACATCCTTAAAGAATCAGCTGTATCCAAATAATGAGAAAGCATTCTGTCAATTTTAATGACACAAGGAAGGGGTGGTTTTAATTTCAAAAAGGAATCGTTTCTCACGGTTCCACGATTTACTTTTTTGACCAAAACATTAATTTGGGCTTTGCAAAAGGCATTCTTTTGGGAATTAACCTTCGATTTTTTTTTGTATGAGTGATGACAGATCCAACATTTTTGGTAAACAATTCTAAACAGAAAGAGAGAAATGTTTAGATAAAACATACAAAGTGAAATAGAAAAAAATAAATTGGTCAAATTAATATGAACACGTACCTTTGTGGATTGGCATTTTCGCAATATATAACGAAGCATGTATTGTTTTTTCACTGACGGCTAGGACAAAGTTCTCAATCTCATCACGCGTAGACATTGTTGATCTGTACACAATTCTGTCTTTGCAGGATGATTTTTCATCAAGAACTAGACAAAAATCGTTTTTTAAACGTTCTAAACTACAGTTCGATATTTTGAACGACATGGCGACGATGCAATTTAAGTACTGTTGTATGTAAAAAAAAAAAAAACGCGCGCCGTAAACGAAACCAAGTAATTTAAAATTGAGCGGTCGGCTGGGTTACCAGAAGAGCGTCGATTCGTCGCCAAACGTTGAGCGCTATCCCTCTAGCGGCGAAAAGGGGAACTGCGATGCGCTGTGATCCTTACGATTTCAAATTAGCTGGGTAGATATATAGCTATAAATCTTTTCATGCACTCCATCAAAAAAATACTGGGCTGCACCCCCGCTCTTCATATTCAACTGGCCAGACAGAATGCGCTTAGCTCGTTTCTACTGAAATGATATACAAACAATAAAAAAGAAAGAAACTTTGAGCTTGCGGATCTTCCTCTGTTTTTATTCAGAATTAATAACACCGTGTTGCGTGATTCACACGTTTGGATT
Organism: Dolomedes plantarius; assembly: GCA_907164885.2. NCBI lineage: Eukaryota > Metazoa > Arthropoda > Arachnida > Araneae > Dolomedidae > Dolomedes > Dolomedes plantarius. Next base: position 111,430,893 of record OU015503.1, read on the forward strand.
GAATAAGTTTACTGTTTAATTATATTTGTTAGATACTGTTTAATTAGCTTTAATTAGATTTCTTTGATCCACTGTTGAATTAGAAATAAGTTATATAATTTACATATGCCTTTATTATTTATTTTTCTCTTAAAAACGCACTTTATTTATTTTTCCCTTAAAAACGAATGTGACGTCATATGAACTTCTAAACGATATGTATAATCAAAATCATCTGCAGATTTCACAAAAAAGAGCCAGGAAAGTTGTGTTTATCTGGGGAGCCTGGGCCAAAGGTCATTCCAACCCTCTTATTCCGTGCTTTGGATTTTGTTGACGCAAATCATCTATTGTACCGTGAATCAAACAATGCTAAGCCTTTATTTTTCGTGAGAGAACTTAATTATTCCTTCTCAGCCATTCAGGTAAGAAATCCATACAGGAGAATAGCTGAAAAAATTAAATAAATATGTGACTACTTTCTCTGTTTAATTAGATAAATACGTAAAAAATTACTACATAAGAAGTAATCTGTGTAATTATTCCGTTTTTTCTAAGTTTGTGTATCCACCAGTTATTTTAATAAGTTTTATGTTATATAAAAAAATTAGCTCCTTAGTAGCTTGGATATTTGATGAACACACGTGTATCTCGTGAATAGTACAGTGGTCATTTCCACTGTGCTAAACGTAGCAAAACAAATATGTAATGCTGGGCTCGGGCCTCGCCTAGTTACAATGAAGTAGAGATGCCAAAAACGAGTATCTTTCAGTAACAGGTACAACCGATCCAGTTCCAAAGAAATACCTGGTACTCTAACCTCGTCCTCCAGTTTCATCTCCGTGATCCCGTCACCCTCTCTCCCTTCCGTACTCATTTACCGAGGTCTCACTCTGTACCTGTTACCGCAGCAGCTAGTTGTGGGTATAAAATGGAGTTCCCTGGTCCGATTGGACTTTATCTCCAGTAAGCAAGTTAATGGTGTCAAGATATCTGTGCTCAGTAAAGTTTATGTTAAAGTTAAGAGAAGTATTAAGTTAATATTACATTACTTTTAAGATTTACTTAAGGGGAGAGAGAGTAGGTAATTTAGTTAACTAGTAGAATAAGTAGGCTCAGAGTAGTTTAGGTATTTTAATTATTTATTTATTTATTTATTTATTTTTCTTTCTTTTTGTAGTTGTCAGGAGGAAACGAAAATAAAAAAGGCCCTCGTCAGGGTCGTACAACTACATAATGAGATGATAGCGAAGCCTCAAGGAGAGGCTAAAATTAGCAGGAGGGAAAATGGGAGGACTGCGCAGACGAGGGTCGAACCCCCGACCTGCGGGTCCCGAGACGCGAGCGATAGCAGTGCACAACGCAAGCACAACTTGAAATAAGCAGGATAGGAAGAGTATCGCGGTAGGAGGGCCAATGCTAACTCCTAAGAAGACACGCCCGTGGGCGTTTACGATTAGTGGGAAGGGAGTGGTCATAATCGGGAAGCTCCGCTATCGTCTCATTAGGTAGATTCGGAAGATTTCCGTAAAATTTCTTTGATATTTTGTAGGCTTGTTGATAAAATGAGGTAATGCCGAAGTCCCTTCGGATGGTCTTGTTAGAGAGATACCTAAAGGCTCGGCGGATCCGCCTGAGAATTCTGTTCTGAAAGCGTTCGAGCTTGTCAATGTGGGTTTTGGCCGCTGAGAACCAAACGGGAATTGCATACATGGCCACAGGTCTGATAACTTGTTGGTACAAAAGCACTTTGTTACGCATAGAAAGGTGAGGGCTATTAAGCAGAGTTCGGAGTTGCGCTGTGACAGCATTGCACTTCCTAATTGTGTTTAAGGTGTGGGTACTCCAAGTTAATCTACGGTCCAGAGTTACACCCAAGTACTTGGCCGTGTTTACCTGTTACCGCTTTGCCTAGTGCCTAGTCTGAACCAGCTTCGAAATCGGGTTTCGAAGGTCACGGCTGTACCGGCCGACGGCCGAATGGCTGGGGGCGGGGGGATAACCCACACAATTTCTCCCCACTTGACACCTGTACGGGATATCAGCGATCAGCGGACACAAGCTTTAGTGCAATACCGACATCTCACTTTCGTTACGTGAGGGAGTGTTATCTATTCTCAGAAATGGTTTCCGGGTTTTGCTGTTGTTTTCCACATACAATTGCTATTGTGATTTTTAGGTGCAGTTTAGTTAGTCGTTTCTTGAGAGTTCCTGCATATTTTTCTGAGCTTTTTTTTTTTTTTTTTTTTTTTTCAAAATGAGAAGAAGCCGTAAACCTTTGACTCAAGACGAAATTAACGCCATTTTATTTGCGGACATCGATAAATCGGATATTGATTTAGAGCAGGGGTTCTTAAACTTATGTAGTCCGAGGACCCCCTCTTGAACAACATTTTTTAAAATTTTTTTGCGGACCCTCTCCCAACCCCACACATTTTATGTCGTTCTTGAGACTTAATTTCTTGCTCAATAATCTCATGGGCACTACGTTATAATAAATATTGGTAAAAATGCATCGCTAGTTATTTTAATGAATGGTCTTGCGCATTTATAGAGATGAACATTTTCATTGGGATATAGAATAAAAAACATAAAATGGACATACGTAAATAGTAATAAAAAGAACTAAAATAGTTACAAATCATAATACATTAAACTTATACAAACATTTCTTGGTCAAAATAGATCTTATTATAATGTTTTCTGTAAATAATTTTTACTTTAATGAGATGGGTGCAGTTGTTTTCTTGAAACCAGAACCGCAATGTCGGGTTCTATGTTGGAAAGTTTTAGTCTGAGGTCCGCTTCTGCGTTGAGTTTTTTTCTATACTTTTATTTCATATATAACAGTATCGAAAAAGCATATTCACATAAATATGTTATGCAGAACAGAATCAAATGTTGGAGCGCTTTATTTGCAAGTGCAGGGTAATCAGATCTGAGATGTAACCAAAAGTTTGTGAGTTCAGTTTTGTTTAATTGTAGTTTCAAAGACGTATCGCATGATAATTCCCCGAGAATATCTTGTTCAAGTATAAATGAATGTTTAGCATTAGTAACTTCCATGTTGAATGGATCCATAATCAGAACTGAGAAAATAATTCCTAAAGCTGTTTTTTAGAGCCATTAATTGTACAACAAAAACCTGCCATGTTTCATTAGGGAGCTCTTTATTGGAAGTTTCTATAAAATCGTTGAGTGTTGGAAAAAACTCATACACACTGTTGTGAATGCGTTTCGACCACAAGTCCCTTTTTTTATAATCACTTCTATTTTATCTTCAACTTTAAATATATTTGCAACTGCACCTTGTAGACTCAAATTCAGTTCATTCAAATAAGTAAAAATATCAGTCAAGTAAGCAACCTTAGCTAACCAGGAAAAATTCTTAAAATATCAGTTCAGTTCAAATTGCGTATCCATTAAAAATAATCATATTTCATCATGAAGCTCAAAAAGTCGATTGAGTACTTTCCCACGTGACAGACAACGTACATCTGTGTGTAATAATAGATGTGTATGTTGACCAGTGGCGCACCCAGGATTTTTTCTTGGGGGGGGGGGGCGAGATGAATGGATAAAAATATTTATAATGCATGGGGGGGGGCCGAGATGAACGAATAAAAATATTTATAATGCAAAATCAATATTTCTACTTCTTTGGGGGGGGCCAGGCCCCCCCCCCCCTGGGTGTGCCACTGATGTTGACTTCCCATCTCCTCGCACACAACTTTAAAAACTCGGGACAAACCTTAATGAAATTGACAACTTTAACAAATTCATCCAATGCTTTTTTTCAAATCTGTTGACATATTTAGCGGACGAACGCAGAAAATATTTTACAGTGGCAAGAAAGTCATCTAAATAGTGGTTTTTATCTATTTTCCTTTCTTTTTGACACGAGCATAAACAGTGCATATGTAATATACTACATGACCTCTAACTATCCAGTTCAGAAAAAAAAAAAGTTTCAACTGTGTGATTTTAAATTGAAAATTATAGAAGAACTTCTGACTGAAATTAGTTGCAGTAAGATAAAAAGAGAATCAACAGAGAAATTTTCATTTGATGACCATACTCATGAGGCAGAAAATAAGTGGCCAAATGCGCACTTGTTTCGCTTGTAGAAAAAATGGAAAGAAAACAAACTCTGGAGACTCAGTTGGGAAAACCTGGGAGTGCAGTATTTTCAAAACATGTTTGTGCAAGAACTGCTTCTCATAAATATAATCTTTCTCTCCACCTTGAAATTTGTTTTTTTCAGGACGAAAAAATAAAATGTCCTTTTCTGGACAGTCCCTTTTTAGGGAAAATATAATGAAAATATAATGAAACGCATAACTGAGGGTACTATTAAAAATTTATAAATCTCCTCTTTAAAAATCAAGAGCATAGAGTTATATACCTTGGGTTTCTTATATCCAAGGCCACATTCCACAAAATCACCCTAAAACATCCGGGGGAAAATAATGAAGGGAGACCATTGAAGCAATACGTGTAACTAGTTTTTGTTATCTTAGTTAAAAAAACGCAATTAAAACAAAGTTGAAAACTGTGAATTTAATTATTCGACGAGGTCGGAAAGAAAAACCTATCGATAAACAGACCGCAAATGTTAACACAGAAATAGAAAATTGAAAAAAAATTTATATTATTTACTGGTCTATCTGATTCAAATTTTGAATTCTGTGCGTCGGGGATTCCAAAAATATCTAGTTTATGTCTGTTTCTTAAAAACTGAGTACACAGAAATACCAAGAAAGTGCGCAATAAAGTATAAAATAATTTTATAAACTAGATATTAATTACTTGCATGCATTGTCGATTTTGTTGATTTTCAAATGCACGTTAACTATTTAGTTTCCGATTTCTCCCTTTCTTTCATATAATATTCTTTTTATAATTTATACGTTGTTACTGTCCCCCCTCCCCTTAGATAAATAAAACTCAAATAAAAATAATAATAATAAAAATAAAATAAAATCTGCATAAACAAAAGCTGAAAATACTTGCATACACTACTAATAAATTGTACAAGCAATCTAATCAATATAAAGATAATACTGCGATTTCCATTCCACTGAAACATGAACTTTTTGAAAGATTCAACAATTCGACTCTATTCAACAAACCACACTATTTCCGCTGGAAACTTTCACACGCAATCAGCGGCAAATATCTTAAGAAAAGACCCTTTTTGCCTACAGTCAAGACGAAAGTCAAAGACCTCCCACAACAAAGTACACATCACGACGATTTCCAATTTACAGTACAATGCTGTCTATCTCCCAAAGGGGGATAGAAATAGCTCGTAATATTTCGGCCGTCTTAGATGTTTTGTTTAGCGTATCACCCCAAATTTGGGCTTGGTCGTCTGTCGTCAAATGATTAAACTTAATTGTACTTGAAGAGGGCCTATTCTTATATTTATCTTACTGCTGAGCGTATATATATATATATTGATGCATGTATCTAACTTACTGGAGGTAAAGCTTTACGGCCGTGGAACTCTACTCTGAGAACTTTATATTCCTGTCCTGACTTGACCTGAGCATCTCTCATTTCAGTTCTCTCAAACAATCCGTGCACATTATTTTTAAACCTTAGTTATTTAGGGCGAATCTGAACATTGACTTGTAATCAAAATGTCGAAGCGAAAGACAAGTCCGATATGGAACTTTTTTTCGGTCTTGGATTATACTAACTCTGTCGCTACCTGCGATATATATAAACAAAAATTATGTTACAAAAGTTCTGTGAGTAACTTAAAAAAACATATACACAGAAAGCATCCGACCGTGCAAATTCCAACATTGGAAAATTGTGCGTCCCAAACACAACCATCGCCTACTCGTCAGTATGAATCAGTCGAGAAGACGATTTTGACTGCACCCGATGACCACCACCCTACCACTTCACAATCAGATACTTCAAATTATCAAAAGGTAAGTGAAAACTATAAACCAAAACCTTAAATATATATATTAAATTTTTTGTTTATGTCAAAATATTTTATTTTATCTACAGACTTATTTTATAATTATTAATATTATTTTGTTTCCACTGAGCTGGTCCTTGGATTTATAAAATAAACGTTTCGGTTTTGTTATTCTTCGACCGTGGGCACATCAAAATATTAAAATGTAACGGTTTTTTATTTATTTTTTAATTTAATTTAATTTTTAAAAAATCATTTTTATTGAATGACTTTAACGGGTTCAATTCATATTTTTTTTATTGTTTTTACATACAGATGTATGATTAAAACAATAAAACGAAACATGAATACGATCCATTACATTTTTTATTGGTTTTACTTTTACATTGATATCAAAATTAATCTATGATATCGAAATAATTAACAAAACTAAACAATTTGTTGTAATACACACAGCATTTATGTGATGTGACAATGGTTGAATAATAAAAAAAAACGAAACCCACTTTTTTTTTAAGTAAAAGCTATACTCCTCGTTTTTTCACTTAGTAGATGAACAAAAAAATAAATTATTTTAGGCAGGTAACATAACATTTTTATGATTAAATTGAGATGAAAACTTCCTAATTTGTATATATAAACTAGCTGAGAACCCGTACTGTGCTACGGAGTACATTCAAATTAAATACAACTGTCAGTGTATGCAATTAATGCGAAAAATATGTATATACACTGCTGGCCACTGTAAATGCAACACCCTAAAGGAAACATGCAAATAACATGAAATTTACAACATGCATTAGAGGAGGTGCGATATGCAAATGATTAGAATTTCAGCTCCGACGCACATCACGCGCGCCTGTGGCGCCACTTCAAAGCGCTATTTAAGGCTTGGAGATTTCGACAATTTCAAGTTCAGCAATTGTGTTTTTCTTGTGGTTTTTTCAAAAAAACGATCAATTATGCCTCGTCGAAAACAGCGATCATCTTTTGATCAAGTATCCGAGTTCGACAGAGGAAGGATAGTGGCCTACCGAGATTGTGGATTATCTTTCAGGGAAATCGGTAGTCGTGTTGGACGAAACCAAACAACTGTAATGCGGATATGTGATCGTTGGATTCAGGAGGGTACGACGGACCGGCGTGTTCGATCGCATCCACCTCAGCGCACCACTTCACGTGATGACAGGCAAATTGTGCGCATGGCAGTGACGGATCGCTCAGTCACATTACGAACCATAGCACGGCACATGCAGTCTGTAGCGCATCATCCAGTGTCTGCGCGTACCATTCCACGCCGTTCACAGCAGAGTGGTCTGTCCGCAAGACGTCCATTGCTTTGTCTACCCTTGACGCAGAACCACAGACGTCTCCGCCGCCAATGGTGCGATGACAGAAGGATGTGGACGGCAGAACGGAATGAAATTGTCTTTACTGACGAGTCACGCTCCTGTCTGCAACACCACGATGGTCGCATTCGAGTCTGGAGACACCGTGAAGAGAGGATGCTGAACAGCTGCGTTATGCACCGCCACACTTGTCCTGCTCCGGGTATTATGGTATGGGGCGGTATTGGATATCACTCTCGCACACCTCTAGTACGCATTTCCGGTACTTTAAACAGCCAGCGGTACATCTCCGAGGTGTTGGAGCCAGTTGTCCTTCCTTACCTTCAGGGCTTGCCCACAGCCATATTTCAACAGGATAATGCGCGACCATGCGTGGCACGCATTGTCCAACGGTTCTTCGTCAATCGCCAGATTGAATTGCTTCCCTGGCCGCCTCGCTCTCCGGATCTTTCGCCGATAGAAAACATGTGGTCCATGGTTGCTCTACGATTGACCCAGATTCCATCCCCAGATGCCACAGCAGATCAACTTTGGCAACGTGTGGAAGCTGCTTGGTCTGCTGTACCCCAAAAACTCATCCAAAGTCTCTTTGAATCAATGCCGAGGCGTGTGGCAGCGTTGATCTCCAACAATGGCGGCTACTCTGGCTACTGATTTTGGCAGGAACCACACTTCACAGAAGTCTATAAATTTAATCATTTGATACTTGGTCAACATGTTATCTACAAAATAAATTTTGTTGTGATATCTCTTGTCTTTCTTGGTGTTGCAATTTGGGTGGCCAGCAGTGTATATATATATATATATATATATATATATATATATATATATATATTTATAATAAATACAACGATCAATGTATGCAATTCATGTAAAAAAATAAACGAAAAAGTATATTTATAAGAAAATCGTAACGGATATTTTTATAGACAAAATAATGTAGAAGAAAATTAAATCTAATAGAACATACTAAAGAATATTGTACAGTTAAGATAGTACAGTTTGAGGACCATTTCTTTTACTGTATGTTAATATTTTTTTGGGATAATGTGGACAAACCACGTGATCAGCATTTGATAAATTAAATTCTAAAAATTAATCTTTACAAATTAACCAAAAATCAGAAAATGGAGGAAAAGATTCGAAAAATGTTTCATTTTAAAGGAATTTTTCTGATCTTTCTCGTGATATAAATTTTATAACTCTCGAATTATTATTTTAAATGCAAACTTTAAACAATGTTACAAAAACAGCTTAAAAATTAAATTTTAAAAAATCTAAGAATTTTTCAAAAATCTCTCTTAGTGCACCCCTACACTATAAGAAGAATCGCCATGCAAAATTTTAGCCCATTATGTCCAGCGGTTTGGTCTGTGGGGTGTATGTCAGTCAGTCTGTTACAGAACTGTGTTATATATATAGATTACATTGTCTGACCAAAATAATTAATTAAGAGGACAGTGGACTTAAGAAATTTGTCCAAAAATTCGATTTTTTTTATTTTATTGAATTGTGAAACTACGGACGAGTAGGAATGTGTTGCAAAAAGAATTTTTAATTTCTGCGATTACTTTCCTAGTTACAGGCATTTGTATTTAAATTAGATATTATGTGGTTACTAATAGCAATAACTTTAAATGTGTTTTTCTCAAAATAAAAATTTTTATGTCATACGAATATTCAAACTGCTCCAGGCGCATTTCTAACTATCGCATTGCTTTGAAATTTAAGTTTTATATACTTAACTGTATATTAAATAAATCTTATTGAAAAAAAATTATTCTTCGTAGCTCAGAATTTCTAAATTTTGTACTTGAAAAGCCGATTTATAGGTATTTTGCGTCATAAAAAGGGTGTTTCACTATTATTATTTTTTCTCTTTATATTTTTAATGAATACTTAAAATTAGCAATAAGTTTCATTGTTAGTTCTATAAGGTATCCTGTAAATAAAAATTACCATATTATATGCAAATGAAATGCGCATGGAACATTTTTAATGAGGCCAATTTTTGATATAATTAATAGTTCATAATTCATAAATTATTAATATTTCATGTTTAAATTTTAACCACTTATACATATCTATGGTATTAACCACATATTCAAATTTCAAGCAAATCTATTCAAAACAAAAAAAAGTTAGGTTTGAAGGTCCGCTGTCAACTTAAAAAGCTAGCACAATAAATAATAATATTTTCAATGTAGTTTCAAATTATATACTCTTATTCGTGTTATTATTATTTTCTTGATTTTTAGAAGTACCTACCTAATTTTAAAAGTCAATTTTTCGAGGAATATATTTCTTTCAACTATACTAATATACCTAACCTAGTCAACCTTTAAATTTATTGATTTTTGTCAATTACAGAAGCGGTCCTTGGCTCCACCTGAATCTGAAGATCCTCAACCAGGAACATCACATCAACAAGGAACATCTGTGTCAATGCCCAGAGAAAAAAAACCCCAACAACAGCCATTAACTTCATTCTATACCGGAAAAAATATGACAGTAAGTTTTAAAAAAAAGATTGGCCATGAACTTATGGGTTTGTTCGTGTATGATTTTCAGCCATTCAGAGTTGTTGAGGACAGAGGTTTTAAAAATTTCGTCAAAGCGTTAAACCCCACTTACGTTTTGCCTAATCGTCGAACAATCTCCAACAGTTTTATCCCCGCTCTTTACGACACTTGTTTAGCGAAGTGTAAAGAAGTTATCAATGAAACTTCTCAATTTTGCTTAACTACGGACTGTTGTTGTGATGATAATTAATAGTTTTGGAAGTGATTAAAGTTAATATTAATATCGGGTATTCAGGTAAAGTAAATTAGTAAAGTAAGTAAATTTTAGTAACGATTGTGCTTTGTTTTAATCAATTTATTAAGCCTCTGCTAAATATATGTAAGGGTTATACTTGTGGTGATCAGATATTAATTGATTTGATTAATGTCATCGCATTTGGAGAAGGTGCGCAAGTTTCTCTAAATGTTTTGACATTGAGAAGAATTAAGTTTGAAATAGATCATCACAGGTTATACCTTATTATTGTTAATATTGATAAATTAATAAGTTTTATTTATGAACCTTGTGAATGGTTGGCATATTTTTTTTATTGTTTTTTTGGCTGGCGTTTTGTAATTTAAATGGTAAAGGTCTTAGAAATATTCTTTGCTTTTTTTCTATCCTTAAAAAAATGACCCAGCGCCTAGCAACAGTTTTGAAAGCCTCCCCCACTATCGGTAACCCAATACGTCCGCTAAAGCCCTTTTTCGAACGGGGAGAAATCTTGGAAGGTCAGATGCAAGGCGCGCAGGGATACATCGCCGGGTGGATGACCAGGCCGCCAGGAAATTAAAATAACCAACAAGAACGAGATGAGGGGTGGAAAAAAAATTAATTGTATAAACAATTGCAGAGTGCAAGAGTGCCACCTGTAGCCTTCCCCCTCATTTCGGCCATTACAATTCACTGAGCATCAAAGAACTATTTGGTGTGGAGGATGGTTTCACCGGACTGATGGAAAGCGTGACAAGGTGCTGACTCGGAGCGCGGGAGTTTGAAAAAAAGGAGATGATTCTGGATCCTGGACGTGGAGGCGAGGGCGAAAGACCGAGGGGTCGGAGCTGAATGCTCTGGCCCAGGGACGACGCTAAGATCCCGACGATGATATGAGGGCCACGGGTGAATTTGCATTTTCCTTTCCTTTCCTATCCTGTTTTTTTTAATTCTATCCATAACCTCTCTACTTTTTTTAAGCTGCAGCAACATCATTAAGATTAAATTTAAATGTAAAATTAAATTAAGATGAGCAATTGCATTTAGAATGACTTAGTTTTTTTTTAATTCGCCAGCCATTTCATTTTGAATTGTCATTGTATATATTTTATTGTATTGCGGGGATAGAGATATTGGTTTTTATAGCAATTGTATTATTGATGATTTAATATTGGTATTCCGAAAAAAAAAATGTTTAATAGAACTGATTACCAGATTGGTGGTAATATTGTTAATGTAATCGGAAGGAATAAATTTGTTATGTTAAGGTATATCTTTGTCATGTCGGTCCTTGCCTTTTTAGTAAATTTTCTGATTTTCAGCTTTAGGTTTTATTTTTATTTCAGCAGATTTGAAGCTTTTTCTTTTAGGTGAAATAATTTTATTTTCTAGGTGTTCTCCAAGGTTAAGTAAATTTATTAGATTTAATTTCATTTTTCTTTTGGCTCATTAATCACCACAGTGATGCAGACAGTAATGAACCTAGGGTAAATTTTAATTATTATATGTTTATGGGTTATTGCTACACACAACGCAACTTTACCATCTATCGTAAAATGTACTAACCACTAATGGCCAAATGGCAACTCTTGAAGTAAATTGATTTTAAAGTTTGTAAAGAGTAATTCTAATTTAATTAGTAGTAATTATAATATTATAAAGTTTAAATAAACCCCATAACTACACAAGTTTTCGTTGCCACACTGTTGGACGTCAATAAACAACGAAGGTTTTATGGCAGTAACAGTCCATTTTGTCGATAATGACTTTAAATTAAAATCAATGCTACTTAGTTGTGCCCCAACAGAAGTGACCCATACTAGTGATAACTTAGCCGATGAAATAAAAAATATATTGTCAGAATGGAATATTCCATTCAATAAAATAATTTTCTCAGTATCAGATAACGCTTCCAACATAAAAAGCGCGCTAACAAATAAATTAAATTTTAAGCATTTCGGATGTTATTCCCATACTCTAAATTTAATTGTGAAAGACGATCTTAAATTAGTAGAAAATATCACAGATAAAGTTAAGGCAATAGTAACATTTTTTAGGAGAAGACCGAATGCAAACAATAGATTAAAAAAATACCAAGAGCAAGCTGGGATGGGAAAATTAAAAAAATTAATTCAAGAAGTCCCTACTAGGTGGAATTCCACATATCATATGATCTCTAGATTTTCAAATCTAGAAGAGGCAGTCCGATCCACTTTAGGTATGTTAGATTCGAATTTACCTTCCGTTACGCCAGATGAATGGCGTATTTTAAAAGAACTTTGCCTAATACTAAAACCATTTGAAGACGCGACAAAGACGATAAGTGGAGAAACGTATGCCACTGCCTCTTTGGTAATTGTTTTAACACATGGACTTGAAACTGTGTGTGAGAAATTGTCCCGTTTAGAACTGCACGAAATATCTTCCGATGTCGTAAGTAAACTATTAACGGGTATCGCAGATCGTTTGGGAAAAGTTGAATACAGTAACACCCTGTCTACCTGTACATTTCTCGACCCAAGATTTAAATTAATCGTGTTTAAATATTGGGATGCTGCAGAAAATGTGAAAAAAAGTATAATTGCTGCTGTCGGTGATATAGTTGCCCAGTCACAGTTTCTGAAGAAGAAACTAGAGCCGACGATCCCCCGCCCACCAGTTCGGAAGCCCATGAATTTTCTTTGTGGGCTTCTTTTGATCAAAAGATTTCCACCACACAAACGAAAGGGACTACCATTGGTAGTCTACCAACTCGCGGGCAATTATGGAAGTCCAAAGATATCTGGAAGAACCAGAACAAAATAGAAATGGCGACCCTATGAAGTGGTGGGCACAACAAAAATTTAATTACCCATTTCTTAGTCAATTGGCAAAAAAGAAGCTTTGTGCCCTCGCAACTTCTGTCCCGTGCGAGAGGATATTTTCCAAGTCTGGATATATAATATCCGATCGCCGTTCTTGGTTAGATGGCGAAAAAGTAAATCAACTTTTATTTTTAAACACGAACGCTCAATTTTGCTCATAAAGGGCTTCGAAATTTGATAGTTAATTACTAATGATAATTGCCAATCTTTTTATCACTTACTGTCATTATTTTTCATTGTTTTATTTATTGATAGTTATTAAGCGATTTTGTATTGATAAAAAAATAGAAACTAATAGACCAATTCTGTGGTGATTAACCGCCGATCGTGAGCAATTATTGTAAGACTAAAAATAAATAAAGAAAATAAACAAAGAAGTAACGAAAACAAAAATTTAAGTGTAACAGCTTTTTTCATGATTAATGTGAGATTTTTACAAATGCCATGTACATTTTAACAATAATGCGTAATAATTAATGTAATGCGTATACCTATTAAATACCTATTCATTTTGTTTTTTTGATTTGGATACAAAAAGTTAGTATTACTATTAAGATAGCTGTTAATACTGTTAATTTTTAGAACATAAAATAATATTCTATTTTTTTTTCATTCAATAAAATTTTAGTAATTAATTTTTCTGTAATATTAATATAATTATATTAGGTACAGTTTAATTCATATTTACATAAAGGGATAATTAATATTTATGTGCAAACTACAATTGTTCAGTAGATTATTTATAAAATCTGTATACCTATTGTACAATAAATACATATATACCAAGTTGTTTTTCTAAAAAATATTTATATTTTGCTAATGATAATCTTGTTTACAATAAAATAAATTTTTTTTCATAAGACGTTTTTATTATCATCAACAATTTAATTCACAAAATCCTGACAAGTGAGCAGATACAATTTTTTCATCTGTCATAAAACACAAAAATGATTACCAATAATATAATGAATAATGAGTTAATTTTATAAAATCTGCATACCTATTGTACAATAAACACATATATACCAAGTTGTTTTTTCTAAAAAATATTTATGTTTTGCTAATGTTAATCTTGTTTCCTATAAAATAATTTTTTTTTCATAAGACGTTTTTATTATCATCAACAATTTAATTCACAAAATCCTGACAAGTGAGCAGATACAATTTTTTCACCTGTCATAAAACACAAAAATGATTACCAATAATATAATGAATAATCAGTTTATTTTATGAAATCTGTATACCTATTGTACAATAAATATATATATACCAAGTCGTTTTTTCTAAAAAATATTTATGTTTTGCTAATGTTAATCTTGTTTGCTATAAAATAATTTTTTTCGTAAGACGTTGTTTTTATTATCATCAACAATTTAATTCACAAAATCCTAATGGTGCATTCACATTGGACAGAGCTCTCTCCCGACTCTCCTGTCAACATTAGTCACGGTAACATTAGACACGGTATTTAGAACCACCCCCCATTCCAATGAACACGTGTCTTCCAGATATTCCCCCATTTAGAACCCCCCCATTCAAGCCGCCAAAGACTTCGTGTTTCTTGATCTGGTGTCCCCCGCCCCCACTGTCACCATTTGACCCCCGGGACCTCGAGTTTGCCTTTGATGCAATGCATACGGACCGCCAGAGCGAGCGATCCGACGCAGGGAACAGAGTACAGAGACATAAGTCACTGGAATAGGCAGAGAGCGCTGTGCAAGTCTGTACGCGCTATGACAAGTGAGCAGATACAATATTTTCATCTGTCATAAAACACATAAATGATTACCAATAATATAATGAATAATCAGTGAGTTTTAAAAAATCTGTATACCTATTGTACAATAAACCAAGTTGTTTTTTCTAAAAAATATTTATGTTTTGCTAATGATAATCTTGTTTACTATAAAATAAATTTTTTTTCATAAGACGTTGTTTTTATTATCATCAACAATTTAATTCACAAAATCCTGACAAGTGAGCAGATACAATTTTTTCACCTGTCATAAAACACATAAACATAAATGATTACCAATAATATAATGAATAATCAGTGAGTTTTATAAAATCTGTATACCTATTGTACAATAAACCAAGTTTTTTTTTTCTAAAAAATATTTATGTTTTGCTAATGATAATCTTGTTTAATATAAAATAAATTTTTTTTCATAAGACGTTGTTTTTATTATCAACAATTTAATTCACAAAATCCTGACAAGTGAGCAGATACAATTTTTTCACCTGTCATAAAACACATAAACATAAATGATTACCAATAATATAATGAATAATCAGTGAGTTTTAAAAAATCTGTATACCTATTGTACAATAAACCAAGTTGTTTTTTCTAAAAAATATTTATGTTTTGCTAATGATAATCTTGTTTACTATAAAATAAATTTTTTTTCATAAGACGTTGTTTTTATTATCATCAACAATTTAATTCTCAAAATCCTGACAAGTGAGCAGATACAATTTTTTCACCTGTCATAAAACACATAAACATAAATGATTACCAATAATATAATGAATAATCAGTGAGTTTTAAAAAATCTATATACCTATTGTACAATAAACCAAGTTGTTTTTCCTAAAAAATAATTATGTTTTGCTAATGATAATCTTGTTTACTATAAAATAAATTTTTTTTCATAAGACGTTGTTTTTATTATCATCAACAATTTAATTCACAAAATCCTGACAAGTGAGCAGATACAATTTTTTCACCTGTCATAAAACACATAAACATAAATGATTACCAATAATATAATGAATAATCAGTGAGTTTTATAAAATCTGTATACCTATTGTACAATAAACCAAGTTTTTTTTTTCTAAAAAATATTTATGTTTTGCTAATGATAATCTTGTTTAATATAAAATAATTTTTTTTTTCATAAGACGTTGTTTTTATTATCATCAACAATTTAATTCACAAAATCCTGACAAGTGAGCAGATACAATTTTTTTCACCTGTCATAAAACACATAAATGATTACCAATAATATAATAAATAATCAGTGAATTTTATCAACAACATTAACCCAAAAATGTTATTTTATTTCAAAACCAATGAAAGTCAATATTTTTTAAAAGGTATTTGAGTGTATTAGTGTTTAATAATAGTCATGAATTAAAATGAAGAAGAAAGTAAGAATATGTCCAACGAAATTCAGATCAACTGTCAATTTTATTGGAAAATAATGGTTATAAACGAACGTGAAAATGCTCAGGTAAGCGAATATTTCCTGGTAAACGGTGAAGGTCACAAGTCAAGTGGAAATACTCGTCTATTTGTGTTGTATGCGCCCGACGACCCTTCGTACGTACTATGTAGTACGTAGAGGTATATAGTATATATTTAGGCAAGGGAGTATTTCTGGTAACACGTACGGAAAAATACTCGTAAGCTTATTTCGTCCCCGCTCCCCGCCTAGGCAAGGGAGTTTTTTGTGGTAACAGGTACGGAAAAATACTCGTATATTTATTCCGTCCCCACTCCCCACCTGGCGGCCCTATTCTATTCGCCTGGCGGGAGTATTCTATCGTTTGACACGTACGCCGTACCTGTTACTTTTGGAAATCGGTAACAGGTCCAAAGTTCAGTTAGCACATACCTGTTACAAAGTAACAGGTCCAGTATTTCCGATCCATCCCTAATCCGTTCACCTTACTGAATGGCTCTCAACGATTGGATCATCATTCACTGGAAAGAATGAAGTATATATATATATATATATATATATATGTGTGTGTGTGTGTGTGTGTGTGTGTGATAATAACGGCCCACCATTATATAAAGCGTATTTAAAATTACCATGTTAATAAAGCACGACCCCTTTTTCCAAAATTGGAACCTAAAAGTTAAATAAGATAAATTATATTATCCCTGCAGAGGCATCTGGAGTAGCTGAACTTAATAACATCCCCAGATATGAGTGTTAGAAGTTATGAGATTCCGAATGTCAGTATAGTGTCAAAATTCTTCTAAAAAATATGATCCCCTCGAACCACTCTGAATTTATAGGTTCTGTAACGTCAAAAACCACACTTTGCAAGAATTTTATGGCCACTTATCCTGCACTCAGGTCAAGAGGTCGCGGTTCTAACAAGCGCGGGATCTAGCATTAAAGTCCCCGATAAACTTAAGTGGACGCGTGAACTCCACGAATCTAAAATTGCCCAATTAAAATATTAAGAAGTTTTAGGCCCTCTGGCGTCAATATCGCAAAGCACTTATTTACTATGTGCGTGAAAAGATTTCTGTCTCTTGGGGTCTAACTCTCGTTGCTGTCGGACATGCGGTCCGCTTCGGTCTTATAATGTAATCCGCGCCTCGTCAGGCCAAGTCATGTGGCCGCTGCAGCCAAGGCTTTCAAATAAATAAAGCAAATCCTCGAAGTTGTGTATTTCATCAATGGCTCCAAGAATGCGTGTCTCGCCTGAGGTTCGTAAGGGATTCCCGGGATCTACAATTCGCCCGACTGCATCACATCTTCGTGACGGCTACGCCTCCGATTAGGGCTATGCCTCTCCTCCACGGCGTGAGGTACGGGACATCATATATATATATATATATATATATATATATATATATATATATATATATATATATATATATATATATAACATTAAAATTCCCATAACGCTTTTAAATTCTAGTTATTCTAAATTAATTTGGGCTTTTGAGCTAATTTTGCTTTTGAGTCTAAAAACCTTCAATCGAGAAATCTAGAATGGCAACTATATTACTCGAAAACTAAACTTACGTATCGTGGGTATACAAATTGACTACTTTAGCGCAATAGTCATGCCTTAAATTAACTTTTAACCATGAAGCTAATGAAGGAGCGAAAGCTCCATTGGGGAATACTTCGAAAAATAGACCAATTATGGTCGCTCACCGGTAGATGGCGCGACATGTCTGCAAAGGACGTATTTTTCATTACGTTGTATAGCCGTGTGGTTTTTAAATTATTTAAAAAAACTTTTATATATATATATTTTCGGTGCTGAGAGTGCTCAGATCGAATCCTGGCGAAGCGCCAGTAAAACGCCTCCGTTTGTGTCGTCCCTTCATAGGGGGCAATGCTGGTCTGCCTATATGGCGCCCCCATAATAAAATGGTCAGCAAAACTGCGGTGAATTATAGGTCAATGTCTTCGCGACAAGTACCTCCGCATTGAAAATATATATATATATATATATATATATATATATATATATATATATATATATATATATATATATGTATATACGTATATATATGTATATACGTATATATATGTATATGTATATATGTATATATGTATATATATATATAAATATATATATGTGAGGCTAAAAATATGGGGGGGGGGGAATTGCGCGACCTTGAAACGGGATTTTAGTTATTAAAATATAGGATTAACAATTTAAAAGTCTGGGAGTTAAAATAAGCGGCATAAGGTATTGTAGTGAAAATAGAATTAATGGGTTCGACTTGATTCAATTCCACAGAACCACATTGGAGAATTTTAGGTAGATGTAGCCTTGAGCTGTCGCTAAGAAAGGAAATGGATTGTCAGCAAAAGAGCATGTACGTTATGACGAAATGAATAAGTAATGAGCGTCACTAAGCGTTGGTTTTAAGGTTGAAACATAGGAAATCCTCAGAGCCATGGACAGATAACGAGTAAATATGTGTGCAGTAGGCGCACAGATTTTAATGGGGATTGGGAAGCCATTTATTTAGTTATGGAGCTGAGAGTCATAAAGAGATTTAATAAATGTTAGTAAATGATAAAGGAGTTGTCGTCAGTGTTTGAGTTTGGATTCTACATATTTCCTCGCCACCGGACCACCAACTGTCAAGTGGAAAATGATTCTGTTCGAAATTACGTTAATAGATCGGGCGTGAATCACCAACGTCCGACATATATATATATATATATATATATATATATATATATATATATATATATATATATATATATGTATGTATATATATACATATATATATACACTCATGGACAAAAAAATTAGCGCACCAAGAAATAATTGCGGGATCGTAATGAAACTTGCAATCAAGGTAGAGGGCGTTGAACATCGTACTCTGTGGAGTATAAAACAGGCAACCAAAGCTTGTTTGATTGTGCTGAATCATTTACAAAGGAAGAGCTGAGATAGACATGCCATTACGCCGTGTTCGAAGACAATATAAGCAGTTGTCGCAGTTTGAGAGGGGGAGAATCGTCGGGATGATGGAAGCTGGGTGGTCAGCTAGGCGAGTAGCTCGTCAATTAGGCCGCTCTGATTGTGTTGTGAGGAGGTGTTGGGACCAGTGGACCCGAGAGATGGCATGTACACGAAGACCAGGCTCAGGACGCCCTCGACAGACCAGTCTTCGAGAAGACCGCCACATCGTAAGAAATGTACGCGTACAGCCAACTGCTTCATCGGCCGCCATCCAGGCACAGGTAGCACCTTCACTAGGGGCCTCTGTGTCTTCTCGAACCATACGAAGGCGCCTGGCTGAAGGACAGTTGGTATCGCGGCGCCCATTACGTGTGCTGCCCTTGACGCCCATCCATCGACGCCTCTGTTTGGAGTTTTGCCGCGCACGAGGAAACTGGACTGCAGCGGAATGGAACCAGGTCGTCTTTAGCGACGAATCCAGATTCAATCTCGGCAGTGATGACAATCGTGTTCGTGTGTGGAGAGCCCGTGGTGAACGCTTCAATCCTGCCTTTGGTGTACAG